>JACTAT010000035.1:4827398-5438016 GCA_014526335.1 Chrysaora quinquecirrha
GAAAATGGACAGGCGTACATTGCATTACCTAAGTATCATCGGAAAAGCACATGAACTCAACGTCAAAAGCTTTTGGCCTTGTTCAGTAGGGGAAAGCTCAAAAATTTGAGAACTCATTGGCTTTCATGACGGGGGATCATGTCAGAACATTTTCTCAGATCCCCAAATATGTTGACCAAATTAAATATCAGATCCAAATATGTCCGTCTGTCCGTGTAAGCCCAATCTCGAATAATACCCTCAAAATTTCCAAAATTGTACAAGAAAGACTTGTTGCTAATTCTAAATGTTTTCGTCTTAACGAATTAGAACTGTTTTGAATACTGAACTGGTGAGCGATGGGCGATTCAGGTGGGCGATTCACCCTTTGCAGAGCTGTCGAGGTTGCATGGAAGCAAGCTGGGAGTTCCCTGATTTCTCAAACGGATGTATAACAAAAAAATTAAACGAAAAAGTTAATATTAGCAGGAATGTCCTTAAAATTTCTGGACTATCCCTGCTGATGCCTGCCGGTGATACCCACAATGGCTGTGGGTATCTGTTCCGAAATGGAGACCTGCCTTCACTTTAATTTTCGTTACTTTACAATAGAGCTGAGTTGGTGAAGGTGAAGGTGAAGGTGAAATGGTGTTTTAGCGCCAGTCGCTAGGATCTTTGTAGTAGGTTAACTAATCGAGACCTTGACCCTGGCTGTGACGCTACCGTGGCTGGTCTCGAAGCCTGACCGCACTGAGCTTCTGACACCACGAGTCAGCTGGATTACACCACGACGCCACAGCACCTTCAATTTACTGACAATATAATTCGACTCAGGGACTCTTGTTTTGAAAACCTAAAAATCTTTCTTTTCATATTTTAGGGTACTTAATACCAGAGGGCTGCACGATAAATTTTCTACCTCTCAACTGTTTTCAAGATCTTTCACGGAAATCAAAATACAATCGACTTTTTCATGTCGTTTACTTCTCCAACAGGTAGAAATTGTCAGAATTATTGTTTATTTATACATTTTCTATCTACTTCTTTAGCTAGTACAACAAAAGTATTTCTTTCATTGTAAGGTGTCTTTTCCGAAATAGTGTTTTGGTGTTGTGTGAATTTCGAAGAGTGCTATAAATGTACCATCGTTTTCTGTCGCAGTACCATTAAAACCTCTTACTGAATTTCCGTTGTATCATATGATTCAATTCACAAAACTGGGGTAGGGGGCTATTTCTTAAAATTTCCCAGAAATGTTATTCCAGTATAACCACAACCCAGATTATATTTGGACTTAATTTTTTTACGACTGGTTAATTTAAAGGGTTTAAATTTTCGATTCTAAGCTCATTTACCCTTGTATCCCACCGAAAAACGCAGTTTTTTCTTGTAGCACCAATGTGTTACGTTAGTAAGCATGTGAAAAAAGTAGAAATCTGTACTAATATCCTGGGAAAAACCTATAAAACTTTTTCTAGATGCTAACAATTTCGAAATCTACTGTAAAAGCTACACTTGTCGATGGAGGACCCTCTCCCAATTTCAATGTTATCTTTACAAAATGTTATACTTTCAACATAAAAACATTGCATTGGGGATCTGAGTCATTTTGTATCAACTATTCGAAAAACCGAAACAAGTCTCTATGGGACTGTCCTTATATATGATTCTGTGTACTGTCTGCTATAAACTATATCCATTGCTTGAAGTGTTTGTATCTTTGAATTAGGCTTCAATTTTCTTTATTTCTAGCATGGTGCATCTACTTCAAGATGGTTTATCCAATATCGTTTCTGACGATGCTAAACTGATCATAGAAACTTCAAAGTGAGTAGATTCAGTTCTCAGGTACACTCATTTTTTTTTATAAGAAACCCGTTTATAAGAAACTCAGTACTGAGATCAATATTGGTTAAGAAACTTTCAGTACTCGACCAAAAATGGTAAGAAACTCGCAGGTCTCAAGAATCTTTAGAATTAGAAATAAAGCATCGAGAAAACAAACTTCTGTTGCACCATAAGTGTCTATTTTGACAGAAAAAACAGCTGATGTAAACGTTAATTGTATTGCTTCTTCTATTTGTAGAACTTAAGTGTCAATTGCCCGTTTTAGCACTTAAAAATTTTGATTCTAAGAAACTGCTAAGAAACTTTCAGTACCAAATTTGTCCCAAAACTAAGAAACTTTGAGTACTGACCAAAAATCTTAGTTTCTTATAAAAAAAAGAGTGTACTCGTTAGGCTTAAAACGTGCTTTTAAAGTTGTTCATAACATCCTCTAGGAATTTTATTACCCTTCTTTTTTATAAGAAAAATTTTATAAGAACACGAGCCTGGATTTAAGCAAAATTTGAAGAAAAAAACTGAGAACAAACAGATGCTGACCAAAACCTGAGGCTGGCATTTGCAATTCTATACAAAATTAATACAATTAATAACAGCATGAATAGCGTTAATATTGGATGTTCATTGCTTCAAGCTTTTCGAATGTGTAAATTAATCCATACAAAATTAGGCTGGATAATGGATATGGATATGGAACGAATAAGACAACGAATTCAAATTGAAAAGCAAGCGAACAAAAAAATAAGCAGGAACCTATTTTGGTGCACTAAATTAGTACATCTCGGAACGATTGCTGAAAATTTGTCCCCTAAGAAACTGAAGTATTAGCCCCTGGCCAAACGATCAACTATTGTTTGTCAAACATTTGAGTTTGGCTTCTGAAAAACAACGTTTGACCGTTTGGCCACATCAGAAACATTTCTTGTCTTGTCAAACATTCTTTGCTTGATACAAGCATAGAATGCTAAGAAGATTTTTATAAAGAAAAACTTCAAAAACATTCTGTGTCATCGATAAACTTCATAAACATTCTATCGCACATTCTATAGCTGTCATAAAGTATGCAGTCATGAATGGAATACTGCCATTTTCATATAGCGTTTTAATTTATGTTTCTTCTTCAGTTTTATGCTTGATCTGAAGAAAGAAATCTGTTCTCAATACAACGAGAAAATTAAAGGGCTTGCAGAAGCGGCTGGATTTCAGGTAATTGCTTAAAAACTTGATGTTGTCTTCGAATTTTCGACAAAAATCTAGAATCTACTATCCTAATAGCAGTATTTTAACCATGTTTGAGGCTTGTTGGAGACACGGTTTCAGAGCAACAGAACGCTTCTGTTCTGCAACTTCATTGCACTCTTGCAATCTAACGTTAATACAAAAATACAAAAATACTATGTCTCTTCTGATTGACATTTTGGGGAAAAACAAAAGTTATCGAGGCTGATTATTGATGTTACCCATTGTTTTTGCCCTCCAAATGTGCTTCTGAAGACAGGTGAAAGTTACCCATTGCAACCACACCCACTTGGCCGATGATAACCGATGACCTTCGCTCAACCGATGCACCGATGATAATGATGCAAATAAAAACTTGTAATGTTGCTTTCCACAACACAACCCCACTTCTTCGTGCAATTCAGGACGCTTTTTGATTTAAGGTGTTTAAACATCGTTGTGGTAAAAAATCACGCCTTTTCTCCTAATCTTTTAACTTCATGAAGTTTCGTTAAATTTGTTGGTTTATTCGGTTTTGTTAGCTATATGATTAGGGTAAGGGTAATTTTGTTTAAGTGAAAAGGTTTTTAATGGCATTACGTTCTGCTTATTTTCAGATGGTTGGCACTTGCGACGATGAAAAGACCCGTACGCTTACTTCGCTTACAAAGGAAAGCCATCCTCATGAGATCTTTAGACACTGTTGCATCAGCTGAAAGTAACTTCACTGCTACCTGTTAGCGAAGCAACGTCAAATGAATGCTTCGAGGTTACTCTTTTTATGTTTTGACCCGTTTTCTGGGCAACCAAAGATGAAAACAAAAGCCTGGTTAAATGTGGACTCTGCGAATGTTTTGCATAAAATATCCCTTTTTGTGTTGCAAAGTTTTTGGCAGCCAATTCAAGACTTACGCTGCGAATACAAGGTTTCTTAAAAGGAACCCTGTCTCCTTTGTTTTTGTAACAAACAAACGGTGTGGTACGAACGAAGCTCCGTTGAAAATTTGGGCCTATTTCTGAGCTGGGCATTTAGGCCAAGCCGAGAAACCCTAGAATACTAAAGAGCTAATACCAGCGTTAAAAATACCACGAAAAATCCAAATATAAGAACTCACCTAACCTAAATTTTCATTGCTTTCCCCGAGTTCTTTTACGGTTTTGCTACTTGTCAAACGGCTTGTTGTCCAACGTTTTCGCATCTTTCTCGAACCGAAATTCAGCATTTTGAACACCAACTTGCAGAGTCCAAAACGTTTGCAATATGCTGTTTATTCATTGTAACAAATACCACTATGATCCTCTATAGATTTTCAAAGAAATGCGTCTAATGGGAATTGATAAGCAATTTCTGGGCAGAAAGCTCGCATAATCAATGTTGTATATTGTCAAACTTATAATTCTTTTCGTTTCTTAAAAAATGCAATTCTGTACTGTTATTGTAATATATCTACAGCTGAAACTTCGTTTATTCAAGTTTTGTCCTAGAAGATTTACTAAACGTTTACGAATGAAATTCTGGAAAACTAATAACTTTTTTGTTGTCTGTTCGTTTCTTCTTTAGGTAGTTCGCAGTTCTAGCATTTACAGACATCAGGCAACTTATCCATTCCTGAGCCTATTCATTTCAGTCGAATTTGCCATTCGCCAGGATGTTTTTTGTACAACACTTATATACAAACCCACGACTACGACTACAAAGAACGGAGCGGTAATAACCCCTGTTGGTCTTCCATACTGCACTTTTATGTGGCAGTGTGTTCAAAAACCTGCGAATTTTGGCGCTGGAAAAATAGACGTGGTAGTATCCATTTCACAGCATATTTAGAGACCCCCACTTTTTGCAAAGCTGAGCTCCACTCTAGCTTGTGAAGGCATAGATGGTGAAGGCCAACCTCCACTTCAGTTAAGGCGCACGCTCTAAGTGGAGTTTGCGCGCACTCGGTTTTAAGTTGTCTCTTAGTCTCTTAACATTTCACTTATGAGTAGATATCAAGTGCACTCTCAAAGGCATCACCCGCAAACAAGCTGAAGGTAACGAATCATAATTGTTGAAATTGTTGACAACACAGGCAAAATTATTTTCACGAAGACTGAACGTTTTTATCCTTGTCTGCGTGTCTTTGAACAAAACCGATGCAGAAAGCAGCCTGTAGCGTTTTCAAGTTCATACAGCAGTAAGCTTAGCAGAGAAAATTCGTTATGAACTGACATTAGAGGAACAAAAGTTATCTCAGAATTTTAGATTACGTTTTTACAAGATAAAGATATTGTACCAATGCAATGACAGTTAGAACTACACAAAGAAGTAATCCCCAACCTAAAGCATGAAAAGAAGAAATTTTACTTCTGCAACAGACATAATGGCTTTTTGTGCTTCTCCTTTCAGTGCATACTTTCTGATCTAAGAAAAGAAAATATGAAAATAAATAACCTGTATTCTGCCTTCAAGTTGAACATCAATTAAGCCCGGGGGGTACTTCATTGTTCAAGAGACTAGACGTGCCGCCCAGTTTTTCTAAACCCACCCATGTCTACCGATAAATTGTGTTTGTCGTGTTACCCATGTATAGAAATTTTTTAGGCGCTGAAAAAGTTACCCATTTGAGCGGCACGTCTAGTATATTGAACAATGGAAGTACCCCCCCGGGGCAATTAAGGCCCTGGACAAATGAACTGAACATTTCACAACATTGAAGTTCAGTGAGAAATCCAGTTCATTTGACCACCTTGTTCAGTCACTGAACATTGTCCAGTGAATGTTTGATCGGAGTAAAAAATGTTTGGTGAACAAAATTTTGTTCAGTGGTATGTTCAGTTCATTAGGCCATTAACTGAACAAACACTGAACATTTCTCAGTGTTTTCAATTAAAAATATCGAATTTCGCGCCAAACTAATTGCGTGAAAAAGAGGCTGAAAAAGTTCAGCAAGTGTTCTGTAAAATGTTCAGTTCATTTGGCCACTCCGCACTGAACATAGCGTAAAATGTTCAGTGGAATGTTCAGTGAAACAGGGCCTTTCAAGTCGAACTCCCGCCGTTTTCCTGTCTCCCCGGATTGAGGACACTATACACAGGAACAACTTCGTTCCCAAGGATATCTGTTGTTGTTGTTGTTAGCTCAGCCCGCAACAGATACCCTTGGGACCGGTTGACAAAATTTGTCAATTTTTGGCTTGGAATAATTAGCATAAATTATGTAAATGATTCCAGTCAGTGGCTGTGGCGGCCACAGCTCTCCAAATCATCAATGAGTTTGGGACGCAGCACTATCTTGTAGTTCAGAAACACTTGCTTTCAACAATTCATTTGAAACAGAGTTAACTCTGTTTGAAACAAAAGAACAGATAAATGCTTAAAAGGAATCAGTAGAGAGAAATCCATGTTAGTATAGCGCTTGCAGAAGTTATCATGTATGTTAATTTTGGATATTTCACCGAGAGTTTCTGCAAGTCAGAAAGAAATCTTTTTTTTTGTGAATTGGTTAGCTAGATTTTCGCTCATTATTGATACAAAACTTCAGTGCTTCCCTCTTTTACAAGTATTCAAGTATTTCAGTTGAGATCAATTTCTTTAAAGCCTGTAAATTTGTTAAAGATTTATGAGTTGAATCACATACATATTTGCTGCAAAGAAGTTTGACTTTGCTAGAGCCCCTGCGCTCTGAGTCGCCACCTTGAAGCGAAACATAAAATAATTCGCGTAGCGAAATAAATTTGACAACGAAACTTACGATAAGTATATTCTCCAATGCATAATAACCTTTAGTATCAAATTTAAGATATAGTTTGTGAGTGAATCATGTCAAAATTTTATCCCAAAGACGTTGCACTCAAAACGGCCTAAATTCCTTCGATGCACCATGAGTCGACGACACCAATGGCGAAAGCAGCAAAATCATTTGTGCTCCACCGCAGAGGAACGATTACTCTGCGTAAAAACGCGGCAGTTGGCCTGAATCACGTTGCGTGATAGGGTGTCGACTCAAGGTACACTTTTGTAAACCCGACTGGGCCTCGAAAAAAGTTCAGTTTTACAATGGTTACTCAAAATAACAACTGATGCTTTTGAAATTATCAAAGCAGAGGAATGTAACAACTTATCCAAGAAGAAAATTTAATGTACAGTCAACCAAATCAAAAGATTTTCACGAAAGCAAAAGTGTTTGAAAAAATAAATTTGGAAAATGGCAGACAACTTACCGTAACTTTTCCGGTGGGTTTCGAAAAACTTGTTTTATAGCAAAAATGTACAGTTTTCGAAGAAAATAATAATAAAATTGTAAAAACATGGTAAGAAGTAACAATTGTTTTCATTTTTAATTCAAGTTTCCTAAACAAAGAAGGATTTGAAGCGGAATCAAAGTACATAATATTTTTCCAAATTATTGCTGGTGGCGACTCAGGGCGCAGGGGCTCTATTGCAGAATGCAGAACATCGAAACCGGTTCCAGGGTCAAATGGGGCATTTAACTGTGCCTCATTGAAATTCCTGAATCAGAAAGATTTTGCAAGGATGTTGACGGGGCACCAGTCAGCTTGGATCTATTCGCTAGAATACTAGTCTTAGCTAATCGCGAAGCGTATGTTCATAACAGTGCACAGCAAGAGCTGCTTTGCTTATACCGGCTTATACTAACCTTGAGTGAATTCCAAACAGCAATGATTCCAATGGGACAGCAAATTAAACTCGATAACAAAGAGCATATGATGAGAACAATGAAGTTTCTTTTCAAGCGCCCATCACAAATAACCACAGATTCCGGGTCTGTAGCTGGTTGCTCTGGCTTGTTGTTTTCCACTGGATTTACTTTGCTTGATCCTGATGCCTATAAGAAATATTGACAAAATAACAGAAAACATTTTTTTAAACGTATTCTTCGCAACTGGCATACCACGTGGGGGTGACAGCCGGTACAAAGGCTTAATTTATACCCAGATGCGGCTCGAAATGCACCAATTAGAAAGAACGAAAAGCTGAATTCCCATTGTGTTTCAAAAACCAATCAGCTGGTCGGATACAGCCGGAAGACCAATAGAATTATTTGAAGAGTCCAAGCGAGAAAACAAACTCTTTCTGTCTACACAGAACCGGCCTTTCGTTCTTTCTGATTGGTGCATTCCGAGACAATCTAACAAATACCATTAAAAAGGCAGATTCAAGTTCCTATCTCATTACAGGTATCAAGCCGGTATATAAAGGAAAATAAATTAGCATACGATACCTCAGCGTCCATTTTAAGGCATAAGTAAGGGTTCTCGAAACAGCCCTGACGAAAATCTTCCAAAAATAAAATGCAAAATTAACGTCATAAACAGACAAAGATGATTCTGTGACGTAACAAAGGCAAAGCACAGCTATAGTATCTAAATCTTCTCTAAAGCTATAAGTAGAACTATAGCTAAAACTTAATTTTAGCCACGATACATCTAAACAAATACTAAATTATACTTATGGATAACTAAAACAAAAACAAAAACAAAAAGCAAAAACATAAACATAAAAATAAACATAAACATAAACATTAGAATAAAATTAAAATTAAAATTAAAATTAAAATTAAAATTAAAATTAAAATTAAAATTAAAATTAAAATTAAAATTAAAATTAAAATTAAAATTAAAATTAAAATTAAAATTAAAATTAAAATTAAAATTAAAATTAAAATTAAAATTAAAATTAAAATCAAAATTAAAATTAGAGTTAAATTAAAATTGAAATTAACATCAAAATTAAAATCAAAACTGAAACTAAAAATAAAACTACAACTACAACTACAACTAAAACTACAACTAAAAACAAAAACCAACCATATCCATAATTCAGATTAAATGTAGCATAAAAAAAGCCTCAAAGTTTTGTAAAAGCAAAACCTTTACTCTCTTTTAACAATCAAATCATAATGATCAATAAATTATTTCAAGTAAAGAATTTTTCAGAAGAAAATTGGCTATCTTTTAATTCCTACAAGCTTAAAATTTCTATTAGATCTTTAAAACAATTTATAGTCTTACTTTTGTCTCTTGAATATTTTCCTAACGAGTTCCATAAACATTTCTCTAGGTAAAGATGAAGAGTTCTCCTCGACAAGTTTTAAAATCGTTTCGTACATTTCATTTTCATATTGCTCAAACAGTTTTGGGATTTCGAAATCGTCGAAGATCTTTTTGATATGTTCAACACATTTCATGTCGTCCACTCCGTAATTTTCCTAAAAATAAAGAAAGCGGATAAGAAATAGACGCTTCCGCAAAAGATGGCCGCCGTTTTTGCCTATTTTTTTCATTAGGGATTTTCGAAAGGAATTCTGGGAATAATTTCCTTAGTTACGTTTTTTACATAGGTGCAGACGTTGAATTTGTAGCTAAGGAAATTATTCCCAGAATTCCCTTCGAAAAACCTTAAGAAAAACAAGGGGTTGACAGAAACGGCCGCCATCTTTTGCGGAAACCTCTATTGTGACTATTAAAAGAAAAATTCGCTATGATATCGCGGTAACAAGTGCTGCAAATTGTTTTATTTTAGTGGAAGCACTTTTTTAGACAGTAAGGCCCTAGCCAAGCAAACTGGCGAACAGTATTTGTCAAACATTTGAAATTTGCTTATCAAACAGAATGTTTCACCGTTAAGCCACACCACAAAACATTGCTCGACAAACATTTTTTGCTTGATACCTGCACAAAAAGTTTTCAAAACCTTGGGAGTCTTTCAAAAAGTTGCTGAGCAAATTATGCTTGTCAAACAATGTTTTGTGACATGCGCAAACAGTCAAACAATGCTTGTAAAGAAAATCTCAACGGTTTGACTAACAATGTTTGATTTCTCGGCCAGGGTAAACAATTTCTGCAGAAACAAAAATTTTTTGATGGGCAATGTTTTGTGATATAGCAAAAAGATCGAACATTTGTTGGACAAACAAATTTCAGATGTTTGCGAACAATTTCTGATCGTTTGGTCATGATCAGTGATAAAGTTTAGTTATTGTTTAACATTTTCGCAAGTTTTGGGGCGATTGTTTATATTTTGCATTGTTTAGAAAAAAAGAATGTAAATAGTATTCATTTTATGTGTCTTCTCTTACGCCCCTGTGTTGTTCCTAATTAACGTATCAGGCTAAAATGGATTCTTTCTCAGCGACCCTCAATGAGTGATTCTTCAAGGGTCTTTTAAAGTCACTGAAGATTTATCCAGTGCTTAAGTCGCCAGTATTTCGGTTTTACAAAGACCGTTTAAGACCGTCGACAACCATCAATCACTATATAGAACCAAGTTTAACATTCTTTCAACCCACCTCTAATTTTAATTCTTTCCTTTGCTCTTTAGTAGTCCGTTGCAATACTTGAATGATTAACCAACTACATTTTCCTTCTTGAATATCAGTACCAACTTTCCCTGTAACCGCTGGATCACCGTAACAATCTAAATAATCATCCTAAAACGAAAAACTCCTTATCACTCATTTAGTTTTACTTCCAAATTGTTTAGTATGTCCATCTCATTGTATTCGTCAGCATGTTCATTTCATACTGTATTCATCAGTATGTTCATTTCACACTGTATTTGTCAGCATGTTCATTTCATACTGTATTCGTCAGCATTCTAATTTCATACTGCATTCTTCAGCATGTTCATTTCATACTGTATTCGTCAGCATGTTCATTTCTCATTGTATGCATCAGCATGTTCATTACATGCTGTATTGGTCAGCATGTTCATTTCATACTGTATTCGTCAGCATGTTCATTTAATACTGTATTCGTCAGCATTCTAATTTCATACTACATTCGTCAGTTTGTTCGTTTCATACTGTATTCGTCAGCATGTTCATTTCATACTGTATTCGCCAGCATTCTAATTTCATACTGTATTCGTCAGCATTCTAATTTCATACTGCATTTGTCAGCATTCTAATTTCATACTACATTCGTCAGTATGTTCATTTCATATTGCATTCGTCAGTATGACCATTTCATATTATAGTCTTCGACTAGTTCGTTTCATATTGTATTCGCCAGCATTCTATTTTGGAACTGTATTCGTCAGTATGTTCATTTCATATTGCATTCGTCAGTATGTCCATTCCATATTATAGTCTTCGGCTAGTTCGTTTCATATTGTATTCGCCAGCATTCTATTTTGGAACTGTATTCGTCAGCACGTTCATTTCATATTGTATTCGTCAGCCTGTTCATTTCATATTGTATTCGTCAGCGAGTTCATTGCAAATTGTATTTGTGAGAACGTTCAAGTCAACATAGATATAAATACAAAAATCAGCTGGGTTGTGTACTGCATCCTTAAGATATGCAAAGATTAATGTTAAGGATCTTCCGTAAAAGTCAGATAAAAAGAAAACATAATTTTCTTACCTGAATCTGAAAGTATTCGCCCATTTTTAGCAAAATCTTTTGCGCTTCTGAATATGAGAAGTCATCGTCTATACCAGCCTTTAAAATATGAAAAGAATTATTAAAGGGACATCAGATTTACTGATGAATACGAAACCATGAAGAAAAGACCTAGACGATTGAAATAAATAGCTCGTAAATAATAGCTTACAGCGGAAGAGCCGGACTCCACTGGAAGGCTCGGATTTGGAAGGGGCCGGAATTCTCTCAGAATCCTCCTAAAATCTCCCAAGGGTCCAGTGTGATTACATTACCCCGGTCCCAATGCTGGCCGTGTCGTCTGGACGGCCGTGTCGGTAAAGGTAACAGCAAGTTCAACATATCAATAATAAGAAAAAGCAAAGAAAGATTTACAATAACTCACCATAGTCATTGCTAATGCAACTGGAAGATAAAATGAGTAGTACGCTGTTTTGTGTTGAACGATTGCTTTATATCTTGGAAAAGAAAGAGAAAAACAGGTGTTAATGGATCATTTCATGAATGCCTTGAATTTGAGATTAAATGAAGTGTCTTCTAAAACTAAACCTTTTATATGCCAAAGAGAGAGTTATTGACTGATAAAAAAGAGGGGTCAAAAGCTTGAATGAAAAGGCGAACGTGGCTATTGCCAGAGACAAATGCTGCAAGCTGCAGGCAGGTTGAGGCAACGTGATCTTCTAAAAAAAGTTTCCGGGACCCGTACATGCAGCCCCCACCAGCAGTTTACGGCTACATTGAAACCAGGCATTAACCTTAGCGCGGACCTCACTTTTGACTATGTTCACTTCCGTCAGAAGCTGATCGGCAAGAAATTTTCAGAGACGGTGATGTCCCCTTGGTTTCCTTTTATCCTACATAAATCTACAGCTTGATGACTTACTAAATACAGTCGAACCTCTAAGAAGCGGCCACTTTAGATCCAAGGTCAAGTGGCCGTTATTGAGAGTTGGCCGCGAGTCGGAGGTTTAACAATACTACGGGAAAGCGTTTGGGACTGGAGATTAGTGGCCGCAATAGGGAGGTGGCCGCTTATCGTAGGTGGTCGCTATTAGAGGTTCGACTGTACTGAAAAATAACTGTATATATTTTGTATAATTGTTAGCTCGTGTTTCTGTCTTACCTTTCAATTGTTAAAGTATCGAAGTTAACTTGTTTGCCACTCTGTGATGTCAATAAATCTAGTTGCTGTCCGAAAACGGTTTTATGATTTGTCTGAACAAAATAAAACAAAAGTGGGTTAAAAAAATTAACAGTGATATGATAGTTAAGTACCAACTGTGGCACAAAAGACCCCTAATGGAAACAAAAGGTTTTATCCTCAGACATAAAATACACGGCATGACGGCAACTGTAACACATAACAGCAGTGCTCGGCTACTCAATAAGTTAAGAAAGTTCATTACTGGATTTCTCAAAACTACGAAAGTAGGTAACTATGAATTTAACCTTTGATTTTCAGAGATACTGCTATTTATAACAAATTTCATCGTTTGAGTGGGTGCATTTCCCCTAACGTAATATATGGAGATTTTATAACATGGAAAAGGAATAAAGGCAACAAAATAGTTCATTTTTATTCGTAACAAAATTCTAAGTTTTTCTTAGTTAAGTCGTAAAGAATTTGAGCAATTAAATTTCGAGTAATTAAGAAAGTCAGAGTACTTGGTTTACTCGAAACTTTCTTATAAAAGGAAGTGTACTAAAGACGTGTAAATATTCGTGGAATATATTTGTCATGAATGGCGAACACAGGGATAGATTTTTCCACAAGTGGCATACATGACAAATATATACAATGTGTATGTTGCTGAAGAAGGCTCGTCATATCTCCAACACAAAAAGTCAAACGGGAGGACAGCCTTCGGCTGTATAACTTGGAGAGTTACATGGCGATTTCATTCCCATCTATTGTGGTATGCCACTTGTGGAAAAATCTATCTGTGGAATATATGAATTGAAAGTATATTTGTCATGAATGGTGAACACTAGGATAGATTTTTCCACAAGTGGCATACATCAATTGATGAAATTTGAACCCAGGACTGCATGACCAGAGAGCCAACGACAATTCCACTGAGCTAAAGAGCTCAATAAAATCGTTCAGTAAGATACGATTGTCATACAGCCCAAGACTCTCCTCCCGTTTGACTTTTCATGTTTCGGCTATGTTGAGCCTTCTTCAGCACCATACATATTTGTACATATTTGTCATGAATGGCGAAAACTAGGATCGATTTTTCCACAAGTGGCATACTAAAATAGATGGGATTCGAACATGGACTGCATGATCAGAGACCCAACGACGTTTCGACTGAGCTACAGAGCTCAATGAAATCGCCGAGTAAATCTCCAAGTCATGCAGCGCAAGGCTCTCCTCCCATTTTACTTTTTGTGTTCCCTGAAACTATCCTCACAATTGGTCACCCTTCCTTCACCCAGTATTCATACACATCCAAGTGCTAACTCGAAAAGACGTTTAAATTGTTTAAAAGGAAATAAGTCCCACCAACCTGATGAAAAAGGTCGACTAATTTGATATAATATTTCTCCTTCCTAAACTGTAGATACAGCAATCGATAAACCATTGATTCGATTATGAATGCGTCATTTACAGCGACTAAACCAACCTCGGGCTACAAGAAAAAAGAGCCAGTCAGATTAAGAATCATTTACATAAGATCGTAATAATCGCGTGATTACCCCTCGATCGAGTGGTTGCAGCAAAAACAGTACGTTTGCCAGGTTCGAATTCGTTTCAACTTCGTTTCGGTTTCACAATAACTACAGTAACAATTAAACAAGAATCTCTAGAAAGTCTACCAAAACTTTCGGCATTCGAAATAGAAGGTTTAAAAGACCTTTCACCTCTTTAAATGGACCCATTCTGGGTGGGCATTAAGATATTGTTCAAAACAATAGAAGAGGAGGGTGACTGGGTGGGCAAATGTCCCCCTCCAGTTATTACGTTAAAAGAGGCCTTGTTTCAAAGAGCTCTAGCCGGAAGAAATACAAATTCTAAATCGGAATAAAAATGAAGATTTGTACAACAAAAGTTCAAAAAATTAGGGACGAGATTGAAAAAGCTGATCAAAGCTTTACTATATTTCTAGCAGACAAAAACGGTACATTATACAAGTGACTTACCAGCTTATACCAACAAGGCTTTCCTCTTCTTAATTCAGATCTATCAACAATATCATCCGCCACAAGTAGAAATGCTTGTAACTAGACAGAAATATGATAACGATATGATACGCGCACGTAACATTAGATGCAAAACATTGTGTCGACCAACCAAGTCTTCAGGGTAAATGGAACGCTACCCGGAACGCTACGTAAACTTTGCCGTCCATATTCGACCCTAAACTCGCTACACACGAGTCATAGTTTACAGTCCTGTCCTGATAAACCTGTGCAGTGATAAACAGTAAAATTTGCAGTGATAAAAATGTTTAATGCAAGACGTTATGGTTTCTGGAAACAGGAACAACTAATTCCTTGAAGTAACCTCTTCAATCGCTTCCGACACCAGTTTTTTCTATTGAAATCGCTATTTTCTTGCCTTTCAAATAAATTTGTGGCATTTAAAGGCCGTTGGTCACATTGGTCACATTCATAGCAGAAGTGAAGGGCATCGTCAGCAAAAAATTTCTTGTGATCCCGCCCCCTAACCCTCTGTACTTGGTCAAATATGCAGTGATAAGTCTTCCTTAAAATTAGGTATGGTCCCCTGCGTTTGATTTGTACCGATTTGTACCAATGGATTCCATATACGTTTGCTGCTTGCAAACACATTTTTTGCCTTCATGCCCATGTTTTGTCACCAGTAAAAGTAAAAATAATACTCACGAATTCAATGCACCATCCGAGATAGTTTGCTTTGGTCGTTTCGTCTTCTGTTAGCTCTCTTCCTTTCAAATATTCAAGACAAACTGGAACCATCAATCCACGATTACATTTCCCTTGTAAGAAATAGAAAATATTACTTGCCGAGAAATCGAAAAATTACTTGTCAAGTATTCGAAATAGTACAGAAATCTGCTTAAAGTAAAGCCAGGCTTAGGTCGACCAACGATACGATAGATCAGCGCCATCTACTTGTAACTGCTAACTAAAGGTCAGTTGTCAGCTAATCGTAGAAGTAAATCTATCTCAAAATATGCAAATTAAGACAAGAAATGCAGAACAAACCTCCTTTAGAGTTGTACTCGAAACTCTGAAAAAGAAGAAAGAAATTGGGCAAAATTGAACAATATACGATCATGAATTAGGAAATCAGGCAATCAGTAGCTTAAACAACCAATCTGACAATTAATCAATCATCAGTCAATCAATCGGACAATCAATCAATCAATCATTAATCATCAATCACCAATCATCAATCCTCAATCATCAATCAATCATTAATCAACAACTATCAATCATCCAACATCAACTGTAGGCCATCAATTGTAAATCATCAATACTCAACCATCAATCAGTCATCAATCATCAATCATCAATCAACAACCATCAATCATCCAACATCAACTGTAGGCCATCAATTGTATCATCAATCATCAATCATCAATCCTAAATCATCAATTATCAATCATAAAACATTAATTATCAATCATCAATCCTAAATCCTGAATTATCAATCAATCATTAATTAACAACCATCAATCATCCAACAACTGTCATCATCATCATTATCATAATTTAAACATGCCCCCAACTGGAGGTCATTAATTGTCAATCATCAACACTCAACCATCAATCAATATTCAATCTTCAATCAACAATCATCAATCATGAAT
Source organism: Chrysaora quinquecirrha (assembly GCA_014526335.1). Classification (NCBI taxonomy): domain Eukaryota; kingdom Metazoa; phylum Cnidaria; class Scyphozoa; order Semaeostomeae; family Pelagiidae; genus Chrysaora; species Chrysaora quinquecirrha. Next base: position 4,843,627 of record JACTAT010000035.1, read on the forward strand.
CTTTCATCATCAACAATAAATTGTCAATTACCAATCAGCAGTCATCAGTCCTCAATTATCAATCATCAATTGTCAATCCTAAATTGTGAATAATTAATCATTAATCATTGATCATTAATCATTAATTGATAATCAATAACCTCAATCATCAATCATCAATCAGCTGATTCATCAATGGTTATTATGCATTAAGCAAGCAAAAGAAATACATACCCTTCTAATCCATTCACATGGTTCTCTCAGTTCTGAGACTTTTTCCTCTTCTTCTAGGGCAATATTGAGCAATTTGGAATAGCTATCCATAAATGACTGCCTATACTTATCAAAATTGTTTGGTTTGGCCATGTTTGCTACCTAGAAAGGATCAATACAGAAGAATACAGTAAATACCAGACACAGTTTCAGTTTTGTCAACTTCGTATTGATTCCACTTTGTGCAGGCATTTTCTAAGTTCCTGCTCAAGCTAGTATTTTTCACCTGCAAGGTTGCATTCCATGTAAACCTGACACTGAAGGTTACACCATCAAACAGTATTTACATACTGTATACGCCACCAGAAAACAACATTAACTGTATTTTTTGGACATTTCAAGCCAAGTTCTATTCTTGTCGTGAGGCTCTTATGCCAATTAAGCCAAAAAAGTTTTTTCTCCAGGCCAAAGATCTTCAGCCATACTGTGCATGGAATGCAGCCAGGAGGGTGAAGGGCAAAGCCATGCCAGCTCCCAGGAAAATCCAAGCTGCATTTTGTTCAAGCTTTTTCGTGCACTCTTTGCAGAAGACCTTTAGAGTTCAAGAGCAATAAATCTTCAGCCAGTCTGCCAGGCTGCATTTCATGTACTTAGGCCCAAAGATCTTCGGCATGGAGAAAGGATGTTCTTAGCCTACTACTTTGCGTGAGAATCTTAAAATAACAAATAGAAATCAGCGTGCCATGTCCAAAAATAAAAACTTCTATTGTTTTTTGGCATAGGTGTTAATATTGTTGGCTTAACTTTCAGTGCCAGGTTTACATGGAATGCACCCTGGCCAGTCTGCAGAGTGTGGGACATGCACAGGCAAGATGAACAACAGAACACTAGAAAAGGAAATTGAAGTGTGCTTCTGTATGCACGAGATCTCATCGAGAACTGTCATACTCCCACTCCCCAAACTGTATCTTCATTAAAATGGAATATGAAATACATGCAGGGTTTGATTGCGGATATCAACCCTATATAGCCTTTCTTACCACCTCAGGTGCAGCTCAGCAGCTGCAGGAGTCTGTATTCACTGCAGATAAGTATTTCAATGTTAATAAGCTTACAATAAGAAGGGGGTAAAGTAAAGCATACCACTGTTACCTGTCGTTTTGTAAATCTTTTGCAGGAGATACCCAAATTGGAAGATGTGAAATGCAAAATTGCAAAATCAAATGAAATGGATTGTATGAATACGAGACAAAAGACCCCAGAAAGAGGTTTGTAGGGCGCTCATAGATAACATGCAGCAAATTCAGGATCATTTTGTTTTCACGAACATGGCGCGAAGTAGGAGTCGAAGTAGGGACCGGAGCAGAAGAAGACACTCTTCTAGCGATGAATCTGATCGTGACCGATACAGAAGAGACAGGAAAAAGAAGAGACGTAGATCAAGCTCAAGAAATAGCCGATCAAGCTCCCGCTCGGAGAGACAAAGTGACAGAGATCGACAGAGACGCCGAGGGCGTTCAAGAAGCAGAAGTAAATCACCCAGGTCCAGAAGACCCAAGGAGAAAACTGAAAAGAGGGGCGATGATAAGCACGAAAAGAAAGAACAGAGTTCTTCTTCATTGAAAGAGAGAGTTGCTAAGATAGCAGCTGCCTCTTCAGATGCTAAGCCTTTGATAAGCAGTAGACCCAGTGCTGAAGCATTGGCCAAAATTGAATCAAAGGGTTTTGAGCAACAAAGCTTTGTCTCAACATCAAAGAGTGATAACTCAGGAAATCCTAAAACAGATAACTCCTTTGAGTCTTCAAAATCTGTAATAGACTCTCATGAAAATGCTATCTTTGGTAGCAGTAGTAGAAATAGCAGTCAAAACTCATTGGAAAGGTCCAATGGAAACTACCATGATGCTAAAGAGGATGATTTATTTGGACCAATTTTCTGTGTTGATCAAAACATACGGACACAGAGATGGCTTGAAAAGTTAAATATGATAAGGCAGAGAATTTCTCAGCAATAAAAATTGTAGAAAATGCTGCCCTGCCCATGACTATGTTTTAAAAGATTTTACTCTTTGTCCAAAGTCCCAAGAACCAAACATCTATTTTGGAATGCTTCATTTAATTATAATTATTATAAGAACATAATAATTGTGTGCTCTTTGGGTGGCTTTTGTTACCAGTGTGTAATCCATGACTGCAACACCAGATAATATGCCCAACCAAAACTGACTTCTTGCCAAAAAAATTGTAGATATATTGTTCAATTATCAAATACACGTTTTTTTTATAAGAAAGTTTTTTTTGGGCCAGTATTGAAACTTTCTTAGATATTTCACGCTTTCAGTACCAAAACTTTCTTGTGACTTTCTTAGCAATAATTTTGGAATACAGTATTTCTAAGAATGCACAGTTTAAGGCACTGTATACATTGCACAAATACCAAGTTTTTCAAAGAAAATAATCATTAGACTCGTTTAATAGCAAGATGAGCGACTGAACAGAAGAGCAAAAATAACACACAGAACATAAGGAGTGAAAGTATGAAACAGAACTTTCTTAAGTTTCAAGAATGCAGTATTGAACTTTCTTAAGTTTTTTAGATGTTGAGCACTACTTTCTTATAAACCACTTTCTTATAAAAAAAATGCGTGTATTGTTCAATTATCAAATAACAGTCCAGGCTATTGTTTTCTGAAAAGATCTACTGGTCTAGTACACTTGCCAACTTTCAGACTCCAGACCCAAGATCTCCAGTGTAGGCTACATGGAATGCACACTACACTGGGTAAATTTATGAAGTAAAACTATTGTTTACAATTCACTGAAAGTTTTTAAAATGCATTTGGCATAAAATTTGCTGAGCCTTTCTAATGTAATGGAGATACCATTAAGTTCTTTATGTAGAAAAGTTTCTGTTAATTTTAAATTAAAAATTAATAATATTGTTCCATTTGAGTGTGTTTACACGTTGTTTTTATAAGAAACTTAGTTCTAAAAGTTTCTTAATTTTTGGCCCAATTTCAGTTCCTAAAGTTTCTTGACAGCTTCTTAAGTGCAAAAATTTCAGTAAAACGATAAAAAAACGTGAATATGGCAAGCAAATTATTAATATTATTGTATTACAAAGAATTAGCTATGCTGGGTGCGAGAAATCGCACGGAAATGCTCGAGAATTGATTACTACATCCACAAATGTGAAATCAGTATATTGGAAAACTGACACAAAAATGTCTTAAGTTTCTTAACTCCTTCCTCCTAGTTCTAAAAGTTTCTTAACTTTTGGGGTGTCTAGTTCTAGGTTTCTTATAAAAAAAACGTGTATTTGAACAATTCCCTGTTGGCTTTGCTGTGGTGTTTATTCAGCTTTTTACACATAGCTTCAAGTTAAGCGATTCTGAAGGCCTGCCCCCCCCCCAACAATACATGTCCCCTTCAGTTAAAGAAAAAGGCCCTGGGCGTTTAATATAAGTATTGCGGTCTCGAAATTCTCACCCTTCAGGGCTTCAAGTATTTAGATCTTGAAAGCGTTTTAGCTTGCTTCCGCCTATTGGTCAATCGCGGGAACGAACAATAGCAGTCTCTCTTTCATGTGAACGCTCCTTCCGCTTCTTTTGAGAAGTTTATGAAGTGAGTCATCTTGGCAAACTGGGAGGATTGACATTTGATACGCCAGCCAAAGCACTGCCTTTTTGGGGCAGAGGACAAGCGATCGCCTTGGATCAAGTATAAATAATAAGAAATGGAAAATAAAGAAAGCTCTGTGCGTGCACCTCGCCTTGTTGTAATACCCAGAGGTAGTAAAGGCTATGGATTTAACCTACATGGCGAACGAGGTGTCGTAGGCCAGTTCATCAGTGCCGTGGATGACGGTGGACCTGCTGATAATGCTGGCCTATGTGTCGGCGATCGAGTTGTGGAAGTAAATGGTGTCAATGTGGAAGCTGCAACCCATGCTCAAGTGGTAGCCAAGATCAAAGAAGACCCTGAGAAAACTCAGTTGCTAGTTGTTGACAAAGTGACGGATGATTACATGAAGCAACATGGCATGACAATCACAGCCGACTTGGCGAAGCTTGAATCAGTTTCAGCGTTGCAAAAAGAGGAGGAAAGTGAAGTAAAAGTTGCTGTCGAGCCAGAAGAAGAGAAAGCAGAAGCCCCAATGGATAATGCCGCTGCTGACACAGTCACAGAGAACAAGGAAGAGGAATCTGAGGCTGGAGTTTCTGTTGAGGATTACTTGAATTCAATGGCTGCTGAAGAAGAGAAAGACACCCCTGCTGACACTCAGCAGGGGGAGATTCAGACTGATGGTAATCAGGAAAGTACTCAAGTTGTGGAAGCAAGTGTTGAGAAAAGTGAGGAAACTGTTGAATCAGTCGTTGAAAGCAGTGTTGAGGTTGAGAGTGAAAAATCATCTGAAATTGCAACCACATCAGCTGTAGTAGAAAATGAAGAACCAGAAAAGCCACAACCCCCCAAGATGTCCCCTCCTGATGTTCCACCACCTGCCCCACCTGTAGACGAATCACAGGAACAAGTTGCTGAGGCTAGCAAAGAGCCTGAACCAGAGCCAGCACCAGAAAAGGAGCCTGAGCCTGAAGCTGCCCCATCTGAACCTGAGCCAGCTCCAGCAAAGGAGCCAGAACCTGAGCCAACATCTGCAAAGGAACCAGAACCTGAACCAACACCTGCAAAGGAACCTGAGCCAACCCCAGCAAAAGAACCAGAGCCGAGCCAACACCTGCAAAGGAACCTGAGCCAGTCCCAGCAAAGGAACCTGAACCTGTTAAAGCCCCTGAGCCAGACCCAAAAGCTGAGGCACTAGCCAAAATGAAATCTGCATCATTGCCTAAACCAAAACGCAGGGAAATAAAAGAGCACCAAAAAACTGACTGGGCTTCAAGAGCAGCTATGTTTAATAATCTTTAATGCTGATAGCTTTTCACAAAATTTTCTAGCCTAGGAAAAAATATAACTATATACCAATTTACTTTAGCTGTTGCCTGATAACAAATGATTTGTTATAATGCAATGAGCATAGGTACTAGATAAACAAAATTTCACATTACTAAGGCACTTTTATTGTAAATAAATAAAGAAAAGGCAGAGAATAAAGATTTATTATATTGAAAAAATTTGTAGGAAGCTGTTTTGCACATTAAGACTTTTGCTATTTCATATTAAAAGGATATGATGAACTGATTTGAAGTATACCTATAGTAGTAATTGATTTCTTAGTTAATTTTATAAAGTAGATCTTGCAAATATTGAATTATTTCCTTCCATTTCTAAGTTTCCCTCTTAAAAGACCCCCTTTGGAGTATCCAAAATTAGATACCCCCCCCCCCCTAAAAAAAGGCTTATTAGAACTTTATTAAGATTTCTGACTGCACTTTATTGATAAAAAGCTGTTTTTGTAAATTTTATGTTTTACTATTTTCTAACTCACGGATAAATGTTACTGACTTTCTGTAGTCATTTTTTTCTTTATGACCATCGAAATTCCTTCTAATTACTATGAATGATAACTTTGAAAATTGAAAACCAAAAATTTGTTTTTAGACATTAGAATGATTATGTAAAATCGTAAATATTAGGTTTTCTGCTTCAGTTATAATAATTTGCTGTCATAGTATGTATGTTAGTGATGTTATTGCGAATAAAACATGTTTTTGATCAGATCGGGCTCCGTTTGTGACCATTTACTCTTTCGTTAGTAGACTCGACTTGACTCGTCAGAACAGCTTTCAAAAAGTTACCCTATCTAACATTTCAGTGCTCAGAGTTGCTTAAGTATGGATTGCTTGTCTTAGCACTTCCTCTTTTTAGAAGTATTTTTCGTTCATGGTCTTTGAGTTTAACAAAACTTCAAAATTGCGATGAACAGCGGAATCAATCACTCCGCTGTTCATCGCAATTTATTTTTCGTTAAAAAAGTCAAATTCTGGCGCTTTACCTGATAAAATGATACACTCTTTTTTTTATAAGAATATCCTAATTTTTGCCAAGGCTTGAACTTTTCCATTGTTATTCTTAAATTTCCATTGTTTTTTTTGGCAATTTTGAGCCTGAATATTCTTATAGACTGTATTCTTATAAAGAAAAAAGAGTGTAGTTCATATTGACAAGATTTACACTGATTTAGCTACGTATAGACGATTTGAACTTAAATTTAAACGAAAGAAACATGTATATCCCTTCTTATACACTTATTCTTCATAAGGAACTTGAGGCTGAAAATCACCTCAAAAATAAGGGACCGTTTAGAGAACTAATCGGGCTGATATTGATGAACGAAGAAAAGCTTCAAGATTTTGCACAATCAAAAAATTTCAAACCAAAGAATAAACTTGAGGTTCAAAGCAAAATTAAGGCTCCAAAAAAGTGTATATAGTTGCTTACTGCTTTTTGCAAACCTACCAGTTTCTTACGTATTCAAAAAGTGTAATCTGATTTTTGTGGGTTGAAAATCCAATAGACACGCGATTCAATTCTGTTTTCCTCAAACAATCGTTTTATATGACCATAAAGCATTGCAGAAAACCGCTGAAACAAATGGATTTAATTTTTTATTCGAAAAGATTACAGAAACTGATTTTCTTATTTGTGAGTTGTTAATGTGGTGAAGGAACTTTGGAAGGTCATGGGGAAGCGATGGTCGTTAAGGCCCTGTCCAAACGATCAAACATTACTTGTCAGACATTCTAGATTTGCTCTACAACAAACAATGTTTGACAGTGTAGCCGCGTCGCAAACATTGCTTGAAGCTTGATGAGCAGCAGGCTTATGCCGACATTGCGCACAGTGGGCGCACAGTCAGCAACGTTTCTTCTGGATGGCAACTAGTCGACGCACGCGAGTCAACTGCACTTGCGACTGCGATCAACTTTACCCTATACGTTCTGACTAGCTGCTGGCATGTCGACTAACCTTGTCCATGCTGTCTGTGAACGATTGCATTCAACGGAAAATACGATAACGGGGCTATTGGCCAAAGACGCATTCCGTTCTATATTTCATGGCGATTTTTTGAAATTCTGCTTGCATCATGGTTAAATGCCCTTAGACGAGATTGGGATCTTTTCTGTAATCGCCTATTACTGTTTCAAAATAGTTTTTTCGTCGGTCCGTAATTGCATTGCTTGGCCGCACAGGCTTAGATCTTTGCCACTGGTGGCAGAAACACTGTTTTCATTGAAAGACTACAATGAGTCAATTTTGAAAACTTTCCTTCAAATTTAAGATTTTAAAAACAGGAGTTTTAATAAAATGTATGTTTTATGAATTATTTAGTTTCCCTGTTATAATTAATAGTAGAATAGCTGTTACTGTTTTGCTTTCACGCTTGAACATACAAAATTACATGTCCTGAAGATAACGCCTTGGTGATCTACAACGGCACTCCTCCTGTACATTTCTTACCAAGTAACTGGGAACTTGCCTCTTTTGTGTGCCTTTTACTACGCTGATGTTATCCAGAATAAACTTCACGAGTTTCTCGTTTTCAATCGCTCTCTCTTTATCAGCCTCGTTTAGCTTTTGGAGCTCCTCCCTAGCGACTTTCAAATTCTCTTTCGCAGTTTCTAGCTCAGCAAGCGCGGATTTGAGTTGAGATTCCAAGTCACGATTCATGGATGACAAATCAGAAACTTTCGCTTTACATTCTACTATTTCTTCATTTTGCTTTTTCATCTCAAAATCTTTTGCAGCTAACAAGGAATCACTTTCTCTTTTCCTTTCAGAAACTTTACGCAATTTGTTTCTGTTGCTTTCAAACAGTTTTTTCATAGTTTCAAATTCTTGTATTTCTATTCCCTTCTGAACCAGTTCAATTTGCCTGCTTTTTACTTCATTATCTTTTCGTGTTGACTCAAGTTGTTTTAAAAGATTGTTCGACAAGAACTCAAGTGCTTCTTTTGCGGGTTCTGAGTTCAGCATCTGTAACTCAGCCTCTGCGTGGTCGCAATAGGAAAATGCGCGGGAAAATTTACTTATTAATTTTGTGAGAAACGCGTCATCTATTCCTTCTTTCGAAGCCGTATCTTCCTGATTCGGAGCAACCAAAGTCGCTGATTCAATAATTTCTTCTACGTTGTCCACATCACCTCCATCCTTCGTGAAGTTTTGCATTTCACCGCCATGATTTTCTGGGACATCTAACGACTTTTCAAAACAGGCCTGTTTGCTTTCAGTCACCGGCAAAACCAGCTGCGAAAAGAAATCTCTACTATTCGCGATCTCAGTCAACGCATCTTTAACTTCATCCTTAATCTTCACCCTTCGACCAATTTCTTCTTTTAGTTTTTCAATCTCTGAACGCTTCTCCCGCAGCTCAGCATTACAAGACTTCCTAATCTCATCAATTTGATGCATACTCTTTTGATCACAATGAAGTTTATACAACTCAAACGTATCCAAAGCTTTCATGATTTCAATATTTTCAGTCTTTAACTGATTGATGATTTCCAATCGACTGTTCAGTTCATTGTGCTGCTCGGCTATATACATCCGCTGTTTTTCAACCTCATTTCTATTTTTCTCAGCCTCTTTTTCCTTCACCTGCACAAACTCTACCAAAGATCCATTTAAAAGGCCGTTATGCCCAATAGCTTTGCCTGAATCACTTTGTCTTAATGAAGCCTCACTGTCCGTTAAATCGCTCCAGTATTCATCACAGTCCTCATTATCAGCAACATGTTCGTGATGCTTAGCCTCTCTATCACTAGACGCGATAGCTCTTTTACGCATTGCGTTGGTCTTGGCAAGAAGGCTATCCACAATATCATGTACAGAATTCTCACTCGATCCGAACGAGTCCTGAAGTTGTCCGAACTTCATGTCATCATTGATATCCTGCCTAGAATAAAACCTCTGCCTTTTTTAGCCTTTCGTATGTCATCAATCGCGCTTTCAGAAACACGACATGTAACAACAGAACGATCTTTGACATCTTCCGCACCTAATCTACCAGTTCGGAAGTTCTTATTTAGTATCGTCAGATAATACGTGTCAAGATCTGTTGCGACTTCTGTCCATATTCTAATCTGATTCTGCATTGTTAATTTCCGAAACCCTTTAGGAGTGTTCGCACGAACGATATCTAGAACACTCTTCCTTTCTTTCACGTAAAACTTCGCAAGATCTTTAAGTGAGCTGCAACGTGCTTCATCATTGCACTTGTTACCATTTGATTCCTCTTCTAATGAGTTAAATTCTTCCTTATTATAGTCACTACAACCTGAACCTTCCTGTATCTCGATCTTCACGTTTAATTCGTCAACATCTGGGCGTTTGAAAATTGCCTCAAGTTTGTTGATAACAGCTTGTTTAAGATTCTTCACTCCCTCATCGATGTGACTAAGTGTTTCTTCATTGAGAGCTCCTGAAGCAGCAACTTCCAAAGCCTCAAAGTCTGTTTCAAGATTACTCTGATCATCTTCTGCCAGATCTCTTTCTTCATCCATCTTAATATCTTCCGCTGCCTTCGTTAACACGCTGTCTTCAGCTCAAAATTCTCTCCTTCCAATCATCAGTTTTACCGCTATTCCAAGGCTCTTTCAATTAACGTCAGATTAACAAACAAATTAAATCTGACGTTTAATTTACTATATGACGTATATTTCTAGGGCACAAATGCAAAAATATCGTCGCGAACAAGAGCTGACTTGACGCAAATTTTGCGGCATTTGGAGCTGTGCAACTTCTTCTAATCTCATGTCATTATTTCCTCTGACTCATTCCAAGTTTTCGCATCTCTGACCACTTGATAATCTCAGGCTTTGCGTTTTTCATCCCTTCGCAAAACCATTTGCTCTTTTGCTTCTGCCTGGCTCTGCTATTAATATTCTTTTCCTTCATATTCATCTTATTTTCATTGTTAACTTAACTTTTATCCTTCTTTTACACCCCCTACGTCGTCGTTTTTGTCTTCTTCTTCTTCCCATTTTCTTCTTCTTCCCCCTTGCTTCTTTCGTCGTAGCAAGTTGCAAGTTATTTTTATTCTTCCCCTTATTTGTATTGTTCTTCTTCTTCTTCTTCCTCTTTTTCCTTCTTTTCTTCTTATCATTGTTCTTTCTCTTCATTCGCTTCACCCAATTGTGGTTGTCATCTTCTTTTCCTGGTCCTCTTCTTTTCCTCCCAATCCTCTTCTTCTTGTTGTCACCAAATAGCACTGTATTATTCTTCTTCTCTCCCTTTGTATTCTTCTTCTTCTTCTTCTTCTTCTTCTTTCCTCCGCTCCTTCTTCCTTTCTTTTCTTCTTATTGTTCTACCTTTCGTTCACCCCTCCATAAAGTGATTGTCTTCTTTATCTTCTTCTTCTTCTTCTTCCTGTTCCTGTTCCTCGATCTCCTTCTTCTTCTTGTCATAGTCACGTAATACGCTATCATTAGTCGTCCCTGTCAGACTTCGTCATCTTTTTGTTGTTGTGTCCCTTTTCCTATAATCATCATTCTTCTTTTTCCTTCTTGATCTAATTTGTTTGTGTCTTCTTTTTCTTCTTCTTGTTGCACTAATTAACTTTGCGTTCGTTGCCATGGTTGTCTCATACATTATTTGTCTCATTCTTTGTCTTTTTCTTTCTTCTTGTTTTCGTCTCTTGTTTTTTCTTTCAATTTCATGCATTCGAACACGGTATCCTATTTAAGTCATTTTAACAGGTCTACATTCCATATCAACCACAATATGATCTATATGTGGCGCATAGGATTTGACATGCTCTATATGCCTCACATGACACGTCCATCCTTTTCCAGCATTTTCTTTCCAATGAATAACTTTCAGTAATTCTTGTATGGTTAAAGCCTGGTTTGCGGCCCACCGACTCCAAATTTCTCTCTTATTCTCAGTTTTACTGACGTCCTTCCCTTTTCCTTCCCTTCTAGCTCCTCTCACAGGATCATCGTTAAAGATCTCACATAAACTGGAGCTAGTGGTGCATTTCCGCCGATATTCTCCACTTTACGTGAGCCTTTCGATTCACCGTGATCAACAGCTTCCCCTTTGCCCGATCCAATGAAAGCCTCTTTTCTGTAAAACCAGCCCCACTGTCAGCTGCATTTCCACGATAAACATTCTCGTCGCCAAGATCTCTCCTCTCTTCCATAGACAAGGAGTTCACATTTGCATGAATATGAAGCCAACCGCCAGAAATTGGCTTCAAGCATTCACAAGCAGCACGCCAGCTTGATTCACTTGATGGTATCAGACCTAGGTTGACTCTATCAGCAACACCTTTAGGAGCAACCTACAAAAAAACGATTTTCAAGATATGTAATTCAGCAAACTCTGAGAGAATCAGATAACCGACTTCAACATTGGACGGGCATAGACTTGCTCAAAACATATGTAATGACACTGGCAAATTGTGCTGCTGCAGAGAAGAAGGTCATTGGTGCGAAGAATAGGACAGGGATGGGGCAGATGTCAAGCAAATAGATTACTTTTGTATTGTATCGATTTGCTTCTCCGCAGAAACTTTATCAAACACACATTGCGGTCATGTTGCAAAATTGTTCCACTCTTGTTAAAATCATGTTGTGGCATATCAAAGCTTTTCTGCATAACAAATTTCTTGTGCAGGCACGTGGAGGCTTCATCGCAGACGGTATCAACTAATGGAAACACTCAGCTGAAATCGTAGATGGACGATGGAAGAATGGATAAGCAACGACCGAAGGTGATGGTCATTAATCCTTTTATTATTCAATAGAAACAAGGCTTAATGGACAGTTGCTATTGTTCTGATACACTGGATCAAAGATCTGGATTGTGAAAGGCTCAATCCCAGACGGTTGTCGACTAATGGAAACACTCAGCTGTAATTATAAATGGAAAATGGATGAAGCGATCAGCAACATTTGCTTACAGTCCCCAATCCTTCTCCGATTCAATAGAAACCAGGCTTAATGGACAGCTGCTATTGTTCTGATACACTGGATCAAAGATCTGGATCGTGAAGGCTCAATCTCAGACACTCGCTGACTAATGGAAACACTCAGCAGAAATCATAAATGGAAGATGGAAGAAGCGATCGGCAACATTTGCTGACAGTCCCCAATCCTTCTCCGATTCAATGGAAACCAGGCTTAATGGACAGTTGCTATTGTTCTGATACACTGGATCAAAGATCTGGATAGTGAAGGCTCAATCTCAGACACTCATAAATGGAAGATGGAAGAAGCGATCGGCAACATTTGCTGACAGTCCGCAATCCTTCTCTGATTCAATGGAAACCAGGCTTAATGGACAGCTGCTATTGTTCGGATACACTGGATCAAAGATCTGGATCATGAAGGCTCAATCTCAGACACTCGCTGACTAATGGAAACACTCAGCTGAAATCGTACATGGAAGATGGAAGAATGGATGACAATGAACAAAGACGGCCATCAATCCTTTCAGATTCAATGGAAACCAGGCTTAATGGACAGAGCTATTGTTCTGATAAACTGGATCGAAGATCAGGATTGTGAAAGGCTTAATCTCAGATACTCGCTGACTAATGGAGACACTCAGCTGAAATAGTAGATGGAAGATGGAAGAATGGATAAGCAACGACCGAAGATGATGGTCATTAATCCTTTTATGGTTCAATGGAAACCAGGCTTAATGGACAGCTGCTATTGTGCTGTTACACTGGATCAAAGATCTGGATCATGAAGTCTTAATCTCAGACACTAATGGAAACACTCAGCTGAAATCGTACATGGGCAATGGAAGAGTGGCTGAACAATGACCAAAGACGGTCAGCGATCCTTCTGCAATTGAATGGAAACCAGACTTTAATGATACTGTACTCTTCTGGTACTTTATTCACAAATGTCTTCATTTCAAATTTATACATGGAGTTCATTTAAAGCCATGGTTTGACATTAGATTCAGCAAATCATACTGTGAAGCTGATATCTGTAACTGTAAGCCTTACCTTAGCTTCAATTCTTACCTTTCTATTGTCTCCTTCCAAAACAACACATCTTTTACTGACACCATTGATCTCCAGATTTCTCTTCAATGCTTCTATTGCTGCTGAATTCCATTCACAAGCATAAACCAATTCTGCTTTGGCATGCACTAAGAATGGAAGAACAAAATACCCAATTCCAGCAAAAAGATCAACAACAACTTCATTGGTGCAATCCATATTTGCTATCCTGATCTTCTCCGTAATATTCCCATCAGAGAACATGCACTTTGTTATATCATACTCGTACACAATCCCATTATCTTTTCTTCTTATCAATCCATTATCACCATACAACAGTTCTGCTTTTGATGATCTGAACTGATCACCTGAAATCATACTATGTCTTGCAACTCTGTTGACATTGAAAATCTTGCAGAATACTTCCCAGATGCTTGGACCCAAGGCATTCCAAATCTTCCCTTGCATAGAGTCTTTAGGCAAAACTAACATATCACCATAAATATGCCATGATTTGGGGATATCTTTCATGTATTCATCCTCTAGTGACTTCTTCTTCCTTTTGTAAAATTCATCCAAAATGGCTTCAGTTAGTGATTTTTGTAGAACTTTTAAGCTTGTTAAATGTGCCTTTGAGAATGGCATTAAGATTTGTGAACTGATGAATTGGCTATTGGTGAGCGTACTCTTGTTCTCAAGAGCTTCAAACTTATCTTTATGAACTGGGATGGCAAATTTTTCATCATCAATCTGCTTTATGCGGAATTTTTTGTTGAAAACTTCATAGCTCTCAAGTGCATTTCTAGAGGATGAAATTGAATTTTATAAAGATACAGGGAACTATTGTGAAAGACAGGAACTTTCCCATTGCATCAAAATTTTATAGCCTCCTGTACCTCTCTCTTGTGACCCCCAAGTTCCACTGTCTCTGTTTCTAATGCTCAGCTCAATACCCTTATCTTTAGACTCCCCGTTTGCTCAGAGAAGTGAGTTTAAGCTTTTTGAGAGACTACCCAGCTTCAGTTGGCGTCCGTTAGCGAGACTACTGTTACGTCACGCAGCCAAAAATATACTGTGATATGACAGTTATATACCAAGTAAAGTAAGTACTAAAAATTTCTTCTAGACTATTTTTACTTACTTGAACTTCTTTGTGTGAACTTTATGGACGATTATTACATCGCAGACTGCTTTGTTCTCTGTGTGATCCATTGCATCATACATATTTTTCATCAATAAAATAAAAAAAATCTAGCATGGGAACTTCTGAACTAAACTCAACCACAGTATACTCAACTTCGAAGCCAGGCCCAAAAGGCCATCATTATGGTCAGGCCTCGATTGCATTTTGATTGACCGCGTGACAGCCTCGGATAATGCATATTCCGATTCTCAGAACTGGATAAAGGAAGTTCATAAACCAGGAAGTGATTGAATTGAAAAATTCGTCTGTTCTTTTCTTTCAAAAAGTATTTTGAACAATCATTGCTTTTCAGATGCAATATGAAACAAAAAGGTACATGTATCGGATGGAACTCAAATGATTAACAAAACTAATAATTAAATATTAAATTTTCCAACTAGCTTTTATAATACTGATAATGACTTTATTAAGTGTCAAGGTACAGTATTTTGCATTTTTACTAATTGAGGACACTGTCAGTTAATACCCCAGAAATCAGATTACCCACGTACCGACCTCGGAAGGATGGACAGCTGGGTTGACTGTAGGCTTGTGGAAAGCTTTTGCCAACGAGATTCAGAACCACGACCTTGACCACTCGGTCACACCATTTCTCTCAATTATTTGTACTTCCCTATAGAAATTCCGGTATAAATATGTATCTACATTGTATACACAATTTGTATTTCCCTATATAAATTTATATTATACATATATTTCCCTAAATATTGCCTCATTGCACTATTAGCGTTATTGTAACATTTTGTTTTGTCAGTTAACTGGAATTGTAGATCTGGTCCATGTGTATATTATTAAGTTGCGTCAGACTATTGAAAGTAAAACTGTAATAATAATAAGAAGTGCCAAGAAAATGTCTTGAGTGTCCCGAAAAGACGGTTGAAGTAGACATTAACTAAGCAAGCTTAGTGAAGACAAGGAGACAATTACAGTGTTTAGCTCAACAGCCATGTTGCATAATTTTAAAGTTCAAGCGCATGTCTAGAATAACACAACATTACAACAGGGTTATAAGGTTTAAGAATAACGTAACCCAACAGTAGACACTTGGCATTTTTCAGATCACAGGAGGTGAGAAACTGTCGAAATTTAAAGTTCAAGTTCCCGAAACATTACGCTACATACATATAATTCTAAAAACTTACGTGGAAACATTCTCTTTTGAGACAAAATTTTCGAGGTTGTTCTGATAGTGGGTTCGCTTGGAACACCAAAATCGGTATGAATTGTGCATTTTATGATACAAGCATGAAATTTGGCACAAGTACAGAGTTTGATGCGCCAAACAAAATGAGAAACAGACCCAACTCAGAAAATGGCCCCGAAAGCTATTTTTAGACTGGGGTACTTGGGCCCAGCCCCCACAGAGTTTCCTTCTATAACTTGGAAACTATTTGCGATGCGCAGCTGAAAGTTAGTGCAGTTACATATTTTAATATGCTTAATACAAGGAATAACAAATCCATTCAAAAATTCCCCGAAAGCTATTTTTAGACTGGGGTACTTGACCCCAGCCCCAAAACATTTTAGACAGGGCATTTTGGCAACATTCTAGCACACTGGGTAACCGGAAATTTTAAAGTAGTTTTGGACTCTTTGGTGCTTGGTGGTCATTTTAAGACTTGGGAACATTCTGGCAAATCAATGGTTGTGACGTCATCGATGACGTAGAAAAGTTACGGTCAGTGAAAATCTGACTTTTGAATTTTGTGTTTTAAGATATGGTCAGAAAGAACATCTCAAATGGAGCAAAAAATTATAAAACACCAATTCGATTTGGCTTAATACTCAGAAGTTATTACGATTCGAAATTTGTGTGACGTCATCAAAACGCAAAACTGATATTTTGAGTCTTAACCGTTTCGTGCATAAATCTTTCTTTTGATGTGTTCAGCGTTACTTTTAGGATAAAAGCATCATGTTCTTGGTCACGTACGCTAATTTTTGCATTTCAAACCTTAAATTACGAAGAATGCTCGTAATTTCAATTGCGATACAGCTAGGGCTCCGAACTATCATGAATGTTGAAAAGATGCAAAAGATAAAACATTTTCTGCTTACTTTCTCTGAGAATGGTAATATGATTGAGCCAGATAGAGCGAATTACTTTTTTATGACCACGGTCTTTAATTTGAATTATGTAGCCGTAAATGTTCGAGAAGACGGCAGACACCTATGTCGATAAGTTGTAGACAAAGGCATAGGCGAAGGCATAGGAACAAGTGTAGGTGTAGATGAAGCCACAGGTGTAGGTTAAGGCACAGGTATAGGTATAGGCAAAGACATAGGCGAAGGCATAGGCATAGGCACAGGTGTAGATCTAGATTTAGGCATTGGTGTAGGCGAAGGCATAGGCACAGGTGTAGACGAAGGCAAAGGCATAGGCGAAGGCACAGGAACAGGTGTATGTGTAGGTGTAGGCATAGGTCTAGGCTAAGGCATAGGTATAGGTGTAGGCAAAGACATAGGCGAAGGCATAGGCACAGGCACCGGCGTAGGTGTAGATGTAGCAAAGGCATAGGCGAAGGCATAGGCACAGGTGTAGGTGTAGATGAAGGCATAGGTGTAGGCGAAGGAATCGCTACAGGTGTAGACGAAGGCAAAGGCATAGGCAAAGCCAAAGGCACAGGTGTAGGTGTAGATGTAGGCATTGGTGTAGGCGAAGGCATAGGCACAGGTGTAGACGAAGGCAAAGGCATAGGCAAAGGCATAGGAACAGGTGTATGTGTAGATGAAGGCATTGTTGTAGCCGAAGGCATAGGCACAGGTGTAGATGAAGGCAAAGGCATAGGCAAAGGCATAGGAACAGGTGTATGTGTAGATTAAGGCATTGTTGTAGCCGAAGGCATAGGCACAGGTGTAGATGAAGGCATAGGAGTAGGCGAAGGCATTGGAACAGGTGTATGTGTAGATGAAGGCATTGTTGTAGGCCAAGGCATAGGCACAGGCGAAGGTGTAGATGAAGGCATAGGAGTAGGCGAAGGCATAGGAACAGGTGTATGTGTAGATGAAGGCATTGTTGTAGGCCAAGGCATAGGCACAGGCGAAGGTGTAGATGAAGGCATAGGAGTAGGCGAAGGCATAGGCACGGATATTGCTAGTTTGGAAACCAGGCTTGGTGGTGGATTGGAGGGGAATTCAAATACTACGGTTCACCCGAAACACAGAAAAATCCGTTCACTTTCGTGCTAAAGTACGAAGTGTGCCACTTTTTATCAGTCTTAATAGGCATAATACAGAGATTTATACAAGATTACAATAACAGTAATCGATAAGCTATTTGAATTGACTTTTGCAAAGAATTTTGATTACGTTTTTAGAGCTTCAAGGTGAGAGACGCAGTTCGCAAGTTGTTACGTTGACCAATGTATAACTTTGTAAGTGCGGCTTTGTGGGATGAGTTCTCCAATAATAGCAGAGACGAGCACTGAATGATAATAATAAAAAAACGTAAGAAAAAGGCTAAATAGGATTTATAGGGTAAGTTCGCAGATTCAGATATTATCTGGCTTGTGGCTCCTATTCTGGCACAAATTTTGTTGCAGAAATATTGAACTCAAACTGAATCGGTCGATTGGCTTCGCTAAGATTCGCTCCAGTTCATTTCAGCAATCGCAAGTAGCTGTCAAGTGGCTGCGCAATTTCTTCTTGTCTTTCGCCAATCTTGTCGACATAAATGGACATACCTATTGATGATATGGAGTTTCGTCTATGCAATGAAACTCAACCCTCAATGGCAGTTCCCCTCCTTCTTTGAGCATTCTTCCTTACCAAGTGACCACGTATCAAACTGCGCCTGTTCAACTTTTGTAAGCAGTGCCCCTATTTTTGGTATATGATTACCTTGAGATCCACTTTTTAGCGCTTAGATCTATCTAGCTCAATCATATTACCATTCTCAGAGAAAGTAAGCAGAAAATGTTTTATCTTTTGCATCTTTTTCAACATTCATAGTAGTTCGGAACCCTAGCTGCATCGCAATTGAAATTACGAGCATTCTTCGTAATTTAAGGTTTGAAATGACAAAAATTAGCGTACATGACCGAGAACTTGATGCTTTTATCCTAAAAGTAACGCTGAACACATCAAAAGAAAGATTTATGCACGAAACGGTTAAGACTCAAGATATCAGTTTTACGTTTTGATGACGTCACACGAATTTCGAATCGTAATAACTTCTGAGTTGGAAACCCTATAGAGGGCTACACCCGAGTACCCATGTCTAAAATAACTTTGGGGGAATTTCGTTGAATGGATCTGTTGTTCGTTGTATTAAGCATACCAAATATGTAACTTTGCTAATTTTCAGTGCTGTATTGTAAATAGTTTCCGAGTTATAGAGGAAAAATGTTTTGGGGCTGGGGTCAAGTACCCCAATCTAAAAATAGCTTTCGGGGAATTTTTGAATGGATCTGTTGTTCGTTGTATTAAGCATACCAAATATGTAACTGTACTCATCTTCAGTTGCGTATCGGAAATAGTTTGCAAGTTATAGAAAAAATACTTTTGGGGCTGGGGTCAAGTACCCCAGTCTAAAAATAGCTTTCGGGGAATTTTTTGAATGGATCTGTTTTTCGTTGTATTAAGCATCATTGTCATATAACACATTTCTTGCAAAATTTTAACTGAACTTGGCTGCAACATTTAATAAGAAAGTAGCCAAAGCCAGTGGCAACTTCTTCGAAATCAGCTGACGACCTCTTATAGGAAACAGATATCTGTAGTAATATGATATGTATACATACGATTTTCCTTTTCTTCGAAACTAAAAGTATAGAGCCGTGTCCCCCCGGGAGGTACATGACCTAAATATGTAACTGTACTCATTTTCAGTTGCACCAACTATCGTAGACAATAGTTTACATTAGTTATAGAAAAAAATAAGGCTTTTGGGGCATGGGGTCAAGTACCCCAGTCTAAAAATAGCTTTAGGGGAATTTTTCAATGGATCTGTTTTTCGTTGTATTAAGCATATTAGAATATGTAACTGTACTCATTTTCAGTTCTGTATCGTTAATAGTTTCAATCAGAAAGAACGAAAAGTTTTTTGGGATTGTGTTTTAAACACCAATCAGCTGGTCGGATACAGCGAATGGACCAATGAATTATTTGAAGAGTCCAAGTGAGAAAACGAACTCTTGTTTAAAACACACTGGTTTTTAGTTATAGAAGAAAAGTTTTTGGGGATTGGGGTCAAGTACCCCAGTCTAAAAATAGCTTTCGGGGCCATTTTCTGAGTTGGGTCTGTTTCTCATTTTGTTTGGCGCATCAAACTCTGTACTTGTGCCAAATTTCATGCTTGTATCATAAAGTGCACAATTTGACTCCTAAGCGATTGCACTACTGAATCTATTCGAGGATAGGATAGCCTACATAATGTCTCATTTATGAGCCTTCCTTCAAATGGTCTAAGAGTCAATGATAAGTAGTAGCATTATTAAATATACAGTAGACAAGATGCATGTAACTGAGATGAGAAATAAGATGCGAACAAATTGATATTGCATAAATTAACACAATTAACCATGCTAAAATTACCATTACGCATAACAGATTTATATTTGATAGATCCCCATGATATAACACAACATAACACATAAATACATTACCCTTATTAGCGTCCCATAAAACGAAAAGACGGAGGTCGAAATAATACAGTAATAAAAATCAACATTATAGCTCAAAACTCATTCCTTTGCAAGTCAAATGACTTTCAGTCTGACCAGCATACTGTTCTCTATAAAATAGCGTGACACGTGATAACAGCATTCTTACGTTCATATTCGAGGCTAATTCAACGGGGAGTTGATTCCTGCCATTTCTAATCCATACACTACCACCATTATCTAAAATTTCATTTATGATTGCCTCATCGCCTCGTAAAGCGGCGTAATGTAACGCGCAATTACCAGCACTATCCTTCGCATTGAAATCGAAACCACATTCTGCGAGCTCTCGAACCTGCGATACATCGCCTTTGGATATTATTTCCTCGAGTTTCGACAATAATTTCTGCGTGTTCAATTTGAGAAAACTGAATCTTTTCCGACTGATATCTTTATCTTCTTCATCTAATAAGTTCTTCAACGTAAGCGATTTTCTTTTTTTGTATAAACTCGTTTTTCTTTGTTTATCGCTGTCTCTGTATGTATCTTTATAAAATAGCGCATCTGAATTTATTCGGCGTAATTTTCCTTTACGCTTAGTTTTCGTAAAGTTCGGCAGCGAGTAACTCGTACTTCTCGCTTTGTCATCACCGTAAAAGACAGAATCTCTATCTAGTAGGGACATATTATCAAATTGATCTTCTATATCATTATCGATTTTTTCTTCAGAGCAGAAAACATCGTCATCAGCTTCGATATCGTTTCGCTTGTCTATTGTCGTAGTTTCGTCCGAGCTCGTAATTGTTGTTGTGGACAAACACGTAGACGAACAAGATAGGTCTTCATGTGTTTTTCTCAAATTGTTACAGTCATCCAATTCGCTTTGCATGCTTTCCTTTGTAAATAAAGTCTCCTTCTTCATACCATGAGCTTCACTTCTAAAATCATCAACATTGCTATCCAGTACATTATCCGTAATCTTTGAGATCTCCTCTCGCATAGAGTAATACAGCGAATTCTTGATAAAGCCCCCAGAAGGTCTCGCCTGTACAGCAGAATTACTTCGAAACACATGACTATCGATGTTCCTATCTTGAAACATGAATTGATTATCTGGATTAGACAACCAGTCAAAGATAAGGCTTGATCTTTTGGATTTAGGACCTTCATTCTCGTTGCTACTCAAAGTTTTCGTAAAATAATTCAAGCTCACATTCGCATCACTTAGGCCAATCGGTAAATCATCGTAATTATCGAAGCAGTTTTGCCGTTTCATTCTCGACTTGCTGGTCCGTTCACCTCGCTTACTGTAAACTTGAAAAACGCCGGTTTCGTTGGAAATGGTCATTTTCCAAATCCTATTACTTTCCACAGCAAATTTTCAATCAGAATTAGTATCTGTGTTTAAAAGATAGAAATCATTACTATTTCAAGCAATATTAAATTTTAATGTAACATGGCTCGTTATCCATGTTCTAAAGCATTCAACAGGTGAAAGACAGCCTGTGCTGTGAAACTATTGTTATCTAAATATGCTGAATAGGAACCTAAGCAAGCCTTGTGAAAGATAAGACAATCATCTCTACTTGAACAATTTGTGTTTTCAGGTAATTTGTAAATGGAACCTTCTGCTCTCATCTCGTATGAAAACCAAAGAAAAACATCAGAGCGTGAGAATAAGATAAGCACTGTGATTTTGCGGTAGCCACGCCTCAATACAAGAGAAGAGCTTCATGTAGGCGTGTCCAAATGCAATGAAACAAAGAGAAACTTTGCTTATTAGATTTCATTTTGTCCTTTTCTTCGCAAACAGCAACAACAACCACAAAAACCCGTTGCTCTTTAATTCGGAGGATTCAGTAGACTCGCTACACAAGTCTCTGTTATGCTCCGTAGAACTGATAGGCCACTAATAACAGAGCTCTTCCTGAACTGCTCTGAACAACAACAACAGCAATTACAGCGGGGGCAGGCATAGACTGATTACAGGAGTCCCAATTTTCGCAAGCAGCAGCAACAACAACAACAACCATACAGCTGTTTGCTCAGAGAAGCTTGAGCGTCCAGCATAGACTCAATAGCAATAACTACGACTCTTGTAATAAGTCTAGGGGAGGCACTGGTGTAGCCAAAATCAGAGGAGAAGCAATCAGGTTGTTGTTGTTGTTGGTAATTCTGTTGTTGCTGTTGTTAGATGTTGTTGTTGCTGTACAGTGGGATGGAATAAAACTAAATGTAGGAGAAAACAACAGCTTGATTTTAAAAGGTCCTGCAGCTTACAAACAGCTCTGACACTAAAAGTAATTTCTTGGAATTTTTTCAGTGGTTTCCTGGAAAACTGTAGGAAATCACATGACCCTGCAATATTAATAGACAATTACTTAATCTTTACGAACGACGACTTTTTTTGAGATTTTTCGTGAGTTTTGTTGAGTTGAGTTTAGATTTACATTCATACATAAAAAAATATCTTTTGATGTGAGCCCGATGTGAGTTTAGTGTCTTGGAAAACAATGGAAGATAGCTACGTAGAAGAATTTACGGGATTTCTGTTGGGTAATGTACCTCTCTGGAGGATAAGGCCTAAGGTGAAGCGTCATTTAGGGTACCTAGGCTTCATTACAGCGTTGCCACCGGGGAAGATAACCATAACGGCAAACATTGAAAAACCCCCTTTGCAAGAAAAACCCTAAGAAATTTGGTGCAAAAGCAGTTTTTGGCGTCCTCGGCATCCTCATCCGACATTTTCCACTTTGGGCGAATTTCGCTAACATCCTTAATACCAATGTTGTTCAATGACCCGACATTTTTCCCAGCATTGATTTCTGTTTGGATGCTTGATCATGGCTGGATGAAATATTGCGTCATCCAAAAAGAGCTTTCAATCCCATCCCCTTGATATACAGCATGTTCTTCTTCTTGTATAAGGGGCGAATCGCGAATGGAATGTACGAATGTGCTGTAATGAACAACCTACACAGGGCCTCTTTTAAGGAATCAGAGCTGGGGGCAAATTTTAAAAGGGACCTCAGTTTTACCGAAGGAAAAATTTTATTTTTCAGCAACTGCCAAAATAATGATGCAGGCGAGCGCGAGTCAAAAATTATGGTAGAAAAGAACATTTCCTTTTAACAAAATGTAAACTGAAAAAACGAAGAATTATTTCAACCAAAGAACTTTTTAACGAAGTCTCTTTCACAATATGAGTCAATTTTGGCAAATTCATTCTGCGGTCCTTCATTGTAAGGAAAGTTTGAACTGCTGGTCTTGGGTTGAACTTTGCTGTTGGCACTCCATTCCAGTGGATCATCAACCGAGAGTTAAGGGTTTTTCAGTTGTAGCCATTCGCAAGTCTGAAAATAGCATGTTGTATGTCGAGACACACTTTTCTACTGTCATACTGTGTGGACAAACAACCGAAAAGCTTGACAGCAACTTTGTAACTGGCTGCTTGCTACCTCTGAGCATATGAAAAAGGCGGACTCCATAATCTTTAGCAGCAATGACAGAGCTCGGTAGCATATCATCAAAATTTTCAAACACAGCATCCAAAAATTCTTGCTTGTTGCCAATATTACATGATGGCAGTAGTGGAATGGCTGCATCAATGAATTCTCTGGGGGATTTGGCAGATGTTAGTTCAACCATTGATTTGACAATGTTTGTTTGTTCTTCATCAAGCCTTGTCTACAATGCAAAAATTAAGATATTGATATGTTCCCTTTGTTAGGACACATGATAGGAGTACCACGAGGGGATGCATATATTAAACCTTACCTGAAGAAAGTTCTTTGCAGACTCTACAACCTCTTGCCGAATTGCATCCCTGTTTCTCCTAAATGTTGTTACAAATTCATGATTGATTGATCTTCTTTCACTTTGCATAGGCTCTTCCTCGTTTGTTTGTCTATCTTCCAAAGATTTTTCTTCCTTCCCCCCTAAAACATAATTCAAAAAATAAATTGACAGGCCTTTCATACCAGTAAAAATGATTATAATAAGAATAATTTAACACTCTGTGCAAATACCTGGGTAAGGCCGTGTTTCCAAAAGCTGAAGTTTCTGAAAAGCAATATCTCTGTATCTTAAGATATCTGCAATTATGATGTTAGGCTTCTGGGCTTCTTTCTCAATGTATCTGAAAATAGTGCAGATATCAGCCATGAAAGCAGTGAGCCAAGTTTGCAACCCATTAGATTTCCACACCTTCAAGAAGCCTTTAGCAGTGCTGACCTCCCTTTTGTCATATTCTCCAATGGGGGCAATGGTAATATTTGTCCAATGATCAATGCAACCATCTAAATTGTGTAGTGTAGCTTCACAGATTTGAATGAGGTGCTGGGCAAAGCGTATCTCATGGTGTGGAGGAAAGGATTTCATTGTGGGTTTGATGTTCTTTAGCTCTTTCAGACGCAGCCCAGATGTACGGTAGTATGTAGCAACACCAATCAAATTAGAATTCCATATTTTAAGTTCTGGAACGGATTTCATCACATCTTCCATAGCCAAATCAGATCGATGGCAGGCGCACCAGAAATTCAATGTTGGATGTTCTACATATTCCTCCATTCTTGCCCAAAGACCTGTTGATCTTCCAGTGTTAGCTGACTCTCCATCAGTTGTAACACCAATGAGTTTATCTGCTATTTCCTCTTTTGAAATTCCAAGGTCATTCAAAGATTTGACAAGGGCTCCAAAGAGACCTTTGGCACCACGCTCCTCTGCTTCACTTACAGATAGGAATCTAGTTTCTATTTGTAGTGGATCAGCCATAGAGTTGAGCCGGAAAATATAAACTTCTTATCTTGTTGCTTTGTGTCCACAGAACCATCCATTTGTATGGAAAAACAAATACTTTCCTTTATCTCTCTAGCAAGGACATCTTTTTCTGATTTTGCTAATATATTTAGCATTTCTGCATAATGCATTGGGTCTCTGTAATGGAGCTCAGCAGAAGTTGGTTTGTAGGGTGAAAATTTCACTGCTTCTTCTTGACCATACATTTTCAGCTGTTGCTCAGCATGCAAGCCAGCTAAGGATCTTGATGGCCATGACCAAGCCGCAAGTGTCAAATTTTTACTGTCATTGTAAACATCCACTGCCATCCGGGTCAATGTTTGCAGTACAGTTGAGTCAGTGGATTTTAGAAGTTTAATCCACGGGTGCCTGTCATCTTTTAAATTCCAAAGAGTGGTAACTCTCTTTCTTTCAACAGCTGCTGCATGAGAGGTGCCATGAAGATGATCTATGACATCTTGCATCTTCTTTTGCCATCACAACGAACCCCTTGTGCCATATACACTCTGTTATTGCCAGAAAACTTTCTAGCTTCTTCTTCAAATTCAGCACACACAAGACATTTTACAAATGTCCTTTTGCGCGTATCCTTTGTTGCCAATGTTGATTTTTCGTTGAAAACAGTCAACACATTGCTACCAGCTTTACTGACAATCAAGTTAATGTCCAAGGGATAGCCCTTGTAAAATTCCTTGGTAGTTTTCAGAGTAGTCTCTTGTGGATGGTGCTCAAACTCCAATTTTCTACTCTCCTGGCAGCTTTCCTCAGTTTCAATTGGATTTTCTGCGGATGAAGATGGTTCTGTCGTTGTAGGCCCATCTCTGCTTTCTGTAGGCTCTTGCTGTGAAGTTTTATTTACAGTGAAGAAATTTTTAATTTTACGACATTTTGCTGCATCATTATTTAGTTTTCGTTGTTTCTCAAGCTTTCTCTTTTCAGCATAAGGCATCCTTGTAAATATTATCACTGATTATACTGATAATTGATTGATCTACTGATTACTGATAATATAA
Source organism: Chrysaora quinquecirrha (assembly GCA_014526335.1). Classification (NCBI taxonomy): domain Eukaryota; kingdom Metazoa; phylum Cnidaria; class Scyphozoa; order Semaeostomeae; family Pelagiidae; genus Chrysaora; species Chrysaora quinquecirrha. The sequence continues at coordinate 4,869,355 of JACTAT010000035.1, forward strand.
CATGTAGAACAGTAGAACATGTGGTAAACCCGGAACCGTGACTTCACCTCTTTAGATTGTTTTGTTTGGTTGTCATAACAGTAGTCATTGTCATAGCAATCTAAGCTGGACTTAGCAAAGGGAGGCTTGTCGAAGGGAGGCTTGTTCGAAAACAAAAGCATTTTTATCTGGGTTTCTTGATTCTTACTTGCTATTTCGGTTTCTTGCTTAGTGTAGAAAATAGAAACTGCTAAAATAAAAGCATCAAAGGGAAAAAGGACCTCCACTGGGGGCAAAACATCATAAAAGCTTCAACTGGGGGCAGCCAGCACGACTGGGGGCATTTGCCCCCAGTTTGTATGTTAAAAGAGGCCCTGTCTGTATACTCCTTACCCATTGTGTTTAGCAGCAAGACACTTGTAAGTCGTTCTTGTAACAAACTTCGCCAGATACACCTTTTTCCTTACGGACTATTCGACCGTGCACTAAATTTTGAATAGATAAACAGCTAGTAAATAGCTTTACATCTCCTTTAAGAAAACAAATTTTCAGTTTGTTTTATACCCAGAGGGTATTTTAGAAAGCAATTGATGAATCAGTGCAGGGCGTAGCCTTTTTCATTTGTCTCGCTTTTTGTTATCTGCGAAACCGAAACGAAATTTAACCTTTAATTTCCATGGAAAAGTATAAGTAACGCGACCAGTAATAAGTCAATTGTTAAATATTGTATTCATGACTTATTTGAATTTCCAATGATGAGTTAAGACACAGAAAGATCAAAGAAGTTCAGATCGCCCACTCCTACTTTGGATGCTGTTTAGATGCATTCAATTTCACATTAGTTTCTTACATACATGATTACTATCACAAACAAGCATTCACGTTTCGACAGTTATGTATGACGCAAGTTAAGCGTTTTTCACACAGTTAAAGAAGAAGAAGCCATTAAACAAAGGTTGAATGGGTGGTGTTGATATATTTTTCTGGTATGGATATACACGTGGTGTTATCTGGGTGGGGTTTAAATCACTCTGTTCTCGCTGGAACCACAACAACAAAAAAATCAAAACTTTCAGACTATCAAGCTTTCGGATAACAGTTTGTCTGAAATTCTAACCATCTGAAAGATTGGAAATCTCTCCAAATATTGATCGAAAATTTTTATTTTGTCATTGCAATACTTTCATTAGAAGTGTTTTTATAAGGAACCTACCTCAAGGCAATTGTTTTGAGGCAATTGTAGTTCAAAAAGTTCCTTAATAGTTCCTTAATTTTAGCTGCACATACAATGGTCTTAACAATAAAGGAGAGACACTTGCATGTTAGGAAAGCTCGAGACTACTCAACGAAACATTTGATACATGCTTAAGGTACAATAAATGTGATTTTCGACTGCAAATGAATGGAACCGGCTTTCTAATTCTTGATTATTTGCAGTGATAAAACTATTCAACAATAAAAAGTTCTTTAGTTATTTTCTCTCTAGTAGTATACGTTCTTTAAATTTTCGGGCCTTCTACATGTAGGTTCCTTATAAAGTGGTTCCTTATAAAAAAAAGCGTGTATTTTGCAATAGGTATTTGATTGATGTTCTTCTATTGTTCCTATTGTTTTGAAAACACTAAAGCCCCCCAAACTTTCTTCTCCCTACACCACTTTTACTGGACGAGCAAACATCCCAGACAGCAAGAACAATATAACAGTGAAAACTATTCCTGATGAACTGCAGAAAAAACTTGTCAAAAAACTCTGAGAAGAGCTTCCGACAGTTTTTTCCGAAGCTATTTGTCCGTATTTATTCCGTCTTGAACTTTTCATCATTAATATTTGCCTTTAGCAAATTACAGAGATGGCAAAAGTAGGTGAGCCACATGCCACTGCTGCACAATAAATTTCAATCATTTATACTAGAATCCCTTGCAAAACAAGTAGAAATTCCCCAATTTTCACGCAAATCTCGTTCACTATCACAGCTGGTTGAAGAGCTGATCAAAATATTTTGTCCTCGGTCCCTGGGTTGCAGAGCGTCGAAGGGTCACAGAGAGTGGAAAACAAGAACCAAGGAGAAGAGAAAAAGATGGAGAAGAGAAAAGCCTATCTACGCCACAAATGTTTGCAGAAGCCATATTTTGACCCTCATTTCCTCGTTTCATATTCTGCAGTCCCTGTCACTGACCCTTGACAAACCGAGACCTTCCTTCTATCGTAGAATGGGCGTTGGATCCAATTTAATCTTTGTGAAAGGGCCAAGCCAAGATGTTTAGATGGGTGCAGTACAGGAGATGCATACTCGAAAGTCAAGGTACTGTACTGTACCCCACGACTCGCAATGTATAATTATTAAAAATCATACAGTATGGGCCATAAGGGCTAGCAAGTAATAATAAAGGGCGTTAAAAAGCCGACTTACTTTTTCAATCAATGTCCGAAATCTTGACACAGTTCCACCAGTCAACTTTTGCGCCAACCCAATTCTGCAATAGCATAAACATCAACGTTCAGGACCTTCCAACTAATATAATGTCAATCGGAAAAACTTTTCCCTTCGCTGTAGTTTCGAACAGTGATTTATAACTCGTTAATTTCCTACCCTTTTGTCTTTGACTAAGTCTAACTATATATATTATGTAACCCACGCGGACTAGATAGAAACTCACTATTTTATCATTTGGTTTGCGCTTTAGACAAAAACAAGTATATAAAGCCTTGATAAACATAGGACAAAGGCAAAACAAAGCAGTTTTGATCTAAAAACAAAATATTTGCTTGATTTTATATTCCTAATATAGCATCTAATACGAAGATATTTGACTTGGGAAAGTTTTTACGTCAATCTCTTTTGCAAAGGGAATCTCGCTAAATTTTCAAGGCTCAGGTTTCTATCCATGTTTTTATGAAACAGTGTAGCAGATATTCGGACTGCTCAGACCGAGGTCGAATCACATGACATTTCAATAGATTCATGAAACGACGCCCAGATCGAGGTCCGAATGGTGCAGAAAGCTTCCTTGTTAATGCACCAGATATTCATGTGACAGCGGGTCTCAATTTCATTTTTTGTTCTTGTCTTAGGCCTTTATGTTCGGATTTTGCACCTTAACGTTAATGCAGATAGCAATGTTAACGCTTTGGTCTTGGGTCTTCCTATTGACGAATGCTTAGTCATTTTCAATGGTTATCCGATCGAGAAAACTATTAAAATTTGCCTCCTCTCTTCTCGCTTTGCCTCCATCCACTATCCCTTGTTACCCTGTAGCCATGTGAGAGAAGCGAGAGTCACTTGCTCACTTGCTCCTCCAGAGGTGTTACTCTATGTGTTCTAACCACAGGGTAAAAAGGGATGATAGAGGGAAAAGAAGGAAGTCTGCACTGCAGCATGATCTGAAGACTTTCAAACAACCAAGAATGGGAAAGGGGGAAGAGAGACGAAATTACTTTTTATTTTGTCATTTTTCTCCAGCAAAAAAGAGAGATTTAATCTCACAGGTTTTTCATAGATACACTTTTTTAATAAACAACTGGACTTTCGGTCCAGCCATCAAAGTTGCTTAACGTATCTAGACTTTCAGACCTCAGCTTAGAATGTCTGGTACTCTCTAAAACAGGGCATTTTTTAAGGATTGTTAACTAGTGGGGCAAACTTGTGAAAAGGGGCCCAAAAATGGCGGTATTCAAAAGAATGCATAAGATTCTGAACAACAATACAAATAGGTCTGTAATTATAACGTTGTTATTATAGTACAGGTATCAAGTTTGTATTGAAAATCTTTTTTAACAAAGTCCTGTTTCTTGTACAGCTCTAGGGGTCGTCCGCCAGTAGTTTTCAAGGGGGGTGACCGTCTCCATTTGCCGACTAAACAAAGTCAAAATAAAAACATCTTTCTGTTCCATCAAATGGGCGTAGGAGGGTACTTAAATTTTGATGGTCACGAGTAAAAAGGGAGCACTGCAGTAAAGCGTGCGCCGAATGTGCACCCTATTTGGGGATCCGGGGGCATGCCATGCTCCCCGAAAAATTTTGAAGAACACTGAAGCTAGAATCGCTCTAATGGCTCTTTACGAATTCTTATAATGCTATTTTTTTGGAACTTAATGGTGGAGTTTGTACAGAATTCTTATGGTCTTTGAGTGGTACAAATCTTCAGAGTTGTAATAAAGAGCCTAACATCTTTGACCATCTGCATTCTTTACGAATCCAAAAGAGCGACTAATGTTATTGCTTGCTAAAGAGCCTAATTGATACTGCATTGCATTCAATGAAAAGATCTCATGATTTGTTTCTTTGGGGCATGGTGGCTGGACAAACGTCAGACATTGTCAGAAAATGGAGAAAATATGGCATATTCCCATATTCCCAAAAATTTTGATTGTATAACTTCGATCTGTGGCATCGAAATCAATTGTCTTATACTTCGAAAATACTTCGTATTCTTCACATATAGAGTTAGTTAAAAACCAAGCAACAAGCAAGCAAAACCGCCAGTACATATTCAACGCCCATTTAACACATGGTCATGGTCCACAAAGAATTATTCTTTGGTGTTTAAGATCATTTCAGTCAAAACAGGGGCCCATGTTTTGGGGCAAAAAGGCTGTTTTTTTTCTCCACTACTGGGGCACGAAGAGGGGCCTACTGGGGCAATTGCCCCAAAAAACCCCCTTAAAAATGCCCTGCTCTAAAAACTCTTTTTTGGCTCTTTTCTTGCTGTTCAATGTCATTCACAATTATGCAATGATGTATTGTATAAAGAAAGCTACAGTATCTCGACCAAAAATTTGAACACTAATCTCAGCCCTAGTTGCTTATGTATTGACCGGTTGCTTATTTAAAAGAAAGGGTACACAATTCTATATTGTGAAAGTGTATAGAAATATGTTGCTGTTGTTAGCTATAAACTGAATTCTTTTAAAAATTGTATTTCGTTAGAACATTTCATTATTCCACAATTTGGTGCAAATAATTATTAACTACCATGTACACTGACTTAATAAAATATATATAAATATATATAAAAAAGCGTGCGTGGTACCTACCTCAGAAAGAATTTGCCTTTCTTCTTCTATCTTCTATTGGCTGGTCAGGACTGCAAGAGAAATGAAGTGGACAATTCATCGATCTGGTCATTTTTAAGGAAGCACTATATGATGGATTTGCAAATAACTTCCTAGAAAATGTTAGCCTTTGATTCAGGATTTGGGTGCAAGTATGCGTTGGAATTTCAAAAATTGGAATCTGAGGTCCTGGGATCTATCGAGAGATTCAGATTCCCTGTTTCCATTACCTACCCATCACATAAACCACCCATAATTCTGCAAACCACAAATCTTCAGGAAAACCTTCCAATCATTTCAGTTTTTGGCACATGCTCTTCACGTAAAATCTTCAACGATTTTCTTGATGACTTTCTAGATGACTTTTTTCTACTATTTATATTGCTAAGTACAGTTTCCACACAAACTTTTCTGTCAAAATAAGTATTTTCTTCGGTGATGACGTCACCGTGATGACGTCATGATTTGCGTGAAGTTTAGTAAAATCGAACTCACTATAATCGAACTCAATCGAAAGCTCTAAGTTAGGAGAATACATATATACCCTTATTAACCTCTTTTGATACACCAGTAGATAGTTATTACAGTCAAAAGGCAAAAAGGCCCATTGATGACGTCATCGAAAAGTCCACCTTCCAGTCAAAATTTCACAGCGCCCATCTCGGATTTGGAATCAGCGCTATCGATTTACCCAAAATGTGTAATAAAATTCAAAGTTAGGTTAAAAGTCAGATTGTTATGGAAAATTCCCTGCCTGGATGTGTTGTATGTTGTATAAAGACAACTATCTCAACCAAAAATTTAAACAAAATCCCAGCCCTAGTTGCTTATTGACAAGTAGCGTATTTAAAAAAGTGTAGCCTGTGTTCAGGCTCAAAAATAATACAAATATTTTGTCACAACTTATTATTTCTTTCTACTTACTTTTTCGTAAGAGGTCTGGTACTCAGGCTAAAAATCAGCAAAATCTGAGACAAAGGTGGCCCAAAAGTTAAAAAAAACGGTATCGGTATTTTTCCACAGGGAAGTTGCGGCCAATACCTACCAATATTTCTATGTTATGTAATATCTTATTGTCTTGAACATTTTATAACATTGTGGAAAATTAAAAAAAATCCAGTATCCACCGCATTTTCAAGAATTCGTGGATTATATTTCAAAAAAATTTTAGAAATTGTTGCAAAAGTTATGTAACTGGCCAGCGGCATTCAAAGTGCACAATAGGACAGATACCTCACCAAACCACTAAAATGTAACTGAAAACTTTTTCGGACTACGGTATCATCCCGTTTGTTGCAAGCGGTGCTGCTCTGAAAAGCTAAGTTGCTGCACGCATTTTTTTGTAAGGAAGTTCGGCTCAGGCTCAGTACTGAAAATTCCTTAACTGACGGTCAAATTTGAGTACTCAAAATTCCTTAGTAATTCCTTAACTTTTTACTTTGTGATTCTTCAAAATATCCAAAGGTCAAGGAAATATAGGTCATAAAGGTGTCAGAAGACGAGTAGAAATGAATACTGATTGAAAACCATTGGCGATAAGTATTGCTTGCTCTGTTAATTCAAAACTTAATCTTTTTAATCGAAATGTCAAGTTAAAGAAAAAGTCAGATTCTTTTGTAGTCTCCTATTCAGTACTAGAAAGTCCTTAAGTTTTTGCCTATCCGGGTGCTACCTTTCTTATAAAGCACTTCATTATAAAAAATACGTGTAAGAGGAATGCATTTCTTTTACTTTTGCAATCAAGTTTGCATATTTATAAAAATGCCTAATCTATCCCTTACCTCCAAAATACTTGCCATTCATGTTTGATGCATGCACATTTGTCACTGTTGTATATCTAGAAGTGCTGTTCTTTTCCCGCAATGACTGCAAGACCTTTGCATATGCAATCTCTTCTGTTAAAGAGCTGAGTGGGAGCTGAGATTACCACTGCAGATTTCTACTTCCTTGCCTGGCATTGTCTGTCCTTTATCCACTGTTGAAATATCAGTTTTGCAGAAAACAAAATCTCTTGTTGCAGCCACGTGAGCACATGTCACGCTGTCAGTGGAGCTAAAGCGGGATTTTCTGTTTGAATGCAAAATCTGAAATTTGACCAGGGAAGGATATTTCCGTCGTCTCACGCCATGAATCACATGATCTTTTTATGTTGGTTTTGTTTCTCTCTTTCTCTTTTCTCCTGTTTCGTTTTCCGAAGCCTTGTTTTCAATATTCTCGTCGTTTTGGACCATAGACCGTGATTTTGCGATCATCTCGTCTGCTTCCAATCCAGGGCATCTTTTAACATACTGAGTGGTGGGGTAATTGCCCCACCAGGCCCCATCAGCTGCCCCACCACTGATCGTTGAAATCCCGGTTTCGCCCCACCAGTGATGGGCCCTTTTGACATAGGTATTATGAAAATGTAATTCAATTTTTGGAAAGATGGTGCATGATACGCATAAATTACAGAAGGCAGAAAAGTGTTTCACTGATTATCTGTAAGAATATTTATCAGTTTTCGCTGTACAGTAAAGTAAATAGATATCCATTGGGACTGAGTTCTTTGACTTGCAACAGTTGATGATCGATATCAATGGCGAAAAGCACCATGGTCTTGGAAATCCAAAGTGTTGTCTTGGAAATCTAAGTGTGTGGTGTACTTTTCTTTTGAAGCGAAGCGATATTTTTAGTTACCAATTTCCGTGTTCTTTTAGAGAGTTACGTACAAGTACAACAGATGAATCCACAGGCTCACTCCCCCTAGCTACACCCAGCTTTTTTTCAAGTTTTTTGGGGGTATGATTTTGTTGCTCTGAGCAAAAATACCTAGTTTAACTTGTTCATTCTACAAGTGCTACTGTCTTTCTTTCTCCAAAAACATAAAAGCTCTTGTGATGGATAGCGAAACGGTGATGTTAAGGTTCAAGTTATTTCTGATAACATAGTTTTCGAAAACTAATACGAAAAATCACCAATCTAAGGCAATCTCCAAATGGTGTTTTGGAAAATTTTCTGGGGGAGCATGCCCCCCTGAGCCCCCTTGATAAACAAACCTCCAGTACACTTTAGCGCAAACACCCTTGTGGTTTTAAGAAATTTCCTTCAAATATGCCCTGTGTCAGGAGAATAAGTTCACGGGAATCATATTTGTATAGTAAGAAGGCATGGGCCCTTTGAAATTTTTGCCCCAGCAGTCAAAAATCCTTAAAAGATGCCCTGTTCCAATCAACGCAATATGCAAATTAAAGGGCTTGTTGCATGTTGCTCTGCAAAAAGAAAAACTGCATCAAGGAGGGATCAATTAATGGTTGAAAGTGCCAACTTGTGCGGCGTGTGTCCTGATACTTATTCTCTGCTTCTGATTCTTTAATTTGATGTCAGATGGAAGAGATCTGAGCCAGGTCGTACGGGCGAGGATAAGAATGAATTGAGCTTTGCCTACCAAACGGGACAAGCTGGGTTGTTGTTTGAGCTTTGAATCATTGGCAATAAGAGAACAGGTTATAAGGACGGGTTAGGAACCAATCCGCCTTCAGTCCGCCTCTGGCATCTAAGGCTTGAGCTGGATGCGGCTGGATGCTTGGTTGTAGCTCTTGCGGTTACCAAGTGCTGTCAATGACTAAGTTATGCAACAAAGTACTGCCAAACACCGCTAAACACGAGAGGTTTGTTGGCTTTGGATTTAGGCCCATATAAAGATACCTTAACGGTTCTCCTTTACTATATCTTTGAAGCGCAAAAAGGAGCACTTAACTGATGTCAGTTGAGTGTAATTCATTACAGTATCGATGACTTAATCCGTTCGTGTGCGTGCCGCGCTTACAAAGTATACAAACAAAAATAAAATAGGATATATATGAAAAGCTGAAATATCCTCTAACAGAATTTCAATAATCTTGTTTTGCTTTAATTTGCTTGATTAATACTGATTTGATTTTTCTTAAACTCTATCCTTATAGTTTTATGATATAAACATGATGACTGCACTAAAATCTTTTCTCGCCATGTCACACAAGAAAATTCGATCATCCGCTTTTGTCGGGCGTGTGTCCGGTGGATATCTAACAACCTTTTGCGTGACCATTTGGCGTTTCCTCGTAGCACGAGCACAGGAATTAACCTACTGGCCTGGCTTTTCCCCTGTATCCTGCAAGCTGATTGGTGTTTATTAAAATACAATGCCAACTCAGCGCTACTTTCTGACTAGACTTATTACCTTCCTCAACAGCTACAACAACATACAGCTGTTTCCTCAGAGTGGGGTGGAGCTGGGTGGTGGAGTGCGGAGGAGCGTAGACTACGACGAATGTAATAAGTATACTTTCTGACTGGTGCTTTTCGATCCGCATCTTGGCATAAATTCCGCCTTAGTCAATTGTTTCGGTCTGTTTCTGCCGTTTATACTCTGAGGAGTGTCAGACGAAAACTGTTTCTGGCAATAACTCCTCAAAGATTATTCAAACAATATTTGTCAAACATTTAGAATATGATTGTCAAGCATAATGTTTCATTGCTTGGAGCTTGGCCACGTCGTAAAACATTGCTCAAAATGCTCGTCAGACAATTTTTCTTTCGTCAAACAATTTCTGCAATCGTCAAAACAATGTTTGATCTTTGGCCTTGACTCCAAAGGCCCTGGCCTAACGTTCAAGCATTGTTGGTTGAACAGGACATGTTTGGCTGCACTTGGATTTGAGGCTAATCACAACATCAGCCGTAGATTTGACCAACATGCATCAGCTATTGACAACAACAACTACTCTTTAATTTCAGAAAAACTTCCAAATTTCCTCAATAAAAACATTCTCATAAGATAAAAACAAAAGTCTGCTAGGTCATTGCGGTGCGGAAGCCTAAGCGTCGACGTACGGAAGCCTCCGAAGCGTCGGACCTCTCCTAAGTTCGACTGCACCCATCGTTTGAAACGAGCGTCGAGGATAAGCGAATTAATATGTATGGTTTCTGTGATGGTCCCGCATTTGTCAAAGCTATTGTAAAACTAACAAAAAACAAGGTTTAATACACTCTTTTTTTTTAATAAGCAACTGTTCAATAAGCAACCAGGGCTGAGATTGTGCTAAAATTTCCGGTGAAATAGCTTTCTTTATACGAGGGTCAAGATGGGGGTTTAATGTTAAGTGTTATTGGACAAATTTATGAACTGTTAAGTGTTCTAGAAGCAAAAATTTTACAGTTAACTGTTTTATCAAATTTTATAGAGATTTAAGAGTTACAAAGTATGTTTCATCATTTTCTTCTTTATTATCGTCATCATCATCATCAATGATGGTAGAATCATAATCATCATTATCATTATCATTGTCACTATCATCATCAGTCACCAACCCTACCACCACCATCATCATCATCATCATCATAATCTTCATCGTTTCGTCGTCATCATCATAATCGTCAATCAATCAAGGTATCATTGTCATCGTCATAATCATGATGATCGAAACCATGATCATGATTATCAGTATCATCATCATCATCATCATCATTATCATCATCATCATCATCATCATCATCATCATCATCATCATCATCATCATCATCATCATCATCAATATCATCATCAATATGAAGGTAATTTATCAAAACTATCATCACGATCGTGACCATCATCATGCATCGGTGGACAAAATCATGAAAATGTTAGTCAGCAACCTCAAAAAGAAAAAAATGTGGCAGGATTTTGTAAAACCAAGTCATTTTCCTTTCATAAATGGTGGGTTTACTGTGCCGTGGCACCACTATCTGCTGCACAAATAATTTAACTGTTAGATGTTTTTCGGCTTAATTTTTATGTTAAATGTTATTTCATGAAATCTTTTGAAGTTAACTGTTTTGTTGACCCCCCCATCTGGACCCTCTCATACTGTACACCCTTGCAAACTTGTCAGTTACATTGAGACGCCAGAAAAGAGCCAAAATAAGAGGTTTTAGGGGGTACCAGGCATTCTGTGACGGCTGAAATCCTAGATATGTTAAGCATAGACCAAATTGAACAGAATTCAACTTCAGTCACGTTGTCCTTGACTCTGAAAAATCAAATAGGTGATTTACTATTCCCCCGGTATGGGCCTAAATCCGAGCCAAAATCATGATCACGCTAACTACGATCTTGTTTTGCATAATTGCCATATGCCTTGGCACGCCTACTTGAATATTAGAATCTGCTTCCAATAACGCTCTTTACTCTGAATCAGGTTTGGCTGGTTTAACCATGCGTCCAAATATGGCTAAGAAGAAAGCGTGCTGCAAACAAACAGAGTCCACTGATTTTCTAACAGCCTCGAGCCCACGATAATGAATCGAGACCGAGACCGTGGCGGAGACATGTGCGCTGAGGAAATTGTTAATGACATCATCAAAATTGAGGAGAACAATGATTTGTCTATAATTTGTTCCTGAATTACTCCGAATTATCTCTTGGTTTCTTTTGCGTAAGCATTGCGCAGGTACTCAAAGATACGACGAAATCTCTTTCTCTTGCGTGCGTTCACGAGTTGCAGGAATGCAAGTCTGCAAGACCGCTGAAGCACGCGCAAAAATGGATTTTCATGTTTTGACGCGCGCTCATAGTAAAACGGAGAAATTTTGCTGTCAAACTCACACCGTCACCAACAAAAGACTATTGTTTTATTAGCCATGCATGATGCTGCAGTCTGGATGCTTTGGGAGGGGGCTTTGGGATTTCACGGGTTGCAGGTTTGACCGATTTCGCCATCGGAGCTCGGGTTTCGGGTATTGTAGTAAAAATGTGCAGGTTCTCGGGTTTTAAATCTAATCTAAATTTATTTAACCACGGTAACCCCGTCAGTCCTAAAGGATTGCTTTTCAGGGGGGCCGTGTTTCACATATAAACCTGACAAAGGATATCAAAGTGTAAAATTCATAAAAAGTTGTTGAAACTAAGGTCATCCGGATTTTCGGGTCAAGGTCATGATACCTTTGGGGGGTTTTGAATTTTGATACCCCAAAAGCCCGTCCTTTGGCTGTGTGCCTGGATCTGTAGATGGTAGATCAAGATTTCAATATCATGCATCAGATCGGGCATCACATTTTCGTTTGGCATTTGACATTTTCGCTGTTGCCTGTTTTTTTTTCAAGACTTTTCGGTGTGAATTGTCAAACAACAGAATTCTGCAAGTTATAGAAAGGGCTATTGGGGGAGGGGGCATCATTGAGCATCATTCTCAAGAAATCCTTTTCTGTTGATGACAATGAGAATCCCCTAGAAATCGCAATGCATTCATTTACGCATTATTGGAGAGTGAAATGCTGGTTGCTGCACTGCTGCACTGCAAAGCGATCAGATCTCAGAGCGGTTTCGAGGCTTAAGGGACAGCGGCTGACTTATCTTGATTCACATATAAGCCCAATATTAGCGGTTTGAATTTACGAAAAGACGAGACAAAAGTTTTTGCCGCGATGACCTCTTGGTTATTATATTTATTCAGGGATCACCCTCCGTTTCAGATGTATCATGTCAGAGCCTTCACAGTTGATCTTCTGATCCCAAAGGTGTTGCAATCGACGAACATCTGAAAACGAATGTCTTCGAAATTTGCTCATCAAAACGTATTATTATGTACCTTATGTTGTCCAAAATTGAATCAAGTATTCTTAGATCATTCAGTGTTAGCAACCTGCGTCAATTTCTGTGTTTTATCGCTTGAAGCGACGCACACTTTAAGCCAAACCTCAACGTTCTGCTCGTGGGAAAAAGTCGTTCTTTTGTCTTAGCGAACAAAAGGAGGAAATTTTTTGCGGATTGCTAACTACAATCTCCTTATAGCCTTTTGTCTGTCGTCAATTGCAGGGCACGCGCGGAACAATACATTAATATTAAACTATTGCCTCGACGATCGCAGTAGCCAATCACATTCGGCCATTCCCACGGGGTCTTGGTACCTTTTTCACTCTCACACGACTGGCATAAGAGAGCTGTCATGTTTTGTCATTCAAGAACGGGGGTTGAAAATTTATAAGCATAAATTACGAAAAGGGAAATGTTGGCCTCAGTATTGTTGTTCATTTGAGAAAGGAGAACTGTGGGGTTTCGAAATCCCCATTTTTCTACAGCGCTTAAGTTTTTAAGCATTCGTTTAAAGGTATTCTTATCAAAAAGTCAGGGAGACAGAGAGCGACAATGGAGCAAGAGAAACCATCTGAATCGCCTCCAAAAAAGGTACACTTGTTTTGTCTTTTTTTTTACAGTTTGCAACTTTCCCATGCACACGCGTCGCGTTGTCTATAAATGTGCAGCCGCAACGTTTTGGAATGATGCCTCCTCGTTCAACATTGCATTTAGCCATTACACTTGTTCATGCAGTTGTATACAGCTGTACGGGTATCAGCTGGAAACTTCTAGGTAAGTAGAAAACTTTCAAAAATCGCAACACTGCCAGACTTCGCGTCAAAAAAAGGAAACGTTTGGTGATCGCGCTTTTATACTGCAGTTGGGTCCAAGCTGCTTGTTGCTGCGATGTTTGGTATCATGGCCAAAATAGCCAGTACAATTCATCAACTCAATGTAAGAACTCTTATTTGAGCAACATACCTACTACAGTACAAAACGTTGTCACTCCATGCAGACTGCGGCACGTTTGCATGGATGGACATTTCACAAGACGGCAACAACGCAAGGAGAACGCAAATACCGCTGAATATATAACTGAGGGATGCGGTACCCACAAGCGCCCTTTGCAGCTTCAAACAACGCTTTAAACTTCGTGTTTGCTTTAATACTGAGGATTTTCTAGCATCCTACTAATTCCGCTGCTATAACAGTATAAGGAGATCAAATATTTCTGAAACATTTTCGTTAATATTCATCGCGTTCATGTAGCGTTATTAGATAAGCAGATATTCTAAGAAAACTACGAATTCTGTGTATCAGAGTTCAGAAATACCAAGCGTAGCATGAGCTCCTAGTCTTTCCCAGTTATTTGATAACTGTTTAGAAGCGAGGAAAATTGAGAAGAGCGGCAGCGGGCGGGCACACGCAGAAGCGTGTACCGATTCTGACTGATTTAAATCCCCTACTGGTCCTATTTCTAAAACCAATAATACAAATCTTTTGCAGTCTAACAAGCCACAGATGGAGAAAAAGAGAAGGGAAAGGATAAATAACAGCCTCAATGAACTGAAATCTCTGGTTTTAGGAGCCATGAAGAAAGACGTAAGTTAAACGTTGATTTTCCTCCATTTTGTGTTCAGCGGATTGTTTCTCGAAGCTCTTGAAGCGCTTTCAGAAGTAAAGTTTGATTTTTTCCAGTTATTTCTAACGCATTTTTAAAATATAATTTCATGTATCCTTTTGCTGTTGCTGCTATAAAGCATTGTTGGCCATTATTTAAAGTTGGTGCCTTTGCATTACAGCATGACTGCGGAGAAACAGCAAAGCGAGTTTTTCGGCCCAGTTTTCCAGTTGCAAGGGCCTAAGCTTTTACATCGCTAAATGCATTTCGGAGAATCGTTACTTTGTCCTCTCCTGCATGCTACACCATCGCAAGAAAGGAGCGTTTACTCATTGCTCACTCTAAACGGGCCTTTTTATATGAATTTCGACATTTCCCTCAAAACAACACTGCACAGCACTGGTATTAAAACTATTTCAAGGGGTGCAGCGCTTTAGAAAGAAGTGCGTTTTTCCATTCGTTCCATTCATTTCTTTAAAAGTTAAAAATCAATCTCATAGCTAGTTTTAGTTTCAACTGTTAGAGCAGAACATCGGGCTATAGGCCCTCTGTTTTCAAGATAATTTTACGTAGCTAAGCCTTTATCAAGTCCTTCAAAAGTTGGTGGGATAGATTCATAGGGGGAAATGATTTAGACGCTTCAGATTTGACTATGCATTGCTTTGGCCTACGTACCTATCTTAAACTATGGCTAAACTAGGAAACTTCTTGTCGCGCGCGACACTGTATTCGGCACGTCTCCCAGGGTGGATACACATGCTAGTGACAAGCGAGCAACATGTGCCCTGAGTCATTTGCATGTCGCAGAGACAAGAAATGTTTCTGTTGTCTCACAGAAACATTTGCGTGGCTCTTGCTACAAATTTTATCGCGCGCTACAAAGTTTCCGAGGTGGCTAAACTGGGAGACGCCGAGGGGACATCAATGTCGCGCGCGACATTTCTCCTAGTTTAGCCAGGCCTTTACTCTAGTACAGTGTGTAGAGTAAGAGGACAAAAGCATCGACAACAATAGGCCACTCTTTGCCACCATTTTAAGTTGGGCTTTTCCACACTTTTATCCGAAAGCTATAGCTTCTGGAAATTTCTCAGGAACTTTTTAACAACGAAAGGAATTCTCAGTGATAAATAAGTTAATTCGAGAAAAGTTAAACAATGTTCTTTGGGAACGAATTCTTTTTGGCCTAAGTGCTTTGACAAAGCTCATTAGCATAGCAGCTAGACCTTTGTATTCTCTTCCTCTTCTATCGACTTTTCATGACCAGAAGTATTCATGCTTTGCGGTTTGCTGCATAAAGCATCTCGTCCCAGGCCTTCACAGAACTTTCGCGTCAATGCTTTTTTTTTTTTTTTTTTTTTTTTTTTTTTAAGACGCTATATCATAAGATACATGGTCTACAATGCTAACAAAAAAATACAAAATATTAAAATTACAAAATAAAGTAAAGTAAAACTAACAGTTAAATTTGTCAATCATCTATAGAAGGTAAAAATTATCATTATTCTAATTCCAGACAAGCTTACTTCTCTAAAGCAGTACGTTTGTCGTAAATGTCATGCTGTCATTCATTTTCCATTCAGACCAGTGGATTGGTTCATGTCTGAAGCGAGTACTTAATTTGAAAGAGTGTTTGTGTGATTTAGTAGGCCTATTTAAACCTACACTTTAAAATTTTATATATCAAAAATGAAACCAATATGTGGAATTAAAAGTTACTTTCAGACTGTTTTTGCAAACTTTGACATTGAATCCTGATTTCAAAAGTTTTCAAAGTGTCGTTGGGAAGCTAGAAACTTGATAGATCACCGCCATTTTGACGTTTCCATAGCAACAATAATATTTGATGGAACCAGTTTTCTGGAGATGTCCCGAATCGTCCAAAATTGACCGAAAGCCTTTGAAACCCTTTCCAAATATGTATTGGCAATATTTCTTTTACAACAAATTTTATTTCACTGGTATGCCTGTGATATCTAAACAAAGATGGAACCCTTTTATTGCTGAATACATAACCTCTTTGTAAAAGAAAATCGTGAATGGAGGCTTGGCCTTAAGTTATGTTTTGAAAATTGTCTTGATAAGATTGAACCTTACTTGCATGATACTGTTGCGTCTTTTCTACAACAAACCTTGGCGCGGGCCCCTTTTAACTCACTCCAGTTCCCCAATAAATGTCATAACCAACTCATTCTTTACAACGTTTGTTACTAAGTAACTTTTCCCGCCACAATCAAAAGACTTCCTTCCTCTGCCTCGTTCTGCATCCTGCCTCTAAGCCATTTAACACAAACAGGCAAATAACATTAGCTATTAGCCTGTATCCTCTGTGGTTTTGTCTGGAGGGATGTGAGGCTAACTGGCCTATTTTGTTCTAACCCAAACCCAGTTATGCTTGTCGAACTATAAAGGCCTATTAACTTGCTGAAAACAACTGCATTGCGATTACCTCGTCTATCACGATTATCAAGCGCGATTATCACGCGTTTTTGTAGCTACAACATTACTTCGGGATGTCTTACTTGATTTGATAAAATAATTTTTGAAACAAAAAGGCTAGCTCCAAACATAGCGCCGCTCTGCTTTATGGAGTTAGGTGTGGGACAAAATTGTTGAACTGCAAGTTGTGTCATCGAGTGCGGCTTTGTGTCGTCGGCACACTGTTTGTGCCGTCAAAATACGTTTTGTGTCCTTGAGTGTTTTATCGTCGTGTCATTATTTAGTGAAGCGTTTTTTGTCGTGTCGTTATTTAATTGACACTTGTTTTCGTTGTGTCGTGTTTTTTGATTGACATGACTTCTCCTCGTGTCGTAGTTTGATTGACATGAGTTCTCCTCGTGTCGTAGTTTGATTGACATGAGTTCTCCTCGTGTCGTAGTTTGATTGACATGAGTTCTCGCCGTGTCGCAGTTTGATTGACAAGGAAGTGGGTGAAAGACAGCAAATTTTTTTCTGCTCATGTGCTCGTGTGCTACATTTTACTGTTCCTCTCTTTGCCTGGCCTGGCCTGATGACAGTGCGTTAAAAATCATGGAGGAAAACAAAATGGAAGAAGATACTAGCGAAACTGGAGCAAGTAGCAACATTACGACATTGCTCAGAACAGCAATTAGAAGAATAGAGAGATTGGAAGAACGAAATGATATAGCAACAAGAAGGCCACCAATTCCCATGCGCCCTGTTGGGTTGTCAGCAGCAGCTAGGGTTGGTGCGAATGCTACATCTACAAGCAGCATGGCCAGCAGGCCTAACCTGCCAACATTTACCAACAGCAACAGATGTTCAACTATTCGTGCTAATCGACCCAGTGACGTGGCTGGTATCAGCACTTCAACCATGTGTAATGCGACAACTGCAAGTGATTCAATTCTCCACGACTTTCGGTATGTGTCTGGGCCTATTATTTGCATTGCAAATACACAGTGAATATGTTGCTATTTGCACCCTAATCACTGTCTATACGTGAATCTGAACCTACTTTACAGTACAAGTACGATAGTAATACATTTATACAACACCAAAGACAGTATATATAAAAAACGGGTTCTGATAGATGGGTGTCAATACAGCTTTCAGGAACATTTCTGGAGGGGGGAGGGGGTGTATGCTTCAGGAACATTTGTGGAGGTGAATGTTTTTCATTTAATTGGAAAAGGGGACCAATCATATATCAAATTTTTTCAAGTTTTCAAAGTAAAATAGAGTCAGTTAAAAAATACGGAATACATTTTTAGCCCTCCTGTCCCAAACTGTTGCATATAGGCCTTAAAGTGCCAATCATTTTACATTATGGGCTGAGTTGCACAGTTTCACAAAGCCATAAAATGGCTTCTGCCCCCTGTCCTTGTTGTCAGATTTGTTCACTAATTGAATTGATTATCAGAAACAAAATTAACCAGAGAATCTTGTATAATTTCAACAAGAACTCAAATCCAGCCAGTTTTGGTAGAATTATAAAGCAGTTTAGATAAACATGTACATCATCACATCATTAGAATTTATTATTTCTTTACAAGTTATTGATTTTGTAATATCTTGTCTTCCTCCAGAAAATCTTTTCCAAGCTTGAATGCAGGGGGATCAAGACCAGCCTTAATGCCCCCAAAGAAGAGACAAAAAAAGAGCACATCTTTCTTTGTCCCCAGAGAAACTTGGACACATGATTTCTGCTTGCTATCAAATGTAGATGACAAAAAGTCCCCATCGCATGCTATGCTCAGAACATTGAAGGATGCTGGCCTTGGGAGAAAGAGATTGGTATTCCAAAAGTCATCAACACATGCCAAATTCAAGGAAACATTGGAAGAAGCATTTCCTAAACTGAAAACACAACATGGGGCATTCGAACTTCTGCGTGCAGAAAGAGGTGGGAGTTGCTGCCAATTACATATAATTGAAATGTCATCTTATGGTTATACCATTCCTCATTTAAGAGAAGTTGTTAATGCAAGCACTCTCATATACATTAGGCCAATGCAAAATAATTTATCATTGTCAAAAGTTGCTGCAGAAATTGACAACTCCATTACTTCTGAATGTAGAAACTGCAAGATCCTTATACCACTAGCAGCAATGAAGAAACACCTTGATTCTTGTAAGAAGGAGGAGACATGTGCATTTGGAAAATGTACTGTTCCAGTGAGTGATGAATCCAGTGAGGGTTTTGAGGAGCCATTTCTCAAATCAAGTATAGATGATGAAAACAAATCTGATTGGGGTATGGAATTACAGAATCTTTTTCCATTATCTCTAAATTCACAAATTCATTCAGCTGTTTCAGGAGCTGCTTCATTTGAGGAGGCCGTCAATAATCTCCTTGATATGCAAAGTACCCTCCCAGAAGATAAAACATCAAACAGGTCTGAACAGTCACATCAATATATGACAATGACAGGCATGGATATTGCAAGCCTTCTTCATGAATTTGCACAGAAAAATGCCACCTTGGGAATTGAAGAAATTACCGTCGATCGTGATTCTTATTGGTCGGACGCATTGAAATTTTACAAAAGGAAAATTGGCAATCTGGCGTCTTTTGGAATGAGCCTGGAAGTAAGCTTTAAATTGGAAGATGGTCTAGATGGGGGTGCGATGAAGATAGAGTTCTTTGAACTTGTTTTAGCTGAAGCTAGTAAAAGGTTGTTTGAGGGAAATGTCACTAGACTTGTGCCCATAAAAGATTCTACAAAACTCTTTTTATTCCGACTAGCCGGAATGCTGATGGTGCACGTTGTATTGCAGCATGGCCCGATTGCAAGCTTTCCAAAGTTAGCTCCCTGTGTTGTTTCTTCAATGCTGGGAGAGAGTATTGATGACATATGCTCCCTTCTTAGCATACATGATATGCCATTAAATATGGCAACTGAATGTGCTCACGAGTTAATAGAGAAACTGGATGATGCTACCACAAGTACAGAAATTGAAAATATCTTAGAGAACAGCAAGAACAGCAATTCATATTGGCAGATAATAAATGCATCACATTGGCCCATTACAGGAAAGATAACAGCAGAAAATAAAGGTCATCTTATACAGGAACTCATTTACAATGAGATTGTACGCTCAAGAAATGATGTCATACAGGAAATTAAAGAAGGATTGAATACTCTTGGCTTTTATGATTTCATGAGATTGTATCCTGAGAAGTTCAAGGAATTGTTTAAGTTTTCTGATAGCCAATTTGGCATTGAACAATTTAAGGAGCTGTTATCAGAAACAAAAACGAAAAATTTTTCAGAAAACCAAACTTATGAATGGTTCAAGGAGTATCTCTTGGAAGGAGACAAGGCTCTAGATGAAGAAAGTGATGTGACTATAATCCAGGCATTGCTACAGTTTGCAACAGGTTGGAAAACTGCCCCGTGCACTGGCCTGGGCAGCAAAATTAAGGTTGAATTTCTCATTGATGATGACTTGTTCAGATTGCCCACTGCTTCTGCATGTCTACGAATCTTAAGACTACCAACTGTCCACACAACAAAAAAACAATTTTTTGCTGCCATGAATGTTGCCCTGAAACATGAAAGACATGGGTTTGTAAACCCTTAACAATGAGGTGTGCAATCTTGTTCTTCATACAAATATTTAAAATGTTACTGTTTTGTTCTTACTAATATTTTGTTCTTATTACGTAAAGCATTACCAAGAGTTAAAATTTCTTTAATTTTTACAAACTGCAGCTTGGCAATGACAATGATACTCCTGTTTTAAAACTAGAAGATTTGGTTTGCTATGTTTCATGGCTTTTTCTTTAAATTTTTATCCATTAAAGTTTTGTTGCTCTGTTCTATCGTGTGTATTGCGATTTGTTGATTTATTCCAAATTGTTTTACCACTATTTTGCTGTAAGTATCCCAATACTGTTTAAACAGGATATATACGCATGCAACAGTTTAATATTAGCATCAAAAGAATTCACAGATTAGCATGGTTAAGTGTTTCATCTATTATCCATAGACTTAACGGCGCAAAGTGCCATTCGTGGCACTTTGCTCAGCAAATTTTTGCTGAGGAATTAGCATTCGTGGCTGTGAGAAAAAATTTCTATCGTGTTTGATATTTTCGGCCATTCCTGGCATACTTTTCCAGAAATTTTTCTCACAGGCACGAATCTCAAATCTCTCAGTGCCACGAATGGCATTTTGCTGAGCACTTTCCTCAGCGTGTGCGGCGGGCTTTACATTCTACATTAAGCAAAAAAAACAATGAGTTTTAAGTTTTAAGTTCTGTCCACATGAATCCAGATTTTCTTATGTGGAAGGTGGTTTATAACTAATCCATATGTACAGCTGCCTTAACGTACTCCTTCACACGGCAAAACAGATCCATCCCGTAAGATTGGGACACGCTCATTGGGTCTATTTCATCTGTTAGCTGTTCAAATGCATCATCCCGTAAATCAAGGCCGAGATCTGGAATTTGGAGGCTTTCGTTGCACGGTCCGGTAATACTCTCTGACGGCAAGGGCCCATCCCAGTCAATTCCGAATCCATTAAGATCATGATTAGCTTGCTGACCATCACTGATGTTGTATCCATGAAGCCCTTGCACCCATAGCTGCAAGGGTGTGAGGTTTGACTCAGTTCTTATGGGATGGTGTGGTGATGATACCCTTCCAGAAATACAGACATGTGATAGTTAATTCTTGGCAAATAAACATATTGTAGACTAAATAGATCTACCTCGTCATTTACATCCAAATCACCACGTTCTTCCAAGAAGCTGAATATGTAGTGATATAGAAACAGACAACCATGGAATAAATCTCTCCAGAACCGCTCTATTCGTTGGTTGTGACAGCTTTTACCAGATATGTAACTGCCCCTGGATGGACCTCGCAATGGGTGGCTAAACATGAACCAGGCAACATCCACGTTTTCCACTCCCTGATCCCCTCTTACACGTGAAGGCAGGCCATATGTATTTACTGCATCAGTAAATAGATCTAATACCGTTGCTGCTCTGTTGTTTGTCGAACATCTTAGAAACATAACCCTGCGTGAAAACCCATCAATACACCCATGCACCACAAACCTCCATCTGATAAGCTTGTGGTTACCATCCAGGTGCCACAAGGAAAGTGTACCTGGAACTGAGTATTTTCTTCGCCTCACTGTGTTTAGCTGCGTTGTCCTCATGAGCAGACCACCGGGGTCTACCCTCCACATAGAACTTCTTACCCTTTCCCATTGAAGTTTGAAGTTTCTAGCCATCAAGAATCCTTTCATCCTCCGTATTCCGCAATTTGGAAAATCTTCAATGACCTTGCGAACCTCGAAATCAAGAACTTCATCTGGTATATCAGAATATTTAAGAACATCATCTGTTAATTCAAAAGCTTGGATCCTTCGAGAAATAGTTTTCCTGCTAACATTAAATAAATCGGCAATTTTTGTCTTCGTGAATCCATACGAGAGATATAACTTTAATGTTTCTTTCGGGATGTTAAGACTTGGTCGTCCAGCCCCGTTTCTGAAAATATCATTTCGGTGTGCTTCTTGCAACGAATCCCGCAATATCTGCTGTACTCGAAACAAGATTTGAAATACATCTTCGTGGACAAAATAAGGCCACGCATTTTCACATTGAATGCAAAGAACAGTCACTTGCTCTAAACGATATAGGGTATGGTCTGCAGCATTTCTATCCGGAAAACTCGAAAAATTCTCCAACTGTCGACAAATTAGCCTCAACTCCGCAAGAATAAACGACCTCAAGTTTTCTTGTGGAAAACTAAGTGGTGAAGCCATTTTTCATCTTTCTCTTCAATCATAGTGCTTCAATGTAAATGTACAATGCAATGTAGTAGTACCAAAGTAGCTGTGCTTCAGCCGCAGGCTGGTCAATCATTGTCAATCAAACTACGACACGGGGAGAACTCATGTCAATCAAACTACGACACGGCGAGAACTCATGTCAATCAAACTACGACACGAGGAGAACTCATGTCAATCAAACTACGACACGAGGAGAAGTCATGTCAATCAAAAAACACGACACAACGAAAACAAGTGTCAATTAAATAACGACACGACAAAAAACGCTTCACTAAATAATGACGCGACGATAAAACACTCAAGGACACAAAACGTATTTTGACGGCACAAACAGTGTGCCGACGACACAAAGCCGCACTCGATGACACAACTTGCAGTTCAACAATTTTGTCCCACACCTAACTCCATACTGCTTTGCCAATTGAGAGTCGCGCATGGGGGCATGAAAATCGTCGCTCGTTAGCAAGAAAATATTTTTACGTTTCTTGTTTGATAAGAAAATATCTGTATTTAATTTCTTTATTGAAAAGTGTTTTTTGTGTTGCGAGTTTTGCTTGACTGCTTAAGCAAGTTCGAGGTACCTTGCACTACTGCCTTCGTAATACAGATTCTTAGCTATATCGACTGGGGGCATAGCGAAGGGCATTCTAGCGAAGATACCCGAAAGATCTTTTCGAATAATGAAAGTGGAATGATGGAAATTGAATAGTATGGTCTTTTAAGCCACCACATAAATAAATTGCTTGCGCCATAACCTTAACGCAAAGCATAGTTCGGATAGCTTGCGCATGGCATAATCAAATCGCTATGCCCACTATGCGTAGAATCAAAGACCGCCAGAGCTTTGACTCGTCACGGGGGTGCAGATTATTATATTCTGTAACCCTGTAACAGATAGGTCGTTGCAAGCTGCAAGAGAATTACTGCCTGACAGCGTTGCTTACAAAGCTGAAACTCGGTGACGTGACCCCCGGGGGGAGTGGTTTAGAGTGCAATAGCAACACTACCAATCACTTTAGACACAGCTAAAAGTTGTAATTCAAAAATGTAATAAAATTTGCTAGGTATAACCTTTTACCACTCCATTTTGAGATAATTATCCACTTTGATACACTTTGTCATGCTTATGTTATCTCCACACCGCTGCCTCAAAAATGTTTGACAAACAATGTTTGATCGATTAGTCAGGGCCTTCTGAGACAGTAACCCCCTTGTCTCTGTGTAGCTCAAGGTATAACGTCATACAAAACCTTTACCGAACAGGGGGTCAGTGAACTGTGCGTTATAGCGTTTGAGGAGTTTTGCTACAAAGAACGCATAGATGTATATATCCGTCGGGAGAAACAACAACAACAACCATATAGCTGTTTGCTCAGAGTAGTTTGAGTGTCCAGCATAGACTCAATAGCGAGAACTACGACTCATGTAATACGTCTAGCTGGTGACAGCCCATGGCTTAACATTTAAAATACTTTCACAATGATTGTTGCTTTTTACTGTTGAAGAATGACATGCTGAAGATTGAAAATAGGGTTGTTTTTACAATGCATGATTATTCGCAGAATTACTTCGATATTTCCTGTCTTTGATCACAGCTTCTGATGAAATAATTTCAGATTATCCTCCTTAATGTTGATCTATATTCAAAATAGTCTTACGTGAATTGGATAATAAAACGCACAGGATACAATGTTTATCTTTCAATTTCAAAAGAGTTCTGTTGCACGAAATGCCTTTGGTATTTAATATCGATGCATCTGCTGATAAGGAATTTCGTATCTCTAATGGCCTAAAGCCAGCCCCGCCTGTTTGTTTAATAGTAACATAAGCAAAACAGCTTCATTTAATAATCTAACTCAAGGATCAGTTAATGTGGACCTGTACCTTTACGCAGTGGTTGTGCTCCGGTGGCGGTGCTAGAGGGTCGCTCGGGGCAATACAAAGCCCCAAAATAGATGTAGCTTGTCCTTGCAAATTAAGTTTGCGTTTGAGCCAAACGGCTTGGTGTTTCCTAAACTTCAGGCGTTTTCTAGTAGGGGATGGCAGCTTCCGGGTATGCTGGTACAGACCTATCGGTACCATCTCGGTACACAGTATACGACAGGCTAAAAAATCCGCCCGGTACTGTACAAACGCAACCCGGTACAGGCATTTTAGCGTTCAATTGACCTTACTGTAATTTATTTCAAGCTTAGTAGCTATAAACAAATAAATGAGAAAGACTTTTTGGTGACTAGCGGAGAAGACATAAAAAAACTCGGGCTACACAGAAAGTTTATGAAAAAAGAACAAGCTAAGCTTTGGTTCTAAGAGAAAAAGAAAGCCCAAAACATAGCTCTAATGGGAATCTAACGTTACTTCTAAGAAAAGAGTTGCGAAACCATCTAAGGCGCAGCTTGAATTTTGAATATCTTTTTAGGCCAGCTATTACTCGAAACTCGAAAAAGCAGACATACTGGAAATGGCTGTTGATCATGTACGGAATCTACAAAAGCAACTGAGATCTGGTGAGTCCGAGTTGATAACTTCAAATATCAGCTAACAGTCTCTAGAATATATGTATTTGAAATCTTCTATATTCAATTCCTCTAATCTTCCAATTCAAGGAACTTCGTGTTAGAGCTGTTTTTGCGAGTAATGAAGCAAGATACTGGCAGCCATAATATAGCCTGATTTCCAGACCCCGTGTTCCAGACCCCTTTTAAAAGCAGGGAATGGAATAATACATGCTAGCAGCCATATAATTGACAAGGATCTGCAGCTTACTTTGGCACTGAATTTTAAATTTATAAATAGACAGCTAGGATTTATACAAGCTCAAAGTTTGAAAGCGAGAACAACGCCAATTTTTCCCCAAAATCCTTCTCTTAACATTATAGATTTAAGTAAGCTAGATCTTTTAACTGGCTCTGACTGTAAGAACTGCCATATTTATAGTTCATGCCATTCTAACTTTAAGAAGACGGCATTAAAGCAAAATACAACAATACCCAGATATTCTAAATGTACATTTAAGAGTAAGCCGTGCTTATTTTTGATCTTAAATCTCGTAAAATCCATATCTTAGAAGATTAACAGTTGTTTTTAGGCAAATAGAAGCCTTCTGAACCTTCCTGTCCTACTGAGTGGCTTAAGAATGTACAGCTTGGTTCCTCCAGCTTTTAAAGCACTTCTGTTCTTATTAATGCGAGTTACAGCCAAAAACTATTAGTGTACTCTGTCATATGGCCATAGGATTAGCATATCATAACCGACTCACAGTGCTTATTTCAACCATTTTTAAATCCTACTAAAAGCCCATTAATCTAAGACATGTTTGGTGCCAGGGGAGGTCAGTAGTCTCAGTACGAAGTCGACACAGCCTGACTGAGCAAACAACAACCACAATTCAGATCAATTCAATTTAATATGAGCGAATGTAAGGGACTTCTGTAGCAATTCTGGGAGCTCTGACAAAAGATTGACAGGCAAAGGCCAAATATGGTTAATTCTACCTTGTACAAGCTACCTGATTTGCATTCAAGTGGAAGATAGAGTAAAAACCGTAGCAGAGGCTAATGTTCACCTAAGTTTTGTAGGAATTGTTTTCAGATTGATAGTCAAGCGGATTGATAGGGAGGATTTTACCTGATCCCTGTTTCCCGATGTTCTCTTGTTCCCTTTTGATTTCGATCACGTTCCCTTGTTCCCTGGATACATTTCGCATGTTCCAGTGTTCTCTGAAACCCCTAAGCGGCCCGCACGTAAAGCTTTGCAAAGAACGCTGAATCTTTGCTTGCTCTGCTTTTGCGAAGAGTTTGCCTGTTTTGTTCTTTTGTATGGTGAAGATAGCACTATATCAGAAGCCAAGGCAGAAGTCTGAAACCCTTGCCCAGGCGAGCAAGTCTTTGCAGGCCCAGTTCTGTTAGGACAAGACCACTGGGATACAAAAGCCGAAGTAAATTCGCTTGATCCCTCTTTATTGCGGCGAAACTTACAATAATTATTAAAAGATCAGCTGATTGTTACCAGCAACGTGGCTGATAAACGTCAACGATAGCTTTATTGTTTTAAGCGTGGTTTTAACTCTATTGGTTAGCTCTATGATACATAGAAACCCTTTGTCTCAAACATCAGGCTTCTTCTAGCTCCCCCGTATGTTTCATAAATTAATTTGAGATCCCTGAGAACACGTCTGAACACATCTTGAGAAAATCTAAGGCTTAGTATCATACGGGGGTTGATGCTTTAATGCTTTAGTTATTTCTTTTGCTGATAGCCCCTTGACCCTTGTTACGGCTGTAGCCTTAGCGTCTCGTGATCGGGGCTTCATTCCATATGAGGCTGGCAGAGTCTATGAATGTAACTACAGTCTTTTCATAAGCAACAAGGATTTACTTTATTTGCCTAAGGGATCACTATTGAATTGAATTTCTGGCCGCCCAAACGACGACTCATAAAAATCGCTTATGGGGACAAATGTGAACATGGGCTTTTAAGAAACTAGACTTGCTACACGAGTCATAGTTTCGCTTTCTAGGCCAAATCTGACAGATAGGTCACTCACGTAAAGATCGTGGGCAAAAACAATAAAAGTTTCTTGAAAAGGTGGTTGTGAAAATTAAAAGCAATGGATCAAACAGATAACTAAACTTTATAGGTGATGGTTAACAGCGCAATGTCTAGGCACGGAACGGAAGAGCGTAAAAGATAGGAGAAAGAGAGCTCAAAGCGTAGTTGATTAATTAGTCCCATTCTGAGCATAAGACCTCCAATTCAATTCATAGGATACTGTAATGTATGTTGGCTAATAAACCATTACGTACGATAATGATAGCCTCATTACACGCGGAGTAGTTGTCGCTCCATGTTAGGCCACTCTGATAGATATTTGAAGGTGCTGTGGCGTCGTGGTGTAATCCAGCTGACTCGTGGTGTCAGAAGCTCAGTGTGGTCAGGGTTCGAGCCCAGCCACGGTAGCGTCATGGCCAGGGTCGAGGTCTCGATTAGATAACCTACTAGCGACTGGCGCTAAAAATACCGATTTCACCTTCATAGATAGGCCGCTCAGAACCATTAGGCCATCCAATTCAATTTTAATATGTATTCTCAGAGCATTAGGCCATCCAATTCATCCAATCCGATTCAATGTAAATTTGTGTTGATTGTGTGCTGTTGGTAGGGGTTGCCGTTTTTTTTGCGAAAACTTGGACTTAAGCAATGACCCTAAGGAACGCATTGGTTAGTTGTTGTTGCTCCTATAGCATTTGATTCTTCCTTGTATCCCTGTCTATTGTCTAATCTTGAAAAATCCTTGTCTGTGAGTGAGTGTCATGTCACTCAAGGAACGGTGCTAGTGTTCCCTGTGTTTTCTAGAGACTTGTATCATTTTAGGCGTCATTTAAGATAAGAATGATGGTGAAATGTTTTATCATAATCCGAAATAAGAAAAATGAAAGCTATCATTATTTGGGTTGCCGCAGAAATTGCTGGCAAATTACATCTAAATTTTTTATAAGTTAGAAAGTTGTTCTGGCCTTTTGCAGTTGTATGTAGATGGCAAAAGAGATAAGATGGAAATCAAAGATATTTACAATTTGATTAACAATGTTTCAAGATAGGATAGTCAGAAACATTAGCTAATGATATCAACGATGGATAAAGGGAGTGGTGTTCATTTGTTCATTAATACTTAACTTTGTCATTTTCCTTAATCAACTGATTTTCAACACTCTGAAGCTGGAATTTTTGGGCCTAGCTCGTTGTGTCCGCTTTTAAGAACTGTTCGTCTCACAGGATTACTTTTTATTGAAATTTGTCTCTCAAAACGAAAATGAGCTATCCGTCCTATAGAGCTGTCCGCTATAATATAGGTGTCCGGTTAGAGAGGGTTAACTGTATTCCAGACTTGCCCAAAACTCGGTTGAGTCCTAGACTTTTTACAACATCGCAGTCTCTTGTAGCTACTAACAAGGACGTGAAATAATAACAATGATAACGAATTTATTAAGTATCGAGGTCTTCGGCGTTACTAGTGATTGGGAACACTGCCATCCATATCCCCAGAACCTCGGAAGGATGGGCAACTGAGTTGGGTGACAAGCTTGTAGTTCTTTCTTTGGATCCTGGAATTCGATTCGAACTTTTGCCTGTGTTACCACAAATAGTTGATACCCAGCGCCATAACGACTAGGCTAAGCCACTGCATTGGAGAAATCCTACGAGGTACACGTCCGGTGTAGTAGAACCTTCTAAAGCTTATTTCTGCCATTCTGTTTCAGGTCAAACAACAGACTCCGATCCAATGGCTAAATACAGAGCTGGCTTTGTTACTTGTGCTTCCGAAGTAGCTAAGTTGGTGATGGGTTTTCCAGAACTTGATGAAGGTGTGAAATTCAATGTTCTCAAACATTTAGCAAACTGCTGCACAGGGGAAGAGAGAGGAGGCCCCGCAGAAAACACGTCGAAAACGGAGATCAAGAACGAAAAATCAGAACGCCAGAGCGGGATGCAAATATCTCGCTTGGACATTACAATAAACCGACAAGTCCGATGACTTCAAGAAATCAGGTCATAGACTCGAGGACAATTGAAGAAAAGCGACTCGCTTATCAGCAAATTTGCAATCGCCAGAGTATAAAGCGAAACGGTTTTACGCCAGAAATAAACGTGCCGCGCAATCATCACGCGGTTAACTCGGCGGTGGTCTCTCCAGTTGAACAGAAAAATCACCAAATGAAAACGGACGCTAAAGCGATTTCTAGCGGCAATAATGCAATCGGATGGATTAACGCTAATTCGAGGCAAGTCTCATCTCAAGGATTTAAATTACCGCCTAAGACATATAGGCCAGATGGGAACTTGATTAAACCCGTACCGCAAATGCCTGAGAAGATTTTCATAAGCAACGGCATTCGTTTTATGCCCGCTACCGTACTCGTGCCTGTTCAAGTCGGCTATTCGCAGGTAGATTACAAACAAACCAAATTAGCGGACGAGAAGAGCGAAGTATGGAGACCGTGGGAGAAAATGGGACAGATTGCAAAAGATTCGAATATATCGAACAAGAACCTTGTATCATAACCTTGCATGGTCTTGCAATTTAATGCTTCAAGTTTTACCTCCTATAAAAGAGTTGATGCTCAAATGTCAATGAGCGCTTTATAAATGCACATCTTCCAGCATTTTACGCGGTATTCGCTAGGATTTTCTTTACCACAGAGACAAATATGCTACTTGTTAGCTTTCCGGAAAATATCCTTCTTAAGCTTCTTGTTCCAGCAAAAAGTACCAAAGCCATGACGTCACCAAATCTATTTTTGGAATTTCTCAATTTGCTCTTCATATTCTGTAAGTGCATGAGAATAATGCAAAAATGTCACAGCTCAGTCAAACATGTTAGTTATTGGCTGAGATATGGTTAGGAAATCATTGTATTTTTGCTTTGGTTCAAAAAAGTTAGAGCTAGGCACAGAATACAGTGACTTGTAACAGTTATAGGCACTTAGTTCTTGGATGGCTTCTATCTTACTCAGCATTTGACATATTTGACTGATTGCACTTTAAAGCATTATTTTTTATTCTCTTTCACAAAATGAAGGCTAAAGTCAAAAGTTCTAAAATGTTGATGACGTCACACGTTGGTATTCTTTGCTAATTATGTGCCTTTATTCTACGAAGTCTCCATTTTTTTACCACTGACTAGAATATGTAACAAGCTTACGAAAGCAAACGAAACAATAAACAAGTGATAAAATAGGGGCGTGGCGATTATAAACTTTTTGGCCAATCTCTGCATGTATCTATCAATGTTTTCTGATAAAAACTGATTTCCACGTTCTTATTCTGTTCACATTTTCATGTCTGCAACATCCTTCTAAACTGGCAGAAAACAAAGTATGTACTAGTTTCCGGCTAAGCCCTCAAGCCCCTTTTGAAAAAGCCCGCTGAAAGTGTTAAGTCGATGTAAGCCTGCATAGACTAGTCAGAGCTTTTTGCACTAGTGTATTCTAGTAGCCATAGCCAATGTTCTGACATTGTGAGGGGCTCCCTTTTGATTATACCTCGTTTTCATGAAGAAAACTAGCGTGCTTTTGGAGAAGACGATTTTGGAGAAATGGTTTTTGTGGACTTTTTGAAAGATATTTTCGTCGAGCTGTGATATTCTTAGTATATGTTTATTTAAAGAAAAGATATTCGAAAACGTATCTGAAGTGTTTATTTTTTTTGGCGAACCTCATTACAACATTGTAAACTTGGGTATTCAGCTGCACCCTCTCTGCCCAAATAGGGTTTTATTGGAGATATATACATGTTTTATGATACATATATGTAAAAGGAACGACAGAAACGTGTACTTGATTTCTGTGTTTTGAAGTAGGGTTAAAATTTTGGTAGTTTAAAATGCTAGTGTAATTCTTTGAGTGCCGTTGTTTGTAGCGAGGCGTTGTTTCATACTGTATATCCAAGATGTGGAATGATTTTGTGGATTTTGTAGCATTTTCATCAGATTTTTTTAATAATGTAAAATATATAGAATATTGTACATACAATGTATACAGTATAAAAATGTGTTGTTACCTGATCAAAGTAGTAGGTATTTGTCCATGTAATCAAATTGTCTTCTTTTATGGTTGTGATGAATCTTTAAATTCTTATTCGTTGTCTCTAAAGGCAAATGAGTTCGATTTTGAATTTTCTGCCTTGTTTTCTGACCTAAAATATGGGAGTACAGGAGTAAGCATCATAATCATAGCCATAAGCGCGCGCGAAGCACCCCGTTTAAAGTCTGAGGAAACAGTAATCATGTTGTTGTAGCTGTTTCCGAAAGTATGGGAGGAATGTTATAAGTCTACACAAAAGCAACGGCAACCTTAAGCAGCTACAACAAACATTTACATAAAAATTGATTGATGGCTTAATGGATAGAGTCAATTGGCCTAAGGAGCTAAAACGTACGACTCGTGAAATAAGTCTACAAAAGCAACAATTTCAGGTAACCCCTTAGCACCAAGCACAAAAAGCAGGCGCATGCAGTATTGCAACAAAAATTCCGCTTGGTAGTGCAGATATAGACTTACTGCGCTAGACCTTAACTTTCACTTACATTGAATGAAGTGGGCTGCTATGTGGTTGCTTCTTTCAGTTATATTCAGTGGCCGTTTCATCAGTGGCCGTTTCAGTGGAAAATTGATGAGTAGCCAGTTGTAGTTTGAGCGTCTAGCAGTTCAGTTCATTAGCGATAGCTGTGGTTCCGCGTGCAGCGGAGACAAGAGATGTTTCTGTTTTCTCCCAAAACCATTTGCATGTCTCTCGCCACAAATTTTGTCACGCGCTACAACTTATCCAAGGTGGCTAAATTGGGAGACATAAAGTGGACTGACATTTCCCCTCGATTTCTCCCAGTTTAGCCACTTCTGGAACCTGTAGCGTGCGACTAAATTTATATCAAGAGACATGCAAATGGTTCTGGGAGAAAAGAGAAACATTTCTTGTCTCCGCGACTCGGGGGAACATGTTGCTCGCTTGTCACTCGCAAGTTTACTCAGCCTGGGAGACACGCCGAATACAACGTCATGCGCAACATATCTCCTAGTTTAGCCACAGTTTAAGACTCGCTGCTTTTGCCCAGATTTGTCAATCTTGTATGATTTGCGAGCAGAGTTTTTCTACGATTTGTCTATCATCCCAAACTGAAGCGAATTTTCTACCTTTTTGCGACAAAGGGAAGGTTTGACACGACCAGGACATAGTGGACGCTTATTCTCTATTTCTCTATCAACACAACATTGCCCATTAAAAATACTTGAGCCGAAAACCCGCACGATTTTTTGGAAAAACCCGAAAACCCGAGGGTAAAATCGGCCAAACCCGCAACCCGTGAAATCCAAAAGCCCCCCTCCTTAAGCAACTTGAACAACGATTCACATAACAAATTGAATTATGGCCTTATGCCCAGATTGGTTTTGAGTAGACTCATTACTTAAGTCCTGCTACTTCACTCAATGCTGTTGTTGCTGTTTTCTAGAATCGCTCAGTGTGGAGTGACAAATCAAAATTTAGAGGAGCATAATCTGGAGACTCGTGTCGTGAGTCTAGGTTTTGAGTGGATTTATGCTCGGCGTACCTTCAAGCTTGCTATCTATCAGAGTGGCCTAAGGAGTGATAAATATGACTTGTAATAAATCAGCATAAGCAACATTATTCAAGCTAACCAACTAGCATCCAGCAAAAAAAGGCAAGTGCATACGGTATTGCAACATAAACAGTCAGTCCCGTTTCAGTCAAAAATTGATGAGAAGCGATAGCCACGGTACAACTTTTCCGAGTTGGCTAAACTGGGAGACATCGAACGGACTGACTGTAGTGTATGAAAAAATTTGTAGCGGTCCTCTCTCTGCGACTAGTAGGACATGTTGCTCGCTTGTCACTCGCATGTTTAGCCAGCCTGTGAGACACGCCGAATACAACGTCACGCGCAATATGTCTCCTAGTTTGGCCACAGTTTAAGACTCACTGCTTTGTCAAAGACCCAGATTTGTCAAAGGCGTTTGTACGATTTGCGAGCAGAGTTTTTCTACGATTTGTCTCAGCCTCGTCCCCAGGGTGAATAGGTCTCCACGTTAAACTCCGCTGTCCTTATTCGACCCTGGCATTGGCCTTGTCTATTCGCAATTTGATTGGCTCTTCAAACAATAGAAATTTTAAGTGACGTCACAGTTTCTTCAAAATTTCACACCAAAATAGGCCGAAAACTATGTAAAAAACATCTATAAAAACCAACAAATGATGCTTCATGAGATATTGTATCTTGCCTTATAGTTATCAATGAAATTCTTTGCATTTCATTTCTAAGAACATATGCTTTCGGAATCTACATCTTGTTTTTTATGCCCAGGCCAAAATTGCCAGTATTTTGGCAGATTTTGTGGCCGGTGCCAGGGCCAAAATCGATTTGGCGGTTGAATTCGAGGAAATTCGATTTGGGGCCTGGGGACGAGGCTGTGATTTGTCTATCATCTCCAACTGAAGCGAATTTTATACTTTTTGGCAACAAAGTGAGGGTTTGACACGACCAGGACATACTGGACGCTTATTCTCTATCAACACAACAAAGTCTCCACGATTCTTTCTTTCTATACCGTACAATCTAAATCTCTATTCAGACAGGGGGCCGTCATAGCCAGTAGTATCGCTCTGAATTAAATGGGACAGTTACTTGTAAGATTTAGTTTTAGATTCTTAATTTAGAAATTTCTGTTGGTTAGTTGGACTGAAATAGCTAAAATTTTGTTAAATTTAAGTTTCAATGTTACCAACTTTAAAGAAAGAAAGAAGAAAAATATGCCTGACAAGTACAAAGGAGATTTTAAGCAAAGCCTGGAATTATTTTTAAAAACGAAATAACTCTGTAAAACAAATTAAGCTTTTAAAAATCATCATGGACTTTTATTATTATATTTATTCATAGCTATACAATTGTAAATTAAGTTTTAAGTCTTCAACTTTCCTTTTTCTTTTTCTTTTTAAGCAGGACAGGCATTGAAAACAGCAATATATTTTTTTGCTGATGCTTTAATCCTGCTAAAATATTCGTATTATTATATTATTATTATTATTATTATTATAGAAATCTTAAATTGTATGGCTGGGTCAATCATTACCCTACATTTTTCACATACATGCTACTTTTTTAAACTATGTCACTTTACTATATTTTGAAGAGATAAGAAGCTTTTTTAGCTTCTTTCCTGAAATCCAATTTGTGATATCGCACGGTACTTTTCGATGAAACTTTTTGACCCAAAGAATACATGACCTGAAGTCCTCACGGCATTTGTGGAATACTCAAGCGAAAAAGATATCTCAAATAGCACAAAAATTCGCTCCAAGTTGCATATTTCAGGCTAAAGGAAGGCTCAAATGCCTCACGCGCTTGCACACGAATGACCCGTGTGCCTGTGCGTGTTGTCATAGTAATTAACTCTGGTTAAACCATGTCTAACCACCATTTAATTCATTAGACTCATGAAGAGAAGTGGCAGGAAAATTGGGCATTTGTGCATTGCCTTGTTTCAAATAAGGATTTTTTGAAGATAATTCTAGGAATAACTTTCTTTGGGCGTGTTATTCTTCTAAACCAATTCTGTTTTCATATCCTTCTTTGTCGGATTTTAGAAAGAGCTGACGAAACATAAACTGGACGTACTAAACAAAAGGATCGTGTGTTTTTGAAGCCATTATTCTGAAAACGGCAGGCTTTGGAGCTCTCCAAAAACCTTCTGTCATCAAAAGAAGAAGGTTTCGAGACTTTCGAGAGATTCGTGGTTTGAAATTCGAAAGAGTCTTATATTTTAACATTTGCCCAGGATACATTCAGCGAATGGATCTGGGGATGAGGCAAGCAGGAATTTTGGCGCGAAAGCTTTCAGATTTCTAGAATTCGTGTTTCTTCAAATCACGTATTTCTGTTTTCAAAATTTGGAAGGTTTTTGGAGGTTAAGAAGATCACGCCCTAAGTTACGTGTTACCTGTGCAAACTAGGTAAGTTACCTATCTTGCATGGGTAACACGTTGAATTCTCGAAACTTAGGAAACTACTTCCAGAATTCTCTTCAAAAATTCTTAGTAATAAAAACAAAGGAATGACAGAAACGGCTGAAATCTTTTGAGGTAGCCTCTATCCCATGTTTTCAACCACATCTCTCACTTTCAGGCATGTTAACATAGGGGTCTGGAAATGATATTGAGGTGAAAGGTTGTTGTTGCTGTTCTCTGATACATAATGTTGGGAAATGTTTTGAAAGACTGTATCGATTGCCCATCAATCGTTGTCACTAGACTTATTACCTTCCTCCCACTCTTTCGGAAACAGCTTCTAACAACTACAACAACATACAGCTGTTTCCCTCAGAGTTGGAGCGGGGTCTAGTGTGGAGAAGCGTAGACTACGACGAATGTAATAAGTCTACGTTGTCACATTGCAGTAGATAGGCTTGTTTCATACAGTACTACGACAGAAATCTTGCACCAGTGTGATGCAATCTCAGCAAACTCCCCTACGGAGGAGATCGAATTTTATTGGACGAGCATACACTCCTTTTGCGCCTGCGTCAAATGGTGCAGTTTCTCGGGCATTGTCGCGTGTGCGTCGACATGCCTTAGTAACGATCGATGACGCAAGGACATCGAAAGAACAAAGTTTCGGAGAAATGAACATAGCAAATGGGAATTCATCAATAATAACATTATACGTTAAGATAAAAGAGGAGAATAATCAGTTTGAAGAGTCATGTCAATAAGGCGCTTTCCTTTTTAGTTCCTACAACATCTCTGAACATAAAATATAAAGGGTTGTTTGCATTGGGAAGTCATACGAGACTAAGCCTAATCGTGTATGTTTTATCCTATGAAAGTTTCCTTCAGTCTTAAGTTTAATTCCTGAAAAACAGTAAACAGAAGAAATCCTTCCCTCATAACACATTTCGCATAAATTCGTCAGTTATCTAGAAGTAACAGGGTTGTATGTTGATATTCAAACGTTAAGCTGCATCAAATTGCTCTGCCATGAGTAAACACGACGATTTCGAACGTGAAATTGTCGCTAGGACGACAAAACAGTATATGCAGCTTTTGTAAACAAGTCTCATTTTTAATTCATATTTTAATAAGTATTGGTTAAGCTCGAGATGTAATTTGCCAGAAAACAATGCCCTACCTGACATGACAATCAAATGGAGATGGGGCAAACAAATCAAGCTAGCAGGTGGATTTCTGTGTAAGGCAAATCACATTCAACGCTGCTAAATTCAACTTTGGTAATCATCGCTTGTTCTCAAAGTTTGATATCATAGTAAAAAAGCTCGTAGATTCAGCTAGAATTTGAAGAACGCTGCAAGATAAACGACTACTATCAGCATTTTTATCTGATACATAGCAAGCCCGATGCAGATTATCGGTAAAGAACATGCATCCGGGAGAATCGAAAGCTGACAATTGCGATTAAGTTTATGGTTAGTGTAAGGATCAACGCGCGTGGATCGGAATGGGCAAGGTAAAGGCGACGGTACGAAAACTCGGAATTCGAGCGTTGATTTTTCTACTTTACTTGTTCCTGGGAGCAGGAATATTTCTCGGTATTGAAAAGACCGATGAATATAGCAAGCAAAGTCAGAAATACGAGAAAAGTAAAAAAGACTTGATGGATAAATACAACATTACCACAGCGGATATGAATGCCTTTTTTACTGCAACGAAAACAGCCGTTAAAGCGGGATTATTCAAGTCAAGGGAGATTGTAGAGTGGAATTTTGTCAACGCGTTTTTCTTCTGCGGAAATGTTGTTACGACAATAGGTAAGTGTTTAACAGCTTCCCCACAGTTAATCATTTTAGCTTGCCTTTAAGTTATAGCGTAAATCAAATAACTGATTTTATATATTCCGCGGTTTCCGAAGTTATATCGCCCTGATAAATTTAATCGATTTAAGCTTAAATTGCGCGGTTTTTGAGTTTTAAAGCGTTCGGACATCAGCGCTTGGCTTATCACCGTTGGATAGACTCAGAATGTGTTATCCAACTGATTAAGGCAGGTCTAGATGCTCTTCCTGGATTTCATAAACAGATTTCAGAAACTTTAATTTGGTGGCTCTTTGCTAAAACCCTACCCTCTGTTTAGTTATGGTGTAATTTTGGTAGCTACATTTCTCTAACGGGCATTACGACAACTCTCTTGTCTATTCTATTCTACTCTGTTCTAGTCTTGTCTATTCTAGCTACTGAGGGAAGAAAGGTTTCTTTAAATTTCAAGAAAATCGTTGTAGCAGGCCAACGCTTTTATACTAAGTACATTTCTATTCGAGTTATGAGACGTCAGACTATCTTTACAAAATCAGACAACAAAGTAAAGTTCATACTATTAGCCGATATTTAGCTATATATTTCTTTTAAGTTTTTATACTTCAGTATTGAAAATTTGAAAAGTGATTTTCGAATTTTACCCACACTCTTCCAAATTGTGTGCAGAATCGTTTATAGTGCAAATATTCTAAGGAAAGTAGCTTTCAAATCGCCATCGTTTCAAAGTTCTAATTCCTGGGCAAAATT
Source organism: Chrysaora quinquecirrha (assembly GCA_014526335.1). NCBI lineage: Eukaryota > Metazoa > Cnidaria > Scyphozoa > Semaeostomeae > Pelagiidae > Chrysaora > Chrysaora quinquecirrha. Next base: position 4,906,933 of record JACTAT010000035.1, read on the forward strand.
TTATGCCTTTAGTATGCACTTGCACCTCGCTTGTTCTACACGTTAGTCTACAAGCACCAAACGTACAGCTCTTGAAATCAATGTTGTTCTTACTTCTTACACGTTACACGCTTCTGTATGCTTATTCTTATTCACACTAGAGCTCAGCTGCTTCTTGCAATTTTTCATCCATATGAATGTCTGAATGCTTCTAAGCTATGATCCTACTCTTTCTTCACTAGTCCTAACCTCTTAAACATAGAGCTTAAATCACTCCAAGATAAGCTTTAAAAGGGTTGCTTTCACGTTCCCATGAGGCTGTAGAATAGAAATAATGCTGCTGTAAATTTTATGCATTAGAAACTTTGAGCCTAATTTTACATTGGAAAGCCATACTCAACGACCCTAGGAATACAATTTTCAGCTTTATAAGCCCAGCTATTTGAAAGAAATTTGGATTCATTTTGCTACAAAGCTACAAGCTTTGCGAATATTTTGCAATTTTTGAGCCTGATGGTGATAAAGTGCAGGACGAAAATTGCTTTTCTGCATGTCTGATGAGGGAATGCCAAATTCGATGATTGGGCCTAAGTACTGTATCTCAAATTTTTTATTAAAACTGAGAAAGATATAGAGTCCTTGATGTAAAGCTCAATATAAATGCAATGGTGATGTGTATTTTCAAATTCCTATAAAGGCTACAAAAGAGTACAGTAGAAGTTGTTACTGCAAGTTGGCGCTTTAATGCCTAAACGCAATGCTTAGGCCTAAGTCCAATAAGATATTTGAGTCTTTACAGTCAACAAAGTAAATCTATTTTGAATCAATATTGATTCTATACTTTCTTATGACGGCTACATGAAGCTGCAAAGATAACTTGTGTTTTTCTGAAATTTTGGTTGGTTAATATTTATTTTTTCCGAACTCAGGTTTGGGCCTAAATCCTGTATTTTTAATTTTCTTTTTAATTGTTCAAAGTGAAAAAAACCAATGTTGATATTGCAGTGTTTGCTTCGATTCAAAGATAGTTTTTATTTTGAAAGATAACCAAAGACACATGCAGCAGATGCTTTTAAATATTTATCACAGGTCGTTTCATCAACTGATAAATTTATTCATGATATACAAGTTTCTTGAATCACCTTTTCGTCATACTAGCTAACTGACCTCAGATAAATGTACCAGTTTTATAAGCTCACTCATGCATTTTGGAAATCATATTAGGCTTGAGAAATTAAAGCTACTTTGTACAGCTGTACTTTTCCCGCTGAACCTACTACTAGCCAATAGCTCATAAATCCTTTTTTTCTGAGAAGTTCAAAATAGTTTTATTGTGCGCTGTGTCGACCAACATCTCTTCAGGCTTTTTCATACAGAGCCTACCGCGAACCTACCTTATACAAAACCTACCTTATACAGTACCCCTTTGTTCTGGACCATTGTTCGGTTACACAAGAAAGGCTTTTTCTGGGCCACCTAGAAATGCGCTTTTTTTTCTTCGAACCCCATTCTTCCGGAGATAATGTTCCTTATTTTTGGACCTCTGAAGAAGTTTACCCCTTATGACGTTCATAAAAGTTTTAGGCCTTATGTTAAAGTCTTGTCATTGTGTTTATCTCTAAGCGTTGGGCTATATGTTTCTATTATTTTCATGAAAATTATCATAGCATTATAGATGGGACAATATTCCTTGTTGAATAGATTGCATTGCACCCTTGATTGTCTATAAACGACAATCTAGCAAGGCTAGGATTTGGCGCCAAAACAGGCGACCTGAGTTTTGGCGGGAAATTGTTTTGTATGCTTTATCTAGGCAGTTCTACGAAATTTTTACTACGAAAAGTCGTAGATTCTTTCCTTGGATCCCTGGAATGTAGGGGATCTGGGATTGAATCTACGGCTTTGCAAGTAAAAATTTGTTCCCATACCCTCATATGCATGTGGTTTTTATTTACTTAGTCACAAGTCATCGCAAGCTATCGTTTGATTTTAATTCAGCCAAAATATTTAACCGAAATTATGAAATATTGAAAAGGTTAAAGTAAACTTCAAAGACGAATCTATTCTGTTCACATCATCAACAACAGTTCGTTTATGCTTTGTATATATGACTGTTAGACATAGTGAGGCTAAAACTCTGGAGCTAAGTTGTGTTGTTACATTACAAGCTGAGACCGGGTAGGAATCGTTGAGCCTAAGAACCCCTAAGAACTCGCTTTTCTTATGTGGATAATTTGAATAAATCCGAATTTGCTTTAACTTTTTACTGCGTTGAAGGAAATGTAAGTTAGGAGATGTCCTGCGTCGAAGGAAATGCAAGTTAGGAGATGTCCCCGAGGTGGGACTCGCCCATGTATAATGCCAGGTATGTGCCCCTATATGGGTGGGTTTTTCTTCGAAAATTTCCTACAGCTGGTTCCATATGCCCTAAATACTGAAAAGTAGGTGTAGGATCAAATTTACTTGACAAACATTTTGTACACAAAGTCTTGCATACTCAAGTCGTAAAACTGGGTGGGTGAATATGTAAATCAGCACCTTAAAGGTGGGTTGGTTTGCTCTGTAAAATCTCGGGGGCATTTCCCGGTCCATTTCAGGGGCCTATGGGCCCATTTTTGGCTGTTCCTTGGATTTGCTTCGTCTGTTTTGTTTATATATTTGTTTTCTTTATATTGCAATTGCAACCTTGCCTTGTTTGTTTATTTGCTTGTACAGAACAGCAAGAAACTTTGTATACAGCAGTAGACAGCAGCATGTTGAATTATTTAAAGTATCATGCATGCATATTGACATACGAGGTTCTTGTATTTCACCAAATTCTGAATGTTCAGAATCAATCGTATTGTCAAAAACATTTGTGCATCTGTCTAAATACCACCTACAAGCAATTTTTCTTCTTTTTGTCAACTTAAATCCTGTCTTAACAGAAAAGAATTAAGATATTATGCGCATATATTTTTCTAAGTAACTGAAAATCAAGCTTAAAAGCATCAGAGCTTTGCTGGAAGCTAAATTAAGGAAGCTTCGTCTTATTGCTTTCATGGTTTCAACTTAGCAGGCGTAGTCATTCTAGTTTTGTTTATATAAGTCAATTAACCTACTGTATATGAAATTGAGAATTTCCCAAATTTTCACACTGAGATTAGAAAACATGGTAGAACAAAGGCAAATTTCACAATTTCACTATATCTTGTCTATAAGAGGCTGAGACGTAATTCTTAACTAGCTGTTTCTCCAAGGTTGCAGCTTTGACTTAGACCATGTGCTTTTTTCCCAAAAGTAGTAAATTTTGCTTCAAGAAATTTTGAGATTCAAGAAACTTTGAACGAAAGATCAGTTCAAATAATGCTTTAAAATGGTAGTTAGTCCTAAGTAGGCAGATATGCTTCTTTTGGTTACGTTCTTTTGGTTCCAGGAGGCTTCCAAAAGCGTTTAGGCCGATTTCAGTCAAATTTCACTTTATATAAAAAGATCTCCAAGGCTATTTAACCAATTCTTATCATATGTTTACAACCGCTTTAAACGTTTCTTAGATTTTAAGTTGCTTATCTCCTTATATTCTTGGCATGTTCTGTAATAGCAAAGCTGTTGGCTAAGATTAAAACAAAAAACACAAGACAAGCTGTTGCGGTTTTTGGGGCGTATTGTTGCCTAAGACAACTAGGAACACACTGGAAAAGTTAGAGATTTTCAAGAATTTGAGAATTGAATATTTTGCCTAGTTTTTCGGAATGGTTCTGCAAAAATCCGTGAAGTCTTCCGACAAGTTTTGGCGTCATTTAAGTTTTGGCGCCATTAAAGTTTTGGCGCCTTAAAGATTCGGCGCCATTGAAGTTTTGCGCTATTAAAGTTTTGGCGCGAAAACCCCTGAAAAACAAATACCAATTTTTAGGTCTTGCATGATTCGTGCTTGATGCAAGAATTTGATTTTTTGGTACTCACAGTGCCTTGACGTGAAAGAAAACTAAACCATTGTCGTCGTCATGGGCGTCGTTAAGCACAGTGCCTTAGCCAGTACATTTAGGCGAAGGAGATGGATATTTAAAACGCCCAGAGACTCGGTAGACTGATTACCTGAGTCGTAGTTATCGCTATTGAAATGAATGCTAGGACGCTCAAACTACGACTCATATTCGAACGGTTATCTTTCTGGACTTACGTTTTCTGCCTCGTTCTCATATTACCATGGTTACAGTGATGTCAACGGTAAGTGGTTGTAATGGCCTAAATCTACCGGGTCTAAAACGCTGTGAAAAACGATGTTTCTGTGTCTTAAAACTTAACTTACTAATTGTTTTGCAGAAAGCTCTTACCAACCCAGCTTTTCGATATTCTTTCAAAACTTTTTGCGTGATTTAGTACTAAAACGGCTGCCGAACAGGGCTCGTATGTTTTGCTGTTTTGCTGAGAGGAGGCAATGAACCAGCCTCGTTTCAATGGGCGCCAACTTTTTGGCGCGGGCCAGTCCAGAAAAAATGCCGTAATATTATGAGTCCCAGTTTGAGCGACCTCGGTTTGGTATTAGTCTCGGTCTGATGAGCGATAACTGGGACTCAAGTAATAAGTCTAGACTAGCAGTATGTTTCAAAGCTGTGTTTTCATCGGTTTATAAGAAATCTCGTTGCTAAGAGAAACAAGAAACAAGAGCGAGAACGCACCAATCTCTGCAAAACAGAGTTGAATTGACGGATTGTTTAAAACTTATTACTGGGATTTGCAATCTAATGTGTTATAGGCCTTTCTAGAAAAAATCAGTCCTAGAGATGACTGGCAAGTGTGTCAAATTGGCATAAAGCGCGAAAACTAACCACTTATGTTGTTAGTCTATTACTGTAACACAGTCCACATTCGTCGCACGCTTCTTCACACCACACCGCTCCGCTCCAACGATAAAATGAATAAACCAATCTGACAAGAAAGCATTCGAGTTGACATGGCTATTATAGATGGCTTCTAGGTTGTTTTAAGTTGTTTATAAAGAGTAAGCTGGTATGCGTCCTTGTCAAGGCCTAAATCGGCCTAAATCTTTCAAGGATCAAGAACTGAGGAAGCTAGATTCCTCTGGGGACTGGAAGCGAGTCTGACTTCAAACGCAATTGGAATCCAAGTAACTGATCAGTGAATTCTTTTTCCGATGAGAAAACAGTGCTTTTTGAGGTACTAGCAAATAAAAATGGTCGTCTTCTCAAGGTTTTTGCGACTGCACCTGTCCTACTAACAGTAAATACTCGCAATTTTGTTGATTATGCTAAATCTTCCATAAATAAAGTATGATTTCATTAGCTGTACTAGGGCAGCAATGCGCCTATCTGTTAATTGTAAAACTACCAGCCAATTTCGCTCTGTTTTAACAGTGTTTAAGTGTAAACAGCTCAGCTGGTGGAAATAAAAATAATACAAATTTTCACTCCCAATATTAGCGTTATTAGCTGAATTAAGACCAACTTGCAGCGTTTTAATAAATGATTTTGTTGGAATATTGGTAAAACTCAAAAGCGGCTCGTTATAGGTAGTTTGTACAGTGTGCAGTGTGACTGGCAAATTTATACCCATTTTTCTTAAGTTTTCTAAACAAAATACTCAGGTGGTAGCTGAAAGTAAAGTGGCTAGGCCATTCTGTTATGAAGGGTTAGATTAAGCCTTCCATTGCTGCTGACTGACTTAGTTTCGATTCGATTGGAAAAATTCTCACAAGTAGCTTTAATGCTAAGCACTAGGTAGCTCTTTAAACAACCTAATTAGTCCTAACCTTAGGCAGTAGTGGTAAGACATCTCATGTGATGCGCCCGGTATAAGTCAACACTCCCAGCAATATTAAACTATCGCACTTGCTAAGCAGTAGCGTTTCGAAGAAATCAGTTAACTACAACTATAAGAAACAAAATATTGACCCAGTGTTTCGAAATACACCTTTTCGAAGAGGTCTAGGCCGGCGCAACATTTTTCTGGAAAATGGTAGACATTTTGCTTTAGGGAATCCTCTCTACGTTCAAAGACCAGAATAGCAGTCGTTTCAGGAGAAAAAGTGCAGCAAAATTTGTCTCAAATTCACATTTAGTTGGAGTTAAAGTGAAAGAAAGGATTCAAGCCCCAGTTAATCTGCTCTAGTGGGCTTTTCATCAAGTATTTTCTTTTTGTGAGTTACTTGCATCTTATTTCTAATAACATTTAATGTCACAGGTTCCTTTCCTCTCTTAGTCTTCCATAATTCATGAATTAGAAGTAAAATCTGCCGCATTAAGCTGCAATCAAAATAGCCTACGCGTATACCCAGACTTCTGAAGGTGTCTGGGTTCACGCGTAGGCTGCAATCAAAGTCGTTGCACGTGGAGAAGATATATCTTCCATTTTCCAGAAAAATTTCACTCTAACCCAGACCTCTTTGAAAAGGTCTATTGTCTGATTTTGAGTTTTGAGTATTTGTCACCAGAAAAGACCAAAAGGCACGGAGAAAAGTCTTTTTGTCGAAAAAGCTCTTGGCACAGTATTTTTGTCGGATAGAGATTGGGCAAAGGCGTAGAAAGCAGGGAGGCTTGGAGTTGCTAACTCTGAAAAATCACCTAAAAGCAGCCGAATTGGGGCGAAAGAAACTGCCCGAGGTCGGACAAAATTCCAATAAGAAGTAGCCTACCAATCGGACAGCCCCCAATAAAATCCGGTTTGTTAGGAAAGTATGTTTGTTTGTGGTTGGTGGAAGCTTAATCAGCTGTACTACATACTGTAAACCATCTTGCCGCCAAAAATATTGCCGACCGTTTATTTTCCCAGCTTTTCAAGACATGTTGCTTGAACTTTAGGACTTAAGAAGCGCACGAGGCTCCAGCTGTTACTTAAAGTGCGAACGTGACTGGCTTTACTAAAGCTAACGGCAAAAGACAGATGTCTTGAAATCTTGTTCCTTGTTCTTTTTATCAGCAAAATGTCTTCTTGACGCGCAAGATTGCGTGTCCATCACAGTAGGGCAGATGTTGGTGTACAGATATGGCGAGCTTTAAATTTTAAATGCATCTTTTATGTTTTTGATACACCTGCCAAACTATTCTGCAAATTCTTTGAAATCGTAATGCATACTATTGTATGATTTTAAAGTGTACTTTCGTGACGTCTTTTGTTCCTTAATGCATTGCACTTAAATGCATTGCGTTGTTTAATACCTCATGTAATACGGTATTTGAAGCTCGTTACCATGGTGAATAGAACGCCATGTCAAAACTTCACCGTCTACATTCGACCTCGTGGTTTGTTCAATTCAAAATTTGATTGGCTGCTAAAACAGCACCATCAGTCATCAAAATATCACACCTAAATAGGCCACAACCTTGTACATAACATGATATAAAAATCAAACAATTATGCTATTGTACATACTGTACTGTATCAATCCTGACAATCATAAATGAAGTTCTCTTCAGGATTCAAATCTTGTTTCGACGCCTAGGCCAAGATTGCCAAGATTTCGAAAATTTGGTCGTCAGTGGCTAGATTTGATTCATTACGTAAATCCTACTTTTCGCAAACAGCAACGGCAACCTTAAGCAACAACAACAACCATTTTCATAAAAAATTTAACTGAATCATGCTCAGAGTAGTTCTGAGCGACCTGCTGTGTCCATCGGCGAAACCTACGACTCATGAGTCAGGGCGCAAATCTGTTGATGGTGGGGATTCAAGGAAAAGCACTGGGCCTGGGAACAAGGTTGATGTTGTTTAAGAGAATCACCGTCCGCTACTACAGGAGCGATTGTTGTAAGTCTAGTGTTTGCATCTGATGACACCTTATTATAGACTTCTTACATACCTCCCACTCATTCAAAATAACTTTAACAACTACAAAAACATGCTGCTGTTTCCTCGGAATGGAGCGAGGCGAGTTGAGTGTGAGTGGAGCGTAGACTACGACGAATGTAATTAGTCTAACCTTATTAGACAAGTCCCACTTTCGAAAACAGCAACAACAACATTCAAGTGATTTCTACGTTCTTTGTATTAGGACACAATTATCGGACAGAATTTAAAGTGAACGTCAGCTTAGTCAAAGTTCTTTGGTTATAACTGAAAGTCGTATTGACATGATTCATTTAATCATTAATAATGTTTGACTACTCATGCTACTCTATGATTCATTCCATAAAACAGAGGTCAGTCATAACGTGCTGCTATATTGTACCCGCTAAAGCTTCACAGCATTGAATTTTCCATTGAGAAAAAATCGATTAGTCTTGCTGTGTAAAATCAAACCATATATTTGCGGTTAAAAGTTTTTTCTTTTCTTAATTCAGCAACCTTGGATGCAAAGCCTTGGCAATCACTTTCAATAAAAAAGATCGAGAATGATTTAAATAAATCACATAATTTAATGCATTTTGCAGTGTGTGGCGATGGGATGTCCAGGGTGCGCTCAATAGATTGGTTTTTTTAATCTACTGAAATTGATATTCGTTTGGTTTTTTGGGTGTTTGCTACAGCAGGCTATTATTAATTCATATGTGTTGTTCATGTTGTCACAACAATCGCATTATTACTCACATCATTTTCCACGCTAGCGAATCTATACGCACTTCTGTGGTGGATACGTAGACTTATTACCTGAGTCGCAGTTATCGCTATTGAAATGAATCGCCTAGACGCTCTACTGAATCGGCTGCCGAATAGGGCTCGTATATTTTGCTAGTCTAATATTTTGCTGTGACAATGCAACGAACCAGCCTCGTTTCCACGGGGAACAACTTTTGTTCCGCCAGTCCCAGATAATGTCCGTAATATTATGAGTCCCAGTTTGAGCGATCTCGGTTGGGTGTAGTCTCGGTCTGGTGAGCGATAACTGGGACTCAGGTGTTATAGTCTAGTGGATACGCACTTCTGTGTTGGTATATTTTGCATACTGTTGTTGTAGTTTTTGCGTACTCGTAGCTACTGTGGTGGATATACATTACTGTGGTAGGTTTTATGCTTGGTGTGGTGGGTTATAATGCCTGATGTGATGTATGGATAAGCACTACTGTGGTGGATACGCAATACTGTGGTGATATTTCTTGCATACTGTTGTGGTATTTTTTGCGTTCTGTGGTAGATAAGCACTACTGTGATGGGATATTATGCATGCATAGTATTTTTGCGTACAATATCCACCAGAGAATGCACAAAATTTCCATCACATCTTGAAAGAACTAGGCTATTATTGAAAGAGTGTGTATGAAGGGTGAAAAAGAAATAGTGAAAGAATTAGTATCAATCGCTGGGATCTTAGCCTCTTTATTTTCTCTACTCATCTACCTAAAAGAATTAGTACGTTAGGCTGCAGGCGAAAAGACTGAAAAGTTCTCATAAAACCAAAAACACAGGTGTACTGATGTTACAAGAACATAATGCGGTATATGTTTTTTTAAACTTCGCGCGGTTGCGATAATGGAAGTTCTGAAAACGAACGGGTAGTGCGATATTGCTGCCGCTGTAGATTTGGTTTTCGCTCTTGTATTTATTTTGCTGAGTTAAGGTGGTTAAGGTACCGTGTCACTGTGCTTTCTGACGTCAGTATATGTTGATGTAATCAATAAGTTTTCACTTCTTTATGTAAGCACATGCGCTTGCAATTCAGAAATTTATACTGGCCACCAGTTCATTGAAAATAAACAATTTTTTGCATTCATTATGTAAAAGAATAATTATTCTTTCCTTTAATTCGTGGCTTCCGTGATAAATTGAACGTTGGTCTATCAAACCACTATGTTTTCCTATAGCAGAAACGATCGAAATATCACGTACGAAAGATTAATTTTGAAACATTAGTTAGATAGAATTGAAGAAAGAGTCGAGGTTTAATCAAGCTGACTCATGGTGTCAGGAGCTCAGCTTGGCCAGGGTTCGAGCCCAGCTACGGTAGCGTCACAGCCAGTGTAGAGATCTTGATTACTTGACCTACTACTGAGATCCTAGCGACTAGCGCTAAAACATCAATTCACCTTCACCAGAATTGTCGGGTGGTGCGAGCGGGTCGATCGAACACTTGCAATCTGCTAATCAAGCAAAATGCGTGACCGTTTGGCCACATCACCATTGCTCGTCGAGCATATTTTGCTTAATACAAGCATAAATTTTTTTCAGTTTTCAAAAAAAATGCTAAGCGGATTCTGCATGTCAAGGAGTCAAGCAAATTTTGAAGATGTGGCCAGACGGTCAAACATTGCTTGTAAAGCAAATCTCAAATGTTTGACCAACAGTCTTTGATCGTTTGCAAGGGTTGGCTTAAATATATCATTGTGGGTTCGATTCCCAAGAAAGGTTGGATTCACCATGGAGAGTGAGGAAAGAGATTCCATTCTTTGCAATTCCAGGCCACAACCAGAAGAACGATGCGATGTGGTCATGGAGATGGTGCGCAGTTATGTATGTGGAGGGCTGTTAGGAGAAGTGTGGAGAGTGGTGAATGAGAAGATGAGGGGTTTCATAAATGCTATGGAGGATGAGCAGTAATCTAGAGGGATATCTTTGATTTTATTATGAGTACTGTAGAGGACTGGTGTGGAATCCTTGTGTATTATCTTGGGTAATGATAGTGTAGATTGCAATGACGCTAGAACTGCACAGGAGCAGTTGTTCTGCAGGTGTCTATCGAGTGATCATGTCCATTCTTCTTACAAAAGCTTTACTCGAAATTCTTTTGAGCTCTGATGATGAAGATTTCCTTATACCCTGAATTATTTCCTTATTTATTCTACTATGGGTTACAGAAAATGAAAGGAAATTTTCGTTTTCCTTTTGGATCAAACAGAGTGATTTCAACGTAAAGCTGATTAATCACAGTTTTTTGACATCCAAGCGGAAATTTGGATTTTTTTATCGATAAGTTTATAAGTTAGATGATATGACATCATCGATATCCGCTTAGTTATGTTATCTTGTTACTTATCTATTGCATTATTTCAAACCCGTCTTTTCTCCTGGAAGTTTGTGATTTTAGTAGAATCAGCATGAACAGCGTCACGCGCTCATATGTAGCTAGAATGTACGCATGTATGATGATGATGATGATGATAGTGATGACGATGATGATAATGATGATGATGATGATGATGATGATGATGATGATGATGATGATGATGATGATGATGATGATGATGATGATGATTGTTACACTCATTTTTTTTATAAGAAACCGCTTATAAGAAAATATAAATGCCTTTTTTCTAAAAATCAAGAATCTCTTCTATATTGGCTAGGAATTAAAAAATAAAGCTAAGAAAATATTTTGTTTTTAAAGACAGCTTTCTGTTTAACTGATGTGCTTACGTAAAAATAATCCCCAAAAACTGTTATACTTAGAGTTAATTGCGGAAAATGTCTTTTGACTGCTAAGAACATGATACTTCACATTAAAGACGTATTTCACAAATTTTGTGAATTTTCGATTTCAAAGTTAAGAAACTCTGCAAGAAACTTAAGCTACTGTATACCAATAGTAAAAAGTTAAGAAACCCTACTATATGGCTCAGAGCATAGTTTCTTATAAAAAAAAAATTGAGTGTAGTTCCACTTCTAAGGAAAGTGATTTGCCCCTCGATTGGCGCGTCGTGAACGGGATTAATTTGCACGGAAATTTGGGGGGTCTAATTAGAATCCAGCACCTCATTAGCCGACCTTTACTACCATCTAGACTTATTGCACGAGTCGTAGTTATTGCTATTGAGACTATGCTGGACGCTCAAACTCTGAGAAAACAAACAGCTGTATGTTTGTTACTGTTGTTGTTGTTGCCGTTTGCGAAGAGTGGGACTCAGGTGATAAGTCTAGCTGCCATCCAAAATTAATTGTTGTTTTAATGGCGACAGCGCAGCAATACCATTGAGTTCAATGAGCATTATTGAGCGAATGTGGTGTTTAGGGAGCTGGGAACGAATCTACAACTTTTGTAGCGAGTTAAGCCTAAAAAACTCTGAAGGAAACAGCAGTTGAGTTGTTGATGTTGTGAATGTTGCCTTGTTTATGAAGAGTTGAGGAAATGCAGTTACTAGGCTTAGCTAAACTAGGAGACATGTCGCGCATGACATTGAGGTCTCCTCATTGTCTCCTAGATTAACCAACCCTGAAACTTTGTAGCGCGCGACAAAATTTGTAGCAAGAGAAAGGCAAATATTTTTGGAGAAATATTTCAGAGAAACATGCAAATGAATCATAGGGCTGGTCACTCATACGCTTAGCCAACCTGATAGAAACACCGAATGCAGTGTCGCGCGCGACATGTCTCCTAGTTTAGCCCTAGCCATAGCTTATAAGTCGACTGATAAATGGAATGAAAACGATAACCAGCAAGCAGGCAGTCAATGAACTAAAGAGTCACAACTGCGAATACGATTTTAGATAAAATAATCGAATTTGTCCGCTCTTTCAATAGGCGTAGAGGCACCGATTTTCAGATAACTTAGGCCCATCACAGCGGCTGTCCGTGTCCATTGATATCTATGTAACCATGGCAATCAAATGGAAAGCCGCGCGAAACTACTTCAGTCAAGACTACAGCTAAATCACATAAGAGCAAAGTGTTGTAAACAAATAAAAATAGCCCAAGGCTAGTCGGCGCGGTGCTTTTGTTAAGAAACATTTTCATAAATATTATTGTTAGCGACCCTGCTATGCTGTCTTGAAGCGCTGCTGTAATCTCACGATTGATTTTTGTTTCTCAGTTACAACCATAGTGATCTTCTCATCTTTCGAAAAATTTCTCAACAAGCAACACGTCCCTGCGTCATTGATAGCAAACTGCAAATCTTTGATGTCCTGGTGAAAATTATAACATGCTTCGTGTTACGGTTAGCGGCAAATAGCTTCACCGCTCTACCGCTCAACTCTGCTTAAGGCTACTTAATTACCTTATAAAACACGAAGCTAACTCGTTATAGAAGTACCGCAACCTTTAGTGACTACAACAGCCATTGAATTAACTAGACTTATAACGCGAGTCGTAGTTCGCGCTCCTTTAGGCCAATCAGGTAGATATCGAACAACCATTCAATTAACTAGACTTCTTACGTGAGTCGTAGTTTTCGTTTCTTTAGGCCAATCAGGTAGATAGGCCTTGCAGAGCAACAGGCAACTATTAGCATTCGGTCACCAAGTTTAATTTTCCACGCTGATGGTTCTTGAGGTTGCTGAATGTTGCCGCTGCTGCCTGTGAAAAGTTGGACTTTCGTAATGGGTCTCCTGTTTGACGAAATTGATGGCCTATTGAACTAGGCTAAAAGGCTAAAGCACTACTCTGAAGTTGTTGCTGCTGTCATGGCTTGTTAGGGTTTTTCGTTGAGAAGGTTGGAAGACAGCAAGACCCACGCGATTGTGGTATTATACATGCCTAGGAAACATAACATAACATAATTCATTGCTTTCATTTGAGTAATTGTTCTTAAACTTATATCTTCATTTGCGTAACAAAAAGCCTGGAATTGCTGGCAGGTGCACCTCTGTGTGAAAAACAATCCAAAAAGACAGTGAACCAATGACTTTGTTTTTGAACCTGGTTATAAAAGAGGCTTTTTGAGTTGGGTTTTGGAATAAAAAAATTGTCGGGTTCGTTTATGCAATAAAAAGATAAATATTTGAAGCGAGAAATAGGTCAGAACAATAGGTCTTCGTTTTTGTTTGGAGTTTGGAAACCGACTTTGTTGATTGACTGGACATTTAACCGAGATAACTGTACTATAGACGATTTACAACTGGCCTAAGGTATCGAATTGCTTGCAGCACTTAGACTCACTACACCAATCTCTAGTTTACGCTCCCCTTATTTTGATTTGTCACTCCACACTGAGCGACTGTAAAAATCAACAACAACAACATCGAACAAAGTAGTGGACCCTATGTAATGAGTCTATGCAGCGCTGCCGCCACCTTAAGTTGTTGTTGTTGTAGAGAGACAGCTTAAACTGGTATCTCAATTGCAGCGAAATATTGTTGTAGGTAGTCTAGATTCAATGAAATGCAGCTTCGACTCTTGTAGTGAGTCGAGTGTCGTCACAATCGTTTCCCAACAAGTCACAAATCTCCGACTTAATTCTTTAAGACCTTAGACAGACTGAAACTTAAAGAGCAGCTTTATAGCATAACGTAGAGATTAATGTACCTCTCTTTCCCACTGCATAAATTTGGTACAGTAGTTGCTTTGCACATGACGCATGGATACTCTGGCTAAAAAATGTGCATTTTTTGTTCCACAAATACACTAAAACGTGTCCTTTACTTTTCTGAAATTCAATGAAACTGAGACGAAGTTAAGTGCAGCAATCCACCGTTATGCTTCTGCTATGAGCCACGTAAAAATTCATTTTAAGGGCCTAAGCTACAAGTAGGCCTCATTCTTGGCCTACAGTCATGGACAAAGATATTGGAACTGAACTCGAAAATATATTAAATTAAAACCTCGCTATTCTCACCCCCATCCAATAATTTTGTCCATTAAGATTGTAGTGTTTCCAAACTTTCGCCCCTCAGCCGTAGTGTATATCAGTGTGTTTTAGTCTTAATGTTTGGTCTCTTTTCCAGGTTATGGACACATTGCCCCAAAAACAGAAGCAGGACGACTTGTGTGCATTCTGTACGCTTTATTTGGGATACCTCTCACGGGTTATTTTCTACGGACTGTTGGTAACGAGTTAACTAATGTATTGGCGTATTCTATAAAATATTGGGAAAGACGACTTCATAATAGAGAGGCGGAAAAGATCGAAATGAAAAGCGCCATTACCGCCAGTTTATTGGCGTTGCTTATGTTATTTCTTGGTGGCGGAATTTTCACAGGGACAGAACATTGGACGTATCTCGACTCGTTTTATTTTTGTTTTATTTCCTTGACTACAATTGGCTTTGGTGATCTAGTACCAGGCCTAAACAAACACGAAGTCGGTAACACTGGCGTAAGTCTAGTCGTCGAGCTGGCTGCGCTTATTTATTACGTCATCGGTCTGTCCGTAATGTCCGGTGTAATTTTATCAATTAGTAACCTTATCGAGGAAAAAACGAAGAAATTCGACGTTGCGGATCCAATGGATGCAATTAGAAACCTTCGAATTGAGAACTTGAATACTAAAGCTATGAAAAAGCTTGGTTACAAAGGTAACGAATGGGCCTCTGGACGAAATGACGCATTATAATTTGAATACGAGGCGAGGCACAATAGTGCCAGACGATAAAATCCCGAGACGAGTAAGCAAGTTATTCGACGAAGCTCAAAAGAGTAGTCGGTTGAATACGAACACGATCGGAATACCGCCGATGTTACCGAATGGTACGATAACGAGGAAAGTCAAGCCGAAAGACGGTGACGAAGATGGAGACGAAAATGAATTTGTTAACGATGGTAATGGTGATAACCAAGAAAAAATGACGAAGACACTACAGAAGTCGATGGCTCGACAAACAAAGCAACGGCTAATGGTTTAGCAGTCAGCAACAGTGTGGTAAGTTAAGTTTTGTTATTGTTCTTCAATCATTTCTGATCTAGACTTATTACACGAGTCTCAGTTCCGCTCATAAAATCTAAACCAACAACAACAGCAATTTGCCACACTGAGCAGCTTTGTGACTACAACAACAATTAAAGATGGTAGCTGCGATAACTGGTGTAATAAGTCTATTCCTCGGCTAACGCCATCTTCTGGGCCTAAGTGGTTTAACAGAACAATCAAGTCTCGATAAATGATAATGCATCTTCAAACTTTATACGCTTATGCACTACCAACTGAGCAACCAACCAGTGCTTTTCACGAGTCGAGGTGAAGGTGAAACGAGTGAATTTTGCACCAGTCGCTAGGACCTCAGAACTCAAACGAGACCTCTACCCTGGCTGTGACGTTACCGTGACTGGGAGTCGAACCCCGAACTGACTAGGCTCCTGACACCACAAGCTTCCCGACGCCACAAATTAACTGGATAAGAGCTCGACGCCACAGTATCTTCAAATACCAGGCGTAAGATCACTCGTGTGGTCATCGTTCGTAGCATTACATACAGAGAGACTATCCAAGTCAACAACATGCAAGAGCTTGGATTCCCGTGGGAGGGTCAATTCGGAGCAAAATATTGCTAGACGTGAAAGGACTGCAAATTCAAATTCTGAGATGGAGAAGCCTTACAAGAATATAAGCGTGGAAAATTTTCAAAAAGTCAATTTTGAACCAATTTTCAGGAAATATCAGCGTGGAAAAATTTCAAAAGCCAATTTTTAAGTTGTAAGCCTGGATATTTGAAATGACTGACATTAAACATGTTTTGATTTCTGTCTAACTCTATTTCTTTGGTCATTCACCTAATAATGTATGCACTTTATATCCCTTGTCAGGAGCTAGGAGTTGGGGGTCTGGAGCGCAGGCTAGCTGATGACGTAATAACATTATTTGCTCTTTAGGTCTCGCTTTGTAGCAACTGATAGACTAATGCATGTGGCTAGCGCTAATGACAGTTTACTTGCTCGAATTTGCATAATATATTACTGAGAAAGTATAAATGCACAAATGCCTAGCAAATAATGCTAAAAAAAAGAAATGGGAACTGGCATTTTAGGCCCAAACATAAACTGGACAAGGAATGGATTGCGCACCCAAATCCTTTCACTATTGCACTAAATCTTTCACAATTGCATTAAATCTTCTCACCATTGCATTGCTCTATGCATACAATCAAATTTCAAAGATATCATCAAAATAGTTGCAAATAATAAATGTTTTTTACCTTGTTTCAGATTGTTGATGTTGACATCAGTCCTGTTCCTTCGCGACGCCCTTCGAGCAGCCGGCCTAGCTCTGCAGCCACGCTCAGAAGGATGTCCAACAAAATTGCTCCAGCAAAAGAATCAAAATTACCAGATGATAGACCCAACATTTCACGAAACAACGAAAACAAAAATGGAATAAATTTGGTTCAAAAGAACCTCCTGACCAGCCAGCTAAATTGACTAAAAGATCTTCGAAGTCAAATTTCAGTAGGAACAATGAAATAGGTTTACCATCAGAGATATTTGCATCATCGTTACATAGAAAACCTCGTAGGGTCCTGGAACGAGCCTCGAGTGACTCGCATACGGACGAGATTGAATATAACGAAATAATGGAAGAAATTTTATCAGAACAAATGCATTCCGGCAAGAATGACTGCAGCAGGAATGCCAAGAAAAATCCGGTAAGGTCTCCAACGCCGGAATTTCTATCATTGACTAAGCAATTATCAAATGACTCAGAAAGTGCTGAACATAATAATGATCATCGGACAACCAGAGGGTATAACGATAGTTCTGGGTCTAATTGCTGATAATAATGTTTGTGCATTAATCAATATATGATTATTATTTCCGATTAAGTCTAAGTCAAACGATCAAACATTGTTTGGTCAAACATTTTAAATTTGCTTGTTAAGCAAAATGTTTTACCATATGCCACGACGCAATTCTTCGTAAAACAATGTTCTGCTTGCCACAAACAAAAATATTTTCAAATTTTTTCAAAAACATTGCACAGCGAATTCTGCTTGTCAAGCAATGTTTTGAGACGTTGGCAAACGTTGAAACAACGCTTGAACAACAAATTTCAAGTGATTGACAAACATTGTTTGATCTTATGGCCAAGGCCTGTAGGCCTACTGTATTCTATCTAATGAGCGGCAGGACTGCGTCCGTGAAAAATTTTATGATCTTCCGTTTGAGTGAAGGACGAAGGTCTCGCTGGCGTGCTCTTGAGAGAGATAATCATATCAAAGTGCAAAAAATCAAATCCAATGAATGTATTTAGTAGTCTTAATTAATCTCTCTGTGGATTCATAAACTGCAGTACTTCGGGGGTTGAATTGCGAAGGGACTCCACCCATCGACTCTCATTGGCAAGAATACAGTTATGTAGAACGGTAGTTAATAAGAGTAATAGAACAGTATGGCTCAAAACACGTTTTCTCGTGTTTTTACCCTTTTAATATGCCAAATATCGATAAGAAACATATCAATCCTGAGAAATTCCTGCTCTAGGAAATCTTTATACTCTATCAGAAATCCCCAAAGAACTCTAAGAAATCATTATGGTGAAGAGAAATCATGTCGTGCCAGCAACATTCTGGTGCTGCACGGGTTCGATATTTGGCACCACGATTGATGAAGTCGTGTGATGCCCATTTTCTCTGTATTCTCTAGACCTCTTCCGTCGATATCTATCCGTCGGACTTGTCAACGAGAGAAGTGGCTTGGGCCTGGCAGTCTAGTTCACACTTGATAATCTTTGGCACAACATTGCTGGGTACAGCAAAATTTGTCGTGCTGTACGGCACGGTAAAATGTGTCGCGTCAAGACTTTAACTCGATTGGCCAAAATAACCGATTGGCTTAGGCCTCTTGCTACTACCGTCGTTAGAGGTTGTTCATCTCGAGGAGCAGCTTACTCCACGAAAAAAGCGTGCGAGATTCCTTCTGAGGACAAAAGGATTCTAACAAGATTCCTACCGAAATAATAGAGATTCCAGCTGAGGGTGCACGAGTGAATCCAGTTGCCCATCGATTTCTCTTGCACGATCCGACTATCACACGACCCGACCCGACACGATCCAGCACGACGTATGAAGTAGGCCTGGAGTGTCATGTCTGTCTCTCGTTTTAGGAGGCTTTAATAAACAATCCAGTGTCTGCTCCAATTGATTGGGTGGTCCTTCTAAGAACCTTACTGTGTTTCCTAATGATTCTCTTCCCCGCAAATTAACCAACAATTTAACTTCCAATCTAGCAATGCACTGAACGTTTCCCTTCCATGAAGGCATTTCAAACATTGTAAATAGTTAGTTTTATACACAAGATGTAAGAATCTCAGTAGAAATTCTATAAAATTTAGTAAATTGGAATTTATTATTTATTAACGGGACAATACTAACCACTGTTAATATTTTTACACAATATTTTGTCTTAAGGTGGTATTGTTTATAAAAAACCGATGGAAATAGTGTGTTTAGTTATTTAACGTAGCTGTAAAGAAGATATCTGTTCCAAATAATATAAAATAATCAATTTAATGATAGGATGCTACATGTGTGTGTAGTAGAGCTTTGAGTAACCGCGTCTCTGTTATTCAATTTTGTATCTTTTGGGGCAGTTCTGAAATCCTTCAATCCACTTAGACCGATCCCATCCCATCTAACCGCCACGCCAGGCTTCAAGTTGTGTGGCCAAGTCGCCAAAACGCTTCACTCTCTCACGATAGCTAACTCCAGAAAGGCAAGCCGCTTTTTAGAACAGGGAAGTACAGATCATAGCCAAAGCCAGGGGCCATGAGATCTATTTACAATCAGTCAATCACTGACACAAGTATTGTCATGCTCACCGTAACCGAAAAATTGGTGTACTGTAATTATTGGCCTAATTATTTTTCATTATTTTTGAGGGGGGCTTATTCAAGGTGGGGGCTTAAACGACGGAGAGGGGCTTATAAAATTATTCACAAAAGGGATGATTCATCATCGAATTTGGCATGCATTTTTCTGTCATAACTTGATAAAGTACCAATATGGACTCAGAAGGCTAATACCAACATTTCAGGGATGGGGACTTATTCGGGGGGTTTATCAACAATTTCTAGCTCTAGGGTGAGGTCTTATTCGAGGGAAGGGCTAAATTGAGGGGGTAATTTAGGATTTACGGTTTTACGCCTTTTCTCGACTTGTCGGTTGCCGAGCAGAATTTGTCAGGAAGGGTTTAAGATCTTCGTCCCCCCACCTTCTATTATCTACTTTGATTCTTCTCTCAATTACGCATGCGCTCATGTCAAAGAATTGTCTCAAAAAATCAACCTGACACATGTTATCTATTGTTAACGTACTGTCCTCCAGGAGCATTTGTCTGTTTCTCTGCTTCAACAAGACAAGAGCTTTGGATAAAATTCTCACAGTAGTTGATGATATAAAAGCAAAACAACATCGAAGCTCTTTATTAGATTCTTTATATGTTTATTTCAGAGTAAAATACCTATTCATAGCCAGGCCGCCTTTTTTGTCGACTTTCATACACAGAAAAACAGGTCAGAAAATTTGGGCCTAATTTGGCCGGTTTATTTCTTTGCAAGCTAAGATGGAGCCCGTTCGTATGGCAAGTGATTTTCAGCTTCCAAGAATCGGAAGGAGAGCGATTCAGTCGACTGCTGGTGCTGTTACTGTAAGGGGAGACAAAGGTTTGTTGACTTCAATAAATTCTTTCATAAATAAATTTTATCTTGTGATAAACAACACTGAGTGTTATCTTGGATTGGAATTCAAATTGGTGCATTTAATTTTATATTCTAGGGGAGCTCACTGTGCAAAAAGTGCCCGTGAAAAGATATGTAGCAGGAAAAAGGTAACTTTTATTGCCAGTCTAATTATTCTGCAAACCAATGCAACCTATTATGGCATCAGTGAAGATACAGTCAAGCTTAGCCATAATTTCCAATCTGCAGAGTGCAGGTAAGGCATGTGCAAGCACAAGATAGAACAAGAGAAAGGAACAATGGAAATATGTATCTGGACACACGATATCTTACGGTGAATTGCTGTACTCCACACACTGGCATAATTTTGCAACTTGCTGCTAATGCAACAAATTCAAATAATCAATTTCAAATGAAGGACATTTACTGCATTTCTTCAGTTTAGAAGCTGTAATTTTTGATAAATTTGAGGATTTAAGATTAGGTGTGCAGTCATTTGAAGCCAATCTCCAGAGAAGGACATAGAACAAAAGTACAATAAGACAATAGTTCAATAGAAAAACAGGCTAACAATAGGATAGAACAATAGAAAGGGATTCTTACACACTGGAGATCTCATTGTAGACTGCCATACTCTGCAAACAGGTTTTATTCTAGTTTCGAGGCATCAGTATTTCTTTTCTTGAATTTTGGAAATAAGGTACTTTGATTAACTGTGGGAGTTGTTAGATATTATTCCATTCACATCAGATAAATATGGCATACTTTTTCATTCAAAAATTAAATTGTTACAAATTTTCTTTTCCCATTAGACCTGAATTTGCTCCTGAAGATTCCAGTGAAGAAGAGAGTGATGATGAAAATCAAACCATAGAAGAACCAGAGGCCACAATACAGGTATCCTAGCCCAGATGATTTCCCTGTAAAAGCTATGCATGAACATTGTCTCCTAAGCCAGCCACAGAAAGAATAAAACACCCTGTTATGTTTATAATGTGTTATGCTTCAAACCCCATTTACACTATTCCAGATAGCTATCAGAGCATTGTGCCTTGCCTTAACTTATATCTGATAGGGCAAGTGTTTACATTATATGAAGTACCTAACTTCAGCAACTTTATAACTAACTTTGTTTGCTTGCATCTTGATTTTCATATTGGATAGACCAATTTACACTATACCAGATAGCTGAGACAATAGAAAATTCCAATAGTTAATCCCCTCTCACAAAAGAATGTCAATTTCATCCAGAGTGGATTGAGTTTTCATATCACCTACAAAACGGAGTGAAATTGCTCCAATTTTTGGAGCGTTTCATATCAGATTTCATATTGTAAACACCAACCCTTCCCGATACAAAAAAAATCACTCCAAAAGCTATCCGGTATAGTGTAATAAATGGGGACTTAATGTACCAAATACCATGTTGGATCCCACTTGAGTATATCACAGCATTATACTGTAGTTTGGAAGCAAGTAAGAACCTTCAACCCTGAAAATGAGGCTTTTTGCTATAAAAGAATGCATTAACAGTGCTGTGTGAAATTTAAACTTTTATACCTTTTTCTTACAGTTCAAAGCTGAAGATATTGAAGAGGAAGATGTGATGTGAGTATGCTCCAAAACACTAGACTGTTGTTTCAAACAGATTTCTCTGGGTGACATTTTCACCAGCATTTGTCCCAAATTCACTTTTCTCCTGCCCCTTCTCACCTATGCATGTCTTGCTTGCAATAAAACATGAGGGTAATTCACTCCATCAATTGCATTCACCTTTTTTGCTGGAAGTCCTATTATTTAAATGTATTTGGCAATTAAAAACCAAATAAATTTATTCTAAAACTGGTTTTTAACAATTTTCATATCCTCAAAAGACTGTTTGAAGTGTGTATACATAAACCTTTTTCCTTGTCATGATATGAAGATTTAATAAGTGCCCCTGCTCAATAAGCACCCCCTCTAAAGGCTGAAATTTTAAGTAAGCGCCCCGGGTGCTAATCCCGTCATTTATGGTAAGCGGCCCATACACACAGCTCCTTTCTGTCTTTGCTGTGAATTAGTATTGCCATACTTGTTATATTTCATAACATATGACATCTTATTCTGTTTAGAAAAAGATCTGATCATGGACACCGCATTCATGAACCAGAAGTTATATCCATGGAGGAACCCAAAGAAGAGGTACGATGGTGTATACTATGTATATGTATATGTGTATACTATGTGTATACTATGTATATGTATATGTATGAATACTGATAATCATTAATAATCTAGTAATAGGCTTTATTGTGTATGAGAGTGCTGTAAATGATGTAAGTCCTTGGCAACATATGTGATAAGCATTGTTCTTCGGGGCCCCTGATAGGGACTATCAATCACACAATAACGCCAATTTTTAGCTCTTTTCATGCCGTAACGCCAAAATAAATAAATGCCAAAACGTTTCACAAGGGTCTTGAACAGTTCATGAACAAATCTATTTCACGTATTCACGCACAAAAAAATCATCTTTCCCGTGATAACGCCTTAAAAGTTGGTTTTTCACGCTGAACACAGAAATCTTTAATCACGTATTCATGCACAAAATTTTACCTTTTCACGTAAATAACGCTCAACAATGCTCCATAACGCATCACACCAAACCTATTGGGGGTCCCCTTCTTCATTTCCTAAGGGTTTATTTCTTTGAGACCTTTTCTGAAAATGGAAGCTAAACATTGCACTAAGTTAGCAAGGTGAGGAAGCCTTCTAATAAATCTGCTTCTAGGGCACTTTTGCAACTATGAACCACTCTACATGCTCTTAACCTCACTTTGCATTAATTATTAACAAGCCTGAAACTTAAACCTGCTACATTCAAAATTTTATCTTTTTCTGCATTTGTTTGTGGAGAATTACACTTCGTCTGTCTTAAAGAAATCTATAATAAGCAGACTTTGTTGGATATTGTCTTGTCTTGGCTGAGATAAGATTACTGTAGTCTCTGGTTCTTTTATCATTGATTTTCATCATCATCATTTCAACATATACGAGGCTTAAGTTGTTTTCTGCTCTAGCCTCTTCTCTTGTAGAACTATTGGAAAAACCTCCATAACAATATCTTTGGATATGATTTATGGAGTATATTTTGGTCACTTTCTGTTTTCGTTAGAGATTCCTGCCTTCATTTTTTGGTTCAGTATTCTGAGAACGGCAGATTTTGCAGGCCTCCAAAACCTTCTGCCCCCGAGAACCTCGGCAGCTTACCCAGACATCGCAAGGAATCTTGTTTTCCTTTTAAAATTAAAGGTTTAGTCCGAGTTTGCCCTGATCAGTCTGACGTTTTCGGCTTGCTTGAAGTGCCAGTTTACGTGTTTTGGTATCGGAAACGTTTTCCTGCTAAGCCTACCTTTTTCAAATTCGGATTTTCTACCAAAAAAGTTACCGAAAAATATACCCACCATTATCTAAGCGCTGTCAAGGCTTAGCTTTCCATTATCTAACTTGGCCTCTTCAACCATAGATTAATCTTTTACCGAGTGGATCTAAAAACCGTTAGGATCTATCAATATATACTTGTGTGTTATATTCCAAGAATTGTCTAACATTTAAAAATCAACTTGAAAACCTATAATGAAGCTCCAAATCCAAAAGACCATCATTAAGCATTAAAATTCTCTTCTAGGACTTTGGGCATAGGTTGAGAGAGCCTATGGAAGAAAGCAGGTTAGTGTTGTGTAATGCCATTCATTAACTCTTCTAGGATTTTCTTTTCTTATCTGTGCTGGTCACTATGTAAGGAATCTCTTTGCATTTTTTGTGTTTCATTAGTATATGTTACGTTGATGCAAAACCTTTTTGTTTCATGATGAAGATCAAAGATCAAAATGTCTGAAGTCAAGATACTTTTATATTCAAAATGTCTGAAGTCAAGATACCTTTTGTATTTCTTGTTTGAAACAATCTATTTGAACAAATGTTTGATGCCCTGGCCAAACGATCAAACATTGCTTGTCAAACAATGGAAGTTTTCTTGTCAAGCAAAATGTTTTGCCGTTTGACCACACCACCAAACATTGCTCGGCATGCTTCTTTTGCATTGAATATTGCTCAGCAACTTCTGTTTGTCAAGAGATGTATTGCGACATGATCAAACGTTCAAACATTGTTTGAAAAGCAAATTTCAAATGTTTGACTTACATTGTTTGATCGTTTGAACAGGGCCTTGACTGTATGAGTTACCCATGCTGAGTTATCTTATTTGCTTTGCAGCGATGATGAAGAATTGGATGAAAATGTAAGTTTTTTCTTGACAATGTTTTTGAACGGTTACGAACGGTTTCTAAACGAACCGTAGAGTTCATGCTCAGACAATAGAAATGAGCTGTTCCGTGCCGTACGGTATGATAAGGCCTATTGACTTGAAACTGAAAATTCGCTTGAAGTAAACATCCACGCGGGATGCGCGTTTCGAAACCGTAAAAAAACAAAATGGCGACGCTTAACGGTTTGTCTCTTACTATTAAGGCCTGGCTAAACTAGGAAACATTTCGTGCGCGACAGTATCGTGCGCCACATGTCCCCTCGATGTCTCCTAGTTTAGCCACCTCGGTAACTTTGTTGCATGGGAAGCAAGAGAAACACTTCTTGTCTTCGCGACTCAGGGGACATGTTGCTGGCTTGTACCAATTCTGTCAGTCCTTTGTTTTCATTGCGAATTCTCGAAGGAAATTCTGGGAATATTTTCCTCACTTATGTCCTTGCTTAGTAAGCTTCCTCGACGCCTTTTTGGCACTTATAAGTACACTTTATAAAAAACTGGATTTTGTAGCTTTTTTAGTAACTGCAAAGAAATTTGCTGTTATGGGTCTATGTCTTTAAATCTATCATGTTAATTTTTAGGAAATCGAAAGCCGGAGAGAGGCGCTGAGAAGACGAGCATTGCAGAAAAATCGCCAAGAAAGGGTATGTTTAGAAAACATATGTTACTATTAGTTGAAGACAATTTCAGTAAAATGATTAATCCTTGTGGCAGGAGCAAGCAAGCAATCTTTATTCGTCAACGGTTCAGGGGTTATGGCAGCTATACAGCTGACGTGGACCTGCAGCTTGTGCCCCCAGACTGATATTCTACATCGAATACCCTGGGTACTCATTTACCGACCTCGGAAGGATGGACAGCTGAGTTGACTAAAGGCTTGTCGAAAGTGGTCCCAACGAGATTCGAACGCCTTGACCACTCCGCGACACCACCTCATTAGGAAAGATAAAATCAACATTATCGTCACACATTTCTAAATATAACTTTATTAATCTAGGATATTCTTGATGTTGAAGAAGAAATTGAAGAAGATGAGGAGGAAGAAGAGGTAACTGACAGACGTTTCGATTTCTTTTCAATTTCAGACTCAATTCACTATACAGTAAATCCCCACATATAAGAGCCAACAAATTAAAAGAACCTTCAGGCTGATTTTTTGGAAAAAACAATGGACTAGACAGTAGCCTATTGTTCATTAAACAATGGCCTGAATAAAATCTCAAAGGTTCTTATATGCGGGGATTCACTGTAATGTCAGCGATTGCAAAAACTGCAAAATCGGTCTGCTCTTGAACAAACAGTCCCTTCAGTCAAGCTTCGTTGCCATTAATAGGACAACTAGGATGGTCTTCGGTCAAAGAAATGATTAACTTTGAGACAGCTTCTCTTGTATATAAAGGCTTGAATGGGCTCGCACCTCCCTATATGCAGTCAATGTTTCGTAAATTGTCCGACTCTTGCAATCAGACCTTACGTAACACCAGTACTGACCTTAGGATTCCATTGTGAAAGTCCTCAAATGGACAACGGAGCTTTTCCCTTTCAAGGAGCTACTGTTTGGAACCAGCTGCAGGGTTATGAAATCAAAGCTCCCCCTTCGCTAGCTACTTTTTAAACTAGACTACAAGCGTTTTTTAAAGTCTAAACAGATTGATAATCTATTCAATGGTTAACACATACGTTTGACTTTAGAGTCACTTTCTTTTTGATTATTTTTCTTTTTTTTATAGAATATTTTAGAATAGGATTTGTTATTTGTAATACTATAAATTGGGTCAATTTTGTCTTCACAGGGTACACTCTTTTTCTTTTATAAGAACAATTTTATAAGAACACAAGCCTGGATTTTGCCCAGATTTTAAGAACAAATTAAGAACAAGCTGAGGCTGGCCTTTTAAAAAGCGTTAAGAATATCAGCTAAACATGTAAGCCAGACAGTCAAACTGAACGTAAAAAGCAAGCAAACGAAGAAATAGACAAGATTGCTGCATTTTCACACAAACCTAGTACCACCCTAGCCATTCATTGAAAAATATAGATATCTAAGTAACCAAGGAATTAAGAACAGATTAAGAACATTTCAGGCTCAAAAACGGCAAAATCTTAACAACAGCCAGCCTTGATCAAAATTTCCTGGTTCTTATAAAAGAAAAAGAGTGTACATTGACAGCCAGTTGATTAATCGCTGAATGTATTTAACCCTGTATAAATAAATGAAAATGAAATGAAATTATTCATATAGGCAAATTTAGGCAAATCAAGTACAATAACAATAAACGTCTTTTTGTCCTGCTTTGCTAATAGCTGTAAACTTTTTTCAGTCTTCAGAATACGAAGAATATTCCGACTCTGATGACGAAGCTGGCATGAGGCTAAAACCTGTTTTTGTTAGAAAGTAAGTCGATCTTTGTTTTTCTTTTTGTCGAAAGTGTCTTTATTACTTGATAGCATTTGATTGGCTGGTTCAAGCTTTGTTTGTCAATATTTATTCCTGAAATAATTCACTGAAGTTTGGCAGGATAGTCTCTATTGATTCTTAAGTTGAGGCAACATAAAATTAAAAATTGCTAAACTTTAGGGCTAAACAGAGCAAAAGGTGTTTGTCAAACATTTGGAATTTGCATGTCAGACAATGTTTAACGCTTTGCAACTTCGGAAACATTTACCGTCAAAAACATAGCTTCGCAAATTTTGCTTGTCAAGCAATGTTTTGTGACATGGCCAAACGTTCAAACATTGCTTTATAAACAAATTTAAATGTTTGACAAACAGTGTTTGATTATTGCACATATATTGTCTTCAGCGCAATAATTGAAAACTCTTGATTTTCATTGGTCAGAAAATATCTTAGTAAGGACGATTTGATAGGAGCGCAATGGGTCTGTGTTTAGATTTGGATCATAGAAACTGTCAAATTTTCTCAACATGCGCTGATCGCGCGGCAAAAATGGCCGCTAGCGATTGCTCACGCGGTTTTTGCGTCCAGTTGAAATCTAGCTTCAAAGCTAATTCAAAACTACCCTGAAATTAAATATCCGTTGAACCGTGAATGACAAAGAAACTTGTTTTGCAAAAGCAAACTCTACTGCTCATAGTAACACCATAGAATTCAACAAAAACTCCATAAAGCGCAATGCATAATTTATAACATCATGTCTTTAAGGACTCAAAACACCGTTATTTTTTCAAAAAACCTTTGTTAACAACAGATACGTGATGTGATCGGCCTAGTCAATTTTCTTTGATGTTTTAATTAAACTTGATTAACTATGTTTGTACTGCGTTCTGCTCTTGCTGTGTTAATTAAATCTTACACCCATATGTATTGCATATATTAAATCTCTGATTCCTACAAATGAATGCTTTTATTACCAGACGTTGGTTTATTTGATAAAATATTGTAATCGTTCGAATAAAAACCTTTGATGTTTAGTCACAACATAAATCTAATTGGTTTTGTACGGAATACCGGAATACTGCTTCTTGCGACGGTTTTAAGCAATTTCAGATATACGTAAATGATTTCTCGTACATCGCTACTAAATTCATACTATGCGGTTCTTGAACGATTGCAAGGTCGCTGCTGGAAAATATTTGGACCGAAGCAAGACGTTCAGACCGAACGCAGTGAGCCGATGTTCGGATATTTTCCGGCCTTGACCTCGCAATCTTTCAATAACCGCATAGTACACCAAATAAATGATAAATTTGTATGAATGTGAACTTCGATTTATTCGACCTGACCATTGTGTCGCGTAGACTTATTAGCTACATGAGTTCCAAGTTGTCCATTATCAAAACGAGGCTCGATCGCGCAAGTAGTTCGAGTTTCTAGCAATCCATCTCAATAGCGACAGTTACAAATCAGCAAATAAGTCTAAAGGCCTGGCTAAACTAGGAGACATGTCGCGCGCGACATTGATGTCCCGTCGGTGTCTCCAAGATTAACCACCTCTAAAACTTTGTAGCGCGCGACAAAGTTTATAGCAAGAGACACGCAAATATTTTTTGGAGACAAGAGAAAAATTTCAGAGAAACATGCAAATGAATCACAGGGCTTGTCACTCGTATGCTTAGCCAACCTGATAGGAACACCGAATGCAGTGTCGCGCGCGACATGTCTCCTAGTTTAGCGATAGCTTATAAGTCGACTGATAAATGGCGTTCTTATCGCGTTCTGTAAACCTTAATAAACGCTTTGGTTCCCATGCAATTCACTACATTTTCAGTAAGTTTCCGAAACTGACATATAAGAAGCTGCAGCCTACAAAATCCCGTGAAACAATAGGTATTAGCTATTAGCTCTTGTTTCTTTCCGCTGGTTTTTAGTCCACGCAATCGCAAGAAAGCCTTCAGTTCATCGACTTTCATCTTGGCTACCATGTCGATATCCTTCCCAACAACTTCAAGCGCCTTCACCAACAACAAAAGCAAGGCCTATCTGAAAATTTGTCAAAGTGTAGCTTGCCAGAGCAAGGTACTTACAAGAGCTTTTAAGAAAGCTGTTCCCAAGATAACAAACTACGCAAATAACAAGTAAGAGTAAGAAAATTCGACAAGTAATGCGCAAATTTTTTTACTTTCTCTGAGCCGAGTTGATAATGCGTTGTCTTCACGAAGCAGCTTCGACACCAGAGAGAAAGTTTCACCCAATAACTCGCCCCAAACCTCTTAGCACGCCGAAGTTTCCCGGATGCTGAATTGGTGTATTGTTTTCTAACAATATGCTGCATCCAAAGTTGTGGTTTCTCTTGATTTTGTGGAGAAAACGTCCTTATTTTGACACTGTATTTAAAAATAGTTTATTCTTCTTTTTAGAACTGATAGAGTAACTATTCACGAAAGAGAAAAATTAATGGAAGAGAGTGAGATGTCAGAAGAAAAAGCCAAAAAATTAGCAGAAGATAGGAAACGAACTGCTGCAAGGGTAAATTAAGATGCTGGATTTCATTTGCTTTTCCGGTTCCTAGTAGCTCAAGACTGCTGCATTAGCTTATGGTTACATATGAAAAAGTTACGCTTTTCAGCCGCAGGAGAGCTGCTTCTGCCTACGTCCTGAAGACTAGCGTTCCATGTCCTACCTGCAACCACATGTCTGCCTCAGACTTCGGCCTGCGCAGCTACATGCGTGTACACAGACACAGACGAAATACAACGCATCGTCTTCCTCGGCGTCCGAGAGACAGCCACGTTGACATGTGAATAGTTTCACCCACAAGACCTTGCTATTACAATGCGTGTAGTTAATTAAACAAATGAAAATATTGCTCAACAAGCAATGTTCTTTGAAAACTTCAAAAACATTCCCCTGCTCGTTATTAACAAAAAATATTGGTTGCTACTTTTTTCGACCTGGCCTGATGATCAAACATTTGTTGTTCGAACAATTGAGGTTTGCTTTTCTTTGCTAAGGTTCTTTAAAAGTATTAAAAACATTGCTCGACAAGCAAAATTGTTTGGCAATGTTTTTGAGAATCTTCAAAAACATTCTCTCTTTGCCACCAGCAAAAAACGTCGAGCACTGTAAGGGCGTATTTTTTTGGTCACATTCTGTTTTCAGCAGACGCCTTCTTTTTTCGGTAGACGTCGAAACGTATTTTTTTTGGGAACGTCTTCTGAAAACGGCAGGTTTGACAGGCCTCCAAAACCTTCTGCTCCCAAAGCTGGAAGGTTTCGCAGACTTCGCAAGGAATCTCGTTCTGAAGTTGTACACGTTTGAAACAGGCTGCCCTTAAGAAATTATCGGCATCCCTTAAGAACGGTGCTTGCTCAAATAAGTTTCACAAGTATGGCAGCCAAGGAAACGGAAGCCTATTTCGATCTGCCTACGATTTTCGGCAGCCGTGTTTTTTTGGTAAAAGAAACTTTTTCCTGCCAAGTCTACCGTTATAAAGTTGCTCGACAAGCAGAATTGCTTGGCAATGCAAAAGCTTCAAAATTTTGTTTCACAATCAAACTTTGATGTTGTAACAAGTAACAAACAACGTTTAGACTTTCAGTTCCATAACTCACTGCCTAGAAATAAATCTCATCTTTTTTTTGTAGATGATAAATGAGATCATACGCGAGGAAATAAAGGAGGAACAAGGAGGTTTGGATATGAATATTCATCGTTCGAAAAACATGTTTTTTGTTACATTCTGACTTTCACTGACTACCCCTTACTTTTGCAACCCCCCTTACTATTACAGTTGTTACTTAGCTATGTCAACCTCCAAGGAGACTCATTTCTTTTAGTATCATTTCTTTATTTTTACGAATTTAGTCATTTGGTAGCGATTTGGTAAGACTCTCAATCCGACTGGGCCCACTGTCAGCCCTCAATCCGATTACCCCCGGATTTCAACTTCCCTCCTACAATTCTGACGCAACACACGCATTTTTTATAAGGAAGTGCTTAATAAGGAACGTAGAACTCGGAGAGGCAAAAACTTAAGGAATTCCAATACTGGATCTAAGACTATTTAAGGAATCTTGCTTTATTAAAAAAGATGGTTTAATTTTATTAAGCCGATCCTTTACATAAGAAAGGGCATAAAAAGAGTATAAATAAGAGCAAACCAATACTTATTGTCATTTTAATTAGTATTCATTTCTACTCGTCTTCTGGCACCTTTATGTCCCTATATTTCCATGTCTTTAGGTTCATGTTTTAAAGAACAACATAATAAAGTTAAGGAATTGCTAAGGAAGTTTGAGTAAGATTTAGCTATCAGTTAAGAAATTTCAGTACTGAGCCTGAGCCGAACTTTCTTATAGAAAAATGCGTGTAATGCATCCTTTACTGCATGCACTTTTCTTTCCTTAGCTACAACTGTCGAGCAAGTGGTCATAACGGACGACGAAAACGATGAAGAAGAGGTGGAGAATTTATTAATATTTATCTATAAATGTTTACTAATAAATAAACTGACCTGCCTTTTATTCAGAAGGTGAAGGTAGAGGTGGCATGGTGTTTTAGTGCCAGTCGCTAGGATCTCAGTAGTAGGTTAACTAATCGAGACCCGACCCTGGCTGTGACGCTACCGTGGCTGGGCAGTCCTAGAATAAAACTGAGAACCTTCTCGATATTTATATTTGATAGACATTGAATCACATTGAATCGTCTTGTGACTTATTCCTTATTTCGTCTACAAGCTGCATCTGCTAGCAATTTGTTTATAAGTAGTCATGTCTGTGTCTGTAGTGTCGATAAGATGCCACATACATAGCTAACTCCGCTGTCCATATTCGACCATATAGATCAGGTACCTACAAGCTCCAGTCAAATTTGATGGCTACCAATTTTAGTTACTTAATGAACAGCATCGTGTTTGTGACGTCTTAATTCCATGAAAGTATCACACAGAAATAGACAGAAAATAATTTTGTTCGATGCCAGTTCAATTCTCATTAGCTGTCGCTTAGTAAGGGTTAAACTATTATAAATGTCTTGCCAGTACAGCACTGCTGGGGTTTTATACTGTTCTCGCGATTCTAACGCCACATTTTAACTTTAACTATACTTTATCTCATTTCCCTCCATTTTACAGTACGAAGCCTGGAAAGTTAGAGAATTGAAGCGAATCAAAAGAGACAGGGACGAAAAAGAAGCGTATGTTTCAAATTCTTTGCTTAAAATCTTGAAAGCTATTAAATATAGTGCTAATCATCAATTCGAAAATTCACTCTTGTAGCAGTGATTGTGATTGAGGTCCCTGATCGTGTACTCCCTGATCGTGTACGAAAAACTGACTAGCTTGGATGGGATCACTTTGCGTTCCGGCTAGCCTGGTAGGATCAAGTTGTTTTCCAGCTAGCCTGGGTGGGATCAATTTCCGTACCGGCTAGCCTGGAGCGGATGCTTGCTGTGAAGGTGGGATGAAAGATATTTTTTATTTTCAGGAGAGAAAAAGACCAAGCTGAAATAGAACGCCTTCATAATATGACAGAAGAAGAAAGGCGACAAGAATTTAGAAATAATCCTAAAGTTATCACCAATAAAGCAGCGAAAGGCAAATACAAATTTCTGCAGAAATTCTACCACAGAGGAGCCTTCTTTTTGGTAAGTGATCTTAAGTATTTGCATCAACCCCACCCCCCTGGGTGGTATACTAAAGCCCTTGATAGCAAGCCTTCACTGATACATTTCGACGGGGTTTGTTGTTCCTTTGCTTTACTTAAGGCCTGGCTAAACCAGGAGACATGTCTTGCGAGACTCCCTCGTTGTCTCCCGTTTAGCCACCTCGGAAACTTTGTAGCGCACAGCAAAATTTGTAGCGAGAGGTCCGCAAATGTTTCCGAGAGACAAGAAAAACATTTCTTGTCTCGGGGACTTTTCACTCGCATGTTTAGCCACCCTTGGAGACACGCCGTATACCATGCCACTGGCGACATGTCTCCTAGTTTAGCCATAGCTTTACAGTACACGCTTTTTTATAAAGAACCACTTTATAAGTAACCTACAAGTAGAAGGCCGAAAAATTAAAGAACTTGTACAACTGAAAAAATTGCTAAGTAGCCTTTCATTTTTGAATATTAGAATATTTTATCACTGCAAACAACCAAGAATTAGGACGCCGGTTCCATTCATTTGCAGTCAAACTCGCGTGGATTGTATATTACACTTTTTTTAATAAGCAACTGGTCAATAAGCAACTAGGGCTGAGATTTTGTTAAAATTTTTGGTGAAATTGGTTTCTTTATACAGTACATCCTTGCAAACTTGTCAATTGCATTGAAAAGCCAGAAAAGAGCCAAAATGAGAGGTTTTAGGGGATACCAGTCATTCTGTGAGGACTGAAATACTAGATATGTTAAGCAACTCATAAGGACAGAACGGTCCAGTTACTTAATGAAAAAAGTGTACGCTTGAATCAAATGTTTCGTCGAGTAGTTGCAAGCTTTGCTTACCTACAAGTGTCTCTCTATAATGGTCATGAAACTAAATATGCAGCCAAAATTAAGGAACTCCAAGTGAACTTTTGGTACAACAATTTAATCAAAAGAGGAAGAGGTCCAGGAATAAGGAACTTTGCGAACTAGGACTGTAGCTAGATTTTTAATAGGACGAAAATCGTGTAAAATAAGTTTTAAATAAATATATTTTAATAAAATAAATTTCGGCCTTCTAGTTACATGTAGGTTTCTTATAGTCGTTCTTTATGTAAAATAAAGCGTGTACTGTTTCGCCACTCGGCCAGACGATCAAGAAGCTTAATATTTAAAGTGTTCTTGTCTCCTGTGTACTGAAACATACATTTGAAATAGCTTTATTTCATAGGCGATGGTTTTTACAGCAAAAGAACGTATAATGACACTGTTTCTTTGAATATTTAATTCGCTGACCTAGTTTACTGCGCAAATACTGCTATGCTGACCTGGATAAGACAATTTTTCACACAATTAATTGAACATCGCAGCGATTATAAGCGTAAAAGGTGACTTAGAGGCTATTTTGGGGCGCAATTTCCTGCCACGTTAAAACGTATTTGCGTTAAAACGTAAAGGGTGTGCTTTGCATTTTCAAATACATCTTCGCTGTGAAGCACTGTTGAAGAATTCTTCTTTGAATTTCTATCTGAATATAGGAGACAGTAATAATCTTCTATTTTAAAACGGTTTATTGACATTTCAACTTGACTTCTGGACATCACGTGACTAGTAGCTGCTAGATTGACTAGATTCTGTTCGATATCACTTCTAAATGTCTCTTTCCCACCCACGCCCCCCTCTACCGCCTATAGTAGAAACAGTTTAAACAATAGGTAACTTCATGTAATTGAACCTATGTATTCTTGCAAGTTGTAATCTTTATATTCTTTCTATCTATTTAAGTTAATAGTTGTACATCATAGATAGACTTTATAGGTCGCTTTAAGGTCGGGTTGAATTTTATTCAAACAAGATTTGAATGAAGTTCGGCCCTTATTCACCCGTATAAAATGGCAATTTCATTAAGTGCTGCACTTTCAATAAGTGCATCAGTATTTTTCGAACTTCGATTCACAAGTTCGACATAAATGCAGCGTTGCTCTATATAGCCGCATTTTGATCTTTTTTGTTTCCATCAAGCGTGAGATTCCAATTACATGTCTACAACCTGCCCAATGTAAATTCCATATTATGCGAACTTCAATTTTTTTCAACATCACTAACTTATTATTTTAAATTGTAGGATTCAGAGGATGACAGACTGAAAAAGATTTCTCTTCTGCCACACTCGAAGATCATTTTGATAAAACTATTCTACCGAAAGTCATGCAGGTTCGTTTCAACTTATACTCGTCTCTCGTTTGATACTACCAAAATTTAGTAACTACGTGAGTAAGCAAGCATATTTATTTGGTATCGCAGGTTCGGGTTATGGGTTATTTATATAAGCATAACGCTGATGTGGACCTTTGGCTTCTGCCCCAGACTGATATTCTAGAATACTACCCATTGATACTCATTTATCGAACTCGGAAGGATGGACAGCTGAGTTGAATGTACACTTGTGGGAGGTCGTCGCGACGAGATTCGAACCCATGACCTCATGATCGTGGATGAGCGCTTATTATTTTGTCAATATCCAATTGGTTAGAATGGTGAGAAATGGCCAGGTGGTGAGTAAGTCTGTCTCGCAATCGATGCTTGTGGGTTCGATTGAATCAAGCTCACCATTTAGAACGAAGAGAGTGACCAGCTCTCTGTAATTCAAGAAAAAGGCAAAAGTATCCATAAGCTGTCGTCTCGTCGGAGAGGAGGAAATGCGGTCGCACTGCTTAGATCAGTATTGTGTTATATAGTAGCTCCAATGTGCTATGTACAGAAACCCTAATCTTGCGATCGTTGCAAGCGTATATGTGCCGAACTAACTAATTAACTAGCTTGCTAAATGACTAAATAACTAACTAACTAACTAACTAACTAACTAACTAACTAACTAACTAACTGACTAACTAGTTAACTAACTAGTTATCTAACCAACTAAGTAACTAACTGACTAACTAGTAAACTAACTATTAACCAACTAACTAAATAACTAACTAACTGACTAACTAACTAACTAACTAACTAACTAACTAACTAACTAACTAACTAACTAACTAACTAACTAACTAACTAACTGACGAACTAATTAACTAAAATGCATTCACACTGCAAGTTAAACTGGTTTTGGTTAAACAAGTTTAACAAATGTTGCGTTGTTTATTTGATTGGTGGAAATCTAACCTGGTTCAAATAAACCGGTATTGATGAAGTCGGTGTGAGAGCAGTATAAATGCTAACTAAGGAATCACGAGCTGATGCCACATCGAGAGAATGACAAAGCCAGCACTGCTTGAGTTAGCCCTGGTCTATTCAGTGGTCTCTCTGGGCTTTTCACAGAAACATTTTCAAGATAACTGTGCCTATCTAACTTATTTCGTTTTGATTAGGTGAAAAATTTTGGAAGATCAGGCAGGACCAAGTATACACATTTGGTTGATCAGGATTCAACTCAGGTTAGCTATTTTTTATGATAATTATTTTAGTAATTTGTGATTATGTTTTGTGTATCCCCTCGTTGCCTCGTTACCTTGAATCTGCTTCGCTGTCGCAATGGCCAACGGATTGCATCAAAAGATTTGTTATTACTCTCACAATTGACTACTTTTTTCTTTAATCTTGCGATGCTTAACATGCCCCAAAGTAGAAATTCTCGTGCCATGTAACATTTTTGAGAGTTTTGTCCATGTTTTTGAAAACAAACGCTGCCTGAAATTTAAACCATTTTTGTCAGAGGTTGGTTGGTCGGTTGGTGACCATTATCATTCGAATACGCAAGCAAGCTATTTTACCAAGATTTTTCCCTGCATGTGGCGAGGAATTCTAACACAGACTATGTAAAGATGCATTCTCGGGCGAGCTGAGGGGCATGGCTTTAAACCTTTTCCAGGGAGTATCCCTTGACCCCTCTCTTTTTACCCCCCATCCTTTCTTTTTAGCCCAACCCCATGCTTAGCAATCACTGTGTTACGGTACCTGATATGGAGCAAGAACGAAAGCATGACATAGGACTCAAAATCTGAAAAACGTTCATTGCTAGAAAATTTTGACATTGAGGTTAAGAAACTTGTGCCAAACAAGGAGCTCAAGACTTTTAATAAATTGGATTACTCTGTTTGTTCTAAAAATTAGTTTTTTTCAAGACTTTTCTTGCTAGTCCTTTTGTATCAAAAGACCTTACTTTAAACGAAACAGTTACAGCATTACATTTATCTACGTGACATTTATTTTAAGGCAACCATGTGCACAAAATTAACAGAAGCTATGTTTTCTTGTAGTTTGATTCTCCCTGGTATGCTGAGAACGCGCAGAGCTTGAAATTTCATGCTAGTCATGGAGGAGGGATGAAGCAGAGCTTCCAGAGGCCAACTCAAAAGCGAAAATAAACAGAAATTAAGGTACAAGACTTATATCTACCTTGTTGTACTACAGTGTTGATTGCTCTGGGCAACAGTTTTGGACTAATAACCTTATAACCGAGGAGAAGTGAGTCATATCTTTATGTTCTTCGGGGAGGATTTACATAGGTGATTTTACGTGAAAATCTATCTCGAGACATTGAGACACAAGATACAACATGTTGAATACTGGATTGTGTACAAAAAGAATTTTAATTGAATATTGAAGGTTGGAATGTTGCTACCAGTTATTTTTGGAGAAACCTTGCTCTTAGCAATGCATGGTTGCTTTGCAATGTAATAGCATGAAGATTAAGAAGTCATTACACTGAAAAACATTTTGGAATCTTGGAGTTGGAAAAGTTATTCGTTGAAAAGCTTTGTATTTTTGAAGAAATTCCAGCAATTCTGCACTTGCTCCGCAAATATTAGAACTTGGATCTTGTTTTGAAGAACTAAAAGCCTAGCAGTATCTTACTAAATACATGACAGACCTATAAAAGTACACAATAGTGTAGCTTTAAACTAGGAAGAACAATGTATTAACTTAGACCTTTTATGAAATACTTACAACCTTACAACCGGCTCCACTTCGATAGTTTTGGTCAGCAACTCCCGCGACGTCCGTACCGTAGCAGACCGACTGTAGTTCGAGTGCTCGCCTGTGTGTCGACAGGGTTCTGCCAACATTGCTTGCCTTGGGGGATTCGCCATTTTTTATTTTGCGCCCTTAGGTTTTAATTTGGCCTTTTCCAATTGGCTGTAATCTTGGCTTACCATTAAAGTTGCAAAAGTTGAAGTGACTTCAGCTTCCGAAACTGATTTGGCCGCCGAACAAAATTACCGAAACGGAGACCGGCAGTAAGTTGGCTTTAAACCCTGTATCATTTTTAATAAACTATTAAAACAATCGGAAATAACTAGAATCTATACTGTTTTTGAATTGAAGTTAATTTTTGTGCGTGAAACTCGAATTTTCTTTTAATTCTGTGTGGAAAAATATTTTGATTCAGCATTTATTGCTTCAAAAGTAGCTGCAAAAGAGTCAATTGTTTTCAATAGGGTTTTTCAGGCGTTTCTGCGGGCTGATGTTTAAGCCTATTGTTTCGTATTCCCTTGGGGACGGTAAAATCGTTTTTTTGCCATCAACTTCGCGAGTGTCGAGAAGTCCTTGCCTTGGGC
This sequence comes from Chrysaora quinquecirrha, assembly GCA_014526335.1. NCBI lineage: Eukaryota > Metazoa > Cnidaria > Scyphozoa > Semaeostomeae > Pelagiidae > Chrysaora > Chrysaora quinquecirrha. Next base: position 4,944,996 of record JACTAT010000035.1, read on the forward strand.
GCCACAAACCGTTCAGTTGGGTTGTAAAACAGCTATTGGAAATATAGCGTGGTTCTACATGGCCTAGCGTTCTTTTCCTATTGAATGGCCTAGCCTCGCCACGTGCTGCGAGCAGTGTTCCAAGCTCTTCAGTAGACTGCACAACAACAAGAAAAGGAATAATTCGTGAGTTAAGCTTGCTTGCTTTAATTTTAAAGGTATTTCTTCTTATCATTTTGGTTTAATTTTCCCGCGTTGTTTGCATTTGGTAGGCCAGGCCACGAGTCCTACCTTAAATGGCCTTTCAGTATCGTTCAGCGCTTGGCCAACCTTTGTCCTTGGCTGCTACTGAAGGGGCTACTGAACCCTCTTCATTCTGGCAAAGTAAATAGAAACACCCCGAGTAATGTATGTGCAGTACAGTGGAGGGTGTGCAGTACAGTGGAGAATATTCAGGACAGTGGAGGGATATCATCAGTACGGTGGAGGGTATTCATAACTGCCACCACCGCAAGCATAGTAACCAACCGCAAGTAGTGATTATCCACCACAGTACGCAGAAGCTACCACCACAGTACGCAAATAGTACCACCACAGTAGTGATTATCCACCACAGTAGTGATTATAGATTCGCTAGCGTGTTACTGTTTTTAATAACTTTAGAACAGCAGATGTGTAGTTTTTGCGTACTGTGGTGGATAATCACTACTTGTGGTGGGTTATAATGCTTTATGTGGTGAATACGAAATCATAGCTTAAGACTAAGCAAGAAAAAACCACAAAATCCACCACAGTACGCCAAAACTGCCACCACCGCAAGCATAGTAACCCACCACAAGTAGTGATTATCCACCACAGTACGCCAAAACTGCCACCACCGCAAGCATAGTAAACCACCACAAGTAGTGATTATCCACCACAGTACGCAAATAGTACCACCACAGTAGTGATTATCCACCACAGTAGCGATTATAGATTCGCTAGCGTGAGTAAATGGAGTGTGGGACTGAGTGAAAAGTTAAAGCTCTTTGTTTTTGATAATCAAATAATTAACAGCAAATAAAATGATTACAAGCGTAGTAAAATATCTGAACAGCAAAGCTCTTATAAAACGCCTTGACAGAATATTTTTGAAAGTAAGAACATATTTCTTCTTTTACTACAAAGCTGTACCGCTAGTACAATGATTTTAGAAGATATCAATAATTTTTTTATGGATAACGGACTTTGTTCATAACTGTCTTGATTTGATTTTCAATTGACCTCGGGCAACATTTGAAATAACATGCTTTATAATCAGTGCTTACGCATATCCCTCTTCTTCTCACCATATCCACTTGTTCCTTGTTTCAGCTAATGGTCACTTCCAACATCGCTTGAATATTCACGCTCTTCATAATTCTTGTTGATTTCCTCCACACTTCTGGCAGGGCTGAGCGGCTGGCTAGATGCCGGACTGTAGGATGGTGTCATCTCTGGACTATGCACTGGGCTCCTTGCTTTGGGTACAGCAGGGCTCATAGTAGGGCTGCTCATTGGACTCTTCACCACCGGACTCTTGGTTACTGGACTTGCTGTGGCTGGGCTATACCTTAAATGAAATTTGATAATAATAGACCTTTCCCATTATAACGTCACACGTGCTAACGCCTGCCCTTGTTGTATACCCACTTTATAGACATAATGAAATACGCACTTAGGCCCTGGTCAAAAGACCAAACATTGTTGGTCAAACATCTGAAATTTGCTTGTCAAGCAATATGTTTGACCGTTTGGCCACGTCCAAAACTTTGCTCGTCCAACATTTTTTCGTTTGGCTAACATTGCTTGTCCAACACTTTCTTTAACAGCAAGACGTTCGTGCTTGCGCATTAGCAAGGCTTCGTTGTTCCAATGTGTTGGACAACACTGTTTTTGGATGTTGCCAAACGGTCAAACATTTGTTGTAAAGCGAATTGAAAATGTTGGACCAACAATGTTTGATCGTTTGGCCAGGGTCTTAGAGTTCTTTGCTGTTTCTTACGCGCTGTCACGCGCGCTGTCGTAGAGCAAGAGCTCGTAAGAAGTAGCAAACGAATCTATCAGCGGTCCGTTCAAAGTTAGTAATCCCGTACGAAATAATTCCTCTGTCGTGTACACAGATAAGAAGCCTAAGCTAAGAAATGACTTCAACTTTTGTAACTGTAAGACTATGTGATTTATTCCAGATCAAGACGAAGACTAAACTAAAATATGATTACGCACAAATATATAACACTGACTAATTAGACAACACAGCGATACATCACACAACACGTTGACAACAAAGACAAATAAACACACATTTCCCGGAAAGGGAGTAACTTACACTAACACGAGAACTGCACGCAAACATTGAAATCACGACAATTTACATAAACGAAAGTAAAAACCAAACGAATGAATGAATATTAAAATACAAAACAAAAGTAATTAAAAACACAGATACATTACACTCTCCCCTCCGTTATAGAAAGAAATAAACACAAAGGTTAAACTGGAGATGTCCGCATAGTTTAGTCTACAAAAATATAAAAGAAAAAGTGTCCAAAGAGTTAAGCGTATATAAAGCCCGAAGGCAATTATAAGGCCCGAAGGCGAAATCGGCAAGCGACAGTTCCCGATTTCTCTGCTTCAACATCCTTGGAAATGAAAGTTCAAAACAGGATTCACTCAAAAAAAAGGCACCCATCTTCGGTCCTTCTCAAACGGCCATCTATCCATCGGCTCAAATAAATCATTTATATACATCGGCTATGCGGTATCCAGTCGGTGTGTTGGGTTCCAAACATCGGGTTTATGTGTACGTTCAGTGTTCATAAAAGAATCAATTGATCAGCATCATCTAACGTCCAAATCAGCTTCAGTATAAAACATCCGGGAAAAAATCGTCTCAGCTAACATACTGTAATCAAAATCCATGTCCATAAAACTATGACTAGTCCATTGATACTCCAGCAAACTCAACGATCCCCTTCCCTTCGACGCTATCCCGCTCCTGTCACCAATTTGTAACGTGTGGGTTCTTTGGATAGCGCGAAGGGAAGCACAGAACACGCTTAGGCCCTAAGGCCTAAGCTAAGAAATGACTTCAACTTTTGTAACTGTAAGACTATGTGATTTATTCCAGATCAAGACGAAGACTAAACTAAAATATGATTACGCACAAATATATAACACTGACTAATTAGACAACACAGCGATACATCACACAACACGTTGACAACAAAGACAAATAAACACACATTTCCCGGAAAGGGAGTAACTTACACTAACACGAGAACTGCACGCAAACATTGAAATCACGACAATTTACATAAACGAAAGTAAAAACCAAACGAATGAATGAATATTAAAATACAAAACAAAAGTAATTAAAAACACAGATACATTACAGAATACACCGCTCCATAATAACGAAACGATAAAGCCTGACTTCTATATAGCCATGAGTGGCTGTGCAACCGTTGAGACACGACTGTACCAGCGCTGAGAAAATGTTGCGATGTTTCTTTTCCATATAGCAATACGTGGCGGGGCCAGTGCTGAGACACGGCTGTACCAGTGCTGAGACAGCTGTTGCTATAAAACGGTTTCATATTTCCTCGCATTCGATTGACTTGTTACAGTCATTTGCTCAATGACAACAAAGGCAAGTGCCACAGACACGTTGCCGACGGCTGTGCCACATGTTTCCATTGGCAGAAGTGTCACAAGGGCCTGGAAAGTTGAACCAAATTCAGCTTTTTATGTCGGCACTACCGCGGCAGAGCAGCTCTCCAGCCTCAGTAGAGCCATCGTATGGCAGTGTTCCCATTAAAGCACTGTCTCAGCACTGGTACAGCCATGTCTCAGCACTGACACAGCCACTGTTGGCTATATGGAAACCAAACCAAGCTTACTGAACACTTACGTCTTCTCGACTTTATCTAATGAATAGCTTGATCCCCTGAGATCTGATTGTGACGCTCGGTTCAGCATCTGTCTTGATCCAAAGAAACTTCTTCTGTTTGTTGATGTGTAGAAATTATTGCTGATGCCAAATCTTTGTTTCTTGTTTTTGGCTTTCATATCATTCTCAACAGCATCAAGACGATCAAAAAGATCCATCAGCTCATCACGAAATGCTTGAATGTCTTCGTGAACTTCATTAAAACCATTTCGAACTCTCCCTGTGTACGCTGTAAGGATATAATATATAAGTTTCTGTAAGGAATGGCCGTAATCCATTATCATCATCCTAACAGTGATCGATCATAATCATTATTATCATTGTTGGTGACGATCGGTTTTATAATGTGATCAACATTGAAATTGTGGTTTAACCATTACCATCATATCATCGTCGTCATCTCATCATGATGATCACGATGATTCAATGATCATGATCATCATGATTTTGGTGATTGTTAAAATAATAAGTTTGACGATGATGATAAATTGATCATAATGATCATGATTAGGTAAATGAATCTTCATCATCGTCATCAGCATCTTCATCATCATTATCGTCATCATCATCATCATCATCGCGATCATTGATTGTCGTGGTCACGTCATCATCATGATCATTGATCACTATGATCATCGTCGTCGTTATCATCATCATCGTAATCATCATTATCGTCATAATCATGATCATCGATCACCTTGATAATCATGATAATCATCATCATCACGATGATTGATCTTCGGGATCCTGATCGTGATAATCGTCATTATCATCGTCACCAATATCATCATCATTATCATCATCATCGTCACAATCGTGATCGTCATCCCCATGGTCATCATCATTATTGTCGTCGACGCCATCATCGTCGCCATCACCATAATCATCCAGCATCAAAATCGAAGAGCGGGGGTGGTAACGTGACGTTACATATAGGTGATGTTACATATAGGTGATGTTACATATAGGTGGTGTTACAAATACAGCGGGTGATGATACTTGCCTTTGTTTGCTATCGCTAATTGTTTTGTGTTAAATCGGTCTCAAGGGACCTTGATTAATAATGAACTTTTTCCATTGTTGTCTTAAGGTGGGAGACAGGGCAAGAAGTTTTATTTTTTCGTTCGTTTTATTTCGTTCATGGTTGTTTCCCCTTGAAGAGTAAGGAATTCACCACTCAATGAATTTAACTTGTTAGTTGTTAACTTGCTTGGTTTTGCAGAATCAATATAGTTGCTGTTTAAATAACACTTAGTATTTTACCATTTTATGGGTGTTTACAGTTTAATTCTAACTTGTGTGAATTACCTTATGTATTTTTGCCACTATGGAAAAACAAAACGGCATGAAGTAAACATGTTATCCTTATGTGTGTCCCTATAAACTGAGTCATTAAAGAAATTGCTGGGTTTTAAAGAAGAAGCCCTGTTTCCCAGCTTAAGCACGCCAGCGAATCTATAAGCTCTACTGTGGTGGTATTTTTGCGTACTTTCGTGGTATTTTTTGCATACTGTAGTGGACAAGCTATACTGCAATGGATTATTATGCTTGATGTGGTAAGTTATTATGCTTAATGTGGTGGAATTTTTCTCATACTGTGGTGGATCTTGTAATTTTTCTCTCGCTTGGTCTATAGATTTTGTTATGATTGCATATCCACCACTGTACCTACAAAATACCACCACAGTATACAAAAAAAATACCACCACATCAAACATAATAACCCATGACATCAAGGCATAATAACCCACCAGAGTAGAGCTTATCCACCACAGTACGCAAAAAAAGACCACCACATCAAACATACACAGTACGCAAAAAATACCACCATATTTAGCATAATAACCCACCACATCAAGCATAATAACCCACCACAGTAGGGCTTATCCACCACAGTACGCAAAAAATACCACCACATTTAGCATAATAACTCACCACATCAAGCATAATAACCCACCACTATAGAGCTTATCAACCAAGTAGGCAAAAATAACACCACAGTAGAGCTTATCCACCACAGAAAGCTAATGTATTACAACAATGGAAAAAGTTCATTATTAATCAAAGTCCCTTGAGACCCATTTAATGCACAACAATTAGCGATAGCAACAATTAGCAAACAAAGGAAGAATCATCACCCGCAATATTTGTATAACACCACGTATATGTAACATCACCTATATGTAACATCACCTATATGTAACATCACCTATATGTAACGTCACGTTACCACCCCTTATGAAATCGAAATCAAAATCATACCTAATTATTTATCATAATCAATAAAATGATCATGATTATTATCATAATCTTCTCCACAGCCCACAAATGTATAATTTTTGTTTTAGGGCATCTACGAAAAATTTCTTTTAAATATTAAATCTTATGCAACTAAATAAAGAATATTTACCTTCAAGTGTTTCAATGTCGTAATCAATATCATCCGTTATCCTATCGAGCTGCTTGAATCCAATTTCAAGATCATCGATTCTTTTCTGCATAATCTCAGATTGTGGATCATCGACTTGAACTTTGTTGATATTCTGCGAAGAATTGCTTCTGCTCAGACCATTTGAAGAATAATATCCTATGGACAGCCTTTCATCTGCTGGAAGGTCGAGCTCGTCGTTTAACTTCACTGTGTTTTCAGTCATATTTACGCCTTGTTTCTGAACTGAAAACCCGTTCGATTCTCTTCAAAACTTAGTATCCTTTGCACTGCCTGCTGTTCTTCTTCCACAGCACTGTTCCAGTTTCTTTTTCCTCGTTTTCTTCTTTCGCTGACCCTTATCAGATCAAACACCTCTCCTAAAACAGTTCCCAAATCAGCCTAGAATTCTTGAACTACTACGTGCTTAAAAACAAACAACCGTCTGAAATCTCCACTGTGTTCTTATCGACTTAGCAACACTTCCTTCGCTAAAATCTCCCGAGAATAATCAACACATGTGCAATAACGTACAGCGCTCCTCGCACTTTTTGAAACCTCAACGATAAACCGTGCGAAACTGGCACCTTTGGAATTTAATTACACCTTGTTTCAATCTTTTCCGACCTTTTTGATTGTTTTACCGTGTTTAAACCCCTTCTCTGGATAATTGGGTTATGTATATATTTTCATTCTCTGAGCTAGCAGTCTTTTGTTCTGTCATGAGATTTCTAAGCTTTATTTTCTTCTCTTGTTATTCTTCTTTTATTCTGGTTAGGCTAAGGCAGATTCATTTGCAAATATAAAGCCTACATTGTTTGTTCTTGATTCAATTTTGCGCTAAATTCCACTTTTATACGGAGAAGGCTTACTGAAGATAGATAACGCTTATCCCCAAAAAGGCTCAACAAGGCGTTGACCAAAAAGTATATCGAATCAAGTGAAGTTCACGAGACCCGCAAATTCAAGCGAACTTCAAAGTTCAGAGAGACGAGACCGTAAAGAGGCTCTGTAGCCTGCATGTTGATATCTTGGATCGAGGGGCCATTCACTTCTAGAAAATCTCGTACGCCTTTGCTGGAAGTCCTATTGTTTTATCGGAAATCCCTTGAAAGTCCTTTTGTTTTCATGGAAATCTCGTACGCCTTTTTGCAGAGCGAAATGCCCCTCGTCTTGGATCACATTTCCACAGACTCGCCACAGACGATTCAAAATAGAAACAGTCCGACACAGCCAGGGGTAGTACAAATCTACAAATTTGGACAGGATATAACGGAAAAGCCTAAAAAGCTTTCCACTTATCCATTCCGATCGGTACATTGTTATTCCGAACAAATGTTGTCTTGTCTTACCAACAACGCTATTTAGGTGGGGGTTGGGGGGGTAAGGGACCATGAGAATCACTGAAGTAGCAAATCGCCAGAGTAGGCGGTATTCCTCTGAAAAGAGGCCTTGTTCCAAATATCTTGCCAAGATTATAGATAGAACTGAGCTTGGTACTGTAGGAGCCTGAGCCTGCTTCTCTGTAAGATGTTTCAACGATCGCGTGATTATCGTGCGATGCGACAACTGCTACCATGAGTGAGAGCCTTCTCGGATAGGTGTTGCCCAAAAACTCAATCAAGTGAAGTTCACGAGACCAGCAAATTCAAACCAAGTTTCAAAGTTCAGAGAGACAAGACGCCTTAGAGAGGCTCTGTGGCCTGGCCCAGTGGTAGCTGGAATCAGATGATCTTGAGAAAGAAGGACGCAGAAGGAGGTACAAAGCTAGATCAAGCTAGGTCTAAAAGATCATACAACGGTCGCATGATTATCGTCAATTTCCTAATAGGACGATCATCGCAAAATCTTTCATGCAAACTGAAATCATTTGTTGTTTTGGTCCGTTGTTGGAATCGCGCGGTAATGAGAGGCGATCTGCGATCGGCAATTCGTGAAACAGGATGTTCCGCTCCCACTTTCCATAATTTCTGCGGTTCTAAAATATAGGCTCCATCAGAGCCAAGAAAAATTTACGGTCACACGGTCATTGACCGGAGGAAGGTCAACCAGAACAAAAGAAAATCTGATGCCACACCTAAGACACGCCTATTTTTCATTGTTAAGTGAGGAAGGTTTTCAGCTAGGGGTGTTTTTGTCTGGAGGAAGGTTGAACACTTTTATGGACTCTGGGCTCCATAAAGTTCCAGGTCGTATCAAAGATCACATCTGGGAACCCTGGAATGAACATAGAATACACAATGGGATAGGATAATCGGGCAACCAGCCATGATTACATGGGCGCTCGGCAGGGGCGAGGGGCAATTCACCCCTTGGTATCTCGTATCGTACTTCAATAGCTTGGGTTTCTACCTATTGTTTTCATAGGAACGTCTTAAAATATTTGCTTTGACGGGAATGTCGTACGATCTCGTACGTATTTTCGAAGAGTGAAATGCCCCTCAGGCAAGGATATAGTCTTTCGTCAGGCTTTTTAGACATGGACCTGCTCTACAGGCCGAATGGATTCTGTAGAAAGACAGAGATAGGATAGGAATTAGAGACGTAGATCGGAACGATTGGATTTTGTAGAGGGACAGAGTTGAGAATGAATACAGTCGGGTGTTTTACAACACTCCAACTCGCAAGCTGTCGCTAATCGCTCCTGGCTCATATAAACTCATCCAGACTTAGCTACAGAAGCGAAGACTCGATCTCGAACTTGTTATGGAAACTGACAGAGCTATCAAAATTTCTTGCTTTAGCAACTATAGAATTCTCACGTTTACTTGTTTTAGTTGCAGCTTTAATTTTTCGTAGATTTGTTTTTCTTCAACTGTGTAAGTGTAATTGAAGTTATTCTATTGAGTAGTTCATAGTCACAAGAAAAGGTTTTCCCACAAGTGGCACCGCAAAACGGAGGGGCATTCCACTCTTGGAAAATATGTAGAGATTTTCATTAAAGCAAAGGATTTTCATCAAAACACTGGGTTTTCCACCGAATATATACAAGATTGCCAAGACGTGTGAACTGCCCCTCGAAAAAAACTATAGGCCTAAGCTTCTTTTTGGAAAAAAGGGTCCCGGGTTCGACCTGAGGGGCAAGGGAGGCCACAAAATGACACACACACACACATTTGGTATTGAGCAAGATGCAAGAGTTTGCAGATGCAGACCAAGTACACATAGATGAGGATAAGACTCATTTTCTTAAGGGATAATTCTAAAGGGGTGCCACACCCTAAGCAGCCCCTCAGAGACGACCTCTAGCAAAGGGACTTTTACAGATTTTTCTCGAGGACCACACGAAGTTCTTTGAATGATTATTTATGAGTTCTACGATTGACTACTGTGAATTTCGAAATTAGCTATACGTTTAGTTTATTTGAAAGATCTATCAGATCTCAAAATCTATTATATTCTATTTAGATCTAGAAATAGTTCATATTTTCCTAAGCTTCTTCAGGGAGACTCTTACGGAACCTCCATTCATATTCCGTCCCATTTGCAAGATCTGCAACGTCTATGCCTTCTTGCTTGCACAATTTCGAAACAGCTAGATTCAATAACTTGTTCTGTTGCTGGAAATATTCCCAGTGTTTGCCATCATCCTCAATTACGCTACCATCGCTATGCAAGCGTTCATGAACATCGTCGTGTTTGCTAAGCAATTTCTTTATTTTCTCCCTTGTTCGTTTCATTTTCGATTCAAAATCATCGAAATCCGCGGCAAGATAGTCCTGTTTGTCTTTCAGCGTGTCCACGGGACTTTTATCGGGTCGCTCGCCTGTTTTCTTCGATTCGGCATCCGTGTGGTGGGGATCAACGCTGATTTCCACGCTTTTTGGTGCGGTAACACGCGGGGTACTCCTCGGTGTGTACAATGATGCTTTATCTTCGCTACTAGATTTTGTATCCGGGTATCGCGTGTCCGTGTCCTCGCTATTATTCTTGTTTTTTACACGGGGAGGACTCTTTGGCGTTTCCAGTGAAGTGCTAGCTTTTTCGCTTCTGCTGCTCGCTTGTTTATCTGTGTACCGTGCGTTCACATCATTATCCACGCTGAGCGTGTCAACACGCGGGGAACTCCTCGGCGAGTATGATGAAATGCCAGCCTTATCGCCTCTGCTGCTCGGTCTAATATCCGAATACCGTGCATCGACACCATTATTCAAGCTGAGCGTGCTAACATGCGGGGAACGCCTTGGCGTGTATGATGATTGGGTTGAATACCGTAAACCAGTTGTTATATACGTGCTGGTTCTAATCGCCATGTCGTGCTTGCTTGTATAACCCCTGCTAGGCCCATTGTATCGTCTTATGTTCAATAATCGCTGATTCTTTCTCGCAGCGTCCGAAAGGAGGACAGGTCCACGTGTTCGTGATCTTTGCATAGTTTCTGCTGTTTATATTCTTTGAAAACGCTAGTGGAAGTTTTATAAGTTGTTCCTGACGATATCTTTGAGTGGATTTCGCTCGTGCTTCTTACTCCTGTCAAGTAGTGCTCGCTGCTTGTTTTCCGTGTATAATCGTGGCTAGAAGCAACTTGCACTATATTCTGGCTTAGCACTATACTTAAGCTTGTTATCTTCGTCTCAGAACAAATTCGGTAGCCTGCTTCTTGGTCAAACTTAAACTATACCATGAAAGCAGCTATCCCAAGAAGAGCCACTGAACTGTAGTCTCCAGCAGATCAAAACAAGCCAAATTTGCTACACTGGCCCGAAACAATAAAGCAAGTGTTCCAGCATTTACAATTCACAATTGACGTGTTCTCGCTCTGTTTTTCTTTGCAGATTATCCTAACATCGCCTTACCCAAACTCTTACTCGTTGATCCACAAACAGCAACAAAAAAATCGATTACTTTGGGGTTACTTTGCCATTTCGGAAACACCGATATCGCTTTAACATTAATTCTCATACGCAAATCATATGGACTGAATCGTCGTTATCTTCTTAGCACTCTCGTTATGCCTGCTAATGCCTGCTTAGTATTTCAGTCCTGCGATGTCTTGAGAAATCACTGTACCCATTCTATGTTGGCTTGTGTTTGCACAATGAAAACCTTGTATAAGATATTCATTATTATGAGAATTTTGGTTTAGACAATGCTTCGAGTCCATGGGAAACACGAGATTGAACTCTGACTATAGAAGCTTTATTCCTAAATGATTCAGACTTTGTCATACGCGTAAATAAAGTCTTTTGGTTGAATTTTGTGCTGGGATTCTGAAACCAAACAACCGTAGGAGTGAAAGGAAAAAGCCCCTTTGAAGGCTGCCGCTGTCATATCAGGAATTGTGTATTCTCACAAATCTAATAAAATGTTATTCATTCCTTACTGCTTCGATTACTTCATATTTACAATAAGAAACAAGAGGAGAAATAGGAACAGACAGATCCATTTTAGAATGTTTTCCTTGATCATGCTGGGGATATTCTTTCGAGGTTGAATATGGGTCGGATATGAGTGGACAAAAATGAATGGAAGTATGAGTTGGGAAGTTGTTGAACTTGTTATTTGCAAGCGAGGGGTAACTCACTCCCTGGAATCTGGTGCACCCTTTATTTGGATTTCAATTGTTTTCATAGAAATCTCTTTGAATCCGTCTTGAAATTTGTCTTCCCAGAATTTTTAGGTGATCCCGTGTCTTGTACGTTAAAATATAATTTGGAAGTTTTGTTTTTATTACCATTTTTCTCGACACATGCAATTTAATTTTATTTTAGTTACCTCAAATATTTCTTGAAATATTTAAGAAATTATTTTCTTGAGATACACGCTTTTTTTTTATAAGGAACCTACCTCATTGCCTAGTTCTGAAAGTTCCTTATTTTCGGGCCTCTTTTGAGGCCATTGTAGTTCCAAAAGTTCCTTAATAGTTCCTTAATTTTAACTGCACATACAGTGGTCTTAACAATAAAAGAGAGACATTTGCATGTGAGCAAAGCTCGAGACTACTCAAAGAAACATTGGATACATGCTTAACGTACAATTTTTGTGATTTTCGACTGCAAATGAATGGAACCGGCTTTCTAATTCTTGATTATTTGCAGTGATAAAAGTATTCAACATTCAAAAGTTCCTTAATGATTTTCTCTTTAGTAGTATAAGTTTCGGGCCTTCTACATGTAGGTTCCTTATAAAGTGGTTCCTTATAAAAAAAAAGCGTGTATATTCTTAATATATCTCTTTGAATCCATTTGTTTAAATGGGAAACTCGTGCCTTTCCAAGGAGTGAAGGAGTGCCTCGGTTACGTGTGTCGTTGGCAGAACGTGTAGGATACATAAGACAGACTTATTACCTGAGTCCCAGTTATCGCTCATGAGACCGAGACCAACACTAAAATGAGATCGCTCAAACTGGCGGGGTATCGGTGTGGCGGAGGAGCGGAAACTAAAGACTCAAGCAATAAATCTAAGGAAACATATGATCGCGGTCTCAAGAGCGCTAAAGTTGTTGTTGTTGTTGTTTCTTTATTTTGAGTAGGCTGTTATGCTATTTCTTTCTTTTCAGCTAATTTAGGCCTACTTTAGTATTCTGCCTGCCGCATGCGGGCATGGGACCCGACCCCTAGTTTTTCCGAAGGACGTCGGAGTGAGTTGTTCAGCCCTTCATCCGGATAGTCACAATTTATGGACAATCGAACTTTTTGTCCCTAAACTGAGACCACGATTTTGACCATAATTTGACCCTAAATTGTCCATAAATTGTCCATAAAACGACCATAATTCGTCCCTAAATTCGAAGGTTACTTTTCTACTGTATTGAAATCTGATTGTCCCTAAATTGTCCCTAAACTATCCCTGAATTTAGGGCCATTGTATGTTGCCTATTGTTCAAGAAATGCCACAAGAGAGTTCGAGTAATTATTACCATTTATGTACCAGTTGTAATTCATAATAACTTCACAATGATAGTATTTTTATACGTGAACAATAACACTGTCCTGCTGAATGTAGCTAAAAAATTCTAAGTCTCACTTACATCAAAACTATTACTTCGGTTGACTCTAAAATAACTTATATCAATCTTTTAAAATCATCAAAAATCCTGTAGTGTCAACAGAGTAAATCTGATACTGTTTAACTGTCTTTTCTCTGCTCAGATTTTGACCAACCACCAGCAGCCTTTTCTCTCTTCATCCTTTCCAAATACAGCATTCGACATCGCAATAGGTGTGTCGTGTTGAAAATGACGATAGTTTCTTCTCTTCGTTCAGTTGATGGCCCTCCATTTACAAATCAAGTGAATCTAAAAAAAGATGTAAAATAATAAACTTTGATACTGTAGTTCACGTCATGCCTTCTACGTTTCGGAAGCATTCATTTAAGAAGTATTTATTTAAATCGGGAAAATGCTCTGCTTTTGGTAATTCTTATGAAAGGGGCACCAAGAACTCTCATATTTTATTTAATTCCCTTCAACTCTGGAATGCTTTCTGTAATGACTTCTGTAATAATTGTTGTTATTCGCTTTGAAGATGATAAAGTTCAAAACTGAAAATCAAGTTAACCAAGTTCGACATTAAGATTTCAAAATAAAATATCAAATTGCCTGCATCGAAGGCCGGGAATTCTAACTTGAAGCTTTTTAGGAATGGTATAAAAAATGTTACTTACCGGTTTTTTATGACTGAATTTTAACAGAACGTTGTTCACCAAAGGACTTTTCTCTTTTCTCCTCACATAGATCCAGCTGCATCTCTGTTCTTCTGCCTTCCCAAATTATTTACACAGATGTTGACGGTTTGAAAATTTAATTTTGCGCGCTTTTATCAATTGAATTATACAAAATTCAAATATTAGGGACAAATTAGGGACAAATTTCCAACAGAGATAGTAAAATTAATTTAGGGTCAGAAAAATTCGTGATAATTTAGGGACAATGTAGGGACAAGAGTAATTTGGATTTAGGGACGATTTAGGGATGAGATATAGAGTTGACACTAAAGCATTAATAAAATAATTTATCCACAAAATTTAGGGACAAATAAGGGACAATTTAGTGTTAAAAACCAAAAATTCTCATGCTTCCTCGCAGGTCCGGTTAATTTCACACCTTTCGATCCGACCTTTGCAATAAATAGGAAATAAACCACATTTCTCATTGTGCGGAATGTTGCCCAACTTAATATCAAAGGCTTGTCATGATAAGTGGTGACTACCATGTCTATACGGTGCGATAAATTAGTTCCAAAAATCGCCGATTAGCAGTCGCAAACTTGTTCTTAATGTGCAAAATGTCGACATCAGCTTGGCTTAAAGATTTTTTGCAGTCGCTAACCTGCTGATGGCTTCTGCCGAGCTAACTTAGAGAAACAAACACAAACATATAGCAAATTGAAACTATTTTCGCTTTTTTTCATGAAATTTTAATGATCAAACTACCAAAGTATTTATATACATACAAAAATCTAAAGAGGCAAAATATCAATTCAAAAAACTTGGATAACCGTATGATGTTGACGAAATCTTTTGCTGTGCAGCACAGGAGAAGGTTCTTGGTGAGAAGCCAGGGTCGTTAAGTAGTAGCGACATGTTAAAATCTTAAACTTCAATTGCTATGGTATGGTAGCCTGCGTGCAGCCTCAGACTCCAATGGTATCGGCCTTGTCTATTCGCAATTTGATTGGCTGTTCAAACAATAGATATTTTTAGTGACGTCAAAGTTTCACACCAAAATAGGCCGAAAACTATGTAAAAATATCTATAAAAACCAAAAATGATGCTACATGAGATATTGTATATCTTGCCTTACAGTTATCAATGAAATTCTTTGCATTTCCTTTCTAAGAACATCTGCTTTCGAAATCTACATCTTGTTTTTATGTCTAGGCCAAAATTGCCAGTATTTTGGCAGATTTTGTGGCCGGTACCAGGGCCTCGAACTCTTCTTTCGTACTCTTTCGGTTAGATGAGTTGAGGCTGCACGCAGGCTATGGTATGGCCAATTGTTTATCACAATATCAGCATCACGCTATGGTGGAAAGCAAGTTGCTGAATACATGTCATGATAAAATGAAGGCTAAGCCCAATAAGTGAAGCGAGTTTTATCCGTTTTGAACATAAACTGGTAACCCAGAAAGTTAAGCCGATAGGTCAATTTTCACACAATGTTAAACGTGCTGCCTCCAGCGATCTTTACAGTAGGTATACAAATTGCAAAAAGAATGCTGTTGTTTTGAAAACGGGAGCAATAACTGGAACCGCGGGAGGAAAAGTGTAACCTAGGACATATAGGGCGAAATTAGAATGACTACAAGTCTCAGTGTCATAAATGATGCCAATTTTCTGGCTAGGCGAAGAAGTTGAAAACGATGTTCCTGAATATTCCCGGTTCTTGGCTTTCAGGACTTCATTGATTTATTCCAAAAGTCAAACTAATTCTTTAAATTGAAGATACAAAATTACAAAATTATATATCCATAAAATACTACGTCCTGAAAATTCAGCGAAAATTTTACAAATTACAGCAACATTTTTAACAAAGAATAAGGGTGCCATTTTGAAGATTTATTTGGACATTTGATAACGGATGGAAAATTGAGCTTTCTCGAATTTACGCTACTTTCGCGGAAATTACAAACTTTGCCTCGGTTTCAGAAAATTTCAAAAAGAGGCTTCCGTAAAAAATGGCGGCCGTTTCTATACCAGTGCCTTAGACTTTATACATGAGTCGTAGTTTTCGCTGCCTTCACCTCAATTCAATTCATTGAGAAAAATGTAAAATCAAAAAATAGTTGATGCTGTTGTTAATGGCGGCAGCTCAAACTAGTATGAGCGGGCTGTGTTGCGTGGGGGCTGGGAGCGAATCTACGACTTTTGTAGTGAGTCTACCAGTCCCTTTTTTATCAAGGAGTTTTGAAAGGAATTGTGGGAATAAGTTTCTGAGTTACAAGAAGTCAACGAGCTCAACGTTTAAGTGCTCAGCTGCAGTTACTAAGAAAATCATTCCCAGAATTCCCTTAATAAGAACAAAGGACAGAGCGGCAGTAACACATGCAGTAATTCCAGACACGCGGATTGGAAAGTCACGTTTTTCCTCGTTGCCGGGTCATCCGGAGTGTAATACGGGAAAGGCCTTAAAAAGATCTTAGAAGCTTACGATAAACTCATCTTGAAATATTCTAGGCACTTGGACTTTAAACATCGGGGTTACCTTTTAACATTGAATTGTTTGTAAAGCTAAAAACTGCTTTTTATCAAGTGCCGACAAATATCAAAAACAATAACAAATAAAATTTACTTATTTTGTCGTTCATTTTTTTGTACTAATTTTCATCAAAGTTTCCTATTGCCAAAGTACTTCTAAGCTTCTGCTGTTATCTCAGTGTGCTCACCGTTGATAATGGGTTCCACGGGTTCATTACTCTCCTCCGCAGCGTTGGCGGCCGCGGGGTTGCTACTAGCAACAGGCTGTTCACCATTTTTAGCAACCCAGTTCTTCTTGTGTTGTTCTCTGCCGAAACCTTCGTCATAATTACCTACGGTCAGAAGAAAAATCAAGAGATTCTAGTCTAAAACAATTGTACAATAATGGGCCTAACTGTTGTCAACATCATCTTGCAGAAAAGGCCGAATGCAGTCCCTAGAGTCGCTACAAAAGTCGCTGTTATGCTCCTCAAAATAGATACGATAGGTTGTTGGAAACAGCACTCTGGAGTTGCCCATAACAGCAAAAACAACAACAGCCAACAGCGAAAGTGATGGAATCAGTCATTTAGCACAACTCCCTACCTTCTGTTTATGTTGAGCTGAATTACTGTATTTGATGCTGTTGTTCATTCCAGTCGTCTCATAGTCGTCTTAGGCCCTGGCCAAACGATCAACATTGTTGGTCCAACATTTAAAATTTGCTGTACAACAAATGTTTGACAGTTTGGCCACCTCCAAAAACATTACTTGACAAGCAAAAGTAACAAAATTTGTGGCGTGATGCTTGATCGTTTGATCGTTGTTTGATCGTTTGGCCAGGGCCTTAATGTTGTTGTTGTTATTGTTTGCTTCGATGCAGCATCGTGCAACCAATCCGGCCTCTTGAAATGTAACAAGTGGCAAAACTACTCACAATTAGTGTTTACAGGGCAAATTATTTCACTGTTGTATTCAAGTATACTGAAAATACAGTCCAGAGGTTAATGACCCGTTCCACTGTCTGCTAAATTCTCCTCCACCTCAACCCTTGTCTAGCAGTTACGGCGGTGTTTTAATACATGAAAATTTGAACCTGGCTCTATATAACTGCTACTTTATTTTACCTTTTAGTCGGAAGAGCTGTTTGAAGTGTGGTTTGCAGTAGATCTTTCCAGAGAGTGCAGCAAAGTTCCCAAGTCTGAAAAAGGATGAATATTCTGAGTCGACACAGTTATTTTTTACCAAATAGCCAAAGACTTAGCTTCAAAGGACACACAAGATGAAATAAACAAGATTCAAGTAAGGTGAACATTCGTTTTTAACTAATGGTAAATTATATAAAAAAATAGTTATAAACATTCCTTGGCAAGCAGAATTTGCTTAACAATTATTTTTGAAGAACTTGAAAACCATTTTCTGCTTTATAAAGAAAAAAGATGTCGAGAGATGTTTTGCGCCATGTCAAACATTGACTTTGACAACTAAATGCAGATGTTTGATAAACAATGTTTGATCGTTTGGCCAGGGCCTTATGGATAAACTATGATTGGGCGTTCTATGCGTTTGAATGTTTATCGTTACTTATATTATGCTTTAAAGGCGAAGTTGACAAGGTCTTATGGTACCTTAAAGCCAAGTGGGGACAAACTTTGTGCTAAGTATGAGCTAGCTTGAAGGTCTTCGACAAATAATGTTTGATTGTTTGGCCAGGGCCTTATGGATGATACATGAACAAGACGATTATGCTCGCCAGGCGTTTAATGCATTTGTCCGTGTATCGCTATAGTTTAACTCGTGTAAACGCGAAGTTGACAAGGTCAAACAAAGAAAAGCAAGACCCTGTCACTCGAAAACGATACCCTGGTCGGCGGTACGTCCCCGTAGGTCAAAACATATGAGTACCCCCACCCCTGGGGTACTAAGACCTTGAACAGGCAATCAAACTCTTATACCTGTAGGTGTACAAATAATGTTCAAAAGCAGAAACTAACCTCAAAGTATTCTTGCATTCTGTGCATTTGAAGCAGAATTTATGATATAAGTGTCCATCAGCTTCCAGCTTCTCCATTGGATACACTGTTTTACCACATACATCGCATTTATTACTTTGCACTTGTCCAATCTTCTTTGCGCCTGCGCCAGATGCAGGCCTTGTTGTCTTTGAGGTTGGTGTGAACTATCAGTGAATAAAATACACAATATTTAAAATACCAAAACAAAGGCATGTTTGAACATTATCAAAAGCTCGTGAACGCCCATAGGATTTCCAGCAAAAGGTGTGCGATTTTAAACATATTTCTCATGAATGGCGAACACTAGAATAGATTTTTCCACAAGTGGCATACCACAATAGATTAAAATAGAACTTGGACTGCATGACCAGAGAGTCTAGACTTATTACCCAAGTCGTAGTTATCGCTATTGAGTTGAATTGCTGGACGCTCAAACTAACTGAAGCGAACAACAACAGCACCAATCCAATTCAATGTGAGCGAAAGTTAGGGACTTGGGACAAGTTTCAGAGAGTCAACGAGGTTTCAACTGAGTTAAAGGGCTCTATGAAATCATAGAGTAACTCTCCAAGTCATACAGCCAAATCTCCTCCCGTTTGAATTTCTTCGTGTTTCGGCTATGCTGTGAAGCACAGAAAGAGACAGTCGTGTACTTTATATGAAAACATATACAAAACAACCTTAAATACAATTATAAATTGAGAACGTGACTGAACTTGAATGTGGCTAACTACAACATGACTAAAACTAAGTATAAGAAAAACAGGAAAAACGTCTATTCACGTGACTCGTGCCCAGTACTTGACACACGTGACTCGTGCCCAGTACTTGACATATGTTGAGCCTTCTTCCGTACAATACATATTTATATATAATTGTAATGAATGTATATTATATTTATCTGTCCCGATGTTAAAACACTTAATTGCCCATCGGACTCGATGATCAGACTTTTTCCCGTATTTTCAAATAAAACAGCAAAATACGCAAAATCTAAGGAATCTTTTCGAAAATGTCTCAAATATAACATGAGTGAGATGTACAGTCATTTCTTGTCTTAAACCACACCTTTTCCTAACACAAAAACGCCTTTTCAACGATGGCTCATCCTTGAATGTCGTACAAGGCCCTGTGAACGAGGCTGGTACTAGACTCACTACATGAGTCTCACTACTTTGCTCGATGTTGTTGTTGTTGTTTTCTACAATCGTTCTGTTGAAGTGACAAATCATACACTCATTTTTTTTATAAGAAACATATTTATAAGAAACTCAGTACTGAGATCAATATTGGTTAAGAAACTTTCAGTACTCGACCAAAAATGGTAAGAAACTCGCAGGTCTCAAGAATCTTTAGAATTAGAAATAAAGCATCGAGAAAACAAACAATTGTTGCACCATTAGTGTCTATTTTGACAGAAAAACAGCTGATGTAAATGTGAATTGCATTGCTTCTTCTATTTGTAGAATTTAAGTGTCAATTGCCCGTCTTGGCACTTAAAGATTTTGATTCTAAGACCTTTCAAAAATTTTCCTTATTTGGTTGGATAGTAGATCTCGTTTGATATAAGACTTTCAAGCGGACATATTTTGAAGGATGACTTGATGGCTGAGTGAGCATTTTTGACAAATTTTAATCTTAAACCACAAGAAATTTTTAATATCTGACACAAAAAAGAATACGTAAATCCTCGGGGGGGTATCTAAGCCTAGTTTTGGACGGGGACGTGCCATTTCAGTCCAAACTTTGGACCCATAATTCCGCCCACATCTGAAAAATTGTGACCCATAATTCCGCATATCCCGGGCCTGGCAGTCCCCTAAAATGGGGACGGGGATGATTGGTCCTTCTTGTGAAAGTTTCCCATTTTTGGGTGCTTTTAATTAAAGTTTCCCTTATTTTGGTGAAAGTTAGCTACAAAGTAGGCCAAAGAGTCATCAGTTGGGACTGCACATTTTGTAAATGCTAAGCTTAATTCTGCAAAATTTCTCCAGATGAGTACCCATAATTCTGCATGTTTCCTCAAATGGTACCCATAATTCCGCACATACTTCTAAAAACGACATTGATAATTCCGCACTTTTCAGAAAAAAAGTACCCCTAAATAATGGCACGTCCCCGTACCCCCAAAACTGTTAAGTTACCCCCCCCCGAGCGTAAATCTAATAAAAGAGGAATTATGAAGGTCAATGTAACGCGGAAACCCTCAATCGCTCGTTTTAAACACATGCAAAATTTGAAACGAAATGGGAAGACAGCAAAACTCGGAGCCCATTAAAAGGTTCATTAATGTTCAGAACAGGAGAATACGGTAGCATGTCCCCCAATTGTTTGACAAATATTGCACTCGAAATTTAGGCCGACGGAGATCAGTATTCTTGTGACAGCAACCATGCAGAAATACTAGAGCCAGGAGAACCTCTCCCCTGCCCAATATGGGAGGGGCCCAACTAACAACTTGTCTCGTAGTTTCAAGAACACGAGAAACACAAAAATGTTCCACTATGTACATAGCGTTTTTTCAGATCACTAGGCCCATCCTACATCAGCCAACTAAGCACACGGAAGGACACTCCTAATATGTTAAACAAGTCTAAACACGTTGAATGTTGAGCAATACATAGGGAATACAGACTTTTTCAAAGTAGAGCGATTGTAAATGGATACCACGATCATTGGTTTCAACTATGTACTTTGCTATATGAAAATTAATGTGGTAAAGCCTTGATACTGGAGAAATTGCTGAAGTAGTTAAACGCCCAGGTTAAACGTGGTTAAACGCTCCACTTTGAAGCTACTTAATCTTTAGTGCTCAGGTAACATATGAAAACGGTCTTCTGGTGCCGGGGAACAACGATAATTGCCATAAAAAGGGGAGAAGATTCGAAGGAGAGCTCTCTGCATTTGGGGTGTGGTCAGATCTAAAACAAAACCATCTTCCAAACCTTTGCAATGCATGCACAAGGCAATAAAATATTTTCAGAGCTGCCAGGGTATTGGGTTTAAGTTGCTTACACGCATTTTCCTTTTTTATAAGGAAGTTCGGCTCAGACTCGGCATTGAAAATTCCTTTAACTGAAGGCAAAATTTCAGTACTCAATTTTCCTTAGCAATTCCTTAACTTTTTACTTTGTGATCCTTCAAAATAACTACAAATCAAGGAAATTTAGGTTATAAAAACCATTAGCGATAAGGGTTGCTTGCTCTGTTTATTCAAAACCTCATCTTTTTTAATCGAAATGCTAAATCAGATTCCTTAGTCTACGATCCAGTACTAGAAATTTTCTTAAGTTTTTGCCTACCCGAGTACCACCTTCCTCATAAAGCAAACTGTACTAACTGCATGCATGTTTTATAAATCTGTCACAAAGGGCAACACAAACTTAAGATCTCTAGCATCAAAACAATCTTATAATGTTTACAAATGGCCATTGACGACAACAAAGATTGTATCCTTTATGTATCATAATAAAACATAAACAAGAATTATAAACAAACTCGGTTTTATTAAACAGATGCACTGAAATAAAAGGTTAAACAACTCACTTCCTCGTCCATTTCAAACATAGAGATAGTAATAAAGACTAGAGGGCTAACTCCAGTCTCATTGGCCAGTGATCAGTGAAGCCGCGCATGGGCAGTCGTCGCCATCTTGTTTGCACGGCAAGAAACTTACAGTGGCGTATGTAATGGTACACAGCTAGAGCTGCGAAATGAGAATATATTGTCAGAAAAAGATTTATCAACGCTGTAAAAGATATTATTTACACAAAAATCCTTCTTCTTCATATTTTGAGTTGAAATACGCAACATAACAAACCGAGGACGCGATATGGCGACCATTTGCAGCGACACAAGCAGACCCATAGGCCTGCCGTACAAAACTTCAAGTTGTTTTTCAATGTTCGCTATTTTACTGAAAAGGTAAGTGAAGATTTGCGCCTTTTCCAACAATTTTGTTCAGATTATGTTTAAATTATACAATTTGTTCGTATTTTAAAAAGATAAACCGTTTAGTTACACATTTTTCACTCTTATGCTGATGGATATTGCTGCTGTCTGCTGTGTGAAATCCCTACATTACCACTATCATCTGCAAATTCATGTAAATTTTATAAAACTTAAATTGGATAGAATTCTTATTTTGCAAGTTTAATTGTAGTATCATGTATTCATTGTGTGAAACTCAAGTTAAATCAGATGTTTTTCCTTTCTAGAAAACATCCTTCCGGAAAATCCATATATCATTACAAAAAACTGATTCAAGGAATGAAATGGATCAATCAGTATAAATCATCTCTCTCTAACAACACTGCAAGTTATTATTCAAGAAAATTTTAACTCAATTCAGACTTTGAAATGTTTTTAATGGAATTGGGTAAAATGTTCATCACAATTAAAACTATCTCCATTTTCATGTACGACATTGATTTTATGAAATGGATGCATCAAGTTCTTCTATTAAAGGATATTTCTGGAAGTGTACATCAGCTCAAAGATAGTTTATATGGATTTTATTACTACAACCCTTGTGCCTGAAAGTTGAAGCTTAATGTGGTTGTAAGAAAAGACTTTGACTTTGTGAGACTTTGGAAGGGGTTCTCACCTTGTTGATGAAGTAATTCAGTCTTTTGAAAAAACCAGGCATTAAAGTTTTCATAAACTATGGAATAATGGTCAGTTTTCATATTCTTTGAGTCAGAGAATGCACTTGGGTTAATAAAATTTGAATCTTTCACCTTGAAGATGTCTTGAATATAACATCATAAACAATCCATCACATTGAACTTAGACAAGACACACTAGGTTTCCAGTGCTTGTCAAAAAAGCTGGGACACTTCATATGTGTCCAAAATTACCGTTTTAAAGACACAAAGCCCCTTCCCAAGGAATTGCCAGAAGCAAGTCAAAATAATGGGATCTTCAGCTACACTATAATGGAATACCAAAAGAAAAATGAAATAATTTGACAATTTGAGGCAAGGAAGGATTTGCCCCAATAAAGGAGACAGGGGTGGTTGCCCCCATGACCCCATGCATCCAGCCAAGGAGTATTTCACATCCTCAAATTGATTACAAGATTTTTGGGAATTTTAAAATCCCTATAAATCAGGCCTGATTTTCTGGTTTTCCAGAAAATCATGGGATTTGTGGGACTTTTGGGGTTTCAATTTAAGTTAAACTTGACAAGAAAGCTATACGTGGGTGCCATTTGGATATTGAATATAAAAGAATTGATTATGGGAAAGGAAATAATCTCTGGCAAGGATTTAGATCTTTCTTGAAATATTCATTGTATCTGTGATACCCAAAACTTTGGGTCTTGTTGTCAAGGCTAATCTTCTGTTGTTAGATCAATAAATGCTTCTTCTGGTAATATTTGGTCACAATTTCTCTCTAGTGTCGAAATACCTTTTTTCACATCCAAAAACCTTTTTCTAATTCAACTGGCGTATTAAAAAGAAACTTTTTCTGGAGAAATTTTTGTTGCGTGAAAAAACGCGAGATCCGAGAAGAAAACTTTTGGCAATTTCTTGTGCAACAAACACGAAACAATAAAATGTTACGAATTTCGTGAATTGGATATATACTTTCGCGAATTAGGGAAATAACGCGAAAGACGCGAGTTTCTTATTCGTGAAATATTTGCGTTTTACTGCTCTTTAATTGTAATTCAATAAATTCAGTTTGAAAATAACTTCTCTTATTTCCAATTAAATAAAATTCAGAAATAAAATAATAATAAATGGGATTTTGAAGAAAGACTTATGAGCCATCCACAAGTGAATCCAAGGACCTAAGGTTTTGTAAATCCTCTCCGCAGAAAAGACCAAAACAACTCCGATTCCGCTGTTATTTTTACATAATGTCTGGCTTTTCTTGGCAAATATATGCAGAACATTAAAAATTTTATTTATTTTTTAAGAAAACGAGGCTTTAAACCATCTCAAACGAGCAGATAACTCTCATAACATTGTTGACATCTCAGTGCGTACGTACACAGCTCTGACTCTTTTGCCGTGCAAACAAGATGGCCGCAGCTCCCCATGAAAGCTTCAACCTCGTTTTGGAAGTTAGCCCTCTAGTCTTTATTACTATCTCTATGATTTCAAAACAGTCGACTCTGTGACTTCGAATCAAATAACAGACAAATCAACGTAAGATTGAATCTGAATAAGTTTTATGACGGACTGAACTTGGGAAGATGAGATTAGTCACGGACTGACAATATGGAATTTTTCTCCACCTCACCCAAAATATATGTCTAAAATCTATAAAATCATGGAGAGGTTTATCAGCATAGAAATTCAAATCATATGATAATACCTAGTATTGTGGATTGTTGCTTTTTCACAAAGCGAAATCCGGTTTGCTGTGCAGGAACGTCACAGAACATCGAACAGATAGTTACATATTCACATAGGGATTTTGTTCCTCGAGGTTGCTCGACATGATCGAAATTGCACGCACGCTTGAGGTTTTATGGTTACAGTATTAGAAAAAGCCTCATCCTTTCGTCATTTCGTTGCTCAAAAACATGTGGAATAGATGATCATCAGATAACACACAGAGCAATCATAGGAGTGAAACAGGTTTCGTACCAAAAGAAAGCAATAGGCCCGAAAAATCCTTTTCATCGAAATTGTTTCCCTTAAGAGAGCTGCCTACCTTCCCGCAGTTCAAAAGAAATTTGAAAATTCACCTTAAGAGCTGAATCAAAAACGAAACACAACTCCCTGGAAGAGCAGCAATTAGCCATAACAAATTTGTATATAACTTTATTGCAATGTTCTTTGGTAAATCATACTCTATTATATTATATTTCATTATATTTTCCCTCTGAATTGAGATACACTGAATGCACAAGAGGTTTACACGGCAAAGCCTCTAGGCAGGCAGGACAAGGAACTTTGATAGACTCATTACATGAGTGTCAAATTTCCGCCCCCCCCCGCTCTCCTCTTTTGATTTGTCACTCCAAACTGAGCAGTTGTAGAAAACAGCAGCAACAATTTCGGAGCGTCGAAAACACACAACAACACAGAAGTGATCGCATTAATACCATTGAATTTCACGCCCCTCAAATTACCGAGTGCACAAGAGGTTTACAGTAAAGAGTTAACGCTGGACTTGGCGCTTTGACAGCCAAAGACAAGCAGCCACATATAAATGCCTTAAAATTTCGCGCCCGTCAGATAGTCGCTCTCTCAACTTTTCACCCGAATTCTCGCAAATCCGAATCTTCGCGCACCCTTTAATTGCTTTTCGCAGCCTCGTTCTTTTATTCAGTTTTACCAAAAGGGACCGTTGGCAGTTCAGTCTCTCAATCTGACACAACATCTGTTTTCCTTTAGCGAAATACAAAAAGCACTAGTTACTATCTGAAATTCCACACAATCAGTGTTGAAAAAACATGGGTAAACGAACTACTAAGTGTTAAAATGTTGATTTTAAACAGAAGCAGTGAACTATTGTGTCTTTATTTTCGGCAATTTTTCAGGAAAAAATTTTGATTTTCTCACGGGAAAACCAACAAATCATAAACCATCGGGTGTATACCTAGCCTGCGTTGCAGACTCAACTGGTGTTTACTTCCAGAAGAGTTGAGTTGAATAGAAATTTCAAAGTTTCTCTCCCAGTAGAATCAGTTCAATGGTAAATGCTTAATGAAATTTTTTGCCACCAAAGTTCCAGATCTACTGAGAATATTCCAAACGTTTTTGTGTCAAGTTAAGACGCAAAATTAGTAGTATTACTGCTGGGAGAGAAACTGGGAGAGAAACTTTGAAATTTTAATTCAACTCAACTCTCCCGGATGTAAACACCAGTTGAGTCTGCAACGCAGGCTAGTGTATGCCGTGCAAACTCCCCACGAGACGTAGATTTTCATCAGCAGAAGGTTAGAGGGAGGTAATACCAAATAGCTACAAGATCTTGAGCACTCGGAGCATAGGGTTGTAGCATCCAACATCACTCAAGGGGTTCTCATTAGAAAATTAGTCTATAGCAACAAAGTACCCGGGGTAGCAACAAATAAAAAAATTCGTTTCCTGGGCCCTCAGCTTTACAGTCTCGGAGCATTACTAACTATCAATAACTATGAAAAAGTACGATACAGTTAATTATGTTACAAGGGCCTGCCATACGAAAGTTAGTCAAATCAAAGCAACAGATGTAACCTTCTAGAAACTGCAACTTTACATAGTATCAGTACACGTTTTTCTTTTATAAGAAACCTAGCTCGGGGCCTAGTTCTAAAAGTTTCTTAATTTTTGGTCCAATTTTAGTTCTAAAGTTTCTTAACAGTTTCTTAATGAATTGAAATAAATTGCAGTAAAAACGACAAAAAACCTTCTGTGAGATACACGGAAACCAGTATTGCTTACAGATGCAAGAAATCGCACGAAATTAACCATGCTGGTGCGAGAAATCGCATGGAAATGCTTGGGAACTACATACTACCTCGACAAATGTGAGTCAGTATGTTGGAAAACGGACGCAAAAATTTCTAAAGTTTCTTAACTTCTTCCTCCTAGTTCTAAAAGTTTCTTAACTTTTTGGGTGTCTAGTTCTAGGTTTCTTATAAACCGGTTTCTTATAAAAAAACGTGTATATCTATTTGCAATTTCAATCCTGTAGGATTTCAAGGTTCAAGTCTGATACACTCTCAAGGCCAAAAATCCTCACACAACATCCTCAAAAACTACTTATTTCTGCACTCAACAGGTAACTTTAGCAGGTAATAGCAATTCAGTGACAAATGCAATTCAAAATTCAAGCTGGGTTTCTTTTAGTATTCCTTCAGGCATTCAAGCCTCTTGAATACGGAGGGCGAGGCAGCACCGCCGGAGCAAATAGAAAGAAATTTTCCAAAGCAAAAAGACAAGACTTCCCAAACATTGATATTGAAGTTTACAAAACGATAGAACTGTCCAAATATTTATAAACGACTACCTGGGAACTCGGGACATCCTAATGTAAATTCATACAGTCGAACCTCCATTAACGGATAATTTCACATAACGACCACACCCACATAACGACCACCTCAAGACCGACAAGTTTTTCCTCCAAAAGGTCCTTTCTTTGTAAGAACAAATGATCATACAGCGAAAACCTCTCTACAACGGGCAACAACACTGGTTTCTTAGGTGTCCGAAGGCTCTTCTGTATTTTCATGTCATCAACAAACAAACTAGACATGTTTACGACACTTTCAGACGCTGTTTATCAAAACAGAAAAATTCAGGTTTATGAAGTAAATATACAGTCCAAACTTAAACCTAATTCCTTCTCAATTTCATGTATAACCCAGTTTCAACAAGGCGAAACATTATTGCAATTATACTATTCGAAATGTGTCCAAACTAAGGTTTAATTAACTAATATCCACTTCTTCCCTTCGAATTCGGAGTCACAAAACCTCGAAGAGCTTAGCTACACCCATCAAATGCTCTAAGACAGCACAGGACTCTTTTACATGATTTTCAAAGCTTTGAAATTATGAGAATATTACTGTATATATTTCACACGAAACTACCAAAGTCCTTTCCAAGAATCGGAAATGGTTCATTTTGGCACCTCAGTGAGGTTTAGTAAACGAGAAAAGCTTTATCCTTAACAGGCCAAGAAACTCTTAATACAGTTATTCTACAATAGAATTGCCAAAACTAAAGAATCATTACTACAAGCTGAAGACCTGATAAAACATTAAGCGAAGACCAGCGTACTTACATCCATAGATATCTTGTAAGGCAAGGTAAACAACGTCTCTGATACCACAACACGCACGCAGTTTTGGACAGCAACTATTCCTGAAGCATGCACACACTTATAACGACTGTCCACTATAATATGTTCAAACAAATATATACCAGAACTATGATTATTGAAATGAAATCGTGCTAATCAACAAAGAACGCCGATCAGTTGCTATTTTCCACATCTTAACACCACCTGTATTATACATGGCAACGTATGTTATTGAAAAGTACTAAATACTTAAGTTGGGTGGATTAGCGTGGTCTGACAGGTGCGCAGGCCTTTGGTCAAAGATGGTTTGGAGGCCCACTGTGGAAAACAGTGCGAGAGTAAAAACAAGTACATGCTCCACGTGTGCTGGTTTTATTAGACTTGCTACACGAATTGTTGTTATTGAGTTGAATTGTTTAAATTGAATTGCTCGAGATCAACCTCGCCCCAAGGTCCCAAAAGTGATTCGAATGAACCTTAAACCGATTTAAGCTCTGGTCAGACTCACTGTAAATCCTCATTTAAGGGTTGTAAAAAAACAAAAACAACATCCAGAGAATAAGTGGGACTCATGTAGTGAGTCTAGACTCTGGTACAGTTAAGATGAATATTCCATGAGTCGTAGTTATCGCTGTTGAATTGAATTGTTTGACGCTCAAACTACCAGTCGGGGCGATCTCCTCTCCATTTGATGTTGGTTTTATTTTGATTAGAGACATCTCATGTCATAAGGCGTGGTACCGGCAAAAAATTTGCAAAAATATTGGCAATTTTAGCCTGGTCATCAAAACAAGATTGGTATTCTGAAATCTACTCTCGGGATAAAGTTGGCTTGAGATATCTCTAAAGAAATTGGTTTTTATTCTTGTTGGTGCTGCTATCGGTGATGTTGTTGTTGTTGTAATTGCTGTAGTCGTTGATTTTTTTGGAAACCAGCTGTTGGTGCTGTGAGTGAAAGATTGCAAGCGTAAACTATGGCGAAATTCAAAAGTCTAGCTATCTTTTCGTTCGAAAAAAGGCCGCTCGAAGGACGCATTTATGATTTAATGAATTAACTGAACATCAACCTCGTCCTCAGGCCCCAAATCGAATTTCCTCGAATCTCAACCGTCAAATCGATTTTGGCCCTGGTACCGGCCACAAAAATCTGCCAAAATACTGGCAATGTTGACTTAGGCATAAAAACAGGATGTAGAATCCGAAAGCAGATGTTCTAAGAAAGGAAAAGCCAAGAATTTCATTGATAAGTGTCAGGGAAGATACAATATATCATGTAGCATCATTTTTTGTTTTTTTTTTCACATGTTTTTCACATAGTTTTCGGCCTATTTTGGTGTGAAATTTTAAAGAAACTGTGACGTCACTTACAATTCTTATTGTTTGAACAGCCAATCAAATTGCCAATAGACAAGGCCAATCGATACCAGGGTCAAATATGGACAGCGGAGTTTCACGTAGAGGCCCATTCACCCTGGGCACGAGGTTGACTGAACGTAGCTGGTGAAAATCAAACTTCGATGATCATCGTTCAGCAACTTTACAGCGACTTAACACGACAGCCAAACGGTCCAAACATTTCACCGAAAATCGTTGATGAAGGTTGTTCAGCAAAATGTCAAGAGCGTTAGGCCTGGGCTTAAAACGATGTGCAAGAAACTATTTCCTACCTTTCTTTTTGGTACATCACTTGACTTTGAAGCTGCCTCAAATCTTGATCTAATGCTGGCCGTCGTCAATGGAGCATCATTTTCAGCGGGTGCACCATCCGTTATCTCTGCTTTGTTGTGCTCCTTCCTGTGGTGGTCCGGCTTATGGTGGGCTGGCTTATGGTGTCCATCCCTATGCTGCGCAGGCTTGTGATGCTCCTTTCTATGGTGCTCCGTCTTATGGTGACCGGCCTTACTGTGCTCCGCTTTTGGTGTTCTGCCTCTTCGTGGCCTGGCTCATGGTGCTCAGCAACAGGGTGCTCCGACTTTCCGTGTTCTTTCTCATGGTGCTCCGGCTTGTGGTGCTGTGGCTTCTGATGCTCTGGCTTGCGGTGTTCTCCTCTATGATGCTCAGCTGCTCTGTGTCTACTAGCTGGAGCATTTCTGGGACCTCTCGGAGCATTTCCATGACTGTCGTGTTTCTTGGATTCAAATCTGGCGCGAATTTGCGAAGGCGTCAGTTTCGTCTCCTCTTCCTTCTCTCCGCTCTCTTGCTTTGTGACACGAGAACGAGGCAGCGTTGCAGATTTACGTGCATGCGTTTCATGGGACGATTTTGCAGTTACTTCACGACTCGATGAAGACCTGGAAAAAAGTAAATGGTCATTGAATGCCACGTTATCGGAAGTAAATAAAAAAGCAAAACATTAAGATAATCATCAAGTAATATACACACATTTCTATGCCAAACATTTGTTTGATTTCGAATTTTAACATCAAGTTGGGTCCTAGTATGGTAATGTAGCCAACAACGTTTCATAATGTTAAACGTATGTTACGTCATCTTGTCACCCGTCTACGCCTCAAAAGTCAAAAGCACGTACAAAATGTGCTTAAAGGACAAGTTTTTTTACGCCTGCAGAATTCATCTGCATACTTATCGAGCACAAATTGTTTTTTTTTTATATTCAACTTCGAGTTTTCTTAAGGGAAACGAAGGACTTGGATTAGGGTCAGTTTTTCTGCTATATCTATCTCAACTCACATGTAACTGCAAACAACGACTAGAAGGGGAATCCTTTGCCTGGAAGGGCAAAATATCTTTCAGAAGGGTGGAAGCGAAAAATTGTCCGAAAATCAGCCTGGAAAAAATAATCGTGCAGGCCGGAAACAAAGTGTTCCTCTAAAAATGTTTCTACGTAATGCCTGGTTTCCATATACATAGTCAATGATGATGGAGAAGACGCCGTCAATGCGCCCTCTTTGCGACGGGGACCCTTACAATGATAAGTCAACGATATGGAACTTAGGCTTAAATCAAAGATAAAAAATTCTTACAGATCTTCACTCCAAACCATCTTTGGCGTATAATCTCAACTATATCGAGAAGTCTGTCAGTTCAACTTTCCCAGCAAGTACACAACTCCAAATAAAATTCTACGTCGAGTTGTTGAAACCAAACATTAAAGTGTAGCAAGAAAATTTTCCTTCTACAGTGTGACGAGTGTGACAAGAAGGCCTTCGTATAAGTTCGATTTTCAGGATCCCAAAGATTTTATCTCCCTTTCACAGGCTTCATTCTTAATTATATTAAAACTCAAGGCAGGTTTTGTTAATTCAATACAGTATATATTCAAATAGACCTTTAAAGTTTTTGTAAATATATTGACCAATGTTAGGGTTACCAATGGTTTCTGTTTGAATAGAAAATGACGGATGTCGAGTCTTAAACATATACGGCCTGATAAAGGACAGTCCATCCTGTATTTTCTAACAAAAACAATAGGACAATTGTTGCTAGGATTATAAGGGTAGAACGGAAAAGAGAAGTTGCCAGATTAAACATGAAGTTATTCTGTAACGAAGTGAAGACCTTTGGAACTATATAGAAACAATAGTTTTGGGCTGAGCAAAACGGAAACTGTGGCATTAGTCACCTCAGAACATGTCTGTGTACTATAGAGGAGGATATTTAGTACAGAGAGGGAGATCATCAGTGCAGTAGAGGGAGATCATCAGTGCAGTAGAGGGATATCATCAGTACGGTGGAGAATTTTCAGTACTGATTTCACTGCACTGAGATATCCCTCCACTGTACTGACTGGATATCTTCCGCCGAACTGATGATATCCCTCCACCGCACTGAACATCATCCACCGTACTGATGATATCCCTCCACCGTACTCATGATATCCCTCCACCGTTCTGATGATATCTCTTCACTGTACTGACGATATCCCTCAACCGTACTGAACACCCACCACTGTACTGATTATATACCTCTTCACACCCTCCACGGCACGGTACTGCACAGAAATTACCCGGGGTGATAGTGGCAAAAACCAGTTTTAAACCAGGGTCGACCTTGAGTACTCCAGTCTCTTAACACTGCGGCAAATTTGAGGACTTGCCGTCTCTTAAAAGTTTCTTGATTTGAAAAAGCTCATTTATTTACACTCTGGATTTGAAATTGGCTTATCAAGAGATGTTTAAACGTTTGGCAACAAAACATTGCCTGACGAGCAAAAATAAGAAAGCTGCGCGATGAAAACGTAGAAAAAAACATGATTCAAGACCTTGCTTGAAAAATGTTTGCCAAGCAAAGTTTCGGGCATGGCCGAACAGTAAAACATTCTGCTTCACAAGCAAATTGCAAATGTTTGACAAACAATGTTTGATCGTTTGGTCCGGGCTTAAGATTTAAAATACAATCACAACAAATAACAGAAACAAACCTTGGCTTTGTAGCACTTGGTTCATGAGACAGCGATGCCGCTCTTTCTTTCATTGCTTTTCTTCTTTCTTCCGCAGACGGGGCAGCCACAGTTGCTGACCTCCCTTTCGTTGCAAACGCTGCCCTCTTTTCGGTGTGGTCTCCAGTGGCTCCATGAGATACCTTTCTTTCTGTAGCTCCTTTTCCAGCCTTGTGCACATCTGCAGTATCATGTGAAACTTTTTTCTCTGTGTGTACTTTATGATCCGAGGCACCATGCGATGCTTTCCTAGCCGAATGCCTACGTTGACGTGCTTCTGCGCCGTCGTGCGATGCTTTTTTCTCCGGCACTTGACCATCATGCTTTGCAGCAGCTCCATGTCCTTCTCGACTAGAAGCAGGCTTTTCTGTGTCTTTTTTGTGTACATCATGACCGTCTCGAGTCCCACCAACGTCGTGTCGCTTTCCAGCTGATCGCCTCCTGGCTCTAGCTGCAGCCGCATCTCCCTGTGGTTTAGCTGTGTCTACCTTTGGTTTGTCACCAGGCACTGACGGTTTATGGCCTTTCGGTTCGGGCGTTCTGTGATGGGAATCAGTTTTCTTCTCAGCGTCCCTATGGTGGCTGATTCTTCTCCTATTTCTTGGGCTAGTTTGTTTCGTATCTTCGTGACTTTTCGGACTGGTAGAGGTTTCTTCCGTCAAAGGCTTAGTTGCTTTTTCACTCGATTCCTCTTCTTGCTTGTGCTTTAGATCTTCGCGTTTTGTTCGAGATATTCTAAGGAATCTTCTTTTGTGCTTTGCATGTGTTTCTGGTGAGGTTGTAGGCGATGCATGCTCGGCCCTAGAAAATATAGTTTATGTACAGAAAGTTAAACAACAGACGGTAAAAGGTCTTAAGCTGTGGCTAAACCAGGCTATACTAGGAGACACGCGTGCGACGTTGTATTCGGGGTGGTTCCCAGGGTGGTTAAACATGCGAGTGACAGCAAAATGTCCCCCGAGCCACGGAGACGAAGTATTTAGTTGTGATAAAGAGACAGTACAAGTAAGTTTGGAAGAAAGAGCCACCGAGGACTGCAGATTAGTTATTGTTACATTTAATACATGTCGTTCTTTCTTTTTGCTTTTCTCTTACTATTTCAAGCACTTCACAATAGTTGAAACAATATCAGACAAAGGCTAGTTTGTTGTTGTGCAATTTTCGTGTCACCCTAGCTAGGAGGGGGCAGTTAAGTAACGAAACGCTCGGAGCCTGTAGGAATTAACTAAGATGTGGCCCTTATGCAGGAACGGCGAAGCGAAGTGATCTTTACGGGGACAGGGCTCGGCGAAGGTATCTCACTCCTCGAAAAGACGTACGAAATTCCTATTAAAACAAAAGGATTCTTACAAGATTCCTACAAAAACAATAGAGATTCCAGTGAGATGGCACAAGATTCCAAGGAGCGAATTGCCTCCGGCTCGGAGACAAGTGGGAAGATTTTTGAAAACATGCCCTTTTAGAGTCTTGAAAAATGCACGTTACGTGACCCCTGGTTAATGACTGTTAATGATTGTCTTTATAGCCTATAGGAAGACTTAGTATGGCCTATAGGAAGCATAGTATGGTGAGAAAGCGAACAATACCAACAATTTGCATCTCTTGGTTGGCCTGGGGGCCCTTGGTTCTTGAACTAAGAGAGCCTAAACTGCGTTAAGCCACTGGCGGGGGAGGGATAAATAAGAATTAGTTTGGCACGACCTATAAACTAGCCCTCTTCAGTTAGACAGAGACGGGTTATTTTAAAAAACATAATATGACAGTCACTGCACTAAACTCAATCCTGTTATTTAACAGTAGGTAAATCATTGTAAAGAGTTACCGAGCACTTATAATAGAGAGAGCATTATGCAAGTTCACCGTTATAATGATCGTTTTATGAAAAGCGAAAAAGGTACACGAGTTAAACCCTATACACAGACGAAAGTTCTGAACCCAGATTCTGCTATTTTGTTCTATTGTTGCTTTTAAAAGGGTTTTGAGAATTTTACCTAGTACTATTCTAATTTTGCTTAAATACTGCTAAAAGCAAATTGGCTTTCAGTTAACAAGCTTTAACTATCCAACTATCCATTTTACTTTTTCTCATTATAAGTTCGAAAATGCGCAGTTAATCTTAAAACATATTTGATAATCTCATCATAATCAGGTTGACTTTAATCCCTTAATCTATGTTGTCTTTAAGATGAAAATAAATGACTGGAGATGAGCAGAACTACAATGGATAACAGGTACGATATAACTACGTTTCTTCTTATAAGAAACTGGTTTATAAGAAACCTAGATCTTCAGGTCTTCAGAATTGGAAACTTTTAGAAACATCGCAACGCTGTCGCTATGTCCGAAAGGACTATAATCATCATCATCATCATCATCATCATCATCATCATCATCATAAAAAAATTCTTATCATCATCATAATCGTTATCGTTATTGTCATCATCATCATCATCATGAATCATCATCATCATCATCATAATCATCATAATACAGTCATGTGCATAAGTTTAAGACCACATGTCATTTTCTCTGTTTCATTTGATCAACCTCAAAACTACGCAATATGTCTAAAAGAAACAAACTCACATCCTTGTACTGAAATTCTATGTAACTTTAAAGTTCTATTAAGCAGAAAAATGTAATGCAGCTAGAGAATTATATGAATTGGCATGTTAGCAGGGCCTTTTGTTTTAATCGAGTTGTTGTAAAAGGGCCTTGGCGACTAATGTTTATCTTGGACAAATCTTTTTTCTATAAAGCCAGGTCTTTTCTGAACGTGATATAAGCACAAAGGATGCAACAAGACATCAGCAACACCCTGCATTCACAATAACACACATTGCTTGCATGCAGCAAAAATTTGACCACGCTGAACCGTAAGTTACTGAGGCACTTGCACCTATAATTGCAAAAAGTCAATTCAAGGAAAATACCACGTGAACATAGAAATTCATGAAAGTTTCTAGCTGCATTACATTGGTTTGCTTCATATAAGTACAAAGCTACATAGAATATCAATATGGGGACGTGAATTGGTTTCTTTTAGACATATTGCATAATTTTGAAGTTGGTCTAATGACAGGTGGTCTTAAACTTATGCACATGACTGTAATAACAATCAACATCATCATCATCATAATCATAATCATAATTATAATCATAATAATAATAATCATCATCATCATCATCATCATCATCATTATCATTATCATCATCAACTAGTAATAATAACTTTTAGAAAAACATCAACATAATGAAGTAGGCTCAGGGCAATCCTCATGGTAGTTGTCAATCTTTGCATAGAATGATGAACTAACAAATTGAGGCACGTTGTGCTAGCTTTTATCTTAAATCATGTAGATTATTCTAGACACGTCAACATAAGACAAGGTTCGTAGCCCTTCCTCATTATGAGTGGGCAGCAGAACAAACTTCACTTCACAGTGTGGATACAACTGAGCCATTTCAAGGGGTAGGGCTGGTCATAAAAATGTTGGGCTGAGTTAGCATTAAGTTGGCTTTGCCAATACAGTCAAACTTTTATATCTGAAATATCAAAAATGCCTCAGCCATTCTGAATAAATGAGTTTTAGTTTTTTAGTGTGTCATTACAGAACCTCCTTCCCTACCAAAACCCAGAGGGCAAACATGGATTTCCCTCACAATGGTGAACGGTGAAGGTGATATGGTGTATGTAGCACGTCACTTGGATCTCTATTATAGGGAAACTAATCGAGACCTCAACCCTGGCTGTGTTGCTACTGTGTCTGGGCTTGAACCATGACCACACTGAGCTCCTGACACCATGAGCCCAGTCTGCAGAGTGTGTGAGTGGTGCAACCGAGATATATTTGCTCAAATCAATCAGCGCACACCAATGCATCATTGTTCTATTTTTCTAGTCTTAAAAAGTCTTAGGTCAAATCATATTTTGCCCCTGCACCATCAGCTTCTTGGCAATGGTGCACCCAAAATCATGTTGAAACGATGTGCACTCTGCAGACTGGCCATGAGCCAGCTGGGTTAGACCAGGATAGGATCGGATGCCATGCCACGTTCAACACTAGTTATACACAAGTTACACTTCACACTGCCCCAAAGCATTACAAATCTGTTTGTGGCTTGGTGCTTGAGGACAGTCCTTACTTTACAATAGCTGTTTAATTGAAAAACATTTTGAATGACGCAATGGGCTGGGCTTGCCAGTATCCTTATATTGGTTGCTGCACATTTTAAAATCTTCAGCTAAACAAATAAAATAAACATGTTGGTTTTTGGGAAAACAAACCTTTCATCTGATTTTTCTTTGCTTTCTTGATCATCTTTAAGCTGACTTTCCTCCTCCATTTGCTTCAAATAATCTTCTACTGATAAATCTGCTTCTGCCTCCATTTCTTTCAAATAATCCTCGACGGAGACATCAACACTTTCCTCGTCTGTCTGATGTTTTAGGCCCTCCTCGTTCAGGGCCTCGCCTTTTTTGTCGTCATTTTCAATCGCTTCATTTCTGATCTGCTGGAGATACTCTTCCACTGAGATATCAGCATGCTCCTCATTATCTAATGCAACATCATCCTGGGAAGTCAAATCATTTTCTTTCAAGTATTCTTCGATCGTTTTGTCTTGATCATCAGTCTTTTCTTCTCCAGTCTCGCCTCCACTGTTCATCTTAGCAAGATACTCCTCGATTGTCAAGTCTTCAGATTCCATGGCCAAATAAAAGATCGCAGTCAATCCCTCACGCTAATGGGTTCGATTTGAAAAATTCACAAAGCTAAGAGCTTGCTTTGGAAAGAAAGCAACCGAAACGCCAAGCAAAGGAACACATAAACTTCGAAAGAAATTTTTCTGGGCGCGGACTGTGTAGAAAGGAAGTAGTAAACTTCCTGCTTTGATGCCTTGTGCTTTTGTGCCATGATAATGTACAGAATTTGTGGACCTTTGGACCAGATACGCTCGGACCTTAGGACCAGATACGCGCATGCCGCACACACAAAGGAAAAACCCCGAGAAAAAGATAGTCTTTAATTTTTATGTTCGAAGAATTTCGAACATATTGGTGTGGAGTGGCGTGTCACTAACTAACTAACTAACTCACTGACTGACCAACGCTTGAACAATGGAAAACGTGTAACAATAGTGTAAGCATCTCAAGAATGCTCTTAGGGCCATTGTCTTGGCTATTGATGCGCAATTTGCGGTTGGTTTTTCACAATGGTGACCTGCAAACGGCTTTGTCAATCTTAGGTCATGTGACAATTGTTCTACTGACTCGTAATTGCCATCTTTGACGATGTGGCTGTGGCAAGATCTAACGGAACGGCACCACCACCACAACCACCCCTACAACCATCACCACGACCACCCTTATCACCAAGACCGCCCCCCATCACCACCACCACAACCAACCCTACAACCATCACCACGATCACTCCTATCATAACCACCACAACCACCCCTACCTTCAGCCCCACAACCACCTCTACCACCACCACCACCACCACACCCACCCTACCACCACAATCACCCCCTACCTCGTACGGGGGGGTGTGGGGGGTGTGACACCCAGGCAAGCCGTCCGTCGGCAAATTCGAGAAGAACGGAATTTTTCGGCAATACTAACTAAGGGCGAGAAATGTTGCAAATCAAAAGAAACAAAAAAAGTGTCGGCAAATGTCGGGAAAGCGTTCAGCACATAGCTTGCCGACGAATACTAGCATCCACTTTCCACAGCTGCCGACAAGTTAGGTATCAATAACAGTTAGGGGGTTGCTAACTGCGAGCAAATGCCGAGAGAAAGTGTTTCCTTACCAGCTTATCGTATCTGTATATGCCAGTTTGCCAGCCATAACAGATACAAGCGCGCAGCAGCGAACAGGATAGAGATACAATACACGGGGTCGCCAAGACTGCCTATGTCTAAAATTAGAGGTTTAGTCCTATTTCAAACTGTAAAGCGCTCTAGAGTGCATTATCAAACTAGTCTCAAATTATACAGTATATACAAGAATCAAACTGGCAAATGATTACAATGTTGTTGTTCAACAGCTGAAAAGATTGTGTTTCACGGCATTTTAGAGTTCAAATTTTCAAAATTTTCCGGGGGAGCATGCCTCCGGACCCCTCTTGCATGTGTGTCCCCAGGTGCGGTCTGGCCCGGGGGGCAAATCGGCGATCGCCAACCGGGGCCTCTAATAGGTGAAGTTGGTAGAATGATAGAAAAATTACGGGCCCTTTCCGTGAAAGTTGGAGAAGATAATCTATATGCACCGAATTCTTACAGTCATGAGTAGAGCCCCACAATGACCGGTATCTACAGTTTTCGTGAGCCAATTCAAAAAGCAGGTGGATATTAAAATCGTTTCGTGCCGTGCGCCGTGCGACGGCTGCGACCATGCGCAAAATCTTTCTCCTTATCACAGCAAACAAGATGGTTGAATCTTCACCAGAGCAAAACCGATCATTATACACACAGTAATGTTTCTACAGTTTTATTTTGAATTTCTAAGGTTTTTCCTTTTCTTTTTCGTGGGTTGACTATTTCTTTCATTCCAAAGATGAGGTGCTCGAATTGCTAGAATAGCCGTTTTAGAGGGTCTAGCAACAAAACACGGAGGGTGGCAGATTTTAGTCTTCCCACTTGAAGTTTGCAGACGTCTAAACTCGAAAAAAAGTGCTAAAGTATGTTTCTCAAATTGAAATGCAAGCATAGTTCCCCTCAGCACATCTATCAATTAATAACTAATATCGACTGAGCGTATTTAAGATGAATTCTTTATTAGTGGGTGTGGTTCAGAAACATTATTTGTCACACCCTGAACCGGGCCCTTTTGATTTGGTAGCCACCCTGCAATTGTGGTGCCAGATCGCCCATGTGTGTCCCCCATTTCTGTATGATGTTCTATGATTCAAGCATAATATTGCTGACCTGACGGTTGTGTGCAAAGCATGGGAAACAACAACAAATTCGCTAAGGAAAGAGCAACAGCCAAGCCACACCCATGTCTAAAAAGCCACGCCCATTTTGTCGGCAAAATGTTGAGCTACACCCCCCAGTCGTTTAGACCTAGCGACGGCCTTGCATGGTCATCGTCGACATCATCATCATAACCACCCACCACCATTATCATAATAATCATTCTCGTCATCGTTGTGCATACCGATAAATATCTTTCATCATTTGACCGAAATAGCTATATTCAACCAGAGTGGTTCCTCGAACATGCCCATAGGGCCCCTATGTTTTATTTCGATAAACTCATTTCGCCAAAAATCCAATCAGATATACACATTTTAACTGCATTCTTCTAAAAATCAAATTCTATAAACTCTATAACCTTCTAACTCAACTCTACTCTTAGCTCAAAAACTACAATACAGTATATTGGTAATAAATCTACGGTAACCCTTATGAACTAAAAAGGAACAGTACTATTTTTTAGATTTTTCACATAACACAAAGAAACTTCTGTTACCAGAATTCCCCCTTCCCCCCTTTTCTCTAATTCTCCTGTATCTAACCTCGTTCTAGAACTGAGACCACGGGAGAAGGAAGTCAAAGGTCAAAGGTCCAAAACGATAGGACGTGTCGTTGTTGCAGAGCTGCTTGTCCAGGCCTAGCACACAGCAACACTGATGCACGGTGATCGAATACAAATCCAGTGAAAAAGGTATAAACTTTGTGCGGAAATTTATATTTTTATTGTAAGCTGCCTTAGGTTTGCGCTGGTGAAACAGCACAGTGCCAACGCACATGCTAAATATAATAAAACGTGCTGTTTTGGGGCTCTTTTACAAAAAGGAAATTGAAGACCCGTTGTTTTAGGCTTCCTGAAAGTGATAAAATAGTGGACTGATAGCATAGTCTAGTGGTGTGGTAATGGGTGGTCTGATGGAAATTAGGGGAATTTACTGCTGAATTTGGGCCCTCCTTGAACATCAGGAAGAAACTGCCAATTTTGGTCACAAAATTTTGTTATCCCACCTCCACCCCCATTTTTGCAGCCCATTTGCACCCGAACCAGAATGCCTCCAATTAAAGTAAGCGTGTCAATGCAAAAGTGACAAATACCAGGAACTAACCGATCTTTATTTTCTTCCGAATCTTCCATTTCATTTGGATCTTCTTTTTGAAATTCCTCAAAATCTTTATCAGAGTCATCTTGATACTGATCTTCAGGTGCTTGGAATCCAGAGTCTGGTGCTTCGGATGCCATAACATACTTCTTATAGAGAGCTAAAATGTAGATTTTCTATTTCACCCTTTAAAATAAAACTTACACGAGTTACAATATATTACATCTTAGAACATGTTAGCAGAAAACGAAGCAGAAATGGAAATCAAATCTTCGGTGGTCCCAAAGCTGTCCAATTTGCTTCAGCTAGATCCATATCTGGTTCCATTTAAGCAAGAGATTGAAAGAAGGTAAGTGAGTGAACTTCAAATTTAGGACAATTAAACTTTGGAGGACAGACGTCTTTGAAAATTCTTGTGTTCTGTTTGATAGGAATGAATAACAAAGCTGCACTCTGAAACAGTTGAACTGTTCTTAGCAAAGAAGCCCATACTTTATAAATACAGTAAACATATTAGAGGTGGTGTGGTTGGCTCGCGTTTGTGAGGCAGTGGATTCAAATCTACTTTAGACCACTTTCCACAAGCCTACACATACATAGTCAACTCAGCTGCCCATCCTTCCAAGGGCTGTAAATGAGTACTTTGGGTATTTGGTCTAGAATGCCGTTCTGGGGGCATAAGCTGCAGGCCCACATCAGCTGCATAGCTGCCAGAACCCCTGAACTGCCTTAACAAATAAACATTGTTTACTTGCTTGCTAGTCTATCTACCTATCTTTTTATTAACCTGCCTGCTTATCTTTCTGTCTGCTATATCTGTATATGCCTTTCTATTTATCTATATTCTACATGAGTGGATTTAGCAATA
Source organism: Chrysaora quinquecirrha (assembly GCA_014526335.1). Lineage (NCBI taxonomy): Eukaryota > Metazoa > Cnidaria > Scyphozoa > Semaeostomeae > Pelagiidae > Chrysaora > Chrysaora quinquecirrha. Next base: position 4,986,600 of record JACTAT010000035.1, read on the forward strand.
AAGGGGTCTTTTATAGGTTTGCAGCTTCGCGTCTTCCACCCCTGTTTTGCATGCAGCTTATGGATTGTGCAATGCTTTTTCTATGGTTTGTGACTTCAGAATAAGTTGCTTCTACAGCTGCAGCTTTAAAGGTGCTGTGGTGCCATAATCCAGCTGGCTCGTGGTGTCAGAAGCTCTGTGTGGTCAGGGTTTGAGCCCAGCCAGGGTAGCGTCAGAGCCAGGGTCAAGGTCTTGATTAGTTAACCTACTACTTAGATCCTAGTGACCGCGCAACACCATTTCTCCTTCACCTTCACCTTTAAAAAGAAAAATAGGGTACAGCTTCATGATTTCACAAGGAATGGGTGTGAAAAGGGCTCCTTGGTGCTAGAAAATGAAGTAGGATAAGCAACGGAATGACCTTAACAAGCGACCAGATAAATGTCAATTGACAAGCTGTTGGAGCCATTGGTGTTTTATCCAGGAGTAATTAATCGGTAGTGGCTTAGCCATTTAGTTGATGACGGATTATGTCTTTGAGCTGATTTTTCACAGTTTTGCACCTTCTAAACCCTCCTATTATGAGTTCCCTTTAAAGTCACATTGCTGTAGAAGTCTTTTTGGTATTATAGGTATAGTTTGCTTGACAATGTATTGACTGGTATAAACAAACATGAAGGTGGCATTGATGCTTTCACCAAAGCATACACAAAGTATGGCTTGAAAAGAGTAGAGAATGGTATCATGTGCCGAGAGTGGGTGCCTGCAGCCACTGCTGTTTTTCTTGTGGGAGATTTTAGTAAGTTTGAGAAAAAGATTATTTTTGAAGAAATGAAAACATGTTACAGAATATTACTTTTATCAATGTTATTGATTGGCAGTTATGTTATTTCTTGCATCAGTTTGTTGTTTTTTTTGCACTTTGTGCATTTCCAGACATTGCGTCCAACCTTTTATTCATCTAACCTCTACAGCCTTTTAAGGTGTTTTGCCTAACCCATGTGTTGTTTTTTCCACTTGTTTTGTTTCTTGTTTGCTTGTGTTCAGTGACGTGGCCAGACATCCATCGTTGGGAGGGGGGAGCAAAAGGGTGTGGTCAAAGAGAATTAGGGCAAGTTGTTAAGAAAAAGCAACCAGGTTGTACCCTACCACATTTTTACACCAAATTTAGCCTATTTAAAAAACCTCTTGGTGATCATTTGGGAGCTGCCACTGTGCCCCCCCCCCTTGGCTACACCACTGCTTGTGTTTATACCAACTTGTTTCCTTGCCTCCTTGCCTTAAGTTTCATAGCCAAGTGGAGAGTCTAAGATACTATGTCCCCTAGAATTTCAGAGTAATATATAATTTTTTTGTAATAAAATCAACATTTTATCAATAAAATATACGAGAGTAATGAACTTAATATTTTTGGCAGAGCTTGTCTAAGTTGGTTTTTGTCAAGAGAGAACAATGACCATTTCTAAATGGTCAACATTAAAGCACCCGTATGAGTTTGTTGCTTTTGTTTACTATATTTGTTCAATTTTTTAGATGATTGGAACAAAACGTCACATCCATTAACCAAAAGGGAGTTTGGTGTTTGGGAGCTGTTCATCCCAGATGGTGAGTTCGGTACAGAGTCAATTAAACATGGATCAAAATACAAGGTATGTCAGTGTTATCAGTTGATTGCTTGTAGTTCACAAAGAGTATATTTGGACGAAAGGACTTGTTAATTGAAATTTTTTTAAAAGTTTAACAAAAATAGTTCTCGATACCAAATTCGTATTGAGCAACCAAAATCTTGTCTAGGTGGAATGTTTTACTAGTTTAGCGCTTGTATTATTGAGTTGATGAGCGTTTAAAGTTTACGATTTTGTAAGGGCTTTAACCAGTCGGGAAAAAGTTTCACCCCAAGTCATTTTCACCCCCTATTTCTAGAATCGGGAACTTTGAACACTCACAAATCAATAGTATTGACGCTAGCTTAGAGAAACTGTGTACTTATAGACTAAGATTAAAGTGTTTTACGAAATTCTAGCATCGAGAGCATTGAAAGACTGAAATCGTGAAGTTTTGAAAATGTTCATTCTTGGCAGTCTTTCGTCGAAAAGGTCTGAAAGTCTATTTTCCACTAGATGACAATGAAGGAGTGACTCTCGCAGTGCAATGAGATTTCGTTGTTTGCAAAACGTGAAGTGAAGGAAACCAAATAGGTGTAGCAATCACTGTAATCTTAAGATAATCGTCAATGATTGTGAAATCATAATCACAAAGCGTGGAAATAAGAATTGGTTCAACATATAAACGATTTCTATGATTCTGCTGTGATCTGTTTCCTTAAAAGACCACTATCCGTAATAATCTTCTGATAAAATCGTGCAACAATCGTGTTATGGAAACCGTGCTTTAAAACAGATCTTTGATACTAGTCTTAAGAAGATTTTCCGCACTCAGTCAAGGCTATTTTCTGTTAACTATCGGTTAAACTGAAAGCAGGGCATCTTTTAAGAAATTTCTAATGGTGGGAATTTTCTGTAAAAGAGAACTTCTGAAATACGATGAAAATCGGTTTCAACAGAAAGAAATACAACATGGGTAACTTCCTTTCTATGAAAACGCCTTTTTATGGACCATTTTATAACCTTGTTTGAATTGAACACATTATCAATAATTGAAAATAACATTGAACATGAAACTGTCAGTGTGACAATGTGACTATCAGTGGAGAGGTGCAGGGTGAAATCAATAAGGGAAACATATCATCAAAAACCGTGGTAGAAGAACATGAAAAAGATCACATTGATGATAGACTAAGCATCGGTAATAGTTTGAAAGATAATATGAACGAAGATACGCTAAAACTCTTTTTCGAAAAAAGGGCACTTTTACTGGTGGGGAATTCTTGGCCAACTGGTGGGGAAATGTAAGGGCCCAGGTGGGGAATTTTCCCCACCAGTTTGTATGTTAAAATCCCTGTCAACTTTGAACATTTATAGTTCAATGGGGGCGAGTTGACTTTGAAAGTGGGGCGAGTTGATCTAGAAGTGGGGCGAGTTGGCCGAGGGGCAATTCACTCTGTGAAAATCTCGTACACCTTTGCTGGAAGTCCTATTGTTTTCTCGGAAGTCCCTTTAAAGTCCTTTTGTTTTAATGGGAAACTCGTACGCCTTTTTGCAGAGTGAAATGCCCCTCGGAGTTGGCAATGGGGCGAGTAGGTAGTGAGGCGAGTTGACTAGAAACCTATCAAAGCCCCCCTAAAAATCTGCAGCACAAGCCTTAATTTCAACCGTAAATTGTTTTTCGCAGCTAATAGTCCATGATAAACACGGCAATAGCCTGGAAAGAATTTCACCGTGGGCCACGTATGTTGTACAGAATGAAGAAACAAAGCTCATGGAACCAATATTTTGGAATCCGGTGAAGAAACACGAATTCAAACACCAACGACCAAGGAAAATTGACAACCTCAGAATCTATGAATCCCACGTGGGCATATCCTCAGAATCATATCACGTAGCCTCGTATACGCATTTCAAAGAGAAAGTTCTGCCTCATATAACTTATCTTGGGTATAATTGTATACAGTTAATGGCAGTGATGGAGCATGCGTATTATGCATCGTTTGGATATCAAGTTACGAGTTTCTTTGCACCCTCGAGGTAAGTAAAGTTTATTCATTACATATCGTTATTCTAAGTATTGAGGAGGGCTGGAGAAGCGGGGGAGCCATGGGCTGTATGGCTTTAAGAATTACTCGATGATTTCATTGAGCTCTGTAGCCCAGTGGAAAAATCATTGGGTCTCTGATAAGTGCAGTCCAGGTTTGAATCCATCTATTTTGGTATGCCATTTGCAGAAAAATCTATCCTAGTGTTTGCTATCCATGACAAATATGTACACATATGTATGGTGCTGAAGAACGCTCAACATAGCCAAAACATGATTAAGTTAAACGGGAGGAGAGTTTTGGGCGACTTGGAGAGTTACTCGGCGATTTCATTGAGCTCTATATAGCTCAGTGGAAACGTCGTTGGCTCTCTCGTAGTATCGTCATGCAGTCCAGGTTCGAATCCAATCAACTGTGGCATGCCACTTGTGAAAACCCAGAATTATGTGCATGTTCTTTAATGAAATTATCATTTCAAACAATTCCAGTGCATGAACAAAATCGTTTCGTGCAGTATTCATCATGCACCGTTCATTTATCATGCATTATTTGCACCGTTCAATAAGATGTTCATTTTAGAGGCTAGCTTTGATAAGCGTATTCCTTTGGTAGGTTATCAGGCCATATAGGCTATAGAGTTGAGGGTCGTATAGGGGTTCTGGGGAACAGGGGAACATGCCCAAAAACAACTTGGGGAATAGGGAACAAACAGGAATCTGCAGAGGGAACAAGGGAAGAAACATTTTTGTTTCAGGGATCAGGGAACAATCTAAAAGATTAGATAAAACATTTGAGAATAGAAATGATTGATGAAAAATGCAAGAATTTTAGGATTTTCATCCTTCTTTTATTTATACTTAATTTTTTCCCATTTATACTCAGATTTATACTCAAGTTGGATGATCGTCACATGTCTACGTCACCCATTGACCTCGTTTTGGATTCAATTTCTGGTTTCTTAGGCCAAAAGAACTGCGAGGCAGGAGGCAGGCCCCTTATATTAGCGAAATCGGAAATAAGAATAACACACGCAGCTCTGAACATTTGAACCTTGATAGACCTTTTCAAGGAGATCTAGGTCGGCATAACATTTTCTGGAAGATGGTAGATATTTTGAGTAAGGGAATCCTCTCCGCAATTAACAGTTCAACTACCTAATTTGAGGTCGCTTTAGGAGAGGTAGTGCAGTATATTTTGTTTCAAATTCACGACTTATGGAAGGAAAGAAAAAAGGAATCTGCAACAATAAAAGTTGAAAATATCAAAGTTGTTAGTATAACTAAAAAAAGGAAAATATTTGATTGAATGCCTCCTTGGGCTAATATGCTTGGACTTGAAACATTTCTTCCACTTTCACTCCTATAAATCGTGAATTTCAACCATAATTTTCTCAATACCTGCCCTGAAGTGACCGCAATCCAGGTCCTTGCAGGCGGAGACGATTCCCTTACTCATCATATCCGCCATATTCCAGAAAAATGTCGCACCACATCCTTGGAAAGATCTATAGGCTATGTTAGACTTATTACTTTCCTCCCACTCTTTCGGAAACAGCTTCTAACAACTACAATAGCATACAGCTGTTTCCTCAGACTGGCACGACTTTTTGACTGAAAGTTTATGAGTCGTAGTTGGAGCGGGGTGTTGGAATGTGGAGGAGCGTAGACTAGGACGAATGTAATAAGTCTAAGACTATGTCACAAATTCTAGTTTTAAAATGTCGCTCTGATCCTTTGCTACAATGAACTAACTATTCAATGATTTTTAATCTACAGTATATTGTTTCTCCCAAGTTTCATTTCTTTAATTTAGTCGTTATGGAACGCCTGATGAGCTGAAAGAATTGATTGATGAATGCCATAGACTTGGAATAGTTGTCTTACTGGACGTTGTCCACAGTCATGCTTGCAAGAATGTTCTGGATGGGCTGAATCAATTTGATGGCACAGAAGCCGGTTTCTTTCACGTTGGTCATAGAGGATCTCATGAGTTATGGGACAGCAGACTATTTGATTACAAGAAGTGAGTAACTATATAGTAATTACTATTGAATCCCTGTTTAACGAACCCCTCGTATAACAAGTTTTTTATTATAACGAACAAAAATGCCTGGTCCGAGCTCCCTGCATAAAGAATATTTTTCTACTTCTCGTCGAGGCTCGTTATAACGGGAGTCATCCGTACCAGAAGAGGCTTATGAACCCCCTAGGGCTTTTTGTTGGGGAGAAAACGAACTCTTTCTTTTCTCACTTGGGCTCTTTTAATTTTATTGATCTACCCGCTGTATCCGGCTAGCTGATTGGTGTTTAAAACCCAATGCCATTTCAGCTTCTCTTTTCGACTGGTGCATTTCGAGCCGCATCTGGGTATAAATTCCGCCTCAGTTCATTATTTCGACCTGTTTCTAGCGTTCATACTCTGAGGAGTGTCAGATGAAAAAGCTTTTAAGCATGCCCGAAAATGTTTCCGCTGTTTATCGCAATTTTGAAGTTTTGTACTACTCAAAAACTAATCTCTTTTCCATAGATGGGAAGTCCTGCGTTTTCTCAGTTCAAATCTTCGTTATTACATGGACGAGTTTCTCTTCGACGGATTCAGATTTGACGGCGTAACGTCAATGTTGTATCACCATCATGGCTGCGGTCATGGCTTCAGTGGTGATTACAGAGAGTATTTTGGACCTCAAGTTGATACCGAGGCTTTGAATTACCTTCAACTTGCAAACCTAATGCTTCATGAGCTGTACCCTGATGTCGTCACCATTGCAGAAGTAAGTGAAAACACATGATTACCACTATTGTTCAATTAAGCGCACCCCTCAAATAAGTGCACCCCTTTAAAAATGAACAAATTTAATCCGTTCACTCCCACGGTTAAGCAAATCCTGCCTCAGTACCCAGACTTTCTAACAACTTTCTTTAAGAAAAAATTACATTTGTTATTCCTTTATTGTCTTGTAAGAAAGTATTTATTTTCGTAAGAAAAGGTTTGGAAAACGCATTCGCCATCTGGGCTGTTTATTTTTATCAGCCTTATCACGAAACTTTACATACTTTGAAGAATTTCTTAGAAGAAAATCAGTTGTTTAATACCATACTTTCTTAGTTTGAGAAAACCCAGTACCGCGTTTCCTCGATGAAGTGCCTGGGGCCCTTATTTAAAAGTCCTTCTCAAGGAGGAGCAATTATCTAAAAATATGAATAATCAAACGTTCTGTCGAAAAATAGTTTTTGCAGCAACCGACAAAAGGTGTTTCTTGATTCCTCCCATCAAGATTTTTCACATACACTATGAAATGAGTGTCTCAGACAAACCCGATTGGCAGCTTAATTCAAGGGGGATACTTATTCGAGAGAGGAAATAGGGTACAGAACTCTTAACTTTTTTACCCTGGTTCTCAGTGTGTATCAGTGTGTACGTTGCTTAAGTTGGAGGCCCGACCTCGCTGAGCTCCTGACAGCTTTAGCCTGCGGGTTAGACAACAACGCAACAGCAAATTAGGCCCCGTCCGCACGTAAACGGAATTTTTGAAAACGAAATTTATTTTCCTTTCTCGAAAACATATCCGTCAAAATTACACTCCGCAGATTGTCTTCGAAAAGTTCCGTTTTCCTCCACCGAAAACTCCAGCGGCTTTTTTCATTATTGTGAAATGAAATACATGTGCTAGAGTGTCAATCTACTGCTGCTCAAGCCGCAGGCCCAGTTCAACAGTAGTGAAACTCGTTTTGTGCCTTTTTGTAGGATGTAAGTGGCATGCCTGCTCTTTGTCGCCCAGTTCAGGAAGGAGGCGTCGGGTTTGATTACCGTCTCGGCATGGCAATCCCAGATACCTGGATCAAGGTAAAAAAATTCATTTTTGTTTTTTTAACTTTTTATTTTCTCATTTTGTTTAATAAACTTTCTTGTCACGAAGCTGCTCTTTCTTGGAGTCGTGTTTTAGTTAAATGGCGGTCTTCAAATGTACTGTTTAGTTTGTCTAAAGATGTTTGTTGGCTATTGCTCGCAATATCAGAAAGAGTTAAACTGAGGCAATATCCTCCCTGGAGTTACTATGAATGAGGCTCAGACTCCAACCTCAACATCGCTTGGCCCATGACACAACAAACTAGCCGAATCAGACTGCAAGACCCCAGAATCACATTTTCATACAAAAGGCAACTGGGAGGAGAGCCTTGGGCTGTGTTGCTTGGAGAGTTACTCGTCGATTTCATTGAGTTCAATAAGTCGGTGCAAAACGTCGTTGGGTCTCTGGTCATGCAGTCCAGGTTTGAATCCCATCTATTGTGGTGTATGTCTGAAGTGGGGGGTAACTCCTATAGGAGGATAGGTACACATGTGCCTGCCTGAGTTATGGGTAAATTTGTTTGTGGGTCATCTTCTGTGACTTTTTGCCCGTATTATAGGTCCCTCGTGTGTATGCCCGTGTGTATGCCACTGGTGAAAAGCTACCATGCTTCCCATTCATGACATGAGTCTTAGTTCAAACTCCATAGATTGTCTACTAGACCGGTCACTCCGAGGTACTCAGTAATTTAACTCATTGGGCCTAAATACCCAAGAAGATCGCTTAGTAAAAATAAAAGCAATCTCAAACTCTGGAGTTTTTAAAAGGTCAGACCTTCAATTCTAAACCCCTTGCCTGATTTCTCTCTTTCCAGATACTGAAAGAACAAAAAGATGAAGATTGGAATATGGGTAACATAACACACACATTAATCAATAGGAGACACGGAGAGAAGACAATAGCATATGCTGAAAGCCATGATCAAGCTCTTGTTGGTGATAAAACATTGGCTTTTTGGTTGATGGATAAAGAGATGTACACAAACATGTCAACTATTACCGAATTAACACACATTATTGACAGAGGTATTGCACTGCATAAGATGCTAAGGTATAATTGTATTACATTATATACTGTTAATCCCCGAATTAGTCCCCTCGACCCTCGTTTAACCCCTCCACTAATGAGCCCCACCCTTGGACTAGATATGAAAAATAAGATCTCACCCTCAAACCATAAGATACCAATTTTGACGCTCCTTTTGTTCTCTAGAATTTTAACAACGGCAACATTATGTTCCAGAATTCTCAGTTTAATGGAAGGGAAATTTATTGCATTCAATGGAACTTTTTCTATTTGAGATGAATTGGGGAGGAATAACCCAATATTTTTCCCTAAGTCAATTGTTTCGGCCTTTTTCTGACGTTTATACTCTGAGGCAGGGTTCCGAAAACCATCAAACCTTCCTGCTACCTCAAATTGTGCTTTGAAAACCTTACTAATTTACCCCCCATTTATTTTGGCCCCTGCCAATTGAATCCTGAATGATGTTCTAACGCTGTTCTCTATTGCAACCTACTGCAAGTAGGCACCTAAGACTATTTGTTAATTTCTCGTTACTCTTCACTAGATTGATAACAATGGGCCTTGGCGGTGAAGGTTACCTAAATTTCATGGGTAATGAATTCGGTCATCCCGAGTGGCTTGATTTTCCTCGACCTGGTAATGGCAACAGCTACCACCATGCAAGGAGGCAATGGCATCTTGTTCACGATGAGCTACTGAGGTATCGATTCTTGAATGAATTCGACAGGGATATGCAACATTTGGAGAGCAAATATCATTGGCTGTCATCCCCGCAGGTTAGTTCTAAAGTGTGGTTATTCTCTTTTTAGGGACATTAAGATACCGTAACTTAACAAAAATACGTCCGCACTTTAGATAGTGTTCATTCATCTCCACAGGCTAGTGAATTCGCTCATTCCTTGATTTGAATTATTGAGGCCTGACACTATCATAAAATGTTAATTCTAGTTTATACGATATCAAGCAACATTGTTCATCAACATCGGCGTGATCCATCTTCAACTGCATATATAAGGACTGTAAGCATTGTTTGAAGATGCTGTGGCGTCGTGGTCTAAGCCAGCTGGCTCGTGGTGTCAGAAGCTCAACGAGGTCGGGGTTTGAGCCCCAGCTACGGTAGCGTCACAACCAGGCTGGAGGCCTCGATTAGTTAGCATTCTGCTGAGTTACAAGCGACTTGTGCTAAATACACAGCGACTGGCTCTAACCAGCCATTTCACCTTCACTTCCACCTTCCTCTTTGTACAACCGCATTCCTGCAAGTCTTTGTATACCGTTGTTTTTTCAGGCTTATGTGAGCAGCAAGCATGAAGGTGATAAAATAGTCACATTCGAGAGAGCTGATTTGTTATGGATTTTCAACTTTCACCCTGAAAAGAGCTTTACTGATTACAGAGTTGGCGTTGATAAGCCTGGAAAGTATCCTTTTCTACTAAATTTTCTCAGCGAATTCCTAAATTTCTGATCAAGCAAGCAGGAGGCTGAGAATCTTAACCGCAAAGGTCTATTAAAGAAAAAAATTACAAACAAACAAAATCTATTGTTGTATGCCACTATTAAATGCCATCTGTTTTGATGTGCCACTTGTGGAAAAATCTAGTTTAGTGTTCACCATTCATGTTTGATGCTGAAGAAGGCTCAGCATAGCAGAAACACAAAATTTCAAACGGAGAGATTACTTGGAGAGTTACTCTGTGATTTCATTGAGCTCTATAGCTCATTAGAAATGTTATTGGTCCTTTGCTCATACAGTCCTGGTTCGTATCCCATCTACTGTGGTATGCGACTTGTGGAAAAACGCATCAAACAAACAGTATAGCGCAGTTTAGGTCATTAAACAATAAACTTACAAAACTGCGAGCAATAGGGGAAACATTTTTGAACATACTTTAATACGATACAATAAGATATTTCGGCTGTTTCTCGCACTTTTGAAATTTCGTACAACTTAAAGACTATTACGTGCGTGTGTCTTCTTACTTGCTTGCAGTTATTATTTCTTGGTTAGGGTTTCGGGTGTGTTTGAGCTTACAGTTACATGAGTTGAACCTTGAGCTTGGCATCCCGTAAAATCGTGCAAGATGTATGCCAGTATTTTTAAATGATTGTTGAATTCTTTGACTGTCCGATTCAGATACAAAATAGTCCTAAATTCAGATGAAGCCAAGTACTGTGGTCACAGCAGAGTCGATATGAACTGTGAATTCTTCACCGAAGATTTTAAACATAACAATCGATCCAATTCAATAATGGTAAGAGACAAAGTAAAGTTGCCGTTTTTTAGAGTCTACTACTAGCCTAGGGCTACTCAGTCGACTTTACACTTTACCCCTGGTCTGGATGCATTAGCATATAGCAGGGTGCGGCCACACACGGCGCTCATAACTACCGACCAGGTACCCATTTATACACCTGGGTGGAGAGAGGCACATTTGTGTTAACAACTTGCCCAAGATTGTTGTCTCTGTAACACAGTGGAAAGACCGTGACTCGAACCCACAACATTCGCGTTGTGCGTCCAGCACGCTAACCACTGCGCCACAGAGTACATGTACCTATTTAACACGTAGTAATATCGCAGTAGTCTTAGGCTAATGCAGAGCAGAATCTTCCTGGTCAGGGATTGTGCATGAACCTTTGCTTCCCTGCACTTACCATGCCTTTACGAATGCCTTTTGTTAATTCGCCTTATAGGGATGGATTATTATGCTCGATGAGGAGACTAACATCTCTAGTAGACTCACGACACGAGTCTCTAGTTTACGCTCCCCTTATTTTGATTTGTCACTCCTACAGAAAATACCAATGGTTTCCACACTGAGCGATTGTAGAAAACAACAACAACAACATCGAGCAAAGTAGTGGGACTTATGTAGTGAGTCTACATCTCTAGACTATTGCTATTGGATGATAATGTTTCCAGAGGCGGGTTATTATGCAAATTTATGCTAGCGAACGTATACCTACTCGTGGTGTATACACGGTACATCGCCGGGTATTTATGCTTGATGTCGTTGATAAGGCTTGCTGGGGCAGGTTATTGTGCTTAAATGGGATGATTCGAGTCAAGGGGCCTTTCGGATGTACGAGATTCAAAGAATGGAGTGTCCTCGTGGAGGATAAGTTGTGACTGCTTTCCGAGCCTCGCGAAAACTTTCAAAAACGACACGAAGTGTACAGAATTCCGCTTTAAGCCTTGGGAACAGGATACCTTTCCCAAATACAAACCAATCGGTAGAAACGGAAGCTTGATTGTTTCTGATTTGAATATAATAGCTATTTATTCTATATATTATAGAATAAATATTGCAGGGATGCTTTTTGCTACAACACTTATCCCAGGCTTATCCCAAGCATTTGTCTGTTTGTCTTGAAACGCAATACGAATATTTTTCTCTCTTCTCCAGGTTTATATTCCTTGCAGAGTGGCTTTGGTTCTTGCCTTGGTTTGATAAGCCCGGTCTCAAAACATATATACATACTACCAAGATTTTTAAAGCTGATTGCTGCCGTGGCTTACTTTTTTACACTCCAGTGCTGGCTGAGGTGTTATCGCGCTTGCCGTTACTAAAAGACGGGCCGAAGGAATCCATTCGTGAGGACGATATCACCACTCACTGGTATTTTCGAAGATTGGACTGGACGTTGTGTTTTGGTACAGTGGAATGAATGGTGGGTTTTGTGTTTTTGAGTTGAGGTTTTTTAGTCAAAAACTAAATAGGTAGAAACATTCATTGCTAACTCGCTACGCACCCTACAACACAGGAAGATTTCATTCTACATTCACAAATGCGCTTTTATGCATTCTGATATCATTGCTTAGATTTTGAATACAGAATTTATTTGCTGAACTATATTCTTAAAATAATAAATTTGCTTTGCTTAATATATAGAAAAAATCACTATAAAAGTGTTATTAGCCTAAAGGGCAAAGCTTGTGTTATTACATTGAATAATTTTCATTCATAAGCACCAGCAAGAGTTTTTGCTGTTTTATTTTTATTTTTTTCGAAAAATTTGCGTTGTGCGATTTCACGAGCCCACTTCATCCTGCTGGGACTACAGTTTCTCATTAATGGTCCAAGTACCTCATCGATTGTCACAGGATAGGTAATTATGGCTTCGAACAAATAAGGCTAAGGACATCTGAATGGCTTACAGTAACACTACTCTTATCCAAACCGCGCGCGTGTGCCAATTTGTATCCGCACCGTATCGAAAAATCTGCTTAGTGTAAATGGGGATTACTTCTATTAAGGGGACTGATTTAAAACTTTGTCTCAAAGAGAAGCAATTATTTGAAACCAATGCTCTGACAACAAGTTAGTTTTGCAGCAACTGGCAAAAGGTGTCTCTTGATTCATCCAATACAGGGCTAGCACATGCAGTTGTCCAGGGGGAATTAGGGACCAACGTCATAGGCAGCTCAGTTGAAAGGGTCGATTATTCTAGGGAGGGCGCTTATTCGAATAATAGCCTGTGGTCACGTTGACTCGAATCAACATCATGACCGATTTGATAACTAGACCCAGAATCAAAAGCTGCCCCTTTGGTAGCTATGTTGTATTTGTAATTTTCAATATCCACGCTAGCGAATCTATAATCACTACTGTGGTGGATAATCACTACTGTGGTGGTACTATTTGCATACTGTGGTGGCAGTTTTGGCGTACTGTGGTGGATAATCACTACTTGTGGCGGTTTACTATGCTTGCGGTGGTGGCAGTTTTGGCGTACTGTGGTGGATAATCATTACTTGTGGTGGTTTACTATGCTTGCGGTGGTGGCAGTTTTGGCGTACTGTGGTGGATAATCACTACTTCTGGTGGTTTACTATGCTTGCGGTGGTGGCAGTTTTGGAGTACTGTGGTGGATAATCACTACTGTGGTGGTACTATTTGCGTACTGTGGTGGTAGGTTTTGCGTACTGTGGTGGATAATCACTACTTGTGGTGGGTTATAATGCTATATGTGGTGAATACGAAATCATAGCAAAACTCTATAGATCAAGCAAGAAAAAACCACAAAATCCACCACAGTACGCCAAAACTGCCACCACCGCAAGCATAGTAAACCACCACAAGTAGTGATTATCCACCACAGTACGCCAAAACTGCCACCACCGCAAGCATAGTAAACCACCACAAGTAATGATTATCCACCACAGTACGCCAAAACTGCCACCACCGCAAGCATAGTAAACCACCACAAGTAGTGATTATCCACCACAGTACGCCAAAACTGCCACCACAGTATGCAAATAGTACCACCACAGTAGTGATTATCCACCACAGTAGTGACTATAGATTCGCTAGCGTGATATCACCCTGATGAAAATTCTGAGAAAATTTGCGTCGTAATTGAGAATTCGTCTCGTCACTGAAAAGATGTTATTGGTCAGGATTGAAAGAGAGGCTATTATTTTAACACAGAGGTTTGACATACTGGAAGATATAACTGTCTACATAAACTTCTTAAATGCTTATCCCATGAAATTATTCTACAAAATTTCCTTACATACAAATTTGCTCAGAGTTCACCAAAAGCTACAAAATGTCTTCCTTTTTACCGCCTCATACCAAAATCGTTAACTCTTCTAACATTGAGTTTGGTTTGTCACACATTAGTGGAACCTCTAAATAACGGACCACATTGGGCCCTATGATTTCAATCTGTTGCAGAGAGGTTTGTAGAATAAAGCGTATTCCGAATAGATGCGTCTATAGATGCGTGCCAGAACTTAAGAATACAAGTAAAAAAACAAGAATAGCATTATGTTTTATATGTCGATACTTCAATTTAATTGCTTAGTCATTGGCAAGACCACAGTATCCTTGTGAATCTGACTCTTTCCTGACTGGTGAGGTAGGGTTGTCGTCAAACTGCTCCAATTTGTTTGTGGCTTGTTTAGGCGCTTAGTCCGGCTTTCTTTGTTCCACGAGCTCTAACGGGTTATTTATCATTCACTGTGGTCTTGCCAATGATTTAGTTATTAAATCGAAATGTCGACATCTTAAACATAATGCTATTTTTGTATGTTTTACTTAACTTCTAAATGCTTTATTCTATATATTTTAAATTTATAGGCAGGAAAAAGAATTGCAGAGAGGTTTCTTCTGTATTGTTTTTCTACAAAGAAATTACCTATGGAAAGGAAATACGTACTCGCTATTAGGTACCTGATGGATAGAGGTTTCAACTAATTGAGGTTCCACTGTGTTTTTTTCGGTCCGGTGAAACATAATGACTTCGCCAGCATGAAAAAATGTATCTTCATCAATTGGCAGCCATATACAAGATCTTGCTGTTTTATTGCAAAGGTCTTTCTCTCCGTTTAAAGCAGTGACTCTGCAACGCCTGACGTTTTCCAAACTTATAGAATCTATTTTTCACTCTTGCTATCTCAAGGCATACCTAAAAATATGACGAAAAGTTTTATACTGACATTGCATGCTGAAATTTTTGTAAACATATCTCGTAAATTTAATGTGATGTGGCGATGCATTCGTCAGCATTCTAATTTGGTACTGTATTCGTCAGCATGTTCATTTGATACTGTATTCGTCAACATGTTCATTTCATACTGTATTCATCAGCATGTTCATTTCATACTGTATTCGTCAACATTTTCATTCCATACTGTAGTCATCAGCATTCTAATTTGGTACTGTATTCGTCAGCATGTTCATTTCATACGGTATTCGTAAACATGTTCATTTCATACTGTATTCGTCAAAATGTTCATTTCATACTGTATTCGTCAACATGTTCATTCCATACTGTATTCATCAGCATGTTCATTTCATACTGTATTCGTCAACATGTTCATTCCATACTGTATTCATCAGCATTCTAATTTGGTACTGTATTCGTCAACATTTTCATTTCATACTGTATTCGTCAGCATGTTCATTTCATACTGTATTCGTCAGCATGTTCATTTCATACTTTATTTATCAGCATTTAACTTTCCTACTGTATTCGTCAGCATGTTTATTTCATACGGCATAAAACGTACAATAAAAACTCAGTGGCAAACTTACATATTTACAGTGTATAGTTCTCGTGGGAAATTTTGCTGAGTTTTCTGTAGCTCAACTTTCATCTCTGCGTCTTTGAAAATTTTCAGATATTGTTCATTGATTCTGGAACAAAAAAATCGATTTCAAAATTAATTCGAAAATCTAGTTTCGTTTATATTTCGCCTCATTTTCGTTTATATTTCGGCTTGACTTATCTAAGGCCCTTTGAAAACCATTTTGCTGTACAAGTATGTTTTGACCTTTTGGCAATGTCGCTAAACATTTCCCTGACAAGCAAAAATTACTTAAATTTGTTGCACGATGTTTTTGAAAAACTTCAAAAACATTAAGCAGAAAATGTTTGACAAGCAATGTCTTGCGATTGGGCAGGCAGCAAACGAAACAACTTTTTGTTTGACAAGCAAATTTCAGATGGTTTGACGAACAATATTGATCGTTCAACGGTCAAACATTGCTTGTAAGTCAAATTGCACATGTTTGACCAATAATGTTTGAACGTTTGGCCATATCACAAAATATTGCTCGTCAAACATTTTTTGCTTTTGGCAAGCATAAAGTCTTTTCGAAATTTTTCAAACATTGCCAAGCAAGCTCTGTTTGCCAAGAAATGTTTTGTGACGTGGCAAAACGGTCAAACATTGTTGTATAGCAGAAAACAAATGTTTTACCAACAATATTTGATCTTTGGCCATGGCCTAAGCACCTAAGCCCTGGCCAAACGATCAAACATTTTTAGACAAACATTTGTGAATTGTTTTACGGGCAATGTTTGACCGTTTAGGCACAATATAGAACATTGCTTGACAAGCAGAATTCGCTCGACAATGCTTTTGTCACAAGCAAAAAATATTTGACAAGCAATGTTATATGACGTGGCCAAACGGACAAACTTTGCGTGTAAAGCAAATTGCAAATGTTTGACCAACAATGTTTGATCGTTTGGCTAGGGCCTAAGCAACTAACAGTACTTTCTTTTTCGTTTGCAAAGGGAGCACCTGAGAACATACAGAAAATGCCTAACCTTGTAACACTGCTGTCATTGTTATCAAAAACTGCTTTTGTACGTGCAACGTTATCTTTGATACAAATACAACCTCCAGGTTTTAGGCCAGTTTTGAACCTTTTTAAGCAGGACACAAAATCTTCTAAAAGAGAAAGATAGGATTACTTCGCGGTCTTGAGTTTTTGCTGATTATATTTGAGCTTAAACGTAGCTATACAGTGGGAGCTAAAAACCCCTAACTCGTACACCCCTACCTAATTCGAATGATTTCGGAGATTTGAATTAAAATTTTAAAGATCCTGAAATGTTTAGAAGACAGGCAGTAGCATAACGGAATAATATCAAAGTTAGAGCATTGATTTTAACTTGACGCCCGATGCGGGCGACATTTTTACCTTAACACCCGCGATTCGGGTGAATATTAGTACTATTTTAGCCTTGGAAAGACAAGATACCACTCAGCTGCCTTTTAACTTGCTGCCTTTTTACTTGCAGCTTTCTGAACTCTCGCTAGAGTCCGGGGAGGTTGTGGGATGCCATGGGGAGCTAACCTCCCCGGACTCTAGCGAAAGTTCAGAAGGCTGCAAGTGAAAAGGCAGCAAGTTAAAAGGCAGCTGAGTGGTATCTTGTCTTTCCAAGGCTAAAATAGTACTAATATTCACCCGCATCGCGGGTGTGAAGGTAAAAATGCCGCCCGCATCGCGGGCGTCAAGTTAAAAAGCTAGTCTAATGCTAAACAGATAAGTGAATTGATAAAAGGGTAAGTAGAAAGTCTTGTGTAGTATAGCAAGCCTAGTTAAGAGCTTTAATGCTTACCATCTAGACTCACTACATAAGTCCCACTACTTCGCTCGATGTTGTTGTTGTTGTTTTCTACAATCGCTCAGTGTGGAGTGACAAATCACAATAAGGGGAGCGTAAACTAGAGACGCGTGTCGTGAGTCTACTTACCATCTGTGAAGTGTCCAACGACCCATTGAAACCAGATGATGTCATAACTTGCTTCGTTTGGATGGAAATCCTATCGAAAAAATATATTCCGTTTTAAGGTGCATATAATTAAAGTGTAGATAATCCAGTTTTAACATAGCCTCTTATAATTCATTCTCGAATATAGTAATAGCGTACCATCAATTTGTCAATGCAGCAAAGGAAAAGAGAAGACACAGTTTATAATGGACTTTGCTTTGCTAACGTTTGACGTGCCAATTACACGTTTTTTTTTTATAAGGAACCTTTGGTCTGAGTGGAGGCTGGAGTTCCTTAATTTTTCAACAAAATGAGGCTGAAAGTTCCTTATACTGTTCCTTGTCGTGGGATATGTATAAATACTCATTTTTACAGCAAATTCATAGAAACTATTCTTCATTTCTAACTTTAAGTATAAATGGAGCCTTTTGGGGAAGAACGATGGGAAATATATTGTACTTCTGTTCCTTTTCGTACAAACCGTCTTGTTCTTTAAAAAAGAGTTTCTTAGTTTTTTTTCAAGCCTCGACAGTTCCTTAAAATTCCTTAATTTTTTGGGAATTTTCAGCCTCGAGTTTCTTATTAAGGTGTTCCTTATTTAAAAAACGTGCATTAAAAGGTCCATATGAAGATTGTGTTGGTTTCCAGAAAATCGAGGACGGGGTTGCGTCTCCGTCATTGCTATGGGGATGCTGACGGTGATTGTGGAACATGTTTTAAGCAAGTCGCCGTCTGCGGGGATAGGTCAGAAAAAATTGAAATTGGTTCAAAAGTCTTTAATCACGCCATCACGTCGCCGTCTCTTAAGATGTGATGGGAATATGAATTTTGATTTGGGAGCATGTTTCTTGATCGCCATCGTCTATAGCGACATGCTTAAAAACATGTTCCCGTGTCATCGTAAGCGTCTCTGTAGCAATGAAACCACCAACTACTTGAGGACTTTCCTGCTTGTCGCCATCGTCCTCGTTGCTTACGACCAAACGGGAACATGAACATCGCCGTTACGTCTGGGACACGACGGACCTGTCATCCGTCGCTCACGACGATATGTATGGAAACCAAGCTTAAAGAGTTGCGATTTAAACACAACAGAATAAAACAATTCTAGGTTTTCGTGTAATTTTTATAGAGCAAAATATTAGTATCTAAAAACGGATCTTGTCTTGTGCTGTTTTCTTGTCATCTTGCACCGCTAAAACTTTTGCTCAGTGGCATAGCCAGACAGCCAATATTGGACGAGCAAAAGGGCATGGTCTATGAAAATTAGGGATATAACCAAGTTGTACCTCAGGGTTACTTTTTCATCAGATTTAGACGATACTCAAAACCTATCTTGGTGGTACAAACCTATGATTGGGGGTGTAACTGCCCATATACCCCTTTCAATTCTTCTTACTGCCCCCTGCCCCCCTCATAATTGTTTTACCTGCAAACCAAGCGGAATAAGCTCACCAACTTTACTCATGCCTTCACCCTGAAATGCAACAAATTGAAATAATATATTCAAGGCATGGCAGAATGATTTCAAATAAAATGTAACAAATATCTTTTTGTTTTCTGTTTACCAGGTATGTTTTTGCCTTTTCAAGAAATTCAGGATTCTGCTCAAGCAGATCAACGGACTCAAACTCGGGCAGCAGAAGGTGTTTGGCAACTCGTCCAATTCCTGCACCACAATCTGCAATGAAACCAAATGATGTTTGTTTATTACAGAACACTTTTGATGAAGGCATTTTCTACGTTTGACCAAGAACCAATATGAAAGAAATCAATCATTAGCTATACTTATGGAAGAAATACGAAAGAATTAAAATTTTTGTCACATTTAAAAATTACAGTTCCGAAATTTTCTCTTTTGGAGGAAATGAGAGATTCTCATTACTGCCAAATCACAGAAAACATAATTCGTTGGATTTTGCTGTTCGGATCACTATCCTGAAAATCTTGTTCAAGGCCCCCCTATGGACACACCCTTTTTGGAAGATGATATTTGGCTTTGCCCTCCACTGAATATTTGTAGTATTGTTTTACCACATTGCAAGATACTTGGAAAAGGCAAGTATTTACCTAAAGCTCTCCTGGATTCCGAAGTCCAAATTCCTTTTTTCTGTGAAACAAATGATATGTAGCAAAATTGATAGACTGAATAGAGTTGATAGGCAATTATATGAACTTCAATAGAACAAAGCCTTTAATATCCTTCTGTGTGTGACTACCTGTACTAACCTTGATTTCTTTGAGGAAAAGTTTTGATCCTTCAATGTCAATTGGGGATATAGCCTGATAACCACCAAGCATTCCTTCAATGTCTGAAGAGACTGTCTGGATAAAAGGATATGCAAATTTAGCAAAATGGGCATAAAGATCACAAAGAATGCAAGTTTCCTGGTCCAAAAACAGGGTTGAATTCATCATCAATATCTGGGGCCAATAATTAGACATGGTTCCAGTGGCATACCTGGAAACTGTTGTGCACACTGAAGAGCAATTTTGGCTGAAACAATAGAGAACAATATCCACTATTGTTTGAAGAACAATAGCCTTTGGTACGTGCCCGTTTGCAGAGTATGGCTTTTTCCAACGAGATCTCGAGTGTGCAAGAACCCCTTTCTATTGTTCTCTCCTTTTGTTTACCCTATTGTTCTATTCAAAAACTCGAGTATCCAAGTGCCCAACTCTGCAATCTGGGGTGCGTGGTGTGCAAAAATTCCAGTCTGGGTGGTGTAGCCAGACATTCAACATAAGAAGGGTGGAGGGGTGTGGTCAAGGCGAATAAGGGCGTGGTTTCAAGAACCATCAAATTATTTCCCCCCTTGCTTGGCTTGGCTAAACCACTACATGATTCTGCTATGCTGGTACTATATTACGGGATCTCCAACTACCATTAATTTGAGGGTTGATATAAACGGTCACCATGTCATCATGTGGTCTAGATGTGCAGTCAGTGCTGACTGCTGAGTGCAACAAGTGCGAACTTAAAGACAAAACTTTTTTGAAAATGGCTGGTGTTTAGAATACCTTCCAATAATCAGCTGCATCTCCATACCACTTCTCGCGATCAGTCATTTTATTTTTTATCTGCGCGTTCATATTGGCAGTTATTTTCTATTTTTCAGCTCACTGACTGCCGAGCATGGTGTTATCTGTGGTCGCAAAGCAATATTTCATCTACCATTTGTTTCCAGCCTCTTTCTGGTGAAAATTGCGAAACTTTTTGCAAGGTCAGCAAATTTACATCAACAATTATGGCTGCCACGGAAGAGAAAGCTCTCGACCCAGGATCAAGAATTAAGCTCCTTTCTGCTCAAGCAGATAATGTCTTCATGGATAAAAACATTCCTACTAAGAGATATTTCAGATCTGGAATTGAAATGGAGAGAATGGTAACGTATTTGTGGGTTAATAACACTTTCGGCTGGCTGGCGGGCTAGGCCAGGCGACGAGGGGGAGGACTTAGGAGGTCATCCCATTGACATTATCACTACCATATGACGAAATTCTAGTCTGTGACGTTTGACCCAGCCTTTTTTTATTTTGCATTCCAAGGGCATTCCACTGATCTCTTAAAAGCTAGCGAAGCATTCATAAACGCACTACCTAATGATTCGTATTTGAATGTACCATAAAAACAATGAAAGGGGTCTATAGCTTATCACTTCGGCAGACGGCTGACATCATTAAAGCCTTTGAAATCACAAGAGATCAAGTTTTTGATGCGAAAATCTTATAAAGCATCCAAAACTTAGTCTAGGTGCAAAGTTTCACTTTCCTACCTAGCGCTTATGTTCTTAATTTTATGAGCATTCAAAGTTCCCAATTTTATAAAGGCTTTGTTGATCGCAAAAAAATGAGCTTGGTGAAACTTTTAACCCCACTCGTCAAAGCCCTCATAAAATCATAAACTTTAAACGCTCATAAAATCGATAATACAAGTGCTGAGATAGTCTAGACTAATTTTTGGATGCTTTATATGATTTTCGTATTTAAAAATTGATATCTTGCAATTTTGAAAAATTTAAAATTCTAACAAAGTGGTCTATAATGCAATCTTATAGTTTGCAAAGTAGGTACTGTAAATACATATCCAGACTGTTTTTTATGTTATACGTGCAGGAAGATCTTCCTCGCAATTTCAGGTAAAACCAAGGAGAATGATAGCCAAGTACACACTTTGCAAACTTATCAGTCAGGCAGCTAGGCATATAACGGTAACAGGTCAACTGACTTGCCCCACTTCCAACTCCCTCCATCTTAACATGGTCAAGTTGGAACTGTTTCAAGTTATGTCATCTCATTTTTTTTGTTCAACTTGCCCCATTTGTCAAGTCAACTTGCCTCAGCTTGCAAGTGGACCTGCCCCATCATTAAATTAATGATAGAAAATGGTTAATTGAGTTGAGTCTATCGGCAAGATGCTCCTGGGGTTCAGGGCCAAGCCCCCAATTTAAAACTTTTATGTTAGCAAGAAATGATCATGTTAACCCACCTTCATTTGTAGTTCAGATGGGGCAAGTTGACTTTTGGGGTGGGCAAATTGACTTCTAAGGTGGATTGAGTTGACTATATGCAACGTTCAAGTCGACAAGGCACGGAGGTACACCAGCAAGATAGAAAATAAACAAGTTTAAAAAGGGTGGACGCACACAGACTGAGTTGGTTGTGACATCATTCTATTGTTCCCTATTTATAATTTGCGTTAATCAATAAACAGTCTTGTCTTGTTTTACTTTACATTACACTTTGTAACATTTCCTTTGTAGGCAGCAATCTACCTTGATGAAGGAAACCTTGAAAAAGCATTTGTTTTGTACATGAAATACATTATGTGAGTAGAATTCTCCCATTAAGGTATTATCCTATCATTCTTCTACCGATCGCCTTATTCCTAAGCAGTAATTGTTATTTCTTTTGTAGACTCTTTGTTGAGAAGCTTCCAAAGCATCCACAGTACAATCAAGCTGATGTAAAGGAAGTTAGAAAAGCATTGGCTGTAAGTAGGCATATTCATTGACTCCTGCTATACACCTTTTCAACTAAGAACCTCGTTTTTAAAATTTACGAAAATTTGTTTGTACGAAAATTGTGACCCCAAATTCAGATTGAGCACCTTCATTTTAGCGTTGACGCAAATTTTTACGCTTCTAGTCCTTACGATGTTGATTTTATAGCGATGAAAAGTTTGCAAGTCTATAAAGGATTTGACCGTGAAAATTGCTCGGGGTGAAATTTTACACCCTCAGTCATTTTTCACGGTCAAACCCCTTGTAACTTTTCTAACTTTTTATCGCTATAAAATCAACCTCGTAAGGACTAGAAGTGTAAGAAATTGGCCAGACACTAAAACGAAGGTGCTGAATTCGAATCTGACGTCGAAATGCTTCTGTGACACAATTTTAAAATCTTTTGAAACGAGGGCCTCAGTTGAAAGGTGTATTACTCAAGGGTTATAGGTTTGTGGCTTCACAGCTTCAACTGTGAATTGATGTTTTTGTGAACTAATTAACAAAGGAGCTATCAAACTATTTAACTATTAAACTAAATAACTAACTTGCTATCTAAGTAATTAAATAACAAGCTGACTGACCAACTAACTAACTAATTTTGCTA
The DNA here is from genome assembly GCA_014526335.1 of Chrysaora quinquecirrha. NCBI lineage: Eukaryota > Metazoa > Cnidaria > Scyphozoa > Semaeostomeae > Pelagiidae > Chrysaora > Chrysaora quinquecirrha. The sequence goes on from JACTAT010000035.1 coordinate 5,009,729, forward strand.
ACTAACTAACAAACTAGCTAACTTACTGGCTAACTATCTTACAAACAAACTAACTAACTAGCAAATTAACTATCTTACAAACAAACTAACTAACTAATTAATTAACTATCTTACTAACTAACTAACCAATTGAATGGCCAACAAACAAACAAACCATTGAACTAACTAACTGTTTGCTTGAATAGTTAGTTAGTTATATGTGTATTAAGTCACTTTGTCCGTCAGTTAGATAGTAAGTTAGTTTGTTCATTAGTTAGCAAATTAGTTAGTTAGTTAGTTTGTTTGTTAGTTATTTATTTAGTTTCATAGTTAGTTAATTAGTTAGTTATTAAGTTAGTTAGTTAGGTAGTTAGTTTGTTAGTGAGTTAGTTAGTTAGTTAGTTTGTAAGTTAATTATTTAGCTTAATATTTAAATAGTTCAATTGTTTGTTTGTTTGTTAGTTCGTTTATTAGTTAGTTAGTTACTTAGTTAGTCAACTCAACAAACTAACTAGCTATATATATTTACCCAAAGGAATGTACCAATGATTCAATGCAATAGACTTAGTTAGAAATACATTTATTTTATTATTATTTTAGAAAGTGAAACAGATTTTTTCAATCACTGAAAAATTAAAGATGACCATTAAAAAGACTTACGAAGATGAATATCAACAATGGAAAGAACAAGAAAGGAAAAAGGTATCTTGCTTTCCTTCTACCTCGAAGAAGTGAAAGAAATTCCTTTTTAATTTCATCGGGATAATTACATTCGTTTGCTGAGTGTAGGGAAACTGCAACGTGGCTTTGAAAGTGCTGTGGCGTCGTGGTGTAATCCAGCTGAATCGTGGTGTCAGAAGCTCAGTGTGGTCAGGGTTCAAGCCCAGCCACGGTAGTGTCACGGCCAGGGTCGAGGTCTCGATAAGTTAACCTACTACTGAGATCCTAGCGGCTGGCGCTGAAACACCATTTCACCTTCACCTTTTATAGAAACGACTCAAACACTTTTCTGAAAAAAAACGTTGTAATGGTCGCTTCGCACAGCTGATTGGTGTTTAAAACCAATGCCAGTTCAGCTTGACATTTCTAATTAGTGCACTGCAACCGACGTCTGGATATGTTTGCTTTGCTGTCGTAGTCAATTGTTTTTTCCTGTTTCTGAGTTTACTCTGAGGGGTATAAGATGAAAAAGCTGTAGTATATTCTACGATATAATTACGATACACAATTGATACATCTTTTTGACACACTTAAAAGGTTTTGCTTCTAAAAAATCCTCAGGTTAAAGAAGTCATCGAGCTGCTTGATGTTCAAAAAAAATCTATTTAGGTTCAATTTTCTGATTCGTGCATTTCGATCCGCATCTAGGTATAAATTCCGATTTTCAGGACGATTAAAATTCGCGATTGCACTGCACGTGCGCAGTTGAATAACTCTTATCGCTAAATGGCAAAAATCGCTGGACGAAAAGTGCAAGCTATTTCTACCTTTCGTCATACGATTTTTTCCCAAAGCAGTTCAGTCAATGGCATGAGGGTGCTGTGGCGTCGTGGTGTAATCCAGCTGACTCGTGGTGTCAGAAGCTCAGTGTGGTCAGGGTTCGAGCCCAGCCTCGGAAGCGTCACAGCCAGGGTCGAGGTCTCGATTATTTGACCTACTGGCGCTAAAAAACATCGTCTATAGTGGAGATCGGCTTTAGTCAATTGTTTCGGTTTGTTTCTGGCGTACTGCTTGTCCATAAAAGTATTTTCAGAGATATCTTCCGCTTTTTATCTCGATTTTGAAGTTTTGTAGTCTTGTTCTAAGATATGTCGTTTTGTTCTAAGATATGTTGATCACAGTCTTGAAATATCACTTTATTTGCTATAGATGGAAGAACAAGAACAAATTAGAAAAAGACTTGAGGCCGAAAATCTCAGGAAGAAGCAAGAAGAAGAACTTGCTTTACATAAGTTGAAAATTGCTGAACAATCTAGAGACACATATAATTTTAGATCACCAATAGTTCCTGTCATAACGCCCAGTGCTCCACACTTAGAAGAGGATTACCCATCTGCGCCTCATATATCTGATTTAGAAACAGAGAAAACAGATCTGAATCGGCCTCCAAGAGATGGTCTATCGCCGTCTACGAATGATGGTCTAGCTCCGATTCCGAAAGAGGATCTACCGCCACCTCCGCCATACTCAAGTATACATATTGATGCTAAAGCACCGGACATTCCCTTTGCGGCTCCTGATTTCCAAAACGTTAAAACAGGGTATGTACTTTTGCTTTGCACAGTTACTACTGTCACTGAAGCATGGACCTCGATTTCGTCCAACTATTCCAGTTACAATGGATACCCTTGCACAGTAATAAAAACTTAATGGTGGTATGCTTGGAGCACCGGTTGTTCAGAATCAAGCAATCCACTAAAAAACGTATTAATTCTTATGTAGGTAGTTCTAAAATGAACTAAACAGATGGTTTGCAGCTACCATCGCTTTTAAACTTTAAAACTTTTTTGAGACAGAGACACAGAGCGCTTCGCTATTCCCTTACGTATTATCTATATTTATTTATTATTAGATTATTTTTTATTATGATATAATGAGGGATAAGGAGGCCATTGGCCCCTTTAGCGTTTATTATCCGTAGTTCTACTTCTCGTTACCGCATGAAATCGGCATATAATTTCTCGAACTCTGTAACTAACGTCGCATTTAGGGTAACTGGCTGATTGTTCCATTTGTTTATTACTCTGTTTGAGCAATAATTCTTCCTCAGGTTCGACGATGAAGCAGATTTTAAAAGCTTCAGATTCTGTCCTCTTGTAATTGTAGTACTCCTGTAATTATAATTGTTATCGTAGTATTTCTCTTTATTTCAGGCTGATTCCCACGGTTGATAGAACAAACAAGCCAAGCTCATTACTTGATCGACAAAGTGAGTAGGATTCTAGCTACTAGTAAAATTGATGAATAAAGCATGATGTTTAAGTACCAAGATCAAAAGCTGAACCTTTCCATACACAACCACTGTTTTGGTTCAGTCGGCTCAAGGGTATTGAACATTTCCCATTGTTCTCGTACACGATAGTTTTGCTTTATTCCTTCAAGCTAAGCTTAAAATGCCCTTGTTCCCTGGAAAGTATTTGATGAAGACCCCAGCACCACTCCCCCTGCTTCTAACGACCCTGATTTCTCAACATGAAAATCTTGTACAAAGCTTGTACAAAGCTATACGGGACAGACACGTATTCAACAGGGCCGTCGAGAGCCAGGTCGGGCCCTGGAGTTATCCAGAGGGGCGGGCCTAAAGGGGGTTTGGGGGCGAAGCCCCCGGGAAATTTTTTGTGTGACCACGCCCTCTAAACTCTCGGAAATAAGGGAAACGCCCTTTTAAAATATGTATAATGAAAAATAATTTGAGTATTTCACGCAAGGTTATTGAAAAGACATTATTGGTGAGTAATTAGCATCGTTTTGTGTTAGTAAAATAAAAATAAAATATTAGGAACAAAGTTTCAAACCCTCAAAATAAAAATTTTCGCGCTTTCATGTTTGCAAAATCGTTGATAATGTCATTAATGTCAATAGTTCTTGCAATTTCGCTCTCGATTCTCAATACTGCGAGGTCTGTCAGCCTGTCCTGAGTCAATAAAATTTTAGGGCAATAACAAAATGTTATGGCCCATAATTTTTACGGGCCCCTTCGGGGCCCGGGCCCTGGACCTTTTACCCCCCCCTACCCCCCCCTCTCGACGGTACTGGTATTCAAACATAAGTATTAATTAGACGAAAACTGAGAAACTTTGATGGTAGGGCCTTATAGAAAACCCATAGAGGAAAGAGAAAATGCTGTGCTAAAAACCGTTAGAAATGTCAATTTATTATTTTGTTACATTGCAATGAATCCATACAATAATGATACACTTTTTTTAATAAGCAACTTGACTTTCGTCCAGTCCTCAAAGTTGCTTAAAATTTTAGACATTTCAGCCCTCAAAGTTGCTTTAACGTTGCATAAAATTTTTTGTACCTACTCACCACCCCTGACTTCGCGGGTCAAAATCTTCATCTGTTAGTCCTACAACATGACTTTTGGGAGACAGTAAGTGGCAAAACGTTAGCTAACGAACTTCAGCATGCAAAACATAAGAACGAAGAACAATTCCATAACACAAGAAAGAGAATAAGCTTGGTTGTTTGACTTCTTAGTTGCTTATAGTAATTCAATTGAGATCTCAAGTTGCTTAATGTTAAGGTCAGTTCAGCCCTAGTTGCTTATTGAGCGGTTGCTTATTAAAAAAAAGCGTAGTGCTTGATCTAGGAATGAAAATGCTTGAACCTACAAAGAATGAGTCCCTGGTTTTTCATATATTTTGATTTTCTAAGCTGCGTCTAAGGAATCTCCCTTGGCAGTTATATTATCTATGGATTGACAGGGGTGTGTCGCCAAGATTTTATAGAGCCACTCACTTATAATATAGACACACTGGGCACAAACCCTACATTATGGGTAATAGCAAGCGGAATATGCGAGTAATAAGATATTCTAGGCCATATTATTTTTTGAAATTGTCCTACGAATGTCTTCGACGCGAAATTAACACTATTCAGACTCAAATACACGCTTTTTTTATAAGGAACCACTTTATAAGGAACCTACATGTAGAAGGCCCGAATATATAAAGAACTTATACTACTAGAGAGAAAATAACTAGATAACTTTTTATTGTTGAATAGTTTTATCACTGCAAACTATCAAGAATTACAATGCCGGTTCCTTTCATTTGCAGTCGAAAATCACATAAATTGTACGTTACGCATGTATCAAATGTTTCCTTGAGTAGTCTCGAGCTTTGCTCGCATCTAAGTGTCTCTGTATAGTAGTCATGAAACTGAAAATGCAGTTAAAATTAAGGAACTATTGAGGAACTTTTGGAACTACAGTCGTCTCAAAAGATGTCCAAAAATAAGGAACTTTAAGAACTAGGCCTTGAGCTAGGTTCTTTATAAAAAAAGCGTGTAAGGTGATTTTTTTGAGTTTTCTTCAATGTTCCACCCTGTTATATGGGGATCTGGCTAAAATCATATACGCGTGTTTACAGTTTCAGGGCAAAAAATCCAACCCTATGGCTAGCACATCCCCGTACCCAAATAGTATTAAGTACCCAATCTTATATCTTTTGCCTTTCTCGTTACAGTTTCAACACCAATTGGTGGTCTGCGAAGGATTTATTTCCCCGACGAACTCATTAGTAAATTTCTTGCCCTGGCTTCTAAAAATACAAGACTGAATTTAGAAACTTGCGGGATCCTCACGGGAAAGCTGGTAGGTTGACAATTAATTCCAAAACTGCTGAACAAAATTCGTTTCCATTTTTTGTTTGGATGATCAAACTTTTGGAAACAATTTTTGGAGAGTTGTTTTGGCAAGAATTGCTTTCACTGCAGAATCTATATTATGGAATTTCGATCACTCCACAAAATGGAACAGGAGGTAATTTTGTACCAAAACTTGCGGATGGTATATACTTTTGATTACTGAGAAGTCTTCTTCATAGAACTCCCATGCAGCAGAAACGAACAGGGGAACTAAAGATCATTTCAAAAGATTAAGTGTTTAAACGTTGGGTAGAATCTATAACGGTTCTCGTGAATGCCCTTCGAAAACCATGGTTTAAAAGGCCGGTTGATAGTGAAGCCCGAGTTTTTAGGAGACGATACTAAGAAAATCAACAGCTTGTGTGTTTTCTGTTAGACGATCCTCTATACATGGTTTTAAGCATTTTAGACAGAATAACATTAAACAGAATAAAGACAGAATAGCGCTAGCGAATGATGACCCTCCTGATGATATCCCTCCACGTTACAAATGATAACCCTCCACTGTATTGACGATAACCCTCCGCGATACTCTACATCCTCCACTGTACTGAAGATATCCCTCCACGTTACTGATGATATCCCTCTACGTTGTATTTGCATTCTCCACTATACTGCACATCCTCCCCTTTACTTTATATCACGTTACACTGGATGGGCCTTTTGTAGATCGTTAGTGGACCCCTTCCAGTTTGCGTCTTTGGTTGCAAAATTTCTTCGGTTTTGGGGAAAGTAAAGTTCCTAAGATCCCCCACTTACCTTTATTCTAATAATTATTTTTTGTTTCAAACAGAAAAGGAATCTGTTTCATATAACACATCTTGTCATACCAAAACAAACAGCAACATCAGACTCTTGCACAACTACGAATGAAGAAGAAATGTTCGATGTACAAGATAAATATGACTTGGTTACACTCGGATGGATACATGTATGTATTTTGCTGATAAGAGTGTTTCTCACTAGTATCATATTTTCTTTTGATAACTAACTACTAACTAACGAACTAACGAGCTAACTAACTTACTATGATTAACTAACTAATTAACTAACTTACAAACTAACCAACTAACTCTGACTATTTAACTAACTATCTAACTAACTAACCAACTAACTAACCAACCAACTAACTAACTTACTAACTTACTAACTTACTAACGTACTAACTAACTATTTAACTAACTAGCTAACTAACTATCTAACTAACTAACTAACTAACTAACTTACTAACTAACTATTTAACTAACTGACTAGCTAACTAACTAACTAACTAACTAACTAACTAACTAACTAATTATTTAACTAACTAACTAGCTAACTAACTATCTAACTAACTAACTAACTTACCAACTAACTAACTAACTAACTAACTAACTAACTAACTAACTATTTAACTAACCAACTAGCTAACTAACTAGCTAACCAACTATCTAACTAACTAACTAACTAACTAACTAACTAACTAAGTAACTAACTAGCTAACTAGCTAACTAACTAACTAACTAACTAACTAACTAACTAACTAGCTCACTAACTGACTAACTAACTAACTTACTGTTTAACTAACTTAATAACTAACCAACCATCTAGCTCGCCTTTTCCAACTCTCCGGAAGCCTTCCTAGTTACCTTAGGGTTTCACTGTTACGTATAATTCTGGATTCTGTTAGTGACGCTCTTGTTGAAACGTTATTTACTTTTTCTTCGTAGACTCACCCTTCTCAGACAAGTTTTCTGTCAAGCGTTGATCTTCATACTCAATATGCATACCAGATGCTTATGCCAGAGGCGATTGCAATTGTCTGTGCACCAAAATTTGACCAGTAAGTAGTATCCAGTGTTTACAATATTTATTTATCCGATCGTTGTTTTTATAAGAGAGTCGAACTAAATTACAGTTGATCCTCAATATATCAACTACCGTTTGACTCGAATTTCTCGATTTTTCTCGAGTTTGTTTCTGTCTCCCTTGATCTGAATTGCTTTGTGGTATATGAATGCATGAAACCCTCGATAACCTGAAAATCGTTAACTCGAGTAAATTATCGTTTTTCCTTCCCACGCTAGCAAATCATACACTTTGCTACTGCTGTGGTATACGCAACTGTAGTAGAAGAAATGCCACGACAGTACGCAAAAAAATACCGCAATAGTAGTGCTTATCCACTACAGTATGCAAAAACTCCACCACATCAAGCATGATAACCCACCATATCAAGCATAAAAACCCACCACAGTAGTGCTTATCCACCACAATACGCAAAAGATACCATCACATCAAGCATAATAACCCACTACAGTAGGGCGTATCCAACATACTACGCAAAAAATACCACCACAGTACGCAAAAAATACCACCACAGTAATGTGTGTCCACCGCAGTAGTGCATAGTGCGTTTAGATTCGCTAGCGTGCTTCCTGTTTTCGAGATGTCTAAGTTTGATTGTATTTACATCTGGTAGCCTCATAGAATATTGTTTCAATATCGCCTATGGGATTTATGGACTATAATGTATATAGTAAACAGTCCACTGATCAACAAGGTCTTCAGCCCTAAAGCCCTGGCCAAACGATCAAACGTTGTTGGTCTAACGTTTGAAATTTGCTTGTCAAACAAAATGGTTAATCGTTTGGCTTCACGAAACTTTACTCTTTTAAACATTTGTTGCTCGATACCAGCATAAAATGCTTTTTGGTGAGTTTTTCAAAAAGACTGCTTGACGAATTCTGCTTATCAAACAATGCTTTGGTGTCTTTGCCAAACTGTCACACATTGCTTGGGAAGCAAATTTCAAGTGCTTGGCCAACAATGTTTAATCGTTTGACCAGGATATTAGATTGTAGTAATAGTCAAGATTTTCACTGTAAAGCTCTATCAGTCACATTTTTTATTTAAAAAATGGAACCGAATTTGAACACAGGAAAGGTTCCCAAAAGATTGCAGCCTTAACATCATGTCTTTATCTTTTATGTGGTTATGTTTTATTGATCATTTTTCATTTCTCAACAGAGTTGGTGTCTATCGATTAACCTCTGACCATGGCTTACCATTCATTGGTTCCTGCTCGAAACAAGGCTTTCATCCTCATCCAAAGGAACCTCCTTTATTCGAAGTAAGATTTACAGCTCTTTATATCACTGTATACCCCTTTTCAAAGAGGTCTGGGTCGACGCGACATTTTCTGGAAAATGGCAGACATGTTGAGTAAGGGAATCCTCTCAACATCCAAAGACCAGAATTCCTAGACTCACGACGCGAGTCTCTAGTTTACGCTCCCCTTATTTTGATTGGTCACTCCAACAGAGCGATTCTTGACACTGAGCGATTGTAGAAAGCGACAACAACAACATCGAGCGAAGTAGTGGGACTTCTGTAGTTAGTGTACAGAATTACAGTCGTTTCAAGAGAGAAAGTGGATTCAAATTCCCCGTTTTTTGGATGTTAAAGTGAAAGGAAGGATTCAAGTCCTAGTTTTTCTACACTAGTAGGCATTTTATCAACTATTTTCGTTTTTTCTTTAGTTACTTGCATCTTGTTTTATGAGTTTTACAGATACTTATAAGTTATAACATTTAATGTCACAGAGTCCTTCCCTCTCTTACTAAAATCTGCTGCACTATCTCTCAAAGCGGCTACAATCAAGGTCGTTGCACGTGAAGAGGATTCCCATGCTCAATATATCTACCATTTTCCAGAAAAATGCCGCCCCGACCTAGATCTCTTTGAAAAGGCCTATTGTCTTTTTCATATTTTTGCAACTGCCCTTTTTCATATCATCCTTCAGATCCTCTGAATTAACCTCCATTGGACAACCTTAACTTCACTTTCACTCCTTTCTAGCACCCCGTCTAAGCTCGCTCGTTTTTTTTCAGGAATCGGAGCATGCTCAGTTGGATAGTACCATGAAGATTCAAATCATTGATCTGAGGTAGCCATGGTGAATTCTAAGAAAAACTGAATAAACGAACACTGAATTATACCTATAGAGGACAAGGGACGTTTTGGCTTAAATGATCTACATAAAATTTGTTATCTCATGTTTAGCTGGGGGTTGGGGAGTACTTAGTATATTTTGGGTACTTGGGACGTGCCACCCAAAAGGGTATCATTTTTCGTGATTTTGGTTTAAGCATGGGTCTTCAAGCTTCGTTTGTTTTCACTTGTCTTTGTGAAGTTTGATTCGATCTAACATATTTTAGTACTCTAGGGTGCCAAATAAACGGGGGGGGGTCTTAATAAATGGGGGGTGGGAACTATTTGAAAAAATTTAATAAACGGGGTGTTTTGATAAACGGGTCGGTGGGGAATTTTTATATACTACACTAGCTAAGACACTACACTATTTCTATTATACACTACAATACCTATGCCTATGATTACACTACTTAGTGTAAACGTTTTGTACACTACTGTTTTTTTCTGAGTTTTTTCATCAGAAATAAGGTTTATGAAGCGTAGTTTACTCCTTTCACAAGTGAAATTCTTTCTTGCAAATTTTTTCTTCCAAAATTAATAAACGGGGGGTCCTAATAAGGTCCGTAGGGGTGGAGGAAAAGCTCGAAATTAATAAACAGGGGGGGCGTTTATTTGGCACCTAAGAGTACATTTTAGCATATCTAGTAGTGTAAGAGTTAATATTTTTGTATAATTTTGGGTATGCATTGTAAGGACTTTGGTATAAATGTGGGTAGGCATTTTGTTTCTTGGGCGGCACGTCCCTGTCCAAAACGAAGTCAAGTACCCCTCGGGTGTGTTTATCCTCTAGAGAATCCAGTGGTGAATATTTACTAGTTACCAAAATGTCAATACTTTCCGTCTTTCTGCAAGCAGCTCTATATTGACATTGTTACCCATGAATTCTAAAAGAAGTATTCCAGCCCCTTACGACGTCCTGCTTGCAAAGGTTTTGCGAGATAAGTTTCATGATATTAGCCCTGGCCAAGCGATTAAACCTTGTTTGTCAAGTATTTGAAATTTCTTGCCAAGCAAAATGTTTTACCGGCCTTGTTGCAAAACAATGTTCGTCAAAAATTTGTTTGCTTGCGACGAAGCAACAATGTTTTTGAATTTTCAAAATCATCCCACAACGAATACTACTTACTTATGTTTGTCAAACAATGTTTTGTGACGTGGCCAAACGGTCAATTTGGAACACTAAATTCCAAATGTTTGAAAAACATTGTTTGATCGTTTAGCCAAGGCCTTACGCGGTAAAACTTTGTAGCTTTTTCATTCGCTGTGTGTTGAAAGTGAAAGTTGAACTCAAGTCAGGTTTTACCAGACGGAAACTTTCCTTACCGCTTACCGTTTTCCGTTTACCGCTTTTCGTCCATAATCGTTGCAGTGTTTTGTGAAACTCAGCTCGCAACGCCGTTGCAAGCGAGCGTTTCGCGAATTTTTACGCGAACTAACCGCGAATTATATTGATTTGAAATGTGCAGATTAATTCGAGTTTAGTTGAATTGTAAATTGTAATTTATGAATTTTTTATGATCTAAAATTTAGATTTCATTATGTTAAGGAAATATTTGAAATTTAAATCAAAATATCTTTTATTTTCTTGAAATCTAAATATTTCACCAAATTTTGGTTTCGCTTTTTCGCTGCAATTTCCGATTTGTTCAGCTGCTTCCAAGAGACAAAAGAAAACAATAAAATCTGGTATCAACCAATCAGATTGCCAAATTTAATTTATGCATATTTTACTTCCTTTTGAAAGAAGTCTTCCTTTTGGTTGTACATTTGCAAAATGGCCGCTGGCAGTTCATTTCAGTTTTTAAAATTTCTTTTATTCGGGTCGCTTCTCGTACAATTTAGCGATGCACAAGTAGAAAACCTTTACTGCGGGAAAGACAACTGTTATGATGGTTAGTTATTTGCTTTTCTTGCTATTTATAGCATTTAGAGATATATTTTAGAGATACACTTGGCTGGCCTAACTTAGGCCCCTGCACACGCCTCACGGCATGAGAGGATTTCTGTGGGATTCTCCATTTGTCAGATTCTCTCAGAAAGCTAAATCCTCGTGACTATTTTTCTGAAATTTTTAAATTTTATCTTTTCTAGTTCTTGGAGTTGAAAGGGAAGCCACTAAGGTATATACTTAATCTTGAAGTATTTCAAGTTTTTATTTTTCTTAGTCTACAAAGCATAGGCATAGACTAGCAGCTTTTTATTTGCTACCTATCTGTCTTTATAGATATGTTCCTTATGTTTTCATTTGTGGCATTGGTCAATTGGTGTGGTCATAAAATAATAGCTCTGGTTCTATACTATAATTGAATCTGCCTTTCTAAGTCTTTTAATTTAGAATTATTTTTAGTGTTTTATATTAGGAAAAGGTGTATAACTTTTGTGTAGGTATAATTATTGAAAGTGATAAATTTATCTGTATAATTAGTTGACCATTAACTATAAATTTAATGTTTTGGAACATCCATTTATAGTATCTTTAATGATAATTAAGGAAATATATGTTTGATTGACGGATGAAATTTCAATCTCCAAATGAACAAATGGTTCATTAATATTTCCTAATCAAGGTTTATGATGATTTTCAATCACTATAGTAACCTTTATCTTTTCAGAGTGAAATCTCAAAGGCATACAGAAAGCTAGCAAGAAAATACCATCCTGATCGTTACAAGGTATAAATTTGATAAAATCCATAAAATTGTTGTAAAATTGCCATAAGAAGCAGAAACATCTTTAGTTAGACATAATTATCCTTAGGTGCCTAATTGCTGGGGGGTTGGAATTGGTAGGGAGTGGAACTACCTTCAGGATCTAATTGGCAGGGGCAGTCAGACTTTGTTTGACAAACATTGTCTGGAAACTGCTGAAATGCAAAGCGAGGGGCCCTATAGTGCTCTTAGGCTAAAGAAATCCATAGTTCTAACTAACAAAGTGAGTGTCGAAGTGAAATTTGACACCAAGAACGTTAAAGTAAGTTAAGTAAAAAATATCAACATTAATATTAATACAAATTTAATTAGCAGTGGGGTTCTGATGAGAGCGGGAGGGTCAGAAATTTAAAAAAAAATTAATTAGCAGGGGGACAGCAATTAGGCACCTACCAGACTTCACTTCTGTAAGCCAAGTTTTTTCACACATAGCAAATCAAATTGAATAGCTTTGTTTACTAAAACATGAAACAATAAGTACTATAAGGTGCCAAATAAACAACCCCCCCCCTAATTAATTTTGAGTTTTTCCCCACCCCCGGACCTTATTAGGATGCTCCCAGTTATTAATTTTGGAAGAAAAAATTTTACTTGTGAAAGGATTAAACTACGTTCCCCGCCCCCTGGGCCTGATTAGGACCCCTCTGTTTATTAAATTTTCAAAATATTTCACACCCCCCGTTTATTTGGCACCTTAGAGTAATTCCATCTAACTTCAATAATTTTTCTATTTTCAAAGGAAGATGATGCTGAAGAAGTTTTCAGGAAAATTGCTACTGCTTATGAGGTATGTATCTTATTGTATTTTTTCATTTTCAGTGTGGATTAACTCCTTATCATGCAAACAAGCTATAAAAATTCTTTGTTTTTTGCATAGACACTCAAAGATGATGAAGCAAGAGCAGATTATGATTACATGTTGGACAATCCAGGTAGGACACTCCACTCCTTGCTCTTATTAATATATGATTTCTCGTAAAACAAGTAATAATCAATTTGTGTACTCGATTATGCCTCAAACTGTTTTCTTTACATTTCTGAAATGACTTTCACCACATTCAGATTCTTTTCAGCAAGCATTTTCTTTTTCAAGCATATTTATGTATCTATATGCTTATCTAGCAGCTGGTTGTTTAGGCATCTTTATAACAATTATGGCAATAAAGATACCTAAGATACCTATACTAGGTATCTATTTTACCTTGACAGCCCAGCTTCAGGATTTAGCTTTTTTCTTCCCATTCCATTCATACCGCAAGTCAGAAAATTATCTTAGAGAGGCTGGTGCAAAATTGCAGGTGGCTTGAACTCTCGTTAGAGTCCCTGAAGGTTTCTCAGGAAACAAAGGAAGGTTAAGCCCGCTGGACTCTAGCAAAAGTTTAGCTCACATGCATTTTTGCACCAGCTTCTCAAAGATAATTTGCTGAGGTATGTATGGGTATAAAGATACATAAGATACCTATGTTAGGTATCTTAGGTAGGTATCTAGCAGTTGGGTGTTTCTGGTATCTTAATAGCGAATATGGATGAAGATTAGCAGACACCTTCTAATTGAGTATTCAGACGAGTCAAAATATTTCCTTTCCTTCCTGCACATGTTATTTTTAACTATTCTTTTTGTTTTTATAGATTATGCATATTACCATTACTATCGTTATTATAAAAGGAAGGTTGCTCCCAAAGTTGATGTTAGAATCGTTATTGCTGCTACTATATCAGTTATCTCAGTATTGCAGGTTTGTACGGTTAATATTTTTATGTATCTATCTAAAATAATGGCTACTTAAGTTGAAGAAAATTCTTAACCTGAAGAGAAAGTCTTTAGAAAGAGGGATGGTACCACTTTTTTATAACTGCCGTACAAGATTTATGAGAGTTGTGAATCTCTTTGTTAGTTTCTACTGCTGTTTGTTATTTTCCGGAGCTTGGAATGCTTAAAGGTGTTTCCATTTTGTAAACTGCAAAGAAATCACCCATTGTACAATTCGTATTTTGAGCTAATTGATTTTTATGTAGAATTGTTGCATTAAATGCCAATGTTTGGAATCACAAATTTTTTGTGGGTTAGCTGACTCAGACAATTTGGCTAAGTGACTTCAAAGTGCCTAGGCCTGTGCAAAGACTTGCAAATTTGCAAACATCATGTTTTGATCTTTCATACATAGGTATACACCTTTCCACTTAGGGCGTTGTCTTTTTAAAACTCAAAACCCGACAAAACAATGTTGTGAGGTGCAAAAGTTTTGACTGTTTTCAAACTGCATGCAACATAGTGCAACAAACCTTGCATACTGCAACATGGTTGGCCAAATCATGCAACAAATATTGTATCCAAATGCTGCGTTGCTTGGCAGGGGCACAAGCCTTGGAAAGCTATATTTTTAGCAATTTGCTGTTTTAATGCGTATCAATATTGATCTTGTTTAGTATATGCACAAACATGTGAGGTTCAATGAAGCTATAGAGTATGCTATGCAACAGCCGAAATTTAAAAACCAGGTATGATGATCTATTGCCATATATCCAGGTGTGATTTTTTTATTGCTGTAGACCTAGGGATATCGGTATCATTGTTCTGGACACTTTCAAAATCATTTACTGTTAAAATAAATTTGCATCTCCTGGGCTAAATCTTCTCGCAATATGCAATTATACTATTTCAACTTAAAAACCTTATTACTTATAGTGACTAGAACCAGGAATGTTTTAATAAGTGGTTGAACCTTTTCCTTCTGATACTCGTTGGAATAAAAACTTGGTAGCTAAATGGGCTGAGACTATTCAATTGATGGGATGAATACCAGGCAGTAGATATGACTCAGCTGAACGAGGCTATGAACAGTGATCTTGAGCGATTGGAAACATGGCTCCAAGGTAATAAACTCTCGTTGAATGTGGGGAAAACTCAATCCATGCTTATTACAAGCAAACAAAAATGGCACAATCTTAAAAGTTCAAATCAAAATTTGGAGTTGAATGTCCATGAAATTGGAATTGATGTAGTCCAAAACATTTAATATTTCGGAGTTCAAATTGATTCTTCCTTAGACTGGAGAGAACAAATCAAGGCAACCTCTGCGAAGGCTTCTAGGGCAATAGGCTTCTTAAAGTATGCCAGAAAGTTTCTACCAAAGAAAACCCTAAAAACTTTATACATAAGTATTGTCGAGCCTCACTTCCGATACTGTTGCTCGGTTTGGGGTTGCTGTGGTGTTACTGGTATTGACCAGCTACAGAAACTGCAAAATCGAGCTGCTAGGATAATAACTGACAGCAGCTTCGATACCCCAAGCTTACCACTTATCGAAGAGCTAGGTTGGAAGACTATTAAACAGCTCATTGACATAGAGTCAAAAACAATGGTATTCAAATCACTTAATGACCTAGCTCCACAATATATGCAAAATCTCTTTAAATTGAATTCTCAATGCACCACTCGTTGCCTCAGAAACACAAACACTGACCTGAGGCCTCCAATGAAGAAAACTACAAATGGGCAAAAATGCTTTTCTTTTAGAGGTGCAAAACTGTGGAATAGCCTCTCAGCTGAGTCAAAAAAGGCATCCTCTCTTGAAAACTTTCAAGATTTTAAAGTATTTTCGCTTAATTAAGTTCAATTTAGATTCGGAGGGCCTATTGTAAACCAGCCTTGGCTGAATTAGCAACCCTCCTTAAACAATTGAAATGAAATGAAATGAAATGAAATAACCAGAAATGGCTTGAACTACACAAGCTGGCATTATCTCTTGAACACTAGTCAGCTCACGATGTACAACAAGCAAGTTGACCGAATAAGTTGAAGAGTGTGTAAAAGGATCATAAGTATTAAACATTATACACTTTTTTTATAAAGAATCACGTTATAAGGAACCTACGTGTAGATGGCCCGAAAATATGAAGAACTTATGCTACTAAAGAGAAACTAAGGAAATTTTCAATATTGAATGTTTTAATAGCTGCAGACAATCAAGAATTTGAAAGCCGGTTCCATTCATTTGCAGTCTAAAATCACATCAATGGTACTTTGCACATGTATGAAATGCTTCTTCGACTAGTCCCGAGCTCTCGAGCTTTGCTTACAAGAAAGTGTCGTTGTTTAATTGTCATGACACTGAATATGCATTGAAAATTAAGGAACTATTAAGGAACTTTTTTAACTACAATTGACTCAGAAGTGGTAAAAAAATAAGGAACTCTACAAACTAGGCCTTGAGCTAGGTTCTTTATAAAGAAAAGCGTGTACTCGCATCATTTGATGTAAAATTGATATGTTGTTGATTTTTTGTTTGATATTGCAGGCGATGAAGGTTGCTCATGACGAGGGTCTTTTGACAAAAGGCAAGAAAGTCAAAGGAAAGAAATCAAAAGTAAACCAGCCACATTTTTATTTTTTTTCTTTTACTACATCTGTTTAAAATTATCTTTACTTGTAGATTGTTTGAACTTTACGCCGTAACTGAGTCTTAATAGATCCTCATCCCTAAAAGACATTCTTCCTCAACAACTCTTTTTTGAGGAAAATCTTTGTTAAATGTTGCTGAGCTTTGGCTGCTGTAAACGTAAAACTGGCAGGTGCTGTGGCGTCGTGGCCTAATCCAGTAATCTCGTGGTGTCAGAAGCTCAGCGAGGAATAGGTTCGAGCCCCAGCTATGATATCGTCGCAGTCAGCAGGGTCGAGGTCTCGATTAGTCAATCTACTGCCGAGATCCTAGTCGAATCCTAGTGACTGGCGCTGGATGCACCATTTCAGCTTCACCCACTTTCATCTTCACGAGCAAATATATTTCCCCAAAAGTCTTTGCCTTTGAGAAGCACACCTCTATACAGCGGACACCTCTGCAACGATCAATGTCATTGGTCCCTTATGGTGTCCGTTGTAATGAGGTTCCACTATATTTGGAAGACCAATGTTTTTAATTTCTTTGAATTTAATTGTTTTATATGAGGATGAAAAATGTTTTATCGTAGGAAGAGAAAAACAAGAAGAAGCTAGAATATTACGAGAAGTTGTAGAAAATTCAATTGATATTAGGTCAGTAAACATAGAATAATAACAAAATTCAACAGAGACATTTCTTTATTTTGAAAGCTATGCATCTCCCTTTAAGAGACAAGACTTTCATTCAAAAATACGATCCATATGGAAGCACTAGTAACACTGGAAAAGCTCGACTGCTTTATGTTTAGTAATAATTGTAAATTTGTACACGGATAGAAAAGTTTACCAACATACCAAAGAATCTTTTTCTATGGATCATTTCGGTATGACTTCACACGGCATTAAAATTTTTCAAAATCACATGATATCGAGTTTTCGATATGAACATCGTATAAAGCAGCCAAAACTTAGTCTAGGTACAAAGTTTCAGTGTCCTAGCGTTTGTGTTCTTAATTTTATGAGCATTCAAAGTTCCCGATTTCATAAAGGCTTTGACCGCAAAAAATGAACTTGGTGAAACTTTTTACCCCACACGGTCAAAGCCCTTATAAAATCGTGAACTTTGAACGCTCGTAAAATCGATTCCACAAGCGCTGAGATAGTAAAACTTTGCACCTAGACTAATTTTTGGGTGCTTTATACGATTTTCGCATCAAAAATTGGTATCTTGCGATTTCGAAATTTTTTTCTACCGAAATGATCTATTTGTGATCTACAAACCAGTCGTTATTCCTCTCGAAAAGCAAATCTGATAGCTGTCTATGAAAAGGAAGGCCCCTGAGAAGACATGCCAAGCCATTTCCCAAGAACCAATCCGCCTCTTTGCACTGGACAAATGATCAAACATTGAGCAAGTCAGCAAGGTTTGATTGTTTGGCTCGGGCCTAATGCAATATCGAGGAGAAGTAGCTGACACACAGCCTTTCAGGACTTTGTCTGACATTCATCTTATTCCGGCCTTCTGTGTCAAGCCCAGCCAGTGCAGACTAGGGTGCAGTTCAAACTTCTCTGTGCGTCAAAATTACGTGACGTTTATACATAATTCATATATACAGAAGCTGCATGCATAGATACATTGGTTTTCTATTATTTTTTCATTTTTCTTTTTCACAGAGGTGGCTACAGTAAACCACAAATTACAGATGTTCTGTGGGTGCAGCTTGCTATGAGGTTACATTTCATTATTGATTTATAACACATTGAGTAATGTTTGCTGAGGGAACTTGACCCTCGTATATACAGGGATGAACACTGCAGTTTTTTCTTACCCATCTACCTTTAATTTTGCCATTGTACCAGCTATTAATCACAGGATAATTCGTTTATACTCATTAACTACTATGTTGTATACTCACTGTTATGATTTCATCATTTGTCGTATATATCCATGTTTTAGCTCTTTCATTCCCGAATTATGTTCTGCTTGTTATATCTCAACCAAATCTTCAAATAAGCGAGTTATGTGCATTTGCATGACAAAACAGGTGAAAAAATTCATTTGGGGGCGAGTGGATATTGCCCTAAAGGACAATGTCCAATAAAAGCCCCGGTCTGACGATAGCAATCAATTTTTAGGCCAAAACGATCTTTAAGTCATAAGATACAAAAAATGCTTACTCCCCCTTCGCAAACTGCTTACTTGAAAATAAATTGAGTTTTTCAGCTATAAGTGTTTTAGGCAACAATTGGAACCCAGTTATAGGGAGTCTTTGAATAAAACCATGTTTATCTGCAAAATAGGGGCGAGTTGTGTTGTCTCTTTCTCTCATCCTCTGTTTGAATAAGAACTAAATATTTTTCTTTTTTTAATTTCTGTTAAATTCGTTTCTTTACCGCGAGTCACCTGAAGAGCTGTTTCATTCTCTGAACGTGTGACAGAACTCTTTCTAATCCCAAGCAAAGCTTCTATATTCTTCAAAATCAGGAAATTTTTAGTGATTCCGAACTTTTGAACGGCGGTATGGTTCATGTTGCTTTTAAGGTAGAGGCCTCTGCATTATTTTTTTTCCATTTTTGGTCTCTACACAATATTTGCTGTTGAATTGAATTCTACCATTCCATTTTTTGATTTTTTCGAGGAAATGCAACACATAATTTATAGTTTGTATTATGTAGTATAGTTATATCTATGATCAGTAATTTGCCAGACGTTGCAGTACTTTTTTCATATTTTCTTATTCCTTCCTCAGCCCATATTTTCTGGTGTTATATATTGCTTGGGGTGCTCGATGGATTTGGAAATTCTGGATTTTAAAGGAAGAATATGGCAAAGAAGAAAAGAATATCTAACCAGAAAAGCTGTTGGACTTAGTCAAATGTATTGGGAGGTATGCATGGAAATTGATTTGTATTAAGGCCGAGATACACGGCGAAAGATTATCTTTAAGAAAAATAGCAACATTTCTTTCACCAGATGTGATTTCTAAACACTTTGACAAGGGAGGGGGCTCCAGGGGCAATGTCATAAGATATAAGATGGGTGTGGCTTTTTGCGACAACAGCCATGGTGAGATACCTGATGAAAGATTATCTGTAAGAAAGAACAGCAACATTTTCTTTCACCAGTGGTGACTTCTAAAGAACCTAACAAGGGGGACTCCAGGGGCAACGTCGTAAAAGAGAGGCTGGCTTTGGCGACCATACCCATGTTTTCATCGATGCAAATATCGTAGCCATTTGGTGGCTTAAGCAGGAGATACACAGACAAGCCTCAATAAGATTAAAATAGGGGGATCCAGCAAAGGATATATCACGACCAATGCACATTGCAGGAATCGAAACAACTAGAAAGGGAGCTATGGAAAAGAGAATTTACTGTTGATGGAAACTCTGCGTCAAGATATCTACAGATAAAGAAAATTTAGACTTGGCTAGATTTTCAGACGGTCAATAAAGAATAGTTTGGGGGCTGAACCTCCTCAATATCAAACATTAGGGGCTCCTCCCCTCAGTTCCCTTGAAATTACCACTGTCTTTCACCAGTATTTCTCTAGTACTCATTGAAGTGAAAGTTATTGCAGGATATCAATACATCATGTTCACCTAAGGAAAATTTAGAGGTTGTACGCATATACGAAGGTTAGGTTTCCCAAGACTATACTTCTCCAAGCTAATGTGATGTAATTAGCTATGCATAACTTATTCCTTACTTATTTTTGCGCTTTTCTCTATCGTAGGCTATTGATCAGCCCACACGTGAGCATTATTTGGCAAGAGAGTTATGGGTACCAGAAAATTTAAAGGTAGAGCATCATTGACCTGATACACTTTTTTCAGCAATTTATTCGAAAATAATATGCAGTTTATTGCGAAATATCGGTTTTAAAGAGGAACTTTTTCGAAGATGGGATGTGCAAAAGAGGGACATTATGAAAGGCAGGAGCCATTGCAGAAAGTCAGGGTTCTAAAAGACATGAAGTTGATTAATTCCTATGTTCATTTTAGTCTAATAAATTTTACAAATGAACGTTGTAATATCTCTTCATCCTTATTATGTATTGCATTGCAGATGCGTTATATTCTTGTAATTCTTTACATATACTTTCTAGATTTTATCATCTATATGTATTTTTTTTTTTTTCTATTACACTTTATTCTAAGCGGTCCAAGCTAGATAAGCTCTGCTTTTCTTGGGCCGTGCAGATTTACATCCTTTTTATATTAATCATATTGTAGTTGTAGCGATGTTTTTCTGCAAATAAAATTGAATTGAATTGGAAAATTGGAAACCCTCCTGCAAATCATCAGATGTAACCTGCAGATACGTTATATAGGAAAATGTATTAAATTTACGTCCAATCAAATTCTCTACAGAAACGAGAATGAATAATTCTTTGTTTTCTTGAAGGAATTTAAAGAAGAACAAGAGGAGGAAATGAGAGTTAAACTTGCTGAAAATAATAAACACAAAATGTGGAGGTAAATTCAATCTGTTATTGACGTAAAAATTCATATATTAATATAATGCAAACTGATTATATGCCAAAACCAAGTTAACTAGGAGCTCTGGGACTGAGTCCCACAAGTCCAGCCTCGTTTTGCCAAAAGCCAATGAATCATTTCTGAAATTTCTGAATTCTAGGGTAGCTTAACAAAATGGTGCCAAATCCTGGGATTTCGATGTCAATATCCAATGCTAATTCTGGGATTGTCAATCGTTTTGGCACAGTATGAATTAAGTGAAGTTCCTCCCGCCTTTTCGTCTTGCCCTGCTAGGTCCTTATCTCTTTCAGGGCTGAATATACTTCTAGATGAAATAAAAAATACTTTCTACCTGTATTATGGTAAAAACAATGGAGAATTCGAACATTTCAGTCAAATAGTCAAAAAATGTTAAGGGGCAAGATACGGGGACTGGGCCATATGGCCCTTCCAGCCTTTAAGGTTTATATTTCTACCATGCAAATTTGTTTAAAATTGTCCTTCCTTTGTCATTTCTAGGCGATACATGAAGCAAGGCGGACCCGGAAGAATGACTTTCCCGGAAGATTAGAAGAATTTCAAAAAACATTAGAATTTTCAACAGAATATTTAAAACTGACTTGAAACTTTCTGCCCTGAAAAAAAGGTACTTGTCATGGACCTATGTAACTCATTATTTATAGAACTGAATATGTTTGTATCAAGTCAATATGTCATGCAACTGCAACGGTAATCAAGTTGATATGCTTAAATTCCTGTCTTAATGCCATGTCATTTTGACGCACAGTACAGTCATTTCTGTCTTTCCTCTACGACTGAAAATCGTAATTTATGCTTGAAGAAAGATGTTTTTGTTAGTATAATCGGTGGCCTCAAGTGCCTTTCCTTAGGGTGCACTGAAGGGTGCCCAGCTATCTCTTTAACTATAATTATATAGGCCATGCAGCTGTAATGCCCTAGCCACACGATCAAACATTGTTTGTCAAAGATTTGAGATTTGCTTATCAAGCAATGTTTGACTCTTTGGCCACCTCACTACACATTGCTCGTTAAACATTTTTATGTTTTTGAGACATCTTCGAAAACATTTTTGCTTAACGCAAGAAAATATGTTAAAGGAGCAATGTTTGCAACGTGGTCAAACGGTAATACATTTTGTTTGCCATGCAATGACTTGCAGTGCAAATGAATACAAAAACATTAATGCTTAAGTGAAGCACTTCACCCAAACATGTATGGGGGTTGCCTCTGGGATTGATTGATATCACAACCAGCCACACTTCCAACGTCCGTCATTTCTGATTTGGCATGCATAAAACCCTGACCAAACGAAAAGGCCCTTGCCAAACGATCAAACATTGTTGTTCCAACATTTGAGATTTGCTTATCAAGCAAAATGTTTGACCGTTTGGCCACGGCCAAAAACATTGCTCCTCCAACTTTTTGTTTAGGTCAAGAAAAATACCGTTTTTAAATTTTCTAAAAACATCACGCTGCAAATTTGATACTTTTGCTTATCGATCAATGTTTTTGTAGTGTGATGTGGCCAAATGCTCAAACATTTGTTGTAAAGCAAATTTAAAATGTTGAACCAACAATGTTTGATCGTTTGGCCAGGCCCTGAAACATTGCTTGTCAAACATTTGAAGTTGGTTGTCAGAAATAATAATCGTTTGGCCACATTACAAAAACTGTCTGGTCAAACAGTTTCCTCAGGTCAAGTGTAGAGTGCGTCAAGTCCACAATTGACCTTAGGAAAGTTTTGAGGCTGTGCGCAGGCTAAACAGTTTTTGCTTGGGGCAGTCGTAAGATATTTTTTGAAGTTTTCAAAATCATTGCTGAACGAATTTTGCTTGTCGAGTAATGTTTTGTGACTTGTTCAAACGGTCAAACATTGTTTGCCAAACATTTGAAATTCGTTTTTCAAACATATGACATTTGATTGTCAAAGACAATGTTTGACCGTCTGTCAACAGCATAAAGCATGTTTAGTCAAACAGTTTTTGTTGTCATAAAATATTTTGAACATTACTGAGCTGAGCGAAATCTGTTTTTCGAACAATGTTTTGTGACGTAGTTAAACGGTAAACATTGTTTTCCAAAAATGTGAAATTCGGTTGTCAAAAATTCCTTTATCAAGCGTAAAATATGCTTGAAGTTTTTCAACAACATTGCTGAACGAACTCTGCTTGTCGAGCAATGTTTTGTGACGTTGCGGCACGTTCCAACATTGCTAGTTAAACAGATTTCAAATGTCTGACAAACACTGTTTGCTTGTTGGCCAGGGCTATAGGCTTTATAAGCAATGTTTGACTTGACTGTTTGGCCACGTTTGAAATTATTGCTTCACAAGGAGAATTGGTTGGCAATAAAAAATGTCAAATACAGTTTTTGCTTGACGCATGTAAAAAATTGTTTGCAACATGGCTAAACCATCAAACATTGTTTGATCGTTTGGTCAAGGCCTTACAACCTCTTTGTGCAACAAACAGTTGTGCTTGAAAGTTCTTTTTGAAGTGCAAAACGGGGCTGTAAAGTACGAGGGGCATTTCACTCTGCAAAAAGGCGTATGAGACTTCCATTAAAACAAGAGGACTTTCAAGGGACTTCCGAGGAAACAATAGGACTTCCAGCAAAGGTGTACGAGACTTTCAAGGAGTGAATTGCCCCTCAGTAAAGTAAAAGAATGAAAAAAACTAATTGCGTAAATATGATAAAATTAATTAAATGCGGCGGTAAAACAAAAAATACTTTTTTGGACCGTAATCTCGTGCAATTTACCGCGCAGTTACAGCACCCTGCAGCACCTGCGAAATTTTCCTTCAGCAATTCAATTTTCTGTTGGACTTGCACCCTTCATTTTTTCCATTCAATCATTCAATAAATACATCAGTGGTGGGTGATGAAGAAAGTAATTAGGTAAATAAATTATTTTTCTTATATTTCTATGGAGAATTAATTCAGACATTGAACTGTGTTTTGTTGTCAAGCCTTCTCTATTGTTACTTCGCGATTGTAGTCTTAGTGGAATTCCGTCATGAACAATCACGTCAGCTTTTATTCTTTGAGTATTTGATGCTGGTTTCAAAACAAAGTAGTTCTGTATCGGTATGAACCTTTGGTGATTGTGGCTAGGCCAGTTTTCATAAAATTCTACCCTGTTTGGAATCAGTGCAAGAAGACATTAGGTAAGTTTTCTGGTAAACAGTGTAAGATTGCTTTGTTCTAGCAGTAGTTTTGTATCGAAACTTTTTACTTCAATCTTTTATCGATGATTATATGGCATGAATCATTTAAAACGTATAGTCGAGTCGAAGTCCAAAGTTTCACAGTCCTAGAGATTCTGCTATTTATTCTATGAACTTTCAAAGTTCCTGGCTCTTTGTGGGCTTTGGCCGTAAAAAGTGACTGGGGACTCTGGGATGGATCTTTTCATCCCGACTGGTGAAGGCCCAGAATCGTAATCTTTCAAAGCTCATTAAGTCGGTAATACAAGCGCCAAGATAAAGATAGTAGTAAAAAAACTTTGCATATAGACGTAATTTTGGTTGCTCAATACGAATGTGGTATCGAAAACTCTGTATCTCGAAATTGTGAGAATTTCCACAGTTACAGCAGTTCGTCGAAAAGGTCTACCTCTATATAAACGCTAACACCATCATAACTAACTGGCGTTTTCATTTCTTTTGCTTGTAGACTCGACATCTACCAAACAAACCTCAATGGATCTAAGCTCGAGAATCCTTTTTCTAACAGCTCTTTGTCAATTCTATTTTGACGGTAAGCACAATGCATTTATTTTTTGTTAAGAAGAAAGACACAGAATACAAAAACGTTTTCCGCTTCCAAAATTGACGGCAAATTGTTAGCGTCGTTTTAATGGCGTGCACAATTTTAAATTTAAGCCCTATTAGGGTAGCCTGGCTAGCTCCAACGAATACAGTAAACGACTTTTAAGACTGCAGTGGCATAATTCGTATTCGTAACATATAATACGAGGGAATCAAAATAGTTTTCCTTTCTGTTCTTATCATCATCTATGAATGCCCCCCCTTCTCCCCCGTCAATTTTGTTTCTAACTATTGGGTTGCTTTACTTCCCAACATTGTTTCAGGGGTAAGAGTTTGTGGTATTGAACTAGAAAATCGCTAGACTAGGAAGTCGCCAGTATTCCGTTGAAAAAGTGGACTTGTTTCAAATATTTTGCCTAAATGTAGCTAGTTATTAACTCTATGCACTGAGCTATTCATGTTATATTTAGTTTTTCCATCTCGTTTTAGCTGATGCAATATACAGTGATGTTGAAGCTAAACTAGCAGAGCAATTGTTGCTCAATTACAGTGCAACAGGACGTCCAGTGGCATCAAATAATGACCCTGTTGTTGTGGCATTTGATTTGAAGTTGCATAAAATAGAAAAATTGGTAAGCATGTCAGACTTTGGATTGGACGAGTTTTTTCTTCATAGCAAAACTGTTACTATTTAGGCCTTGGCCAAACGATCAAACATTGCTGGTCAAACCAAACATTTGAGATTTGCTTCACCAGCAATGGTTGACCGTTTGACCAAACATTTGAACTTCAAACGAACTTGAAAACATTTCCTGGCTTTAGATTTACTTTGCAAGCAATGTTTGACCGTCTTCTCCCTGAAGGAGAAAACCTTCATTCTGTAGAGATATTCGTATCAAAGCGAAATTTCTGAAATTTAGAATATATTTTGCAAGAGCAAGTTCTCGCTGTTTCTGTGCTTAGTTGTTTCGCGGCTTAAAGAGGGACCTTTTGGCTTGACACTCTTAAGCTGTCCCTGTTTACTCCTTAAGAATCGGGTTCAGTTCAGGGAGTGTTTTTCACTGCAAGAATTTCGTTTTCTTTTTTATAGATAACGAAAGAACAGCATTTGATTGTTCACTCATTTGTGACGATGGTAAGGAACTATAATGACACTTTGGCTGTGTTCTTTTGAACCTTCAAAACTTTCCCAATTTCAAAAGAAGAAAGCTTCGAAAAACAGAATCCATGATTTTCAAAAACAGGAATTCTGTTCTGAAAGTCCGAGACTTGTTGTTTCAAACGTCAGTCAATTTTCGCGCCAAAATTCTTGCTTTCCTCATCCCCAGACCCATTCGTGAGATGTCTCCTGGCAACTAGTAAAATGGAACTTTCTTTCGAATTTCAAAACTAGTATCTCTCGAAAGTCTCGGAAATCTTCTGATTTTGATGGCAGAAGGTTTAAGAGAGCTCCAAAACCTGCCGTTTTCAGAAGAATGGCTTTGAAAAACACACATTCCGAAAGAAGAAGGCTACCGGAAAAAGAATTGGTTCAGAAGAACACGCCCTTTGATTTGATTTGGTTTGGTTTGGGCTCTAGTCTTACTATTGCTGAAAAGGGCATCGGGCGTCGTGCTAAAAGTTTTAGTAAGAAAAAGATATTCCAATATGCAAGGTCTCGGATTATGGAGACCAACTTGAAAGCGACTACATGAGAATGATGGAGCCATGAAAGTTCTCCCTAATGTTGGCTGGCAGGTATGTGAGCTTCGTATCCGTGGGTTTTTCTTCAAAAATTCCCTACAAGGGGTCAAATTTATGCCTAAAACACCTTAAAAGTGGGTATAGAATCAATGAAAATTTGGTACACAAATGCATACTAAAGTTGAAGCCCACCAGTATTGGAGACTCGAGAAATAGCTCAAATGATGAAATCAAATCTGAGTTAATCTGAGCATGCTACATGCGAAGGCTTCGTGATTGAAATAATTCACACAAGCTTCCTTCCTGAATTACATACGCCCACATCATGGCCGTGCTTGCTAAGGGCCGCAATGCATGACAAGCGAGTCCAGCCCTCTTGGTTGTATTAACCTCAGACGAACGCTGTGCCTTATCTGTCATTAAAACTGGATGGCTGAATGTGCAAAACCAAACCTTAAAGGGAGTTGGTTTGTTAAAACTCGGGGTACATCATCCCTCTTCATCCCCGGAAGTTGGAGCTCTTCTAAAGAAACCAGAATCTGAATCAGAATTTGAAAGCATGTGCTAAATTTTAACTTGTTACTAGTGTTATATAAAATTATCATTGATAAAATTGGTTATATAGCTACCTTCTTTTCTTTAGAGGTGGGTAGAGCCTCGTTTTTTGTGGAATCCTGCATCACACAATGGGACAAAATTGATCAACTTGGATAGAGCTCAGCTCTGGAAACCAGACATTGTTCTTTATAATACGTAAGTTACTGTCCTTGCAAGGGTTGCTGAAGTGAATAATACGCAGCTTTCAAGCTTTACTCTGCAATGTTCACTCTAAAATACAGGGGTACTTCCATTGTTCAATATACTAGTTGTGCCGCCCAAATGGGTAACTTTTTCAGCGACAATTTCCCTACATATGGGTTGGTTTTTTTGTAAAGGATCTCTACACATGGGTAGTAAAACTTTCAGACATGCATTGCTTTTAAAAGCCTGATAAATCTTTTGTATTTAGAGTCAATTTTATGGTGCAAATCGGGTAAATGCGTTTCTTTTTCAGTGGAAATGCTTTTTCCCCGCATTTAGAGTCTCCTTAGGCATTTAAATTGGGTTGAAATATTTGAGATATTCGTATAAATGGGTACAAAATTTCGTGGCTTTTTTTATAAATGGGTGCCACGACTAACAGAATTTATTGGTAGGCATGGATGGGTTTGGAAAAACTTGGCGGCACGTCTAGTCTTTTCAAAAATGAATTACCCCCGGGGGCCCGGGACTTGGTGTGACACCTTTCGAGCGTCGACCCTCGCGTTACGACTTATAAGCTTTAAAACTAATGAATGCTATTGAATTCTAAAGCTGTTTTGAAAGAAGCGTTTGTCTCAAGCCTTCGATTTTGGCGCCGCTTCAAATGGTTGGTTGAGAGTGCTGCCCTGGATAGAGAAGTCGTATTGGGAAATGCTCTCCCTCCCCCTTGGCAGGTTGTATGGGTGGCAGGCTGCGATGGTTCCCCTGCTTGTAGGGATATAAAGGGTGACCTGTCAATTAGTAGGGCTGGGGCTCGTGATGATACTGCGTCCACCGGTCAGGTAGCTCATATGGTAGATTATTGGTATAATAAAACAAATGGCATGTAGATCGCATGCCTGAGCCTGCCTTGTCTTGGTAGTATTAATCAATGTGCTACGTTCAGTCCGAAAAATTAGTTCTGATATCTTGAGAATGATATGGACGCCTGTTCATAGGTCTGCTTTGATTTGCGTTATTAACCTTAAGTTTACCTTAATTTGTTATTCCTAGTGGTATCGTTTCAGATTATCATTTCATTTCATTTGCATTTCTAGTGCTGATATCAATAATAATGCTCCTCCGGATTTCTATAAAGCTCCTGTGCATGTTTATTATAATGGTACCATCGTCTGGTACTCTACTGTTGCGTGGCAAAGCTCCTGCGCTGTTGATGTCACGTGGTTTCCAGTTGACGTTCAGGTAAATAGAAATCTTTAGGGATATGGGATAATCGTATGCGATTTACAGCCAGGACATTGGCCGCTTATCATTTATCAGAGCCTCTTTTAACATAGTAACTAGGGGGCCCCTAGTCCCTATCATTGCCCACCTAGTTTCATAAAGTTGCCCCCCTAGTACAATGTCCTCTCAGAAGAAAATTGCCAAAAATGCCAATCTAGGCCAATCTTGAGCTTATATTTTGAAAAATTTTCTGGGGGAGCATGCCCCTGGACCCTTCTATTTAGGCACTCGTTGTTTACTGCTAGCGTTTAATTAATATCTGTATCTCTCTTGCAGAACTGTGATCTTGTATTTGGTTCTTTGTCATTTTCAAAATCTCGTTTGAAGCTGGTATTTCATAAACAACCAACAAAATTTACCGACTTTACAAGTAAGAAAAACTTAGATTATACTTGGATTACATCATATCTTCAAAAAAGAAGGCAGCTATGTAAGGTCAATGGTGTTACATCAACAGTTCAAGAAATAAACTGTGGTGTTCCGCAGGGGTCCTGTCTTGGGCCTCTCCTGTTCATAATATACATCAATGACCTTCCTTTTTGTCTCAATGACTGCCGAGTAGACATGTATGCTGATGATACCACCATTTCATATTCTGCAAAAAGTGTTGAAGACTTAAATGTGACACTTGGGAGGGAATTAGATTCTTTAAGAAAATGGCTTCAAGGGAATAAACTATCATTAAATATCCTAAAGACACAGGCTATGGTTATTGGATCTAGACCCCACCACAACAAGATCTCGACTGGATTAATGGAGCTACCTTCCTTTTCTATTGGTAGTTCTGAAGTCGAAGTTGTGGATAAAGTCAAATATTTAGGGGTCCAAATTGATAAATATCTATCCTGGGAAGATCATACCCATTTTATGCGTAATAAAGTTTCTCGTGCCCTCAGACTCCTTAAGTACACTAAAAAACTATTACCTAAAGACACCCTGTGCAAAGTATATCGTGGAATTGTGGAACCGCATCTCTGCTACTGTTGTTCGGTCTGGGGAGTTTGCGGCGAAACTCGGCTGCAGTCTTTGCAAAAACTTCAGAATAGAGCCGCACGAATTGTAACCAATAGCAGCTATGATACTTCCGCCGGTGCCTTGATAGAAAGTTTAAAGTGGCCGACCGTAGCTGAAATGATTTATACTGAAACAGCTACCATGGTCTTTAAATCTATAAATGGCCTTGCTCCTGGCTATCTGTCTGAACTTTTCACGAGGAAATCGTCTCGCTGTTTTAAAAATCTCCGCAATACCAACACAGACATTCATGTTCCATTTATGAAAACATGTAACGGCCAGAAAGCATTGGTGCTGTAGTCTGGAACCGCTTCGGCCCGGAGATTAAGCGGGCAATCTCTCCCCGACAATTCACAAATATGTTGAAATGACTTTGATTTATTATTTTACATTGTTATTAGGTTTAGGTTCTACAGGAATTAATTAGTTTTTAGCATATGTATTTTTTGCACGGCCCCCTGAAAAACAGTCGCATGACTAACGGGGCAACCGTGATTAAAGAATAGAAAATAATAAATAAATGAATGTATCACTATTGGGACCCGACCTTACTGAGCTTCTGACACCACCAGTTAGCTAGATTATAATACAAGGCCAAAGCACCTTAATTGGGTGGGGGGCAATAATTGTAGAAACCAGTTGTTTCTGGGTATTGTTTGAATGATTGCCTATTGTTTCTAATGTTTTGCAATTAATTCTTGAAACCCATTGTTTTTAGGTGTTTTTTGAATGGTTTCCTTTTGTTGCTATTGTTTTAAGAACAATAGCCCTTCGAAATCATTGTGCATCAATTCACGTCATTTGTCTTCCCCTTCTAGGTAACCATCACGTTACCAACGGTGAATGGATTGTAAAGAGATTAGCAGCAAAGACTGATGAACATCATTATGATTGTTGCCATGAGCCTGTTTCACGGGTTATCTACACTCTGACGCTAAGAAGAAGACCCCTTTACTTCTTTTTATATCTCATTTTTCCAGTCATCGCAATCGTGTTGTTGTCGTTGTTGGTTTTCAAGATTCCTGCGCAGTCAGGAGAGAGAGTCGGATTCTCTGTCACGTGTCTTTTAACAATGGGCGTTTATCTTGTCGTGATCTCGCAAGATTTGCCCCGCACCGCCGACAATGCGCCGATGGTCGGCGTTTTGTATGTGACGCTTTTCTACGTAATGGTTCTCGGCGTTCTTACTGGGACCATAAACGCAAGACTGGCGTACAAGACGACTCCGCCACCTGAAAATCTTTACAAATTCGTCTTGAAGATGAAGGAGAAGAAATTCAAGAAATTTCGCGCCAAAATTACATCATTTCGAAATTCGCAGAAAAAGGACAAGGATGATCTGAAAGTTACCAGAGAGTTGACAGAAGTCAGTGAGGATTCAAATCGAGGCCAGGATCAATACGAGGGCGCTGATACGGTGACAGAGCTTGAAAATATCCAGACCCCAAAAAGGTATTTCTCAGAAACAAACGTCTTATTTTTCATTCCGTGATACAACCACTCTTCACCATCCCGTAACTGAAGAAGATATTGATAATCAAATGAAATGGCAAGACATCGCGGATTTTTCTGATCATGTGTTCTTTTGGCTTTATCTGTTTCTCATCATCATTTCATCCGCTTCTGTACTGCTTGGACTTCAGGTTCACAAAGGCGGGTTCTGATCATCTCTCTGGAAGCTACCACTGGACTTTTTGAGACAACTAATTGAGTTTCAATCTTCGAAGGATTTAAGGAGAATTTCCCAATACAAACTCTAGCAATGACTCATTTACTGTTTAGTCTTGATTATTTTGTGAATTGAGCCTCCGTCCGTCTTTTGATGGAGACTTTTCTAAGACTCGAACCCGATACCAATCAAAATTAGTATGACGTTATGTAATGAATTTAATGTTAAGGTTTCTTTTTGTATGCAAGCTGCAGTTCCACATCAGCTATCTACATGCAGTTGACATCCGCTATCTCGACTGCCCACTATCTCGAACATTCGCTATCTCGAACGATTTTCCATTTCCCCTCGTTTTGGTATAAGGTTTTGTATAGAAAAATCATCCGCTATCTCGAACCACGTTATCTCGAACATTCGCTGTCTCGAACCATTTTCGATTTCCCATGGAGGAAAACCTGCTCTTTATCTCGAACTTTGCCAATTTTTCTGCTGAACTGGATAAAGAGACAGGCTGAAAGTATGTATAAGTTCGCCTAGCAGGAATGGCAGCAGCTAAGTGATATGCTGCCCATGTATACAATAGATGAAGCTCAGAAACTTCGATGGATTGCCAGTATGAGAATCTTACCGTGCTGCTATCGAAAGAAACAGCTTGATCGATGATGATTTGTTCATAAAGAAATCGGTACAAAAGCTTGACAGGAAATTCCTGGCAGAAAGTAGCTGTTCTTTCAGAACTCCCTTCCCACCCAGATGTGATGCCTGTAATCTCTGCCTGTTTTTAGTGCACGGAGATGTGCTGCATCGCCATTATCTCAATTTCACCGATAGTAGGGATGAAAGCTCGGTTGAAAGCAGATGAGCTTCGGCACCTATGTAAAAAATAAATGACTTGTTTGATGAAATTCTAGATCAGCAACTCTGCATGTTAATCGGGGTTCCTTTTCTGACTTAAAAACTATAATTTTTTTATATGGGGCATCCGTTACTTCGAACATTCGCTGTGTCGAACAAATTCCAGTGTCCCGTGAACGTTCGAGATAGCGGATGTCAACTGTAGCTGCCAGAACCCCCAACCTGTTTTAATAAATAAATATTGTTTGCTTGTTTGCTTGCTGTCCTGGCCACACTTTTAAACAATGTTTGTGCAATTTGTTTATCACCCGTTGCTTGAAATTTTTGACTATGTCACATGTCACAAAACATTGCTTGAAATTTGACAAGGAAAAATCAACAAAATTTGGTGTGTATTGTTTTTGAAAAAAATTCTTTTTGAAAATGGACGTTAACTGTTTGGCAAGCAATGTTTAGAGATTTGGAGCGCCAAGCAGTAAAATATTTTGATGGCAAACTTCAAATGTTTGACAAACACTGAAAAACAGGCTTCAGCCGCGTCCCTCACAAAAAATAATTCCGCGTTTGTAGTAATTTTAAATTTCCCGCCATTTTGATAGCACGCATTTTTAATTTTTCATGCATAATTTATACGAATTATGCATAGCCCTCGAATTCGATACGGAATCCCCGAAGATCATCTATTGTGTGACCATTTGCAAACTGCGTGACGTTTGGAAGAAGACCAGGGAAATGTGTTCTCAACAATAATTAGAAATTGGTACAGAAAATGGGTGTAGATGAAAATCACAGTCATTTATAGGAAGTAGAATTCTCCGAAAAAGTTTCAAGCAAAATTCGAATCAGGTAATTTCCGCGAGTTATTATTTTTTAGTCCTTTTTCTCCGACCGATGATGGCTTGGATCTTCGCGCCTCGTAGGCCTAATTCTGCAGATAGAATTTTTGCTTATTCGGGCAATGTTCCTTAGTTTTATTGGGCCATGATATGTGAAAACCGGTGAAAATCAGTCACTGACTGTTTTGTGATAGAAAATAATTCCTGATTGCTGTTTTATTTCTTCGAAACCGAAGGGGATTCGATCGTTCCGTGGGCGCATATTTTGCATAATCACGAGGATTTGCGTCATTCTAGTTCCCGGACTTCCACTAACAACAATGAAAGATATTTTTGTCGAAATTTAAATTTTATTTTGTCTGCGTTCATGTCAATCCATTTGAACAATCTAAAATTGTTTGAAAATTTATAGTAGTGAAATATTTTGGAAACTGTTTTTCCCAGATTCTGATTCCCATTGTTTGGTTTTCAGCAGGAAAAAGAGCATGTACATAAATGGCCGAGAAGGCAGGGGGTGGGGGACAGGGGTATTGATTTCAATACAGGTTTGTGGGTGAAGTGAGGGGCATTTCATGCTACAAAAAGGCATATGAGAATGCCATAAAAGCAAAAAGAGTTTCATGGTATTTCCCTGAAAATAATAGTGTATGGTAGTTTTCAAAGAAATCTCAGTTGTTCAAGAGCTCTTTTCTATTGTTATATCCTATTTTTACCCTATATCTAGATCACTTCCGGCAGAATTTAAATTTTTCGAAATTGTTAGATATCAATTTTCGATACAAAAATCGTATAAAGCACCCAAAAATTAGTCTAGGTGCAAAGTTTTACTATCCCAACACTTGTATTATCGATTTTATAAGGGCTTTGACCGTGTGGGGTAAAAAGTTTCACTAAGTTCATTTTTTGCGGTCAAAGCCTTTATGAAATCGGGAACTTTTGAATGCTCATAAAATTAAGAACACGAGCACTTAGTTTTGGATGTTAATAAGATTTTCACATCAAAAACTTGATATTTTGTGATTTGGAAAAATTTTAATTTCAAGCTCTGTTCATATGGGATAATTCTGGTCTGCCTACCAACACCAAGATGGAACTTGTTCATTTTGGAAAGTTCAAAGCCTTATGTGGTTTCACACATGCACTGTTGAAATGACTCCAGCCTAGGTAATGGGATGGAGTGTTCATATGATAAATTTCCAGCCCGCTTGCGGAGATCTCGCCACTGCTCAAGTGATATCTCGCTTAACAGGTTAGCCCACTTTGCACTACCCACTTGCCACCCCTGAGTATGATTACTACTTGGCAGGTCTGAGTGTCAGTAGATGTCATTTTAAAAACGTTTTTGCAACAGATTATTTAAAATGTTATCATTCTCTTTTCTTTGCAGTAAAAATGGATAATAGTAAATGCTTTGCAGATGTCATTGGGTAAGTATGTTTTAATTAAGAAAACTTGCCATCCTTTTGCAAAAACATAGGGGCCCTATGGGCGTGTTCGAAGAACGACTCTGGTTGAATATAGCTATTTCGGTCAAATGATGAAAGATGTTAATCGGTATGCACAACGATGACGATAATGATTATTATGATAATGGTGGTGGTTATGATGATGATGTTGATGACCACGATGATTATGATGCTTGTTGGTAGGGGTGATTGTGGTGGTAGTATGGATGTAGTGGTGGTGGTAGAGGTGGTTGTGGTGCTGAAGGTAGGGGTGCTTGTGATGGTTGTGATAGGGATGATCGTGGTGATGATTGTAGGGGGTTGTGGTGGTGGTGATAGGGGTGGTCGAGGTGATGGTTGTAGGGGTGGTTGTGGTGGTGGTGATAAGGGGCGTGGTGGTTTTGATAGAGGTGATCGTGGTGATGGTTGTAGGGGTGGCTGTGGTGGTGGTTTTAGGGGGCTGGTGGTGGTGATAAGGGTGGTGGTGGTGATGGTTTTAGGGGTGGTTGTGGTGGTGGTGATAGGGGTGGTGGTGGTGATGATTTTAGGGGTGGTTGTGGTGGTGGTGATAAGGGTGGTGGTGGTGATGGTTTTAGGGGTGGTTGTGGTGGTGGTGATAGGGTGGTGGTGGTGATGATTTTAGGGTGGTTGTGGTGGTGGTGATAAGGGTGGTGGTGGTGATGGTTTTAGGGTGGTTGTGGTGGTGGTGATAGGGTGGTGGTGGTGATGGTTGTAGGGTGATTGTGGTGGTGGTGAGTTCCTTTAGATCTTGCAGCCACACTATCAATGATAGTGATGGTAATCATGATGATGATGATGATAATGATTATGGTGATTATTATTATTATTATTATTATTATGACGATTTTATGGTGAGGATGATAATAATGAAGATTTGTTTTGAAAACTGGTTTGAAATTGCCGCTTTTTGCCAAGACTCTTTGATTAATGTTGAGAATGCGTGAAATGTCATTTACCAATCCAAGGTGGCAATTTGCCAGTTTCAAATGGTAAACAGCCATGAGTCAGATGCAATCAAGCTTGTGCGAAGAGAAAAATTGTCACATGACCTTAAATCGACAAAGGGGCTTGTGAAGAACTAACCGCAAATTAGCATAAATGGCGAGACAATGGCCCTAATGGCATTGTTGAGATGCTTATACTATTGTTACACGTTTTCCATTGTTCAAGCGTTGGTTAGTCAGTGAGTTAGTTAGTTAGTTAGTTAGTTAGTTAGTTAGTTAGTTAGTTAGTTAGTTAGTGACACGCCACCCCACACCAATGTGTTCGAAATTCTTCGAACACAAAAATCTGAAATAACCTTCTCAGGGTAGCAGTTTCAATGAGAATTGACCTTACTTTGTCATATTCTCACAAAGCAGAGTTTTAAAAAAAATCATAAGTGGCTGATGAGCAAGAGCGTTGATAAGGTTAGATTTTCCTCTGTTTTGGACTAAAGGAATCACAATGTCTAGAAGCTGCTAAAGGTTGGTTTCCTAGGTATGCTGATGAGAATTTCAGTAGCAGTGTTTTAACAAAAACATTGAGCAACAGTAAGGAGTTGTGATGCTCGTTTTTGAAGGTGAATTTTGGGGACAGATGCAAGTCGTTAAGTTTTTGGAGAACATTACAGTTCAACTCTTTATGGAAATTTTGCAAATCCAGATATTCTTGATGAAAATTGTATTGTGCTAGCACACTGAACCAAGGGTAGCTTGTTAGCATGTCATTCCCTGAAATCTTATTACTGATGGAGGTCAAATTGAGGGAGTCTGGCATCAGGTCAGTGGAGCTCAGCTTCAGCAATGAGATGTACCAACAAATGGATGGTGTAGTGATGAGCAGTCTCTTGAGAGGAGCACTGGTAACATCTTTGCTGGTTTGTAAGAAAGCAAACTTTTCAGATCTACATCAAAACCACTTTTGCTTATTTCAAAGCTCAAGGCCTTGCATCCGTCCCTAAAAGTCACCTTCGAAAAGAGCAAAACAACCTTACCATTTCTCTTCCTAAATATTAGGAGATAGGATAGGACTTAAGATAGAACTAGTTCTGTGTAGGTAGAAGGAATTCACTATCTTACCTTGACTCTTCAATTAATTATATTGGTCGTTCTGCTGTATCCCGCAAGCTGATTGGTGTTTAAACACAATGCCAACTCAGTGCTAATTTCATCCTGCATCTGGGTATAAATTCAGACCTTTTCAAGTCTTTCGGTCTGTTCTGTTGTTTATACTCTTGAGGAGTGTCAGGTGAAAAAACTTTCAATTTTGTCCAAAAATGTTTCCACTGTTTCTTGCAATTTTGAAATTTTGTGCTGGTTAAAAACTATTTAACCTTAATCTCTAATTTCTTTCAGGGATCCTCAGGCTTTAAATGACTTTTTGAAACATGCACAGGTTTGATAAATATTTTTTTCTTCTTTTATAATAAATTTTTTTAGAATTATATCCCTATTTTTAATGAATGTTATTTTCAGAGGAAGGAGAATTGGATTGGGTAAAGAGAAGTTAATAGAGACGTTAGAAATAGCGCTTTATTACTGAGGTGCACAGACAAGAGGTGTATCATTTCTTTAAATGGCATATACAAGATTTATGGGGTTTATTGAGAAGGACAAGGATCTATTAAGAGATTTTCTCAGTTTTTCCAGATATTTCGAATTTTGTGGGGTGAAGGTGAAGGTGAAATGGTGTTTTAGCGCCAGTCGCTAGGATCTCGGTAGTAGGTTAACTAATCGAGACCTCGACCCTGGTCGTGACGCTACCGTGGCTGGGCTCGAACCCTGACCACACTGAGCTTCTGACACAACCAGTCAGCTGGATTGCACCTCTACGCCACAGTACCTTCATTTGTGTACACAAAATGTACTACACGAGGAATCTTGAATGAATGGATTTCGCCTTGCTTACTAAATAATAACGTTGAAATTTTATCTTAAAGCATGCACACACTTTCCTTTTAATCATCATCTAGTTTAGTCCTGCACCGGCGAATCAAGACATGCTCACAAGCCCATATACTATCAAATTGAAAGTATCTATAAGATTAAAGATGTGTAGGATTTATGCAGATTTGTCATCAAAATGTACGTTTTTTATGAGGAATTACATCCAGGCTGTCGAAAGGCAGAGCAGGCCCTGGGGTAATGTAATTGTACCGGGTCTTTGGTAAGTTTTAGGGGGAACCATAAAGCGAATTCGAATTTTCGAGGGCCCTTTCACAGCCCTGGCCCCGGACCTATAACCCCTCTAGAACCCCCCTCTCGACGGTATTGATTACACCCCTTGAATGGATACCCTAAAGGAGCTGTAGCTATTTAGTTCTCGTTCATCTAATTTAAGTAATTGCTAATTTTATAATGTTTGAGTATACAAAATTTCGAAAGTGCGATAGGTGAAAGGTGAAATGGTGTTTTAGCGCCAGTCGCTAGGATCTCAGTAGTAGGTTAACTAATCGAGACCTCGACCCTGGCTGTGACGCTACCGTGGCTGGGCTCGAACCCTAACCACACTGAGCTTCTGACACCACGAGTCAGCTGGATTACACCACGACCCCACAGCACCTTCAAATAAACAGCGGAAACATTGTCGGGAACGATTGCTAAAAGACGAGAAACGTTTACTCTCTTAGACTCTTCAATAAATTCCTAGTGATCAACTCGCTGTATCCCTAGAGCTGATCGAGGGGCATTTCACTCTGCATAAAGGCGTACGAGATTTCCATTAAAACAAAAGGACTTTCAAGGGATTTCCGAGAAAACAATAGGACTTCCAGCAAAGGTGTACGAGATTTTCAAGGAGTGAACTGCCCCTCGGGGCTGATTGGTGTTCAAAATACAATAGTTATCAATCTAGCATGACTTTTCTGATTGGTGCATTTGGATCTGCATCTGGTAATAAATTACGCCTAAATCTGTCTTTATTGAAACCAAAAGGCTGGTTCTTTGTATAAAGAAGGAGTTCTCACCTTGACTTTTCATTTTCTCACCCTGTTGGTCTTTCTTCTGTATCCTGCAAGCTGATTACATATGGTAATAAATTACGCCTACAGAGCGTTTACGTGGATAAATTTTCCAGCCCGGTTAGCTGAGCTAGCCTTGCTTATTAACACTTTTCCATTCTTTCCTGTCAGGATTTCACCTCGCCTGACCGGGCTGGCCCGCTCTCCATATAAACGCAAAGTGAACAACCAAAAGATTATTTTGTTCCCGCAGATCTCGGCAAGGTGAGATCCGCGTCCTTTGATCACGGATCTCGCCTCACCGGGCTGGGTGATTGTTCATGTAAACGCAAGATTCACAAACAAAAGAATTTATTGTTCTGTCAGATC
This sequence comes from Chrysaora quinquecirrha, assembly GCA_014526335.1. Lineage (NCBI taxonomy): Eukaryota > Metazoa > Cnidaria > Scyphozoa > Semaeostomeae > Pelagiidae > Chrysaora > Chrysaora quinquecirrha. The sequence continues at coordinate 5,048,272 of JACTAT010000035.1, forward strand.
TCGCTTTGCCGAGCCAGCTCGCCTTACCGGGCTGGCCCGCCTCCATGTAAACAGGCCCTTTGTTAATTGTCTCGGTCTGTTTCTGACGTTGATACTCTGAGGAGTATGCCCGACATGTAAAGTATGCCCGACAATGTTTCTGCTGTTTATCGGTATTTTGCTTATTTTATATATTGCATTATATTTTCTTATCATCATTATATATTTTGTTTGTTTTTTTTATCACAGATATTAGCAGATCAAGAAAATAACCGTGCAACAATGCAGCAGCCAGGTCAGCCTCGAAGTAATGCCGATGCACTTGCAGCAATAGTAGCTAAGGCAACTGATGGGCAAATGATGGTAGAAAGCAACGAAGCATCAATGAATGACCATACTAACACACCAATGTCTTTGAATTACGGAAACAGTCCGATGAATATGCCTAATTACAGCAATAGCAAAGTGACTTCAGTTTCACAGAGAAATAATCAGCAATCGGCGCAGAATTTCAACTTTATGACTTCACAAGGCCAGATTATTAATGCTCCCTTAAATACCCTTGCTATCTCACTTAATAACCATGTTTCACAGAGCAATACCTCGGCTGCTAATTCTTCAGCAAACTTCAGCTCTTCACCACGTAGAGATCAGCAAAGCTTGTCAAATCATACGAACTATGGAAGTATACCTACAAACGATGTCAGTTCATTAGCAAATAAAACTTATGCTTTGAAAGCCCAAAGCAAACAACTCACAAAGCATATGCCTAATATTCTTTCTAAGGGTACACCTTCAAGCTCAAATGCTACTGCAAATCAGGCGATTTTACTTCCTGCAAATGTTAATGGCAAGTACATAATAGTCAATAACCAAGGACAGACTACCCAAGCTGTATCCATGGCTCAGAATATAAGCCAAGGAACACAGCAAGTGCTAACTCAGGATATGCTTCAAAACACTGGTCAACAAAACCAGCAGGTTTTGCTACTCCCAAGTAATTTTCAACAGCTTGTCAGCCAAAACAATGCGTTGCAAAAACAGGCTGGCCTAATGCCAAATCGTAACGTGAATTCTCCTAGACAGCAATTTCCAGCTCAATCCATTGCATCAACTCAACAGCTGGCAAGGCAGTCACCTAAAGTGCAACGGCAGATTCAGCAGAAGACAAAAACCCAGGGTACGGTTTTGCCAAGACAGCAGTCACCAGCACCGAAAGGCATATCCCCACCGGTGCAGCAGAGTCTGCAAACTCAGGGATTTCAATCGAACCAACAGCTTACAAGAAACGTTGGGCAAGTGCCAATCAGCAGCTCTCTTTATCAAAGTCCGCAAAAAACACCTGATGGTGTTAAGATTGTAAGACCAGCAGTACAGCCGAGAGGAATACTTCCTAAGCCAGGAAGCCAGGCTGCTGGAGTCGCTTCACCGCTGCCTGAAACAAAAGCCGATCCTAAACCAACAACAGCAAAACTGTCTCACTTTCCAATCGCTCAGCCTCAGCTCCAGAACCTTCAGAATTTGGTAGCTCAGCAGGATGTTGCAGGACAGTACTTACAGGCTTCCCAACAGGGTAATAAGCTGCTGGCTAGTACTCCGAAAGTTGATCAGAGTGGCTCCAACCTTAGTGCTCAGCAGCAAAGAGTGAACATGCCTTTAGGCACTGCTTTTGCGTCGACGCCTGGAAAGACCAATGCACCGGTACAGGCTGGAAATAATATTGCATTACAGCAGTTGTTGCAGTTGAGCCAAGCGGCAGCACAGTCTACAGCAGAGGCGAGCAAATCTACTTCTGATGCCGTTTCTGTTACTCAGAATACTACACTCGCAGCTCAGCAGCAGCAGCTTCAAAACAGAGTCAGGGCGACAACCCATCAACAGTTACTTCAGCAGGCGTTGGCGGGAAACCAGAAAGCACAGGTGCTTCTGCAAGCAGCAAAGCAACAACCAGGTATTAGCAGTGATCCTGACGCCGCAAACAATCGTGCATCTATCATCGAAAAGAACCTTCAGACCATTCTAAGTAGACAGAACGCAAGCAAGCAAGCTGCCATGCAGAAAAGTCAGCCAGATAGCACGCCTAATGCACAACAACAAACCACCAATAATTTAACAGCGAAAATCAATTTCCAAGATGGACAAAATCAACCCCTTCAGCTATTTATGCCAAAGCAATTAACATCCTCACAACTAATGGAGTTACAGCAAAAGCTTTTAGCTGGTAAAATCATGCAGAAAATGCAGGATGTTCAACCGAAAATCGCCTCCAAATCCGACGGGGCAACGAGCGCTGCAAATCTCATTTCAGTACAGAACCCAACAGGGATAAGTCTTGCTGGTAATACGGCGTTAACTTTACGGCAAGTTCCGGGTACTGGAAATTCAGGACCAAGTTATCAATTTGTCGCTACGGGAAAAGAAGGAAGCGGTAACCAGATCGTTCTGCCTATTTCAACCCAGGGTATGCAAGTGTTGTTGAAAGCAAATCCTGCTATTGCTCAGTCAATGGCATCCGGAACTGGAAAAGCGCAGAATCTTATCGTCGTACCGGGCAAAAACCAACCGCAGAAACCGAATTTACCAGTATTGCAAGTTAATAATACTAATGTATCAAAAGCAAGCGGCACGGGCGGTACTAATGTTCAAGGCGTGCGGATACAAAACGCTGCAGCGCCGAATATCGTTATCAAACAAATGGACGCTTCTTCGAGTAAAGTTTTGTCCGAGCAGCAGAAAGTTATCCAGAGTAAAAAGATACAACAGCTCTTGCTACAGCTGACGCCAGCACAACGTAATTTATTATTGAAGAAACAGCAAGAACTTGTCAGCAAAGGACAAACTATGCCATTGGCACAGTTGATTTGTCAAGTTAGACAAGAAAAAGCTACTGGAAATATGAAAGCGCCAGTCGTAAAGGTAGGTGAAGATGCGTGAGGATTTATTTCCTTATCATTAATTTCGAAATAATGAGTAAGGCCCTTGCCAAAGAATCAAACATTATTGGTCAAACATCAGAAATTTGCTTGTTAAGAAAAGTTTTAACCTTTTTGGCCACGTCGCAAAACATTGTTCTTCAAACAGTTGAACTTGCTCAAAATATTGCGCAACGAATATTGGTCACATTTGGCTTGTCGAGCAATGTTAATGATGTGGTCAGATTTCAGCCGTTTGACTAACAATGTTTGAGCGTCCTGCTAGAGCCTAAGAATGGTAAATTCGTAAGACTTGAGCATTAATTTTATTCTTGATACACTTTGTGATGCTTGTGATGCCAAATGCAGTATAATGTAAAATTCTTAAACTGCGGCCTTCTTATGAATGTGCGAATTTTTTTCAGGACGTCAAACCGGTAAAGCGACCAGCACCCGTTGAAGTGAAAACAGAAGAATCAAGCGAAACGAAAGTTGCGAGGATGTACGTGAAGTATTGTTTCATGAATTTGAATTTCGACCTAACCTTATTTTCGGGGCCCTATAAAAGCCTATAACTGAATATGAAATTATATCAAAGTTGTAATTTTATAGTCTTATTTCTAGTATAGGGCTACTCAGCCGACTTTACAATTTGCAGTTGGCCTGGATGCACTGGCATATAGCAGGGTGCAGCCACACACGGGGCGCATAACTGCCGACCAGGTACCCATTTATGCACCTGGGAAGAGAGAGGCACATTTGTGTTACTAACTTGCTCGAGGTTGTTATCTCTGCAATCACAGGTGGAGAGACCATTGCTCGAGCCCACAACATTTTCATTGCGAGTCCTGCCCGCATGCTAACCATAATGCGCCACTGAAACCACAATGTTGTACCTTGGAAGTCGCTGTCTTTCTCGATGCGTTTGGATGAAACAGACGATCCCATGCTTGCGTAACGCCTTGGAAAAGATGAGCAATGTTGCCTGGGATCTAAGACCCTCAAGAGTTTTCCTAGACCTTTGCAAGTATTGGACCCCACTCCTTCCTACAAACGCATCGAAGAAGGTGGAGATAAAATGGTGTTTTAGCCCCAGTTGCTAGGATCTGCAGGTTAAACTGGGCCCTCGACCCTGGCTGTCGCTACCGTGGCTGGGCTCGAACCCTGACCACACTAAGCTCCTGACACCACGAGTCAGCTGGATTACACCACGACGCCACAGCACTTTCAAAGAAAGACATGATTTCGTAGGTGCACACAGATTTCCATCGGCCCCACAACTACCTATGCACTTGAGTTTCATGCTCATATTTCATAACAGAATTTTCTATTTTTTGCCCAGGCTAAAGCATTGTTTATCAGCCGATCAAACACGGACATTGGAACCAGCTTACAACGTACCATTTTCATCCAGAGACGACGCTGTATCACGACTACTACCTTATCATATTCACCATGAACCTATACCACCCGATATCGAATGGCAAAAAGGTATCCTATGTCTTCTGCGAATCTTTCTATATCTGGAATGATTAGATGACTTGGCTAATTTTTCTAGAGCTCCTAAACGGGGTTGAATTGTTTGCCAAAAATCTTTGTTGCCAAAGTTCTAGTATTCACCTGTGTTCTGTTGTTATTTTGCTTCCTGTTTATCCCTTCTACCTACACTTATTTCTTTCAAATACCCTTAAAATGATGTATAGCTTGTATTAGGGAGCATATGCGTAGAGTTTTTTTGGCTTTGGGGCTTGCAACTCGGGCTTTGAGCCTAGACTTGCTTCCCAAGTCCCTTACTTTCGCTCACATTGAATCGAATTGATGTTTTTGTTGCTTGCTTCAGTTAGTTTGAGCGTCCAGCAATTAAATTCAATAGCGATAACTACGACTCAAGTAGTAAGTCTACTTTGAGCCTCCCTCGGAATATGTTTCTGCTGGGGGCTCAACCCCTTAAAAGAAGCAAATAAAGTGTGTTGACTATTCTGGTGGGACACAAGCTCTGGGTGTCTAAATAAAATTGACAATTTCAAAACGATGCTAACCTGTTTTGTAAGCAGCTGTTTGTTTGTCTCTGTCTGCGAGCAATAGATAGCATTCGAAATGCAATGCTTAAAAGGCTGCACTCTATTTAAAGGAGGCGTCTACCCCAATTTCCTAACGTCTGAGGGACGTAGCCTTAAGAAATTTAGAGTCACTAACAACCTTAGGGCCTGGCTGCGAGCACCCAAGCACAAATATACGTCTACAACTATTTGTTGGAGTATATTATTCTTGTCACTGCAGTCCATCAGGGGGAGGTATAAAGCGGGTTGAAGCATTCGCACTGTATCGAGCGAAAAAGAGGTTAATTGGTTGCAGTTTCATTTTGCTATGCTGGCGGAAGGTTCCATTGGCCTAATTCTTCGATCAAAATCTCGAGAATTCTCTGCAATCGCTATAGATATATCCAATTTGTGGAGTATTTTTTATCTTTGAATAGCTTTTACACCCGATAGGTGAATATCTAACGCTTCCCAAGTTTTTGGAAATCTTTGAATACAGGCTGGTCATCAGCGGCTAGTCATACATGGTCATGTCTTTGCTGTGTTTCGTGTTTCATGTTTCAACATCAGGCTTTCGTTGCAAAATCATCGATATACGCCTGCGCAATTTCGTTTCATACCTCCTCTGGTAGTCCATCATTATCCAAGAGTGTAAAAAATATACACGCCATTTCCAAAAGTTTCAACTAATTATCTTCGTCAGATCTATGATCCTTATAATCCAAATACTGTGTTACTGTTGTGCAGCATTCACGCAGCCAAATAATATGAAATGACTAAAGCCATTGTTAGGATGCATTTTTTGATTTTTTGTTTTTTTTTGTACGTTCTACGTGACGTTCTTTACGTATAAATTCTATCGAGTCTGCGGCATCTTTTTTTCGTTATTTTCCAGCTGAAGCGGTCTTCAGTATCGTATCGAAACAACTTATCGCCCGAAAGGAAAAACTCTTCGACAAGTATCACTCGTTATTATATGACGAAAGTCAGGTGAGCTTCAACAATTTTTATATCTGACTGCTCTCTATAACAGAGTGCGGCTTGACAGGAAGAACCCGACACCTAAGACTTATAACATGAGGCATTGTTATTGCTATTGAATTGAATTGAATTGCTGAACTCTATAATTTTTCCTTTTTAGCACGAAATCCCTTCATCAGAAGTGGTGATGTTAGAACGGATATTCCTGGCTGATGAAAAAGCCAGGTTAGCAAAAGACAGGGAGGATGCTAGACTTGGTAAGATGATCTTCTTCAAAGATATTCTTATTCAAAAATATCCTTCTTCAAAGATATTCTTATTCAAAGATATTCTTATTCAAAGATATTCTTCTTCAAAGATCATCTTTTCAAGATATTCTTCTTCAAAGATAATCTTTTTCAAGATATTCTTCTTCAAAGATTGCATTCTTCAAAGATATTCTTCTTTAAAGATATTCTTTATCAAAGATATTCTTCTTCAAAGATATTCATCTTTCAAACATATCTTCTTTAAAGATATTCTTCTTCAAAGATACTCTTATTCAAAGATATTCTTCTTCAAAAGATATTCTTCTTCAAAGATATTCTTCTTCAAAGATATTCATATTTCAAATATTTTTTCTTTACAGATATTCTTCTTCAAAGATATTCTTCTTTAAAGATTTTCTTCTTAAAAGAAATTCTTCTTAAAAGATATTCTTCTTCAAAGATAATCTTCTTCTACGATATTCTTATTCAAATATATCTTCTTTGAAGACATTCTTCTTCAAAGATTTTCTTCTTCAAAAAAATACTCTTCTTCAAAAATATTCTTCTTCAACGATATTCATTGACAAATATATTCTTTTACTAAGATTTTCAAATTATCATTCATAGGTGTGTTCTTGAATTCATTGTTGTTTCGAGAGATCCCTCAAAATCAACTCGAATTAAGTTAAGCCGAAAAAAACAGCGGGGGATTAGCCATCTTTTTCGCTAGCTTTTTCGCTGGATTATTTTGCAATTCTCGCAACATATTTGCGTTTTGCTGCCTTTTGTTTTTGAATACTTGAAATGTTCTACTAAAGCCAATTTTACAGTTAGAATTTGTGATTCTATGTCGCAGTTTTTAGCTGGATTACCCCTAACTTTGTCAAATCGTGCATTTGTCAGTTTGAAGATCGCGAAAAATCCAAATATTGATATGTATGGTAAGGCGGATAAACTCAAATTTTGTGCAGTTTTTGCTGGATTACACAATTTCATGATCAGTCTACGCATGCAGAATTTTAAAGACGGTTTAAGTTGCACGATCAAGTCCAAAATCTTCTGAAAAAAACGCTCTCTTCAAGAATTAAGCTGATAGAACATTTGTCAAAGGTTTTTTTCAGGAGTGAATTTCATTTAAAGTAAAAAAACTTCTACAAGTCTTTCCAACAATCAACTGCATTTTTTATGAAGCTCTATTTGCTTTCACTATTTTCCTTATGCAACTCTTGTAGCGTTTCCAAATCACTGCGCAAATAGTAGGCCAACATAATTTAAATTGTTTAGGGCAAAGAGGAAGTTTAAACCAAAACATAACGCAGTGAAACCATTACGAAACTTGTCTTGAGAACGACACCACTGTTTACAGGGATTGCAGATATTGGCTGGGTTCACAACTAGAGTTTCTTTCCGTTATAAGATGGTCTGTTTCAATTTATCGAAATTTACTTTCTTTGTCAGACAGTACGGTTGTATAACAATACAAGGACTTTCAGTCATACTAAGCTCAAAATCTGTTTCAAATCGGACGTTTTCTCGTAACATTCGCTATTATTTTTCCCGCCAAATTGTTTGTCACGCGTTTATCTTTCTTGACTGTGCTCTTCTCGATCGTGGCACCGCTTCATTATTCCATACGACTTATTTGTATCCTCCCTTGTTCCTCATCTTATTTGATGTTCCTTCTTGTGATGATGTTGACGGTTTATGTTTTGAATTTGCGCGCTTTTAGAGATAGATTGAAGATCAAACAATGACGAAATGATTCAGGGACGAATAATTTTACCTTACGTCTTGACTTAGGGAAAATTTAGGGACGAACATTAGAGTAGAGAGGACGAACATTCACATTTCAACTCAACTCGTCGGAGGTAAAACCAGCTGAGTCTGCAGGCAGGCTAGACGAACATTGAAAATTTTCCTAAATTATTTATAATATTTTCTTACCCGAAATATTTGGGATAATAACTACAATTTTGGGGACAATTTAGAGACAAATAACGGTTTAGGGACAGAAAAATGTCAGGTCTCGAAACTTTAGGGTTAATTTGTTCTACTGTGTATATTTTGCCTCTACGTCTGAAGTAATACCACAAGTACCCCTCCCTACACTCTCTTGTAAGCCCCTGCCAAACGTATGCAACATTGCAACCAACAGTAGCAGCTAATAAGAAAAAAGGAATTGGGCGAAATGTTGTTTATGGTTTATACTGTATCTGTGGCGCAGTGGTTAGCGTGCTGGATTTACAACGAAAATGTTGTGGGTTCGAGCCACGGTCTTTCCACTTGTGTTGCAGAGATAATAACCTTGGGCAAGTTGTTAACACAAATGTGCCTCTCTCCACCCAGGTGTATAAATGGGTACCTGGTCGGTAGTTATGAGCGCCGTGTGTGGCTGCACCCTGCTATATGCTAATGCATCCAGACCAGGGGTAAAGTGTAAAGTCGACTGAGTAGCCCTAGGCTAGTAGTAGACTCAAAAACGGCAACTTTAACTTTACTTTACTGTATGTGGTCCTTTTATATTTTGTATGCAGTTACGCTAATTCTAAAAAGCTTTTGCGTTTGAATATTCAGGCAAATTAAAGTTATTTACAGAAGATTCCACAACTGCGGAAGATGTTGATAAAGATAACTCGGAAGATAGCTCAGTGAAAAAGCACAAACACTTAAATATAAAAATTCAGTCCTCTTTGCTGGACATAGAGGAAGATGTTGTTGATATCGAGAGAGAAGAAGAATTTAAAGATGATGATGAAGAAGATGAGGACATGGAAGAAGCAGATGAGGAAGGAGAGGAAGAAGATGATGGAGATGATGAAGAGGAGGATACGGCTGAATATGTGGACATTGATGATGATATCGAGGACGATGCTGGCGAAGAAGAACCGGATGATGATGGTGAAGATGCGGAAGATAGAGAGGTGAGTAATGTTGACAATGACGAAGAAATGGAAAGCGAAGAAGAAGAAGGAGGAAGAAGAAGAAGAAGAGGAGGACGAGGAAGAATATGAAAGTAACAATATCGATATTAGTCAAGTATTGAGCCATCATCCTAACGATAACGATTTATCAGACATTGTTGAAATTGATGATTTCGATCGGACTAACGAACAAAACATGTCGGAAGAATTATCCGAAGCGACGTTTAATTTAATGGCGGATTTAGAAAGTGATATGAATGAAGAGTATTATGATTAAAGGTCTATATCAAATAGTAAAACGTCATGGCTTGTGTTCGAATGGAGGCAAACCAGCCCACTAACAGCTGGAAGAAAATTTCAAGTTAGACCTCGTGTACATCGTCGAATCCAGTTCAAACTCTTTCAACATCTTACTACTGTAAGCAACACTCAATTCTTTTAGATCAATTTTCAGTGTTGTTCAGTGTAATGTTGAGAACTTTTTAACAAGGCTTTATTCTCATCTTAAAAACCAATTTTAGACTTTATTGTCATCATAAAAACCTTTTTTCGGCCGGCGTCCATAACGGGGAAACGGGTCGACGTCCGGCCACCCTAATTTTTTAAGTTGCTTAATCCCGGTGAACCGTCCTTAACTATTACCCGAATCTCGGGGGATACTATACTCCATCATATGGGGTAGTGCCATTTCAGGGTGATTTTTCATGTCATTTTGAGAGTGATTTTCGATGTCGGGTTCCCCATTAAGGTATAGGGTTATTGTAGATATCAATCTAACTCTAAGGTTCGGAATAATTAAGAATCTAGAGAACGCTACGAAAGAAACTCCGATGTGATTTTTACGTACTCTTCATGTAAATTCTCTCTAATCTTACTCTAACGATTTCCAATACACATCTGACAATTTTACGAAAACACATCCTCATAACTCCTCAATTACACATATTCCAACTAACCAATCAAAACTTAGATAGGAAACGGAATACTTTTATTTCTATACATAAAAGGAATAGGATTTACCTTATTTGTTATATCAATAGGTGCGCTACTGAGTCACCTTCCTTAAGAATATTCGCATTAACGTAAGTAAATTCAATAAACATACATCGAGTACTTAAACAATAACTAGAAGAAAAAATATCACATGATTGCCCTCGTGGCATATCCCAATGAATGAATACGATAAATATAAAGATGCAACAACAACAACAATTGTAATAAATGTAAGAATAAGCATATGGCGCGTTGAGGAGTTTTCCCGACACTCCCCCTCCTTGAGCCGCTACGGGTCAAGCATAAGGCGTGACTTCCAACGCGCGTCTTGCGCTGCTGCACGACGGGGTCTTGCGCTGCCCGTGTCCCGGGTAGCATGCTTTTCTACAGCCTCAGATCCCTCATCTGCATTCTTTCTTTCCTCCCTTTCCTTACTCTCATCATTCACCTGCAATCCACTCTCTAAAGGAAAAAGTTTCTGAATAGGTCTATTAATCAATTCTGGCTTACCTTTTGCTGCCTTCCTAACCTTAGCGCCTCGTATCTCTCCATCTTTTCCTCTAATCAGCTCTTCTATCCTTCCAATTTTCCAAGTGTTTCTCTTAGCTTTGTTCTCTTCTTGGATGAGCACAATATCTCCCTTCTGGATGTCATTTCCCTTGTTCTTGTTCAAGGTATGAGCTTCACGTAATCCTGCAAGATACTCATTACGCCACCTGTTCCAAAAGTGGCTTAGCTTCTTTGCTAAGTTTAAGAAACGCTTAGAGATAATACTAATATTACTTTCTTCGTCGATATCTAAATCTGAGTCAACGTTATCACTTAAGGCTGCTAATCTCCTACCCATAAGCAAATGAGAGGGTGTTAGTACTTGCAAATCAAGCTCTTCATCATGATACGTTAATGGTCGCGAATTTATTGTATTCTCCACTTCCACAAGCACTGTATTCATCTCATCTTGGTTAAGCCTAGCATTACCTAAGACCTTTCTAAGGCACCGCTTTACACTCCCGATCATCCTCTCAAATAGACCACCCCACCAAGGTGCACGGTCTAAGTTGAATTGCCAAGTAATTCTTCTAGCACTAAGAAAATCTCCAACCTCATTAGAACTAAGAAGCTGATGCAATACCTTGGATGTAGACTTAAAAGTCTGGGCATTGTCCGACACGATATGCCTAGGTGTTCCTCTCCTTGCAGAGAATCGGCGTAGACAATTCATAAATGATGACGTTCTTAGATCTGTTACCAATTCAAGGTGAATAGCTCTTGATACTGAACAGGTAAAAAGAGTAATATACGATTTAATCATCTCACCCGATGAAGATTTTACGAATAATGGGCCAGCAAAGTCAACTCCGGTGCTAGTGAACGGAGGCATCTCTGTCACTCTGAATGCTGGCAAGGCTGCTGTAACTGGCGCATTGTACGCCTTTCCATCCAAGAACCTACAACGAAAACATGGTTTCAATACCCTTTTAACGAATTGCCTACCCTTAGTCACCCAAAATCTGGACCTCAGCTCAGCTAATGTAGCTCTCACTTTCAAGTGATGCACTTTCTGGTGACAATCAAGAACGATAAGCTGCGTTAACTTATGTTCCTTAGGCAGAATGGTTGGATATTTAGATCCTAATTCTAAGTCTGAATTCTCTAGACGTCCTCGACATACCAACAAACCATCTCTCTCAACTATGCCTAGCTGAGTTTTCGTTTTTTCGTAATCTGATGTTTGTTTAAGCGTTGTTTGGGCTTCTCTTAGCCACTTCTTTTCTGCTTCTTCGATTTCTTTTGCTCTCAATGGGCCTTCTATTCTCTCTTTATCTGCCCTTCTTTGTTTCAGGTTGCACACGAACCTCATTACCCATGCTGTCACTCTATATAGTCTGCTTAACCTACTATATCTCTCAATTTCTATCACACTTCCTATTTTGTTCTCATTCACGGCGACAACTTGCAACACGCATGCTCTTTTTCTCTCTTCTCCAATTTCAGTCGAATCTTGCAGAAGCAATTCAGTTGGCCACTCACTCTCCCCTCTTCTCAACCACTCCGGACCTTCCCACCATAACTTGCTGTTTTTAAGAACTGACGCTGTCACCCCCCTTGAACCTAAGTCTGCTGGGTTGGCAACACCACTCACATGCCCCCAATCTTCCTTCCTTGATACTTTCAGAATCTCCCCTACACGGAACTGCACCCACTGTTTCCACTCTCCCTGATTGTTGATCCAATAAAGTGCAGTCTTACTGTCAAGCCAATATCTGACTTTCTGAAAGGAGATCTGGGAGGATAAGGCTTGTTTCACATTATGCATCAAGGTTGCAAGAATTCTCGCAGACATCAGTTCAAGGCGTGGTATGCTTAGATCCTTAAGTGGGGCTACCCTAGTTTTGGAGCATAAGAGCTTTGTGTATGTCCCACTAGCTGTCTTGCACACAAGATAGACAACGGCACAGTATGCCTTCTTGCTTGCGTCCCCAAACCCATGTAGCTCATAACTTAAGACCTCTCCTTCTTCTCCACCATACACACATCTTGGCACTGTGATCAACTTCACTCTATTTAACTCATTTATCCATTCTTCCCACCTTGCTATCTTGTTCTCAGGGACTGGGTCATCCCATCCAAGTTTGTCTAGGCATAATTCCTGAAACAAAATCTTAATAAGAACCCCTATTGGGCTTGTGAGTCCTAATGGGTCAAATAGCATTGCCAAGGTACTTAGTATTCCTCTTTTAGTGGGTCTATTAGTCTGCACATTTTTGACCAACTTTGTCAGGTCAAACTCCATCACATCTCTCTCATTATCCCAAGCTATCCCTAAAACCTTGGTTTTTCCGCCTGTTTCCTGTATTGGCCCCAGTGTTTCTTTTGCAAAAGATGGTTCATCTTCCTTAAGATCTACCTTGCCACTTTCACTCTGTCTCTCATGCTGCACAATTTTCGATCTTAGATCCGAATCATTTGTTTTCCATTTTCTCAACTGGAATCCCCCTTTCAACATTCTCTCTCTTGCTTTCTCATATAGGGCATATGCCTCTTCTGCACTAGCACAACCTGTTACAACATCATCAACATACAATGATTCAGAGAGTTTAACAACAAATTCTGGGTCTAATTCCTGGAATGTAAGAAGATGGTGACGCAACACAGCATTCAACAGAAATGGTGAGCAATTGACACCAAAACGACACGGTTAAATCTTAGGGTAACAATCTCAGGGTCTTTATCCTTGATATCATTAAGCCAGAGAAATCGTAGGCAATCTCGATCCTTCGGATCAACTTCAATGTTTAAAAAAGCCTTGGCTATATCACCTACAAGGGCAACCTTCTCATTTCTAAACCTTAATAGAATATCAAAGATTAATGGGGTCAGAGAAGGTCCCACATGCAAACAATCATTGAGGGAAGTCTTAGTAATCTTATCTTTACAAGATGCGTCATAAACGACTCTTACCTTTGTGGTCTCTGAGTCCTCTCGTACTACTGCTGAGTGTGGCAAATAAGAAATTTTCTGAGTCGTTTCCATATTTGAAACCTTTGATACAATTCCATTATCTATCTGCTCTGAAATGATCTCATCGTATCTCTTAAAAACCTCAGGCTCCTGCTTCAATTTCTTAACCTGACCCTTCAATCTAGCAACACAAGTGTTGTAATTCAATGGTATAGGGCCATGTCCTGCCTTCCATGGCAAAGAAACTGAATATCGGGTTCCATTATAAACAATATTGTCAATAAGGGATTCTTGAGCTTCATCATCAGGGCAAATGCCTAGGGTTTCAAGATCCCACAACTTGTGGACATTTTCATCGATCTTCCTCTCTTGCACAACAGACGAGACAAAGTTTACAGATACTTCTGAGGAATTCAATTTCTTACCTTGCAAAGGTCCAGAAAGAACCCAGCCAAGAGTGGTTTTGACAGCAATGGGCTCATAAGGCCCCCCTCGTATTTGCTGATCCTCTAGGAATTCCCATTGGTGATCTGCACCAATAAGTATCTGGACACTTAAAGTTTCTTCTGTCCTGGAAACATCAGAAAACCATAAAGTGCGTAAGTGGGGATAAAGTTTCTTAACTTGTTCTGCATGCACATTTGCAATGCCAGTAATATCATTTACAACAAAGCAAGATACTTTAACACTTTTACCACCTTTCAAGGGATGAAGAGAAAATTCAACAATATCTCTTACCTTACTATCTGCCTGTTTGCTTCCAAATGATGTGATGCTAAGTGTCTCTCTTCTCACAGGGTTAAGCCCAAGATCCTCAACAGCCTTCGCAGTGATGAATGATCTCTGGCTACCAGAGTCAAACAACACTCTCACTCTGCTTCCAACTTTGCCTTCAACATTTGCTAAGGCTGTTTGCAAAGCAACTGCGTCCCCGGAACACGTGCTTCCCACCCAGGATGAGGCTTCCGGATTTAAAGGCTGCGCTTCCTTAGTTTCCTCCTTTGGGATCCTATTGCTGCAGATCGCTGCATGATGCTTACCCTTACATATGGAACACTTATTTACTCTAGACCTACATTCAAAAGATCTATGCCCTCCTTTTAAGCAAATAAAACATTTAAACTGCTTCTTAAGAATATTTTTTCTTACTTCAGGGTCCTTATGAACGGTACAGTCACCTGAGTTATGATTCTCTCCACAGAAAACGCATTTCATGTTTCCATTGGTTGTGAACAGAGCACTAGCCGTGCTAGGCCCTCTTGGAGACTCTTGTTGCTGCCTAGGCCGTCTCGATTCCTGCTGATTGTGTCCTCCGCCAGGGCTCTTCAACAACGGACCATGACATTCCCGGACCTCAATCTCCACATCCAATGCATTGATCATTTCCTCCACTGTCCACTCCAACATACTCTTCCCCAAAGCTCTGACCATATTCACTCTGATCTCCTTGGGCAATTTCTCCATCAGAACAGGAACGACAATTGATGAATACGTTGTCTTGTCAACAGACATAGCCTCGAGCCCACGATAATGCGTCTCGACTTGATCCCGGAAATTCCGAAGTCTAGTGACGTTATCTTCACTGAACACCGACGCAAGAGTGACTAACTTATTAATATGGGCGTGTTGAATCATACTTGGCTTGGCAAATCTCTTTTTCAGCAAGTCGATCGCGATCAAATAATTCGAATCCGTCATAGTTAATCCAGCGATCACAGAACGAGCTGATTCTTCTAATAATCCCTTCAAATACTTGAATTTATCGACATTCGCTAACTCCTGATTCTGATCGATCGCACTAGAAAAGCTGTCCCAAAACTCTTGAAACTCGTGGATCTTCCCAGAAAACTTCTGAATCTCTAATTTGGGTAGCTTTACCTTAACCTGCCTTTTCACCTCTTGTGAACTACTACTCATTTTCGAACCTTGAGAATTGACGGACGATGCATGTGACGATGCGATGCTTTCTTTGGACTCACTTCTCTGAATACTTGTTGCCGCAGCAGAAGTTACAGATTTTAACTCGTACCTCTCTTCTAACTCTTCCTCAATAAACACAAATGCCTCTGTCAACTTCTCTATGTATTCTCTAGAATCATCTACCTCTTTATCGCAAGTCTCTTCATTCTCTGTTCTCAACAAATGCGCAAGAATTTTACTATCTAGTTCTTTAAGTTCATCTTGTTGCTGTTTTAACTGCAAGGAATACTTCTTAATCTCTCTTACCTCTATTTCAATGTTCTCATCCCGCAGTTCCAAGATTTTCTTCACCAATTTGGTTGTGTTTCTTCGAAAGACGCTTCTCTGCTTTTTCCATGTCTCTACTGTTTCGACGTCTTCGTTTTCTTGACTCATAATTATCCGGTTCCCGGTGGACCACGTATTGTAGATATCAATCTAACTCTAAGGTTCGGAATAATTAAGAATCTAGAGAACGCTACGAAAGAAACTCCGATGTGATTTTTACGTACTCTTCATGTAAATTCTCTCTAATCTTACTCTAACGATTTCCAATACACATCTGACAATTTTACGAAAACACATCCTCATAACTCCTCAATTACACATATTCCAACTAACCAATCAAAACTTAGATAGGAAACGGAATACTTTTATTTCTATACATAAAAGGAATAGGATTTACCTTATTTGTTATATCAATAGGTGCGCTACTGAGTCACCTTCCTTAAGAATATTCGCATTAACGTAAGTAAATTCAATAAACATACATCGAGTACTTAAACAATAACTAGAAGAAAAAATATCACATGATTGCCCTCGTGGCATATCCCAATGAATGAATACGATAAATATAAAGATGCAACAACAACAACAATTGTAATAAATGTAAGAATAAGCATATGGCGCGTTGAGGAGTTTTCCCGACAAGCTAAGTGGTTTACAAATATTTTTTACTAATCACCCATGTTTTGCATTTTACCCGAAATATTGTTTTAGAATTCTTTATTTTACGTCGAAGCTCCGTGTGCCCTTTCATTCGCAGGTCTTAAGGCCTTGGCGAAACAAACAAACATTGTTTGTCAAACATTTGAAATCGTCAAGCAAAATGTTTGACGTTTGGCCACGTCGCAAAACATTGCTCGTTAAACATCTGAAAAGTGTCTTTCAGCTTGGTTTTGAAAACAGTACCCAGCAGCTTCTGTTTGTCAATGCTTTGTGACGTGACCAAATTTTCAAACATTGCTTGAAAAGCAAATTTCAAATGTTTGACAAACGAATGTTTGATCGTTTCGCCAGGACCTAAGAGATTAAACATAAGAGAGGTAAATCATCATTTCCAAACGTATTTTGTAATTTTTATCAATTTAGAACTATCCAAATTCTTAAATGTACCCTCTGTTTTCAGGGTGATCATTGACTGCTGCGAGAAGTTCTGGAACTGTTAATGGGTGCCTTTTTCAGAATATCCTTCTAGCGTATTCGACAAACAGGACAATCCAGGTTCGTTGAATTTCGTTGATTTTTTCTTCTTGTTCAGTGTATCCATGTTGAAAATTGTTTGACCGTTTGGCCACTTCGTTTCAAAACACTGCTTTTCAAACATTTTTCAAAAATTGACGATATTTATGCTGCAGTTCGAGTCCCAGGGTTGCAAAATTACCCGAAGGTCAATTACCGCTAGAAAATCTCAAACGTGAACAAAGCACACACACTACTGAAAAATTTAAACCCATGTTGGCTCGTCATATTCAAACTTTGACAAACGACATCAGCCTCCTTCATGGAGCCTTCATAAGTCATTCTATTTTGAGTCAATCTATATTTTGGGTAGTTGAAATTTGTTCTAGACGAGCATCCCTGTCAAAGAAATGCATATGCCCCCCCCCCCTCTGGATGCAGAGATATCTATTTTGCAGGAAAATTCAGATTCCCGCAAGGGTCTAGATTCCCTGTTACGTTACCTATTCTCTAATTCTTCTGCAAATGTTCTCTCAAATCATTTACAGCTTAAACAATACATAACACGATTATCTTAAAAGTCCTTAATAATCTACGCACTATGGAGTTAAGTAATTCGTTTTCTAGAGATTAATATACAGAGAACATTGGGAGTCAAACTGTGATAATGCAAGAGGCCGAATTATGGTAATTAGGCCAAAGTCCTTTTCAATTAATGCGGCCAGGTTATGTGCATTTATAATGGAGTCAACTAAAAACAGCTGCTGGATGCCTAGTTCAAGGTTTCGATCCTTATTCTTATATTTAAAAGCACCCTGAGGATGCGTAAGAGGATATTGAGTTTTAATGCACCCCTTTCACGTTAATCCTTCTGTTCTTCGAGAAATCCAAAAACATAGAAATTCTGTCCACCCTTGATACTCTCATAATCCTCGTATAGTATTGTTAGTACCAGCGGTCCTGTTTTCTTCAAGACCCAGCCTGAAGTACCGGACTATTTACATGGAGAAAACAGTCTTGGGTAGCCAAGACTAGTTTCAGGTCGGGGCGATTTCAGCTTGCGTTTATATGGAAATAGCCGAAGCTGTCCGAGAGTATTTCCACCATCCTTAGCGGGCCTGTTTCGGCGCGGAAATTCAAAATGGCTCCGCGTGGCTCTGTAGTCAAGAAGAAACCAGCGATACTCTCGCTTCTCATAAAGATCCGGAGAAATGAGCATCCGCCGCCAATTTTACTTGACAGGGCGAAGATGTGAAGGTCCCCGTGTGCGCACGGCAGACAATTTAGTTCCACCATGCCGAGATTAGTTTCAGATCTCGCCTGTCCGAGCCGGCTGGCTAGGCTTTTTTCTGCAACCCTTGCATGGTGCTTTTGGTGCATTGCTTACATTTTATCTCTGGCCTGAAGGCTGCATCCCTTTTACTAGAAACCGAAGAAAAATTCGCTGGACAAAGCCACTCCCAGCTTCAAAACAAAACCATGCCCATCATCTTGCGGCAAAATACCAAGCGACATCCGAAGTCAAGTTTTGCTGAAAACTAATAATCCCGGGGGGGTACTTCCTTTGTTCACTATACAAGATGTGCCGCCCAAATGGGTAACTTTTTCAGCGCCAATTTCCCTACATATGGGTTGGTTTTCCGTAAAGAATTTCTACACATGGGTAGTAAAATATATAAAACTTTAAAACATGCATTGTCTTGAAAAGCCTGATAAAATGTGCGTTTTAGTTTTCAGCGCAAAGTCCTTTTCGCCCCATTTATAGTTGCCTCAGACGTTAAATTGGGTTCAGATATTTGAGATATTGGTACAAATGGGTAAAAAATTTCGTTGTTCTTTCTATACATGGGTACCACGAGTAACAGAGTTTATCGGTAGACATGGGTGGGTTTGGAAAAACTGGGCGGCACGTCTAGTCTCTTGAACAATGAAGTACCCCCCCGGGCTAATAATTTTCCTGTCGTTTTTGAGCCAATCAGGTAGGAGAGAACGGGGACAGACTGATTTCCACAGACCCTGTGAACACTGAGATAAGCCATGCAATAAGAGATACAGTGATTTTAACGTTCATTTTGATATTTTAATATATTCTTATAATTGTTCCAATTTGTATCAAGTTTAATCAGCTGAAATAATTGTCTGAGTTTACCTTGAAAACATATCTGGCGTGGACTGTGGTCGTGGGTCAGGGCTGATGGCCTTCGGCTGTCTCATGATATGTCTTTTAAGGCCGCGAGTTTTATAAAATTGAAAAGCTGTCGGCTGTGGACTTGAAGTTCGTCATTGTGTGCGGTATCTTATCAAAAACCTGACTTATTTAGATTCACAAGAAATAAGGACAATACGAAGAAGATAAAATCAAAAGGCTGTGGTTATGAAATCATCCATTGCTTATTATAAGTGGCTATCTGTAAAACATGGAGTGTGGAATTATGGAGTGGAATGGTGGAGTGGAGTGGAGTGATATGGAGTACGCTTATTTTAGGATGTTTTGCAATAAAAAATACATCAAAATGCTCCTCGTAGTCTTCTGAACCTATCTAAGTCATAATATTGCTAAAATATACTACCAATTTCATGAAATTACAGAATCAAAACATGATTCCCAGTTACAGAATCAAAGCGAGACTAAAACCAAATTGAGATCGCCCCCCAAGGCCCTGTGGTTTTTGATGAGCAACAATCAGAAAAAAATTTCTGAAATTGCTCTTGGTATAGACTTGAAATAACAGTAGTCTAAATCTTTGTTATCCCAACACAAAGTCATAACCTAAATGTTACAGCGTTGCGGAGGAGACAATGAGAAAAGTGAATTGAGTCCATTGAGTCTCATCTCAGATCACTTTTCGCAATGTCTCCTCCGTAGCGCCATTATATTTCTGGGATGACTTAGTGTTGGATAAGGAAAGATTTAGACTAAGGGTAAGTCTTCCCTTTGTACAAACAACATCGAAAATCCACTTTTCCGTCAGATGCTTTATCTGAATGAATATTTGGCTTATTTAACAACTGAAGGTAATAAAAGGACAAGAAACGATGACTGTATTTATAAGGATATTTATAATACTGAAAAAATCTTTAATATTTCAGTCCGAGGTTCACAAAAGCGATTCCCTGCATCAATTTCCTTGTCACAGAAAAAAGACTTTTGCATTTCAATAGGATCGAGTTAATGTGCAACACATTGTTCTCAATTATTTTCGTGATGCAACATAAATATTCAAAGCATTCCGACCTGAGTTAGCCTTTGTTAGACGACCCTGTACGAACCCCCCGTCGAAAACTCTACAAGTGTTGGCAAGACTTTTTATTTATATTAATGAGATAATTGCGACATGTCTGTCCGGCGGCTCGGCTTTCATCCAGTTTCTGCATTCTTGAAATTTGAAGGAAGATGCCAGAAGGCAGGGTTTCCTTCATACTCGAAAAGAGGTTTATTTTGAAAATATTTATATAAAGTTTACTGTTATTTCAATTCAGAAGACCAAGAGGAAGATTTTGGTATAAATTTTGATACATTTTTGTCAACATATGTCCATTAATTTTCACATTCCAGTTGACCATTCCACTCCACTCCAGCACTCCATGTTTTACAGATTTTTCATCCAAAAACTCGCGTCTGAAAGCTGTCTGGGTTCAATTGTTTTGATCGCGGTGTTAATTTCATGAAAATGTTAGCTTATTTTAGCAATTTTATGAGTTAAATAGATTCAGAAGACTACGAGGAGCATTTTGATGTATTTTTTATTGCAAAGCATCCTAAAATAAGCATACTCCATATCACTCCACTCCACTCCACTCCACTCCACCATTCCACTCCATAATTCCACACTCCATGTTTTACAGATAGCCTATTATAAGTTGGCGATAAAAGTATGCAGTTTTCAATTTGATGATAAACAGTCACAGAAACAAAGTTGAATCTGATAACATAAACACGCTATAAGAAACTGCCTGGCTTTCAACTCTGATTTCAGATAAGACGAAAATTTTGAAGACTCAATCAGAGCTTGATTGTGAAATACGCTGTGCTGGTGGAGATAGCCGAAAATTTAATCAAGAAAGTATGTTATTAATTCGTAAAGAAGATCATTTCTCGGATCTATGGTAGATTGCAAGGCAAGTCACTGTTCGTAATCCTTTATCTTATAAATTTTTCATTCGATCGATCATACGCAATACAAATATCGTTAGATTGGTTCTAATGTTCTTTTAATCCTGACTTTCATTTTCATGATAATTGCTCTATCGCATCACTCACTGTTCGCAAGTAGCTCGTGCGACTTAGGCCATGCATGTGTAACACAGTCTAACAAACGCAACGTGCATGGAAGCCGGGGCAATTCAGTTACTCATTCCTTGAAATCTCGTACACCTTTGTTGGAAATCCTGTCGTTTTCATGAAAATCCCTTGAAAATCCTTTTGTTTTAACGGAAATCTCGTACGTTGTTTAAAGAATGAATATGAATGCCCCTGTCCTCTTCAGAAACTCCAGAGGCCTCGTGATCTGACGTTGCTATGTGTGATAGCCTCTTCAGGTTAGAATTCTCAACAAAATGTATAATTTGAAAGAGTAAAGAATATCCCCCTTGGAGCTTTTTATTTTACTAGAAATTGAATTTGTACGCTTCTCGTCCAGTCATTGCTGCAGTAGGTCCCTGCATTGCACATCTTTCTTTCAGACGTTTTGCCTGTTTTTCCTTCCTTCCAGCCATAAAGATTTGTTTTGATAATTGATTACGCTTTTGTCATGTAATGACGTTCTTTGAGTCGGCATGGTTCTGTAATCTGCTTTTGAATAGCAAAGTCTTTGTGAAATTGAAATGATTGTAATTGACATCTGTGTGGCATGTAGGAGAATTCTGTGCCGTCCTTTTTTATGATTTTTTAAGACATACATAGTCGCTGAGGCAGGCAGGCTGAGGCAGCAATTCTCAAAACACTTGTAACCCGCAGGATAACTGCGAAGCCTGCGAAGGAAACGCGAGGGAGAAGGGGGAGGATTTCCTTCTCCCTTCTCCACAATCCTCCTCCACTCCGCATTCTTGCTCCTCCACTCCGCATTGTTGCTCCTCCACTCCGCAATCTTTCCGCAAATCTTTTCTTAAAGACGCTGCAAAGAAGCGTGGTCGCCGAGGGGCTATTATTACCCCACGGTAAATTCGTATGACAACGAGGCTATAAGTTTTGCTGACTCGGGGAAAAGGGAGCTAATCGAATGTGATTCACAGACTCTGTCTGCACTAGAGCTATAGAGATAAGGAAAGTTTTTTAGGTTGCATGCAGGCTCAAGGCTATGTGGGGGCCCCCCGATAGGTTTGGCGTGACGCGTCATGGAGCATTTTTTCGAGCGTTATTGCGTGGGAAGGCAAAATTTTATGCGTGAATACGTGATTAGAGATTTCTGCGTTCGGCGTGAAAAGCCACTTCTATAAGTTTTGAAAATACACGTTTTTTTTTATATAAGAACACTGAAATTGAAGAAAGCCATGCATTGTTCTTAATTTTTCCGATTTGAAGGCTCAAAATGTTCTTAACATGTTCTTAATTTTCTTGCTTTTCAAAAAGCTCTTGTTCTTTAAATTAGATGGAAATTGCTACGAAAAGGGACACACATGTAAACATGTCACATATATTCACAATGATTCATAGTTTACCTGTTTTCTAGAGTGGAGAACAGGACAGCTCCACTAAAAAAGTAAATTCTAATTTGTTTCTAGCTTCACAAAGCCTTGTAATGTTCTTAGCAAGTTCTTAACATTTCAGCCTCTGAAGCCTTATGTTCTTATATAGTTTGTTCTTATTAAAAAAAAAAAAGAGTGTATATAAGCAACCAGTCATTGATAAATTGCTTCAAGCAACAAGCCTGGAAAATACCAATTATTTTTTATATCTTTATAGAGAAGTTCAATGACTGAGTGATTGAAGTAGCTGAAGAGATAAGAGATAGTAGAAAGATAGATATAGAAGTAGCTGAAGAGGTGACCTTAAAGGCAAAATCGAACCGAGGTAAGAGTGCTACCGTTTTTCGGATCATCTTCACGCCAGAATTTTGCTCAAGTCGATTGAAATATTAGCCAACATTTTAAGCATGTTTAAAATTGTTGGCCAACTTTTTTTCGTTAACAACATGTTGTTTGTTTGGACAACATCTATAGCAAACCATAAGCAAGCCATGCCAACATGTTGGCCAACAATTGTTGGCGGTGATGTTGGCCAACATGTTGGCACGGTTTTGCGCCTGTCTTAATTCAATTGAGCCCTGATGATGTGGCACGGTTTGCCATACCTTTTGGTTTAATAAGCAGCATGTTATTGACGAAAAAATTGTTGCCAACATGTTTAAACATGTTTTAAAAATTTTTGCCAATATTTTTATCGAATTGAGTAAAATTGATGTGTTGGTACAGTTTGCTATGTCTCGCCGACATGTTGGACCACCATTTCAATTTCGGTTGTTTTTTTTTGAGTCCTTGAAATGAGAAATAGATTTAAATTGGCGTTTTGAGTTGAACCACGAGTTTTTTTCTTCTTCGTCGCGAGCAATAAACAAACAGCTGCTTCCTTTTCGGCTATGTTTGCAAATCATTTGTAGATGACACCAGCATCCCAAAACATCTCAGATGTTGTGATGGTACAGCAAACCGTACCACAGGAGGCCAAATCGCATAAATATCATGAGTGATATAACCTTAGTTGTATTTTTTTCTGCCTAAAGCGTCCTATTTTCGATATAGATATTTGGTTGTTGCTGTTTTTCAGAAAACGCGACATTGTGATAGCTTTATACGTACAAAGCTAATAATAAATAAATAATATAATAAATAATAACAAGGAGTGAAGCTTTTCTGAATAGCCTTGATACAACATTGTTTCGTTTTGCCTGAATTTCGGTGAATTTTGCGTTAAACGCCAACTTCTTTACATCAAAATGTTCCCCAACACCTAAACTGTCTACAGAGTACACCTGTTTTCACTTTCCTCAACTAAATCATTTAAAACAGGCACGAAAATATGTTTGTTTATCTGGCGGTTTGAAATCTGCCGAGGCGCGGTCCTATCACTGTGGCCAGATCAAAGCAACCGCCGTTCGAAAAATCGTGATGCTGTGTTCGAAAGATGTTCGAAAATTACGACATAGACCTCCTGGATTCCTTACGTTTCTTTTGTTTTGTAACTGTAGAAAATAATAAACCGGGGGAGCACTGACGTGATTTTCGTTGAAATTTCGAATGCGTTTTGGTTTACCGTTTTGGTAGCGAATGCCTAAAGTCATTTAAAAGTTTAGTCTTAACGCTGAACTGTTGCATTCTACTCGTTGCAGATGATTTTAATTGAAAGCCCTATCTAAAATTTATGCGCAGTAGAAATTTTGTGTTTCACCTTCACCTTAATCACGAGATTACAGTTACATATTTGCATGATAACTCTATTAATGGATATCCCTATGGCGCGCCAAACCGGCCAAAAATATAACTTTTGCTGACAGTAATTTGTTATATTTTTCTGCACGATTTTATATTTTTACTGTACGACTTTATATTTTTGTTGCACGACTTTACACTTTTGCGGACAGAACTTTAAATATTTGTGCTCGATTATTATAAACGGGCACATATTTTAATCGGGCACATATAACTTTTGCTGACAGCAAAAAGTTTTGCTGTCAGCAAAAGTTATATATTTTCAAAATGAACCATTCAATCAATCAATCAAGAATGTTCACGGGGGCTATATGACTAACGCTTTTTCTTTGTCACAGCAAGTTACATGCTCAGGGAATCTTCCTTCGTTTCCATAAAATTCATGGCGTCTCATCAAATGAAAGCAACGAGGTTTTGCAAGTTTTCAAGGATGCTTTTAGAGCCTGTCAAAGTATTTTATCCAAGGAAAGAATCCTTGTTTGCAACCCATTTAACTCAGAAAATACAGTAGCCGCTTTTGTGTGGAGATCCGATCATATTCATGGTATTCTAAATACCATTGTTTCTGATTACGATCTTCCTAGAGACATAGGTGTGCAAGTGGATAGTCTTCTTGGTATCCTTAAGAACAACCTGGAAAAGGTTATCAGTAAGCCGGCATTGCATAGTCCAACCATACCCGCCAATTTTGAAACAACGAGGGTTTTCACCGGAAGACCAGGGCGACCAAAGTATCGAATCGACTTTGGACAGGTAGAAGGACTTGTTTCCTTACTGTTTGGCGCGCCATATATCCCAGCAGCTATGTGTGGTTAGCTGTCGTCTATTTTGTTATTTCACAAGCCAAGCAGGGCCGTAGCTACGGGGGGGTGTGGGGGGGTGTGACACCCCCCCAGGCAAGTTGTCCGTCGGCAAATTTGAGAAGAACGGAATTTTTCGGCAATAATAACTAAGGGCGAGAAATGTTGCAAATCAAAAGAAACAAAAAAGTGTCGGCAAATGTCGAGAAAGCGTTCAGCACATAGCTTGCCGACGAATGCTAGCATCCACTTTCCACAGCTGCCGACATTTTAGGTATCAATAACGGTTAGGGGGTTGCTAACTGCGAGCAAATGCCGAGAGAAAGTGCTTCCTTACCAGCTAATCGTATCTGCACAAGCCAGTTTGACAGCCATAACAGATACCTGCGCGCAGCAGCGAACAGGATGGAGATACAATGCACGGGGTCACCAAGACTGCCTATGTCTAGAATTAGAGGTTTAGTCCTATTTCAAACTGTAAAGTTCTCTAGAGTGCATTATCAAACAAGTCTCAAATTATACAGTGTATACAAGAATCAACTGGCAAATTACTACAATGTTGTTGTTCAACAGCTGAAAAGGTTGTGTTTCACGACATTTTACATTTCAAATTTTCAAAATTTTCCGGGGGAGCATGCCCCCGGACCCCTCTTGCATGTGTGTCCCCAGGTGCGTCTGGCCCGGGGGGCAAAGTGGCGATCGCCAGCCGGGCCCTCTAATAGATGAACGTTACAGACAAATTACGGGCCCTTTCCTTGAAAGTTTGAGAAGATAATTTACATGCACCAAATCATTGCAGTCATGAGTAGGGCCCCACAATGACCGGTATCTACAGTTTTCGAGAGCAAATTCAAAAAGCGGATGTATATTAAAATCGTTTCGTGCCGTGCGTCGTGCGACGGCTGCGACCATACGCAAAATCATTCTCCTTATCACAGTGAACAAGATGGTTGAATCTTCAACAGAGGAAAGCCGATCATTATACATACTGTAATGTTTCTACAGTTTTATTTTGAAATTCTAAGGTTTTTCCTTCTCTTTTTCGAGGGTTTACTATTCTTTCATTCCAATGATGAGGTGCTCTAATTGCTAAAATAGCCGTTTTAGAGGGTCTAGCAACCAAAATTTTCTTCGCCGCCCAACCATGGTGGGCGGCAGATTTAGTCTTTCCACTTGAAGTTTATAAATGTTGAAATTCGAAAAAGCGAAAAAGTGCAGAAGTATGTTTCTCAAATTGAAAGCAAGCATAGGTCCCCCTCAGCACATCTATCAATTAATAACAAATGAGCGTACTTAAGATGAATTCTTTATAAGTGGGTGTGGTTCAGAAACTATATTTGTCACGCCCTGAACCGGGCCCTTTTGATTTGGTAGCCACCCTGCAATTGTGGTGCCAGACCGCCCCTGTGTGTCCCCATTCTATATGATGTTCTATGATTCAAGCATAATATTCCTGACCTGACTGTTGTGTGCAAAGCATGGGAAACAAAAACAAATTCGCCAAGGAAAGAGCAACAGCCAAGCCACACCCATATCTAAAGGCCACGCCCATTTTGTCGGCAGAAAGCTTAGCTACACCCCCCCAGTCGTTGAGTCCTAGCGACGGCCCTGAAGCCAAGGCCCACTAAGACTCTTTGCGATTTCGCTTTCATTTAATACGGTTAATAAATTTCGTTTCGTACAATGATAAAACCTCTATAAAGCTGGGTTTTGGCTGAAATTCAAAGCTTTCTGTTGAAAATCTTTTTAATTTGATTTTTGTTCCCACCATGTTGGTTTTGATTCCTGCTTCCATAGCAAATTTACATTGCTTACACCATTTGCATTGCCAAGACATTGTGCCAATTATCCGAAGTCGATTGAATGAAGTTCCATGTGCTTCAAATAAGTACATTACGATCGAGCCATACCTCGGTATATTTTCCTTCGTATTCAATTGTGACAGATTCTGTCGAGGGGCAAATCACTCCCTAAAAAGTGTACGTGATTTTTAATCAGGGGTTATTTTTGTGTGATTAATGTGATTAATTTGTGATTAATGTGATTTTTCGTGATTAATATGATTTTTTTATGATTAATCTTGAAAGTGTATGTGATTTTATTTTGATTATTTTATGATTTATTTGGTTATTTTTTTATTTATTTGATTATTTTGTGATTATTTGATTAATTTGTGATTATTTTGATTATTCGTGATTAATTTGATTTTTTGTGATTTATTTTGATTATTTGTGATTAATTTGATTTTTTGTGATTAATTTGATTGTTTTATGATAAATTTGATTATTTGTGATTAATTTGATTGTTTTGCGATTAACCTGGAAAGTGTGCGTGATTTTGATTTGATTATTTTGTGATTAATTTGATTATTTTGTGATTAATTTGATTAATTTGTGATTAATTTGATTATTTTGTGATTAATTTGATTATTTGTGATTAATTTGATTATTTTGTGATTAATTTGATTAATTTGTGATTAATCTTGAAAGTGTACGTGATTTTAATCAGTGATTTGCCCCTCGGATTCTGTCTGTTTCTTAAGTTTATACTCCGACGTGTAGGAGGAAAAACTTGCTTTATGTTTAATAATGCTTCTGCTTTTTATTGCTATTTTGAAGGAGGAGGAATGGAGTTTAAGTAAAAATTGTGTTTTGAGCAAAAAGCTCTTACTGGGCCTTTCAGGTACTTAAAGACCCTTCTCCACTGACAAAGTGTCTTTAATTACCTGAAAGGCCACCTAAAGCGATTTCGTGCAGCAATCTCTCTTTTATATGATTAAAGGTACCCATTAGCCATGTTTGAAGAATGAGATCAGCCTAGATCAGCCTGAGATCAGCCTATTAGCTTGCAGCTTGCAAGGAATAGTGTACAAGAATACCCACTATGTTCCCACTTTGTGACCCTGGCTGTTTAATGCCTTGTTCTTGCTTTCCCTGCGATCGTCATTGATTCCCATTTTGTTACAACTTGTTCTCATTTGTTTACGGTGATTTCCTCTTTTATGTTTGTTCCCAGTTGTTCCTTTGTCTTTTTCAGTGATTCCCGAAAACCTCCACACCATGTTTTCATTCTTCAAACATAAAAATGGTTTTTACGCGAAAAGTTTTAGGGGAAATGCTTGCATCTGAAACTACTTGTTCGGGAACCTTGAAAAGACCTTTTACATTGAAAAAGGCTTTCGTGCTTTACGCAAACGACCCTTACACTACAAAGACTTATACGCGAGAAAGAGGTCGTCATGCGAGCAGGGCTATCTTTATACGTCGAACGGGCTTTCTTAGGTGTTGTATAAACTAATGATTTTCACCTGACATAAAAACTGCTTTTCATTTCCCAATTTACGCGGTTGTGCTGCTTATTAAAGCGTAATTCTGTGTGCATTTGAAGAAAACACCTGCCCTTATTATTTGTGCTTAATGGAGTTTTCACGTAAGTTTTGGCAAAATGACGGTTTTTGCAACATCAAGCATGCGTGGTATGGTACATACTGTGGCATGATAATGTGTAATATGGTATTCATTTTGGAAAGGTATTACTTTAAGTCAAACTATCCTACCATGTGATCTAGATTAGCTTATGTGTAGCTGTAGTATAGTTTAAGTATAGTTGTAGTAGCTACTCCATATTTTGAATCGAATGAGAAAGGTTAAATGTTATTTTTTTGTTGTATGGCATTTTTTTGTACAGGATTTTAGTGCAGTAGTTCTTGTGTACTATCTTCAATATTGCACAGGAGTTGTAGGATGGCTTTAGCGTTGCATAGCACTGTTTTATGTGGTATTGTAGTATAGCAAAAGGTATTGGTACGGTATGTTGTGTAGTATTTATTGTTTGGTTGTGGTATGATGTAGAATTAACTGTATTGTATTACTGGTATTGAATGAATGGTATGGTATGGATCGGTATTGATTGGTATGGTGTATGGCTGGGTACGGTTTGGTACGGTATGGTATGGTATGGTATGGTATGGTATGGTATGGTATGGTATGGTATGGTATGGTGTGGAGTGTTATTGCTTAGTATGATACGGTATGTTTTTGTATGGTATTGCATAGTATTGCATGGTATGATATGGCATTGTATGTTATGGTATGGAATGGCATGAAACGGTATGGTATGGTATGATATGGTATGGTATGGTATGGTATGGTATGGTATGATATGGTATGGTATGGTATGGTATGGTATGACATTGTGTGTTTTGGTTTGGTATGGTACCTCTTATGGTCTCTTATGGTACGGTATGTTTTTGTTTGGTATGGTATGGTATGGTATTGTATTGCATGGTATGATATGGCATTGTATGGTAGGTTTAGTATAGTATGGTATGTATGGTATGGTATTGTATGGTATGATATGGAATGGTATGACACGGTATGGTATGGTATGACATTGTAATGTATGTATGGTATGCCATTTTATGGTATGGAACGGTATGGTCCGGTATGATGTGAAACTGTAGTGTACAGTATTGTATGAAGGTACGATATCGCGTAGTAAGGCACTGTCGGCTATAGTTTATTTATGGGCTTTGGTATTGTAGGATAGTATACGTTTTTATGATAAAGTATGGTATTTCATGGTATGGCACGGTATGGTATGGCATGCTCTGGGGTACGGTATTGTATGACGGTATGATGTGGCTTAGTATGTCATGGAAGGCTATGGTATATTTATGAGTTATGGTATTGTTTGATAGAATACGTATTTTTATGATCAAGAATGCTAGCTATATACAAGGCGATGGTATGGCAACATATAGTATGGTGGTGGTATGGCTATATGTAGTATGCTAGCTATATACAAGGGATTTCTGTGTTTTTAGCTTAACAAACCGGCAAAATCAGAAATCGTGTATTGAATTTTCCCAATTAATAATTGAGCAATTCTCATCGTCCTCAAAATTTTCCATTTTCGGCGTTTTGATTTCAACGATTTTTTCATTGCCAGTGCTAAATATAAACAAACAATTGCTGTACTCTATTTCAGTGCCTTTTCACTGCCTTTTGGCAAATAAATCTTTAATTTCAGTGTAAACAACTGTAATGTATAATTTAATAAGCAGGAGTTGATTATCATATATTGATTTATTGATTTAAATTAGTGTTTAAATGAAATGAATTTAGTTGTAGGATTTCAATTCATATATGTTCATTAAAAGATGAAGTTTTGCTCTAATTTAGCTTCTTGTTATTTTGCAGGTGTTTAGCCAAGGTCGCTAGAAGAGTTGATTTACAGTAAAGATTTCAACGAACGTAAGCTAAAGCTAAACAACCTCTTACTAACTGATGGACTTGCATGCCATATATTCATCAACATTTCCATTCAGTATTCTATTCGTTAGCTTGTTCATTTCCTATTGTATTCGTCAGCATGTCAATTTCATACCGTATTCTTCTTCATGCTCATTTCATACTGCTCTTGACAGCATCATAACTTCATACAGTATTCCACGTTCATTTCATATTGTATTCGTCAGCATTCTAATTTCGTACTTTATTCGTCAGCATGTTCATTTCATATTGCACTTGACAGAATCCTAATGTCATACTGTATTCCACGTTCATTTCATACCGTATTCACCAGCATATTTATTTCATACTACTTTAATCAGCATTCTAATTTCTTACTATAGAATTTTCATTTCATTTCATATTGAAGTCGTTATTTTTTTCATTTCATACTGTATTCCTCATTATGTTCATTTCATACTGTATTCGTCAGCATGTTGATTTCATACTGTATTCATCAGCATGTTCATTTCATACTTTATTCGTCAGCATGTTCATTTCATACTGTATTCGTCAGTATCTTCATTTCATACTGTATTCGTCAGCGTGTTGATTTCATACTGTATTCGTCAGCATGTCCGTTTCATACTGTATTCGTTAGCAACGTCATTTCATACTGTATTCGTTAGCAACTTCATTTCATACTGTATTCGTCAGCAAGTTCATTTCTTACTTTATTCGTCAGCATGTTCATTTCATACTGTATTCGTCAGTATCTTCATTTCATACTGTATTACTCATTATGTTCATTTCATACTGTATTTGTCGGCATGTTCATTTCATATTTCATTTTTATTGTATTCATCAGCATCTTTATTTTAAACTGAATTCGTCAGCATGTTCATTTCATACTGTATTCGTCAGCACATTCATTTCATACTGTATTACTCATTATGTTCATTTCATGCCGTATTCATCAGCATGTTCATTTCATATTTCA
Source organism: Chrysaora quinquecirrha (assembly GCA_014526335.1). Lineage (NCBI taxonomy): Eukaryota > Metazoa > Cnidaria > Scyphozoa > Semaeostomeae > Pelagiidae > Chrysaora > Chrysaora quinquecirrha. The sequence continues at coordinate 5,079,683 of JACTAT010000035.1, forward strand.
TTTTTATTGTATTCATCAGCATCTTTATTTTAGACTGAATTCGTCAGCGCATGTTCGTTTCATACTGTATTCGTCAGCACATTCATTTCATACTGTATTACTCATTATGTTCATTTCATGCCGTATTCATCAGCATGTTCATTTCATATTTCATTTTTATTGTATTCATCAGCATCTTTATTTTAGACTGAATTCGTCAGCATGTTCATTTCATACTGTATTTGTCAGCATGTTCATTTCATACTGTATTTTTCAGCACATTCATTTCATACTGCATTACTCATTATGTTCATTTCGTGCCGTATTCATCAGCATGTTCATTTCATATTTCATTTTTATTGTATTCATCAGCATCTTTATTTTAGACTAAATTCGTCAGCACGCTCATTTCATACTGTATTCGTCAGCATGTCCTTTTCATACTGCTTTCAGCTATGTTCATGTTGCACTGTATTTGTTGGAATTTTCATTTCATACTGTATTGATTAACATGTTCATTTTATACTGCATTCTTCAGCATGTTCATTCCTATTGTAGTCGTCAGCATCTTTATTTCATACTGAATTCGTCATCATGTTCATTTCATACTTCGTCGTCATGTTTAATTCTGTATTCGTCAAGATTTTGATGTTATAATGTATTGATTGACAATTTTCATTTCATACTGTATTCATAACCATGTTCACTGGAAACTGCATTCTTTGGTATGTCCATATTTTACTGTATTCCTCAGCATGTTCATTTCATACTGTATTCGTCAACATCTTCATTTCATACTCTTTTCATCATCATGTTAATTTTTTACTGTATTCGTGAGTAACCATGCTTTTTTATTAAGTTTGGTGGTCTTATGGTCTTATAGTTTCATATTGAGCCTAATTTTCTCCAGGCTTATACTAAGAGAGGCCTCAGTTTGTTTTTAAACTGTTGCCAAAATTTAGGATAATGTTCTAAGAAGTTGCTGCTCTTAAAAAGGGGGTAATCCTCAATGTGCAATTGATTCTTGTCAGTGATTTGCCCTCGTTTTGTCCCTTTTGCCCAGACATTCGAAAAACCTATGCGAATCACAGTCGTTCATACCAAATCAAGTGGAAAGCAAAAGGCAATTTGGTTAATTAGATAAGCTAATTAAGTGAATTAAGCAGTATTAAGTTGTGGAAATTAACACATTAAATAATATGAACCAAAGCCTAGCAAAACATAAGCCCAGCCCTGATTACACTACGAAATTTAACTAAGTTTCGCCCCGGGTTAAAGTTAACCCGGGTGAAAATTTTGTAGTGTAAACGCATCTAACCCGGGCTCGACCCGGGTTAAAGTAACACACAATCAGAGGTGAGTTACTTAACCCGGGTTGAACCTGGGTAATTCGCGTTTACACTACAAAATTTAACTAGGTTAACTTTAACCCGGGTTGAAACCTACTTAGAATTTCGTAGTGTAAACAGGGCTATACAAGCAACGTTACCCGATGTACAATCACTGTACAAAGACTATCTCACTTAATATTAGCTATTGTTATTGTTATTACGCATTTCTATTGCTTGCTGATATTGCTAAAACTATTCAAAATATCAAATTTTATCGTAGGTTCATATTGTTCATGTTCACTTAAACTCGGCAAAGAAACACTTAACTGGAAAACCCAATCCTTAAAAAGGAAGCTGGAACTTCTAGTTATGATCACGTGCACCTGACAGATAAGTTCTTCATTTCTGCATACTTTAGACTTTTCACGTCTCAAGAGGACTGGTAATGAGTTTACGTTGATACCATGGCAGCTGAAATCTTCGCATATATAATCAGCCAAACTGGATCAGTGATTTAATTATAACATAGAGGAGAGGAAGGATAGACACTGAGAAGTCCTTTATTTCACATCGAATATTCAACGAATCTTTGCTGAATACCGAACTGCAGTAAACAAGACCCAAAAGGAGATTCAAGAACATTTTGAATATGACTACGCTGTTACTAGTGAAATTACTGGTATCGAGTTTCATATTAGAAGTCAGCTCTGTAACTGAGATCAAACTTGGAGTTTCCATCCCTTGGACGGGAACAAACTGGGATGCCGGACGGCGTTTTGCATCCGGTATTCTGATCGCCGTTGAAAAATCAACAACGATCCGTCTCTTCTACCAGGATACAACGTCACTTTCGAATGGAAAGACAGCCAGTGCGAAGAGAGCGCAAGTCTAACGGTCGCTGTTGATATGTACATGAACAATATTCCGCGGATTCACGCGCTGATCGGTCCGGCTTGCTCCGACGGTTGTAAAGCGGTGGGATACCTCGCGAATCACTGGAACATTCCAATAGTTTCCTACGGATGCGGATCAGAACAGCTTTCAAATAAAGTCAAATTCCCAACGTTTGTCCGCACCGTTGGTGTTTACAGTAAATCTGGAAATATATTTGTTCGCCTGATGAAGCGGTATAACTGGGACCGCATCGCTATATTGACGCCGACGTCCGCTATTTGGACGTCGATCATGAACGGCGTTCGCCGCGAGGTGGAAAAGAACAAACTGAAAATCGCTTATTATCAGAATTTCAACTCAGCCACTGTTACTAACGCTTTCATTACGGACGCACTCAAGACTGCAGTGACTAAAGCACATGGTGAGTTGTTTATGATGCTTACTTAATTCGCTCTACGTTAGCTACTTAATAGATATCCTAATCAAATTCTCGCCGACTTAATGTTTTACCGAGAGGCGAATAGCCACCGAAAATTCTCGTCAACTCTTTGCAAAAACCCTTTCGTTATTTTTTAAAAACGCCAGCAAATTTTCAGACAGACCTCTCTGTTCTCTAATGACATTTACAGAAACGTTTACCAATTTCAAGGGACGTGATTTTTCCCCAGTACTGCATGAAAGACAGGAACGAACAATCCTAAACCCCTATGCTTGGTTTCTAGTCAACTGGCCCAACTACCAGCTCGCCCCATTTTCAAAGTCAACTCGCCCCAACTTCAAATTCAACTCGCCCTGTCTTCCCCAACTTCAAAGTCAACTCGATCCCATTAAACTATAAATGTTTAAAGTTGAGGGCTCCGCCCCCCAACCCCCTAGTGATAGATTCACTCAATTATATCGTTTTCTATCATTTATTCAATGGTGAGAGTGAGTTGACTAAGCAGATGGGGCGAGTTGACCTGTTACCTCTCGTTTAGGGTATCGTTGATTATATGGTGTACTGTACGTGCCCTCTCTAAATGTCTGTAAAATCAAAATTTTCACCATCCGGCTTCTGGGACCTTTAAATAAACCAATTTGCTGCCTCAGGTTGATTTTAATGTACTAAACAATTTTCTCCTTCGGTTTAAAAATTAGCATGAAAAACCTTGGAGATAATGAAATTACGCCCAAACCGTCCATGTACCCAAACCATTAACACGTAAGAATATTGAATAACAAACCGACTACGCCGAGAACAACTGATCGGTGCAAAAAACCTGAATTCTGCGAACTTCATTATTAGCAAGTGTGCAAATTTCAAATTAATTAAAATCATTAATTTTAAATTTCTTTATTTTCATTGATTGTGGAACCTGTTAATGATTCAAATGCCCACTGCTTTTCGCACCCAGTACACATTGAAATAGTCAGTCGCAATAGACTTGAGGTGTTTTATTGCTATATTATTCTTTAAGAGTGCAATCAGAAATTTCCGTGCCGAAATTTACCTTGCGTAGGTTAATCTTTGACGCAAGCGTTCCCGACGCGACGTTGCCGTGCAGCTGTTCACCAAGCCGCGTATTCTTAGAACCTATAACTTTGAACCTTGGTTAGCTAGGTGCTTTGAAAAATTTTTAATAAATGTGAAAGTGTTTCAACATCCCGCTGTTTATTTTTTCCTTGAACGTCCGGCCGCCTCCCCCCACCCCCACTTATCAACCCTCTGCAAAAAGGGACCCAAGAGTACAGCCCTATTGTTCCCTCTTTGTGTACTAATCAAAAGGAAACTTTCTAGGGAGCTTCAAACCAAAGCCTTCTAAATTGCTTGTCTAACACATTTCTTGCTACGCCTGCAAGGATCTGATGGTAATAGTCAGAAGTGTTGAGACCAAGTGGTCAAAGCAATCGGCTCATGATCATAAGGTCGTGAGTTCGAAATCTCGTCGGGACAGCTTTCAACAAGCCTACAGTCAACTCAGCTGCTTGCTTGTTTGCTTGCTTGCTTGCTTGCTTGCTTGCTTGCTTGCTTTCTTGCTAGCTTCCTTGTTTGCTCTTACTTGCTTGCTTGCTTACTTTCTTTCTTGCTTGCTTGGTTTCTTACTTACTATTTTTCTTGTTTGCTTGCTTACTTACCTGCTTGCTTGCTTGCTTGCTTGCTTGCTTTCTTGCTTGCTTTCTTGCTTGCTTGCTTGTTTGCTCTTACTTGCTTGCTTGCTTACTTTCTTTCTTGCTTGCTTGGTTTCTTGCTTACTATTTTTCTTGTTTGCTTGCTTACTTACCTGCTTGCTTGCTTGCTTACTAGTTTGCTTACTTGTTTGCTTGCTTGCTTGTTTGCTTGCTTGCTTGCTTGCTTGCTTGTTTGTTTGCTTGCTTGCTTGTTAGCTTGCATGTTTGCTCTTACTTGCTTGCTTACTTTCTTTCTTGCTTGCTTGGTTTCTTACTTACTATTTTTCTTGTTTGCTTGCTTACTTACCTGCTTGCTTACTTGCTTACTTGTTTGCTTGCTTGTTTGCTTGCTTGCTTGTCTGCTTGCATGTTTGCTCTTACTTGCTTGCTTTCTTTCTTTCTTGCTTGCTTGGTTTCTTACTTACTATTTTTCTTGCTTGCTTGCTTGCTTAGCTGCTTGCTTGCCTGCTTGCTTCTTTGCTTGCTTGCTTGCTTGCTTGCTTGCTTTTTTGCTTGCTTACATTCCTGTTATAACATCTAGTATTCTTTTTTCATAGTATTTGTCTTGGGTGGCTACAGTGGAACGATCCGCCAAGTAATGTTAGCAGCGTATAAAATGGGACTTGTCCGTGCCGGATACACCTTCATCGTGTATGAACTGCTTCTCGATTCTTGTAACAAGACGACGGCAACAAAAGAGGAAAATGTAATGGCATGTAAAGCATATGAAGGCATCCTGGATATAAGTCTGTTTGTCCCTGCTACTACAAAATATACAAATTTCACTGCTGAAGTCAGAAGAAGAATGGCCGATCCACCGTTCAATAGATCAATGCTACCATCTGAACAGGTATGCATCCAAATGTTTTGTCCACTTTCTATGCCCTGATAGGTATTCATCTGGTGGTGCTATATTCTTTACTGGCACTTGACCGTCGGGTCCAACTATGTGGACCCAAATTTGTGGTAATGTTTGGCCCAAAAATGTAGGGATTGCGGGATTAGCTACTTTCATAGAAAAATTCTGGGGTTGAGGTGTTTATTAACGCTACACCTTTTCAAGTATGAACCTCGTTTTCAGAATATACGAAAATTCTTCAAACAAGAAATTTGACTTCAGATTCGAATTCAGCACCTTCCATTTAGTGTTGAGGCAATTTTCGATCCTTTCAGTGTTCACAATGTTGATTTTGTAGTGATGAAATGTTCTATATAAGTGTATATAGTTCTAGATAGTATAGTATGTATCTTCTTTTACTATTGTAGGTTGAAATATATGCAGCTTTCTTGCACGATGCAGCATTATTATACGCGAATGCATTGAACAAAACCTTGAATCAAGGAAAGAGTGCAACAAATGGCAAAGCAGTCGTTGCAAATATGCTCAATTCATCATTCGTCGGTAAGAATATTACTGTATATCAAAATCACTCAATAAAACGGTACAAATCAGACCCTTTGAAATAGTTGTACTTTTCTTCTGTTGAAAAAGCACTTATGCTCAACACAGACGAACCTCCATACAACGACCACCTGTGTGACTAATGTTACTGTCCGTTGTAGAGAGGTGTCCGTTGTATGGAGGTTTGTTTTTACAAATACAGGGGAACCTCCATTAATGGACACCTTTATACAATAGACACCCTTAACAACGAAAAATATTATTGTCCCAGAAGTCATTAATTTGTTAAAACAAACCTCTATACAGCGGGCACGTCTCTACACAGACAATAACATTTAGTTCCACAGCTGTCCGTTGTATGGAGGTTCCACTTAACAAATAAATGTCTTTTGGGACAAAAATATTTGTCCGTTGTTTAGAGGTGTCCGTTGTAAAGAGGTGTCCGTTAATGGAGACTCCACTGTAGTTATTTTCAGAATCCCTTTTATTTTAATCCTCCCTTGCAATCTTTGAGTTGTATAAAACTTCAAGATTGTGAACAATATATGTTTCCGCTATTGTTCACGATTCCTGTTCTTATGAATTCTAAGAAATTTTGCTATGTCCATTTCTTATCTCCTCTTACTTACACCTTCGTCTTGAGAACATTTTTCCTCTAACTTTAAAAATAGTTTGGAATAATTTGTGATAATTTGAGATATTGATACTGCAAGGAAAGATCTCGAATTTGTGATCTCTGGCTTTATATGCCTTGTCGTAAGAGGTCATAGGTTCGAGACCTCTCCTGGTCGTAAAAGGTCACATGTTCGAGACCTCTCCTGGTCGTAAAAGGTCATAGGTTCGAGACCTGCCTGGTCGTAAGAGGTCATAGATTCGAGACCTGTCCTGGTCGTAACAGATCACAAGTTCAAGACCTCTCCTGGTCATAAAAGGTCACAAGCTCGGGACCTCTCCTGGTCGTATAAGGTCACAAGTTCGAGACCTGCCTGGTGGTAAAAGGTCACAGACGCGAGACCTTTGCCTTGGTCGTAAGAGGTCAAAGGTTCGAGACCTATCCTGTTCGTAAGAGGTCATAGGTTCGAGACCTATCCTGGTCATAAGAGGTCAAAGGTTCGAGACCTGTTCTGGTCGTAAGAGGTCATAGGTTCGAGACCTGCCCTTGTCTTACCGATATATCACATTATCACTTACTATTTCTTCAGTTCCTTATGCCGATATCCCCAAAATCATAACTTTTCTTTGAAGGTGCATCTGGAAGAGTTGTAATAGATTCAGTTGGAGACAGAAGCTCTGCTTTGCAATTGAGAAATGTTCAAAACGGGGAATATTCCAGGGTTTTCAATTATTACACCAGCGAAGAAAGACTAGAAGGAATCAATTCTACGGTGATAGTTTGGCCTGGAGGAACAACGACTGCCCCGATTGGGAGGCCTGCATGTGGCTTCGATAACGAGCTTTGTCCCGTCATTGCAAGGAAAAACGGTTTGTTGATAATTTATAGCATGAATTTGTATGAAGACGTTAGGTAGGATTCTTCGAACGATAGAATCCTTAAGCCCTTGCGAAACGATCAAAAATTGGTTTATAAACATTTGAAATTCGCTTCTCAAGCAAAATATTTGACCGTTTGGCCACCTCCAACAACATTGCTCTTTTTTGAGCTTTTTCAGGACATCACCCTACAAATTTTGCTTACTTTTGCTTGTCAAGCATTGTTTGATCTTTTGACGGCCTTCCCAACTTTGCTTGTGTAGCATTATTTTGTTATTGTCAAATTTCAACTACTTGCAACATTTCAGCATCTAGCAACATTTCTTAGCTTTGATAACTTCGTTTTTCCAAAGTGTTTGACGAGCAATGTTTTTTGCGTGGCCCAGGGGACAAACATTTCTTGTGAAGCAAATTCAAATGTTTGACCAACTAGGTTTAATCGTTTGGCCAGGGCCTCACTTTTACATACTCGGATTGGATTCCTCCTTTTGAGACTCTGGCCAAGCGATCTAACATTGTTTGTCAAACATGTGAAATTTGCTTGTCAAGCAAGATCTTTACCGTCAGGTCACGTCGCAAAACATTGTTCGTCAGGAAATAAAATTTTTGAACTTTTTCAAAACAATCAAGCGGCAAATCTTGCTTTTGTTTGCTTGTCAAGCAAGCCCTTGCCAAACATCGTCAAACATTTGATATTTGTTTTGCAAGCATTGTTTGAATGTTTGGTGACGTCACTATGACGTCACTGCTGTATTATTTTATGCCTCGGCTAATCATGTAGAATTGATCTCGTTTTCAGTGACATGGATATACGCATTGAGCGTTGGATTGGCTGTCCTGTTTCTTGTGGTGCTTGCAATGGGTCTCTTCGTACACTACAGGTATGAGTCTATTTAGTTTCATCAGATGCTGTCAGAATTTCATATATCACACTGCCAGGAATAATTTAGCTCTGGCCAAACGATCAAACAATGTTTTATTTTTGAAACATTTGAAATTTTCTTTACAAGGATTGTTTCTATGTTTGGCCACTTCAAAAACACTACTTGGTAAGCAGAATTTGATAGCAATGTTTTTGGAAAACTTCAAAAACATTTTCTGCTTGTGACAAGCAAAGATGTTTGACGAGCAATGTTGTTTGAAAGGTAAAATGGTCAAACATTTTGTCTAACAAGCAAATAACGAATGATATTTGATCGTTTGGCCAACTAGACAACCTTCATACTGCTACGTGCATAGCTAAAGGTAGAAACTGAATGCAAGTAGTTTGGTTGTTAGAGCTGTAATAAGGGTTTCCCATGTGTTTTTCGAAGCGGAGAGACACAAACACAGACACAAACTTGAGAGCGATCTTGACATTATCTTTTCATTTCCATACTTAACGATTCCAGGCTAAATGGCATTACAACAATAAGGGCTTCTCTAAGCCAGATAAGAACAACAAAGTACATTACAGCCTTTCACAAGCACTGTATGGCTTCTTTATAATATAGACTAGTGGTACAGTACAGCCTCTCACAAGTACTGCCTGTCCGTAATATAATACTTAAGACAATGGCTCGGGAGCTTTCGCAAGCCTCCCGGCCTAACGGTTATCTACCCTATAGTAGAGCCTTACCTTGCCATACTTGCCTTTGCTTTCCTACCTCCTTCCTTTGAAGCTAAGTAAGATACTTCTATATATACGAAATATAAAGAGATAAACAGGAAACATTACAATTCGTGAGGATAAAGAAGTAAAAGAAATTCCGAAACACCAATACAAAGATTTCCTGCATACGTGGTATTAAAGACGTCTAATACAAAAGCCGGTAAAACGTGAAACAACTAAGTACTAGGTGACGAACAGAGATTAGTGCTAAGTTACGTTATGTTACGTTTATAAGAAAATACTTGTGAATGAATGAAACTTAAGAAAAATACAATGATAATCAAAGGCCTAAAAACTGGCAGTATCACAGAGCAAACGGACTAGAACTCAATTGTTGCAGATTCAACTTCTCCCTGGCTCGGGTGAAGGTGATGAAGGTGAAATAGTGTATTTAGCACCAGTCGCTAGGATCTTAGAAGTAGAAGAACTAACGAGACCTGGACACTGAACTGACGAGGCCTCGATTCTGGCTGTGACGTTTAGACTTAGCTCAAGTTCCCAGTTTTATGTTAGAGTTGGCCTCGTATATCCTTGGATAAAGTATGAAACACCGCCACTACCTTATCTTTTTACGATATTGTTCCCTATATTTTTTTAATAACGCTTCCTTGCATTTTTAGGAAAACGAAATTTGAGCAGGCCTTACTCAGTCAGCAATGGAGGATCAATCATTCTGAAATTCATTTCAAGAAGGCTGGATATGGTAGCAAACGCTTGGTATGAACTCTATAAATTTGGTCCGCAATTTTTTCTTGTCTTTAGCCAACATTACCAAACATTAGATGCACCGGTGGTGCAAGATGATTTTCTGAAAAGCCTGCACTGTTCAACATGCAGAAACTGGATGCGAAGTTGTCAAATTGTGAGGGTTGCGAGAAATGTTCATGAAAAGTAAAGCTAGTCTCTTCTCCTGCAATGGCTTCCAATGAATGGCTTGAATTACACTGTTGAAAACCTTCTGAAACCGCTTACTCGCTCGTGCACAAATTGCGTGCTATTTCCTTCTGTAACAATTTGCAGTCTGAATTCGCCAAAGGGTTAGTACGCTATTTTTTGCACGCGCGAGTAAGCAGGGTTTTTTTAGCGTGCAGTTCTACACAAAACGTACAAAAATTTTTGTGCAGTTCTAAAAGATAAATTGTGCAGTGGAGAATTTGGCATAAAACATAATCACATATATTAAGTACTTGTCGCCCTATACCTACCAAAATAATCAACGGTAAATTTTTGCTTCAGTCAGCAATATGGCCTGGTCTCATAGTTAGATGTTGCATATTCCAATCACGAAATGACCACCAGAGCGATTCTAGACCCACAAAATTAAAAATTTTCCTTGAGTGCATGCCTATACCCCCTTACTGAGTGCATTGAGTTATATTTACGCCAACCTTCGTAAATTCTACTTTTTCACCTCTTGGATAAGGATAGTGTGCAGTTCTTGAACCCTGCGAGTAAGCTTCAGTATGAACCCAGCCTCAGTCGTTTAGCATCCTGTTTTGAAGGTTGTAAAGTCAATTTTGAACGCTACTGCAAGGAAGTTCCATGAGGCCCCCAAGGGGGATGTAAATTCACGCGATCACGCACAATTTTCCGACGATTCACGCAACAATCGCGTACGTGAAAATTTCATTTTCACGTGTATGTAACTTCAAGCGTTGCTCCCCGAAATTTTGGGCAGAATCAATATTCAGGATGTTTAACTTCATATATCTAAAGGGTTGGCTTTGAAAATTCTTTCCACGACGAGTTTGTAGCAGGGAGCACACAAAATTAAGATTTTAGGGGACTTAGTTATTTCATAAAATTAGAGAATGACAGAAATATAGTTAGCTGACAATGCTCGATGGATTACAGGGCATTCCTGCATTCAAGCAACCTCTCAATTATGTCGCCAATACTGTAAATCACGAAATCACGAGCCGTATCACAGCATTCCACGCTACACGCAGGAGTTTAGATTCACGCATTCACGCGCAAAAATTTCTCGTTTCACGAATTCACGCATGAAAAATGGTTCAATAACGCATCACGCAGAATCGCTTGGGGGGCCTCTTCCATGAACAAAGGTAGGCCTATCGTGTTAAAGTGTCAGGTCAACATATTCTTTGCTTACAGGGCTCTACGTACAGCAGCAATCCAGGTAGTCGATTTTCCATGGGAAGCGTGGGCAACGAAGAAACTCAAGGACAAATTTTTACATCGATTGGATTGTATAAGGTATACTAGAGATAAATTCATATAATTAGCTACAGTAAGTCCCCGGTTTTAAGACGCAACACTCTTAGGTGCAGCCTATTGTTTGAGAACTATTATTTTATCTATTGTCTCGTGGGATTTTCTAGGCTGCAGTTTCTTAGGCCCTGGCCAAACGATCAAACATTGTTTGTCAAACAGTTGCAATTTGCTATTCAAGCAAAATGTTTGACCGTTTAGCCATGTTGCAAAACATTGCTTGTCAAACATTTTTTGCTTACGGCAAGCAGAAAATATTTTGAATTTTTCCTAAAAATCCCCTAATTGCCAAGCGAGTTCTCTTTGTCAAGCAACGCTTTGCGACGTGGTCAAACGATCAAACATTGTTTGGATAACAAATCTCGAATGTTTGACCAACAATGTTTGATCGTTTGGCAAGGCAAGGGCCTTACTGTAGTTTAGAAATAGAAGGTTAAAGTCAGAGGTACGTTTCTTTTCTTTGCTCCTGTACTTTGACGTTGTAAATAATGTGTACTTTTTTAGGGTAAATATGTTGCATTAAAATCTGTTCGCAAAAGCAACATTGAACTCTCGCGAGAAATTCTGCTTGAGCTGAAAAATGTAAGTTTTTTATTTCGTATTTATTTCATTCCTTTAGAATGCTGTGGACGTTTAAGCCTTTTACACAATGATGAATGATAAAATGCAATTTTTATCAGAGTTAGATAGTATTTTTTGGTTACGTTCTGTTTTCAGCAGACGCCTTCCCCGCCTTCTCTTTTCGGCAGATGTCGAGGTATTGTTTTGGTACAGTCTTCTGAAAACGGCAGGTGTCGCAGGCCTCCAAAACCTTCTGTCTCCGAAGCTGGAAGGTTTTGCAGACTTCACAATGAATCTCGTTCTTGCCTCAAAATGAATGGTTTAAATCGAGTTTATTCTGATCAGCCTACCGTTTTCGACAGCTGTGTTTTTTTGATACAGGAAGATTTTTCCTGCTAAGTCTACCGTTTTCAGATTTTAGAAGATCTGCCAAAATCAGGAGGTTACCAAAAAATACGCCCTTAATTTCTCGTCAGGAATTCACGCCACTTTCCATCACCTCTTGTGAGACCTGATGGCCCGTGGTTGGGTTCGCTTCTACCCGAGATAGAAATTAAGCTGCATAATTCGTATGAGAATAGCTTTTATATCTTTTCCATCCAAATGATAAAATTACGCGATAAAGTTTAAGCCATCGCAAGGAACGGGAATTTTGTTTGTCTGTCTTTCTTCATTAGACAATTGAAGCAAGTCACCAGAACATCAATTCTTTTCTTGGAGCTTGTATAGAACCGCCAAATATTTATTTGTTGACAAACTATTGCAACAAGGGCAGTCTACAGGTATTGTTGTATTATTACTTTTTATTACTTTTACCACTATTGTCATAATTATCATCATCACTCAATCACTCTTCACGATGATCACCATCATCATTATCATTCTTATTATCCACCATCATCATCACCACTATCATCATGATCTTCATCATCATCATCACTATCACCATGATCTGCATCCTCCTCCTCATCATCATCATCATTAGGGTCATTATTATTATCATCATCATCATCATCATCATCATCATCATCATCATCATCGTCATCGTCATAATCATCATCATCGTAATCGTCATCGTCATCATCATCATCATCATCATCATCATCATTAGTCCCAAATAAATTGGAACCCATGACTTTTCGATGGTATGCCAAACGCTTTGACCACTCGGCCATCTCATCTATGTGAATAAAAAGTCGTATTGCAGATATGCATAATATTCTGTAGCTGTATGTCTAAAAATGCGTTTGAAAATAGGTCCTTAAAGTTGGGCCATGCAAATTTCACATCCATGTTTGTAATGTTAAGTTTACCCTGGTTTTCGTCATAAGTTGATGTATTTGTGTTGTTTTTTGTTTGTTCTGTACAGTAATAGTTACCTATGCCTGTAATATGTAGAGCATTAACTATAAGAAAAACATCGTCTTTCAATTTGCTTACCACAACTTTTATTTTAGGATGTTCTTCTAAATGACAATTTGAAACTTGACTGGATGTTCCAAATTTCAATTGCATGCGATATAGCTAGGGTAAGTAATCTATTATTACTTAAATCAGCATTAGTCAAGTTCTTTTGTTGGTAAGAGAGCTACATGTTACATGCTAAATATTTGCAATGGCAGTATTGGGAGTATCAGGGAGCGTAAAGGACTAGAACTGATACAGTGGAACCTCCATAAAACAGAAACCTCTGGGAAGTCCGTTGTAGAGAGGTGTCCGTTGTAGAGAGTTGTCCGCTGTTTGGAGGTTTGTTTTTACAAGAAATGACCTTTGGGACCAGAATATTTGTCCGTTAATTGGAGGTTTCCGTTGTTAAAAAATATACGCTAAGAGAGGCTCCACTTTAGTTACGCTGTAAAAACTAATGGTTAACATTGTTATTCATGTACGTTAAAGGTAAAGGTAAAGGTCATGGCTTTTATATAGCGCCGTTATCTATCACTGGACATATTCAGCATCGCTTTACAACTATTTTACCCTCTTACCTCAGGCCATTTTTTTTCATTTTCCATTTTTTTTGCTATACTCCCTGGGGAGTATATATCGACTCGCTTGCTGCCATACAGTCGGCGCTACGAGGGTTTTAAGGCCCTACGTCAGCAAGGTACCAATTTTACACCTTGGTGTGGTGTCACAGAGTGCAAGGTTTTGACACCTTGCAAATTGTGCTCCCTAGCCTGGATTTGAACCACAGACCTTGAGCCCTAATGGCGCAAGTGCTAACCACTACGCTACGCTGCCCTCACGTTACAAAAAAATGACATCTGGGATCAGAATATTTGTCCATTGATTGGAGGTGTATATTGAATAGAGGTGTACATTATTAGAAGTTCCACTATAGTTATGCTGTAAAAATTAATGGTAACATTGCTATCCATGTACGTTATGATTTTACTAGATCTATTCTTAGGCCCTAACGGTCAAACGTTGTTTCTTGTTGATCAAAGCTGAAAAAGCTTTCGAAATAATGAATGATCTAGAAAGAACAATCTAGCCTTACAAACTACAGTTTTATGCGGAGAGCACGAAAAGAGGGACATGGACAAAGACGAAAGCTTCTGGTTTTCACCTCCCTACGCACCCCAAAGGGGCATTAAGATTCTTTGTCTACCCAAAATAATTACAGGACTAATATTCTAAACACAATAAAATAATAGGGCTCTATTTTAAGGATTTTAAAGAATATTTCTTTTGCCGAGGTTGTTATTATTGTTACTTTATTTTGAGTAGGCTGTTATTTCCCGCTTTTTCAGCTATTGGTCAAAGCTGAAAAAGCTTTCGAAATATGCTTGTAAAGCAAAATGTTTCACCGTTTGGCCACGTCTAAAACTTTGGCCGTCCAACATTTTTGCTTGCGTTAAGGAAGAAACGTTTTTGAACGTTTTTGAACTTTTTCGAAAACGTCACGCCACAAATTTTGCCTACTTTGCTTGTTATGCAATGTTTGGCCGCCTTTCCAAGATTGCTTGTCAAGCATTCCTTTTTTATAGTCCAACTTCAACAACTTGCAGCATTTCGGCACCTAGCAACACGGTGTTCGTGCTTGAGCATTAACAATGACTTCGCTGTTCCCAATTGTTGGACAGCAATGTTTCTGGACCTGGCCAAACGGTGAAACATTTGTTGTAAAGCAAATTCAAATGTTTGACCAGCAATGTTTGGTTGTTTGGCTAGGGCCTTGCACTTCGAACCAGTGGATTCCAGTTAAACTATATTCATTTATTTTTTATCAGGGTATGCAGTACCTTCATGGCTCCAATATAAAGTACCATGGTTCACTGAAATCTTCGAACGTTGTCATTGACAGCAGGTGGATCTGTAAAGTAACCGATTTCGGACTGATACAGTTCAAGTCTGGACAGAAAGTAGATCCGGACAGAGGAGAGGACCATATCTATTCACGTAAGATATAGCTACAGTTCTTAAAGAGTCCATTTACATGAGATGTATCTCGCAGCACTATGAGTTCAGTTCGGTACCTAAAATTTTCCGTCTCACACTAGCGAACAAATAAGCACTATTGTTGTGGATGTGCAATACTTTGGTGGCGTACTGTGATGGATAAACATTACTGTGGTGTGTTATTGTAAAATAAAGTAAAAAACACTGTTAGTCTAGAGTTATGCTAATTATCTTGTCTTGTGTTACGTCTTAATATTATGTTTCCCATGTTAATGTCCTTTTATCTTTTAGTTGGGGCCCAAGCAAGATAAGCTTCGCATAATAACCCACCACATCATGTATAATAACCCACAACAGTAGTGCTTATTGGTTCACTAGCGTGTGTCTGTTTTCATGAAAATCTCATAGCTCTTTGAGAATTAAACGCGAATTTTGGAACAATAGGCAACTGAAATGAAACATTCTCGTTTTCGGAATCCCAAACCTTGTATGCCAAGGCCAAAATTTTGCAAGTCGATTGACGGTCGAGACTTCGGTTCTTGTTCGGGTTCTGAGGAAGATGTTGATTTTAACCTGAATTATCTACGTGATAATCACATATTATCGTAAGTTTTCTTCTTGCAGAGATGCTTTGGTCTGCACCAGAACATTTGTTCTCAAGCAAAGTTCCATACGCAGCTTCAAGTGATGTATACAGCTATGGAATAATTTTGCAAGAGATCTTGCTTAGAGATCTTCCGTACAGCATGTTCGAAAGCTTTACATCGAAAGGTAGTTGTCTTTGTTTTGTTGACTACGTCATACTAGGTACTACGTTGTTTCAATTGGCTGCATCTCACATTTCCAAACGTTTCCACTAACGTAGCAATCTTTACAGTCATTATTTTATCTAAAACTAGCATGAAAATTGTGGAAAAGGAACTTCCATTTTTTTTTGATATTTTTATTTTATTTCATGTGACAAACAAAATAAAACAGAATAAACTAGCCTGTGTGAACTAGCCCTAATTCAGGGAATTTTTAGGTACTAAGGTACTTAGTGGTGAGGCGATTGCCCCCGTACCGTAGGGCCCCAATTTCTGCCCCACCACTGTGCAGAAAATATTACTTGTGTCTTAGTCACAAGGGGCTCCCTCAATTCATCGATGACGAGAAAAATGTTCTTTCCATCCGATCTCTCAACCAGTCTTTGACAAAACTTAATATAAAGACCTAACATTTTTCAGAAGAGGTCTAAAGGTCTAAAGTTGGTACCAGAGCAATTCTAGCACCGTCAATTTTCCAACATTTCCCCGGGTTGCATGTCTTTTGATTAAAATAGTTTTTTGCGTTTACGTTTGGCTTTGTATCGCAATTTTCTCTTAACGTTTACTTGCCAATACATTTCTCCATTGCGATTCTGGTAGGCATCTTCAGTGGAGCAAGCACCTGCAGAAGACCCATCAGAAATGGTTTCATACGTGCTTTCCCTGCCCCCTTTCGCTAAGCTTTCTAATCAACATAGTCATACCAATTCCACGATTTTTTGCAAAGAAACAATGGCCTGTGGTAGCTCCTCAAAGCACTGTGCTAAGACAATAACAAGATGAACTCCTTATATTTCACAGAGATCGTAAAACGTGTGAGCCAACATGAAAATCCACCCTTCAGACCGATCGTGGCAAATGATGTTGGAAGGCAGTTATACCAGGAACTAATGAAAAGTTGTTGGGATGAGGATCCAGCTGAACGACCTCGATTTGATTATATCATGAAGAACCTTAAGAAGATTAATGGTGGAAAGTAAGGAACATAAATTTTTATCTTTTAAAATTTTGCAACGCCTGGCACACAAACTTGTCCATTCCTAGAACTTTTCTCCTCTAGACCAAACTCAGTAGCTTTATCTCAAACCTCGTACCCAGAGCATATAGATAGGGCTCTAAACAGCTACCAATAACATTTACCAATAAATTTCGGCAGAGGCTGAGTGTTTCTGAGACTTATTTTTGGGCCTAATCCGAGACCGATCTTCATGTTCTAAACTTGTTTTCGCACGAAGTCGTGTTTAGAAAATTTCAGTAACTCTTGATACTATTTCTATACTATTTCTATACTATTTCTATGCCTCTCCTTGAATCATATTGCAAACAAGAACCATATATGATTAAGTTTTATGGTCGACCTTTTCAAAGAGGTCTGGGTCGGCAAGACATTTTCTGGAAGATGGCGGACATATTGAATAAGCAAGTTGTATGGAGGTGTCCAGTGAGTTTCACTGTATAATGAGAGGTAGTTCCCTGTAAACCGAAGTTCAGTGTGGTATGGCATCATATCGTAGCCAGCAAAGTTTTAGAACGGTTGTGAAATGCAAAGCTGCCCAAAATATACCCTTTTTAAGGACAAGTATCTTCGGTTACAGGGCGTGTTCTTCTGAACCTTCCGAATTTCGAAAACAGAAAGGTTCCAAAGACCGAATCCATGACAAAAACAGAAATTCTGGAAATCCCAAAACTTTCGCGCCGAATTCTTGCTTGTCTCGTCCCCAGACCCATTCGTGGAGTGTCTCCTATCTCCTGACAACTGGTAAAATGGAAGTCTCTCTTGAACTTCAAACCGTGAATCTCTCGAAAGTCTCGGAAACCTTCTGCTTTTGGTAGTAGAAGGATTTGGGGAGCTCCAAAACCTGCCGTTTTTAGAAGAATGGCTTCGAAAAACACACGTTCCGAAAAAAGAAAGCTACCGAAAAAGAATAAGTTTTGAAGAACACGCCCTGAGTCTCTTCATTCTGTGGTGTTTTTAGAAATTGCTTAATGCCTTTCTACTTTGTTATACTAATCGTACGTAATTCCTGATATCTCAATAAAAGTTTACCAAAATCACAGTGTTATATTTCTTATAATGGGTATTCGTATATAGGGCGTATTTTGTTGGTCAGATTCTGTTTTCAGCAGACGCCTTCTCTTTTCGGCAGACGTCGAAACTTATTTCTATGGTACCATCTTCTGAAAACGGCAAGTTTGGCAGGTAGGCCTCCAAAACCTTCTGCTCCCAAAGCTGGAAGGTTTCGCAGACTTCGCAAGGAATCTGGAATTTCGCGGGCTGCCCTTAGAAATTATCGGCATCCCCTAAGAAAGGCGCATGCTCAAACAAATTTTGCAAGTGTGGCAACCAAGGAGACGGTGGCCTTGTTGCGTCAGCCTACGAATTTCGGAAACCGCGTTTTTTTGGTACCGGAAACGTTTTCCTGCCAAGTCTACCGTTTTCGGAATTGTGAAAACCTCCTGAAAACAGAAGGTTACCAAAGAAATACGCCCTTAGTTCGAGTTTTTTCTGATCTGCACCATTTGCAACAGCTGTACTTTTTGGTACAAGAAACTTATTCCTCCTAAGTCTACCATTTTCAGGTTACCAAAAAAATACGCCCAGTGGTGTATCTAACAGTGGTATGAGTTATTGATTCATTTTTTGCTATCTTCTTTTAGGAACATGAATGTAGTTGATAATATGATAAATATGATGGAGAAATACACTGATCATTTAGAAGAACTCGTCGCAGAAAGAACAAAACAGTTAGAGGAAGAGAAAATTAAAACTGACCAGTTACTGTACAGTATGCTACCAAGGTAATGTCAAGCTTCAATATGTATTTCTTACTACTGTATATGTCATCGTTTGTAAAGACAATGACTAAATCTCTTAAAACGCGTTGCCAAGCTAATCTCTATTGCTACATCTCTTAGAATGCAACGTTTGTTTGCCGAATCTATTTTTGTTTTCAAGCAATAGACCTTTTCAAAAAGGCCTGGGTCGGACGCGACATCCTCTCTGCGTGCAACAACTTGAGTACAGTCGTTTAAGGAGATGTGCATCAAATTTTACTTCAAATTCACGTTTAATTCGAGTAAAAATGAGAGAAAGGCTGCAAATCCCACCTTCATATCTGCTCAAGGAGACATTTTATGAAGTATTTTCCTTTTTGTGAGTTGGTTGTATCTTGTTTCCTAGTAGACAGCTGTAATCAATTGCTTGAAAGTTACTAGTCTGCAGCCGTCGCCAAGCTAGTTTATAGTTTATACTAATATGACCAATAAATATCACTACATGATCTTTATTCTTAGGTCTGTAGCCGAGGTACTAAAACGAGGAGAACGAGTTACGGCAGAAAGTTTCGACATGGTTACGATATTTTTCAGTGATATTGTTGGATTTACAAAACTTGCCTCAGAGAGTAGTCCTTTTCAGGTAGGTTTAAAAACTGTTCTTTTCTATAATTATTTCATGATGTGAATTCAAAGTCTCTGTTTCCTTTAGGCTAGATAGTTATATAGATTTCAAGTCTAACTCATAGCAATGTTACATGCGGCGCCAATTCTGTCAAAAAGAGTGAATGATATTATTAACTCCTGCTCCTCTATGGCAAGGAAATGAGAGTAATTGCTTA
Source organism: Chrysaora quinquecirrha (assembly GCA_014526335.1). NCBI lineage: Eukaryota > Metazoa > Cnidaria > Scyphozoa > Semaeostomeae > Pelagiidae > Chrysaora > Chrysaora quinquecirrha. The sequence continues at coordinate 5,099,197 of JACTAT010000035.1, forward strand.
TAGCCCAAGCAGAATTATCAAACATTGTTTGTGATACATTTAAAATTGACATTTCAAGTAAACATTTTACCGTTTGGCTGTGTCACAAATTGTCGCTCGTCTTACATTTTTTGATATTTACATCTTTTATAAGCAAAAAATACCACGACAGTACGCAAAATATAGCATCACATCAAGCATGCTAACTCACCGCAGTAGTGCTTTTCCATCACAGATCGCAAAAAAATATTACAATAGTAAACATAATAACCTACAATAGAAGTGCTTATCCACTAGAGTACGCAAAAATACCACCACATTAAGCATAATAACCCACTAGACTTATTACCTGAGTCCCTGAGTCCCAGTTATCGCTCGCGAAACCGAAGCTAACACTGAAATGAGATCGGGGTGGCGAAGGAGCGGAAACTAACGACTCAAGTAATAAGTCTAATAACCCACCACAGTAGTGCATACCAGCCACAATAGTGCGTATAGATTTGCTAGCGTTATTATATGGATTTAGCATTGTAATCAGCCATAACCAGTGCAACCATTTTATGCTGTGGAGGTCGTATAAAGTCTCTAATGTCAACTGATATATTTTTATTTGTTTTTCAAGGTTGTGGATTTATTAAACGATCTTTACACGTGTTTCGACAAGATAGTTGAAAGTCATGATGTTTATAAGGTAAGGGCTTAATTATATCTCTCAGCTAGTGAAATTAAGCAAGAAAAGCTTTGACTGACTGACTGACTGACTGACTGACTGACTGACTGACTGACTGACTGACTGACTGACTGACTGACTGACTGACTGACTGACTGACTGACTGACTGACTGACTGACTGACTGACTGACTGACTGACTGACTGACTGACTGACTGACTGATTGAATGACTGACTCACTGACTGACTCACTCACTCACTGACCAACTCACTGACTAAACTTCACCATCTCATTTCGTAGGTTGAAACAATTGGTGATGCATACATGGTAGTTTCTGGTTTACCAAAAAGAATTGGCAAAAAGCACGCCGGAGAAATTGCCAATTTATCACTGGATCTTCTAAGTGCAATGACAGATTTTAAAGTTCGACATAAACCTGATTATCAATTACAACTTAGAATTGGAATTCATTCTGGTAAGAATAATTTGCTAAAAGCATGTAATAGTGGTGGTGACAGCTATGATCAGTGTACCGGTGTACCGGTTCTTTTGCAAGCTTATCGGTCATTTCTCCTGACAATTTACCGGTGTACCAGTTTTCACGCATGTGCATGTCATGCCTTCGATTTTTCAAGTGCACGGTGTGCCAGATTGCGTTTGTACCGTACACGTACCGTACCGAATCGGTTTTTAGCCTGTCGAATCGTGTACCGGGTTCTCTGTACCGGTGTACCGGGATGCTGTCATCCACCGCCTAATGCATTTAATTAAATAGAAAAATCCGGCAAGCTGATTGGTGTTTAAAACACAATGCCAATTCAGCTCCACTTTCTGATTGGTGCATTTCGATCCGCATCTGGGTATAAATTCCGCCTTTATCAAGTGTTTCGGTCTGTTTATGACGTTTATACTCTGAGGAGTGTCAGACGAAAAAAGATTTTAAGTATGCCCAAAAATGTTTCTGCTGTTCAATGCAATTTTAAAAAGGCTAAATTTTACCTCCTTTGAGGTCCTCCGGCCTAACTCCACTGACTTCTGTCCTATAATCAACGACTTTTTGCATTGGTGCGACAAATTTATCATAGACTGTTTCTCCAAAGGAGTTAACCATTGAAACCCTTGCCAGCATACTGTCTTTGCCATCGATCCCAACGCCAACCATTTCACAGTCAATTGCGAGATATTTTGTTATTCTAAAAGAATCATAAAATGCTTAGTAAAAGCTCGGCTGCACATGCGAGATTAAGGCCTGGCTTAACTAGGAGACATGTCGCACATGACGTTGTATTCGGCGTGTGTCCTAAGGTGGCTAAACATTTGAGTGACAAGCAAGAAAGTGCCCCCCCGAGTCGCGGAAACAAGAAATGTTTCTGTTGTCTCCCAGCAACATCTGCGTGTCTCTTGCTAGAAATCTTGTCGTGTGCTACAAAGTTTCCGAGATGGTTAAACTGAGAGACATCGCAGGGACATGTCATGCGATTAGTTTATACTCTGAGGAGTGTCAGAGGAAGAAAGCTTTTAAGTTTGTCCAAAAATGTTTCCGCTGTTTCTTGCGATATTAAATAGAAAGAAACTTTTGATTCAATTTTGCACATCATCACAAATGTACTTAGTGATTTTACTGAAGAGGGCTTTGTGAAGAAACGGCAAGAAACTGCAAGATGAGCAACAATTAATAAACTTTTCATTGTGCTTTTATTCATAGGTCCTTGTGTAGCTGGGGTTGTTGGCTTGAAAATGCCAAGATACTGTTTGTTTGGTGATACAGTAAACTATGCATCAAGGATGGAATCCAGTGGTCTGGGTAAGTATTGAAATATCAGTTTATGTGCAAATATGGAAAAAATAACTTCTATTTGTTATTCCCATCGACTGAAGATACATTCTTGAGTAAACTAATCTCAGGGCGTGTTCTTCTAAACCAAATTGTTTTTCGGATGCCTTCTTTTTTCGGACTGTGTATTTTCCGAAGCAATTCTTATGAAAACGGCAGGTTTCGGAGCTCTCCAAAACCTTCTGTCATCAAAAGCAGAAGGTTTTCGAGACTTTCAAGAGTTCATGGTTTGAAGTTTGAAAGAGACTTCCATTTTAACAGTTGCTAGGAGACACTCCACAAATGGGTCTGGGGACGACGTAAGCAATTATTTTGGCGCGAAAGTTTTCAGATTTCCAAAATTCGGAAGGTTTTTGAGGTTCTGAAGAACAAGCCCTCAGTAATTCTGTTTTTATGCAAGCACTGTCGAATTCCCGGGGAAGGGTACATACTTCCATTTTTCGATACGCTAGGCGCTTCTCCCGGGTGGCTCACTTTTTCAGCGGTAATTCCCTTGCATATGGGTTTGTTTTTCATAAAGAATTGCTACACGTGGGTATCTATTGCTGGATTCACACTGCACAATCTTTTGAAAGCGATTACACGCGCGTGAATCCCTTAGTGCGTTCAGACTGTACACTCTTTCGAGCTTGTTCATGCGAGAAAGCTAGTTAGTTAGGAGACAAATGAGTTACAAACGCTTGCTAGCAAGATGGGCTTTTAGTTTTGGATAGTAAAAGTTGAAAAACGCACCACTTTATGGGGTCCTCAAGACCCCATACCTTGTAACAGAGAATTTATTGCAAAATGTTAGAATTGATGTAAAACACCGCTTAAATTGGATCCAGAAATTTGAGATATTATTTTCAACAGCGAAATACCCCGAATATTTTCAATAGTAACTGGTAAGTGAAAATCATTTCTCGTAGCACTGCGAATACATGTTAGCCCAGAATGTCGGGACGTTCTACTGCAACTTGGAGGCTATAACCTAATGAAAAGAGGACCAGTGGAAATGAAGGTTGGTAGAATTATCATTATCAGTTGTTTTCATAAAATGTATAGCATATAACGCAGTGAACGCAATATGGGGTTTAATTCACTTGTAGCCAGTATCGTTCGTAGCAAATAATCTTTAGCTGCTTCAGTTTGACGTGCGCACAGAGAACACACGGAGTCAGAGGACATTTGAGAGACGATTCTTTATCATGTCATTCAAGCTGACTTTACGCTGACTTTCCATTGACTGACTGACTGACTGACTGACTGACTGACTGACTGACTGACTGACTGACTGACTGACTGACTGACTGACTGACTGACTGACTGACTGACTGACTGACTGACTGACTGACTGACTGACTGACTGACTGACTGACTGACTGACTGACTGACTGACTGACTGACTGACTGACTGACTGACTGACTGACTGACTGACTGACTGACTGACTGACTGACTGACTGACTGACTGACTGACTGACTGACTGACTGACTGACTGACTGACTGACTGATTGACTGACTGACTGACTGACTGACTGACTGACTGACTGACTGACTGACTGACTGACTGACTGACTGACTGACTGACTGACTGACTGACTGACTGACTGACTGACTGACTGACTGACTGACTGACTGACTGACTGACTGATTGACTGACTCACTGACTCACTGACTCACTGACTCACTGACTCACTGACTCACTGACTAGTTATTTACAAGAGTTTCTTGTTTTAGTATTAACAAATCAGATGATTTATTGCGCAAATAGAAGCTATGCATACAACCCATTCTGACAGAAAGTTCTTATGTCAGTTATTATGACGTACAAAGCCTTACGTAAATAGATAGAAGTCAAGGAAAGATCATAACATGCTGGAAGACATAGGTTACATTTACATAAAGTAGCTGTTCCTACTACATGCCCCGGGAGGAGGAGCTTGGGTGGTAATACTTCACCCGACGCGATGTGCTAATGAACAAACACGGTGTCTTTCTGCGGTAAAATATGCGGTTATTGAACGATTGCGAGGTCAATGCTGGAAAATATTCGGACCGAAGCATGACGTACGGACCGAACGTAGTGAGGTCCGTACAAGAAGCTGAGGTCCGAATATTTTCCTGCATTGACCGAGCAATCGTTCAATAAAGGCTTTATTATATGGTCTTAAAAACAATATTGAATATTTTCGAACTTTGTTGGAGAATGTTTACTCAAAAAACATCATTTTTCAGTATTTCATTTTCCCATCTCAATCTCTCTCACTTCATCAATAAGAAATTACGTGGCTATATCACGTGGTTATATCAACGCCGGTCAATACGGCTTGTACGGACCGGTGAAGAACCAATCAGATTGCGCCGTTGCCGGTCCGAAAAGCCGTATTTTCGAACACCATATAATAATTTATTTATTTACTGATATGTCTAAATTTTAACGATATTAGAGTGACCTAGTCGTAGTTATTAGAACTTAGAAATATCCTGTGTTAGATTTAATAAGAAAATATTATCTAGCTGGGATCTAGCAAAAATTATCTATGAAATAAAGAATATATAATCTCTAAGACGTTTCTTAATTTTTTTTTGAACTCTTGTCCTTGGTCTACCACTAGGCTATGCTATAGCGTTTGGGTAGAAACCATTTACAGTGCATTCGCGCAAGACGAAAATTTGCCGCCAGCACCAGGCCACAGTATACCAGGATAGCCTGCCTGGGATTTGACCCGGGGGGGGGGGGTACTTCCATTTTTGTGTTCGAAGAACTTCGAACACATTGGTGTGGGGTGGATGTCACTCACACACTCACACACTCACTCACACACTCACACACTCACACACTCACCAACTAACCAACGCTTGAACAATGGAAAACGTGTAACAATAGGGCCATTGTCAAGAATGCCATTAGGGCCATTGTCTCGGCCATTTATGCGCAATTTGCGGTTAGTTGTTCACAATTCGGCCTGCAAGCACTTTTGTCAATCTGGGGTCATGTGACAACTGACTCATCCTTGTTTACTAAATGGAACTGGAAAATTGCCACCTTGCTTTGGTAAATGACATTTCAGGCATTCTCAACATTTAACAAAGAGTTTTGCCAAAGAGCGGCAATTTCAAAACAGTTTTCAAAACAAATCATCATTAATATTATCCTCACGATGAAAATCGTCATAATAATAATAATAATGATAATCATCATCATCATCATCATCATGATTACTATCACCACCATTGACGGTGTGCAACATCTAAAGGAACGCTACCACCACCACAACCAGCCCTACAACCATCACCTCGACCACCCCTATCACCACCACCGGAACCACCCCTACAACCATCACCTCGACCACCCTTATCACCACCACCACAACTATACCCCTACAACCATCACCACGATCACCCCTATCACAACCACCACAACCACCTCTTCAGCACCACAACCACCTCTATCACCACCACCATACCCACCATACAACCACAATCACCCCTACCAACCAGCATCATGATCATCGTGTTCATCAACATCATCATCATAACCACCACCATTATCATCATAATCATTATCGTCATCGTTGTGCATACCGATGAACATCTTTCATCATTTGACCGAAATAGCTATATTCAACCAGAGTCGTTCTTCGAACATGCCCATAGGGCCCCTATGTTGTGTTCGAAGAACTTCGAACACATTGGTGTGGGGTGGATGTCACTCACCAACTAACCAACGCTTGAACAATGGAAAACGTGTAACAATAGGGCCATTGTCAAGAATGCCATTAGGGCCATTGTCTCGGCCATTTATGCGCAATTTGCGGTTAGTTGTTCACAATTCGGCCTGCAAGCACTTTTGTCAATCTGGGGTCATGTGACAACTGACTCATCCTTGTTTACTAAATGGAACTGGAAAATTGCCACCTTGCTTTGGTAAATGACATTTCAGGCATTCTCAACATTTAACAAAGAGTTTTGCCAAAGAGCGGCAATTTCAAAACAGTTTTCAAAACAAATCATCATTAATATTATCCTCACGATGAAAATCGTCATAATAATAATAATAATGATAATCATCATCATCATCATCATCATGATTACTATCACCACCATTGACGGTGTGCAACATCTAAAGGAACGCTACCACCACCACAACCAGCCCTACAACCATCACCTCGACCACCCTATCACCACCACCGGAACCACCCTACAACCATCACCTCGACCACCCTTATCACCACCACCACAACTACCCCTACAACCATCACCACGATCACCCCTATCACAACCACCACAACCACCCCTTCATCACCACAACCACCTCTATCACCACCACCATACCCACCATACAACCACAATCACCCCTACCAACCAGCATCATGATCATCGTGTTCATCAACATCATCATCATAACCACCACCATTATCATCATAATCATTATCGTCAGGGTACTTCCATTGTTCAGTATACTAGACGTGCCGCCCAAATGGGTAACTTTTTCAGCGACAATTTCCCTACATATGGGTTGGTTTTTTGTAAAGGATCTCTACACATGGGTAGTAAAAACTTTTAGACATGCATTGCTTTTAAAAGCCTGATAAATCTTTGTATTTAGAGTCAATTTTATGGTGCAAATCGGGTAAATGCGTTTCTTTCTCAGCGCAAATGCCTTTTCGCCGCATTTAGAGCTTCCTTAGGTGTTTAAATTGGGTTGAAATATTTGAGATATTGGTACAAATGGGTGTAAAATTTCGTTGTTTTTTCTATAAATGGGTACCACGACTAACAGAATTTATTGGTAGACATGGGTGGGTTTGGAAAAACTGGGCGGCACGTCTAGTCTTTTCAACAATGAAGTACCCCCTGGGGGGGATTTTAATGGAACTAATCAAATAGGTGCTTCGAAAAATAATGGTTAGGAAACTTGAATAGATGAATAAGGCGGAGGACGTTGGACATTTCTGCAAAAAGTCAAAATTCATAAGTTAATAAGCGGACTCATCAAAATATCATGTTTCAAACAATCAAACATTGCTTGTCAAGCATTTTTGAACAATTTGAACCGTTTGGCGACAACATAAAAGTTTGCTTGATAAATAGAATTTGATCAGCAATGTTTTTGAAAAACTTACAAAACATTTTATGCCGTTTAGGCCCTTGCTAAATGATCAACCATTGTAAGCTTTAAGAACATTTTATGCTTAAAGCAAACAAAAATGTTTGACGAGTAATGTTTGCGAAGGTCTCTGAACGGCAAAACATTTTTCTTGACAAGCAAACCTTAAATATTTGACAAACAATGTTAGATTGTTTGGCGGCGAAGGGCTTAGGCCGGGCTTCTGGAAAACTCTCAAAAATAACAGAAGATGAAATACTAAAATTTATCAGAACAACAAATATATTAAAATTAGCAATCACACAAATAATTTAGTTTGCAATAAGATATTTCAATAATAAAAGAGCACGTTAGAATGTTTATCAATATATACAAAATATATATATAAATTATATTAATTATATCATGAATGGTATTAATACTAATATAATAAATATTATCAAAACATATATCGATTTATGTATTAACATAAATTAGGCACCCATAGTAGTGCTAGGTTATGTTGTTCTATAAATATTTTATCGAACTGTCTTCTCAAACAGTCAAACATTGTTGCTCCAATATTTGCTGTACAGCAAATGTTTGACCGTTTGGTAACGTCCAAAAACATTGCTGTCCAACATTTTGGAACAACGATTATTACTAATGTGCAAGCACGAACCCCTTGTTGCTAAGAAATGTTGCTAAGTGCCATGATGTTGCAAGCTGCTGCAGTTTATCAGTAAAAAAAGAAATGTTTGACAAGCAATGTTTGGAAAGGCGGCCAAAAGATCAAGCATTGCTTGACAAGCAAAAGTGACAAAATTCGTGGCGTGATGTTTTTTGAAAAGTTCAAAAACATTTTTTGCTTGACGCAGATAGAAATGTTGGACGAGCAATGTTTTTGACGTGGCCGAACGTTCAAACATTTTGCTCGACAAGCAAATTTCGAATGTTTGGCCCAACAATGTTTGATCTTTAGGCCAGGGCCTAACAAGACTGCAACTGAATCCTATAAACCGTTAATGTTCAATCCACTCCTACTTTTACGAGGGAGTTGATGCGATCACTATTCGATGATCGCTCTACAATCAAGATTACAGTGATCAAACGATTTATCTTAAGATCATGAGATTTCCTAATCGCATGATCATCAAAAGATCATAAATGCCAGCAAAAATCGCTGTAGATCATGGTCGAAAGATCGTGGAGTGATGATCGAAGATTCTTCAAAGTAGAAATGGATTCAACTTTCAAACTTTCACAACTTTCACGATATTCCCGATTCAATTTCGATCTGCTCAAAACATGGCGGCTCCTAATGAAGATAACCATCCAGAGCAATCGTGTCATTCAGTCGCGCAATAATCCAAAGATCGTAACAATTTTTTGAAAAGCATGCATTCTGAATAAAAACTTAACGATCATACGACAACCACCCGATTGTCTGCTACGACCCTATGAAAACCCAAAGAAAATCAGGTTACATCTCTATAGATATTACACTGATAAGTCCGTTATCCTTTATGACGAGACGACGCCCATTAGCATCAAACCCAATTGCTCATCCTTCCTAAGCGTTTTTGTCATGCGTTTCAGCGTGACGTTTTAAATGGTGTTTCATTATAAATCGATCTCCACAGATATCGCACTCGTAAGGCCGCTCTCTTGTATGACTGCGTATGTGGGCATCTAAGTTCCATTTCTTTGTGAATTTACGCTTGCAAATCGAACACTGATAGCCTGCTGGACGTAGATGGCATTTTGCGTGCGATTTTAGACCTTCTAATTTCTTGAACTCTATACTGCAGATCCGGCACTTGAATATGCTAGTTTCCTCTCCGGGCTTAGTTGGTTTTGATGGAGAAAACTGGAGGTTTAAAGCACCTATACTGGTCTTATTACCTGTTTCGCTGCCCCTGAACTTGTTATCTTCCAAACATATACCATTATGTCCATATTCTTTGCCAAACTCTCTATTAACTCCCCTAAAGGGGTTTCTGATGCTGAACTTCCGGAACCAGCAAAGCGTTGTTCACTGTCATTACAACTATCCAGCACTAGTACTCCATCGTTCCATTGTCCTCTTTGACTTATCTCAGTTTCCTTTGAATAGAAAACGCAGAGGTGATTCTGATACCTAGAGGTGCATTATTTACCCTCGTTTGTCTATGCACCAAAGATGTATGCTCCTTCAAATATAATGCAGATCCAAATGATATGTTGCACTGGTCACAATTAAACATCAAGTACTCTTAGGTGAGATCTGATAGCTGGATGTTATGGTAGGGTAAATAGTAGTAGAAGGACTAGGGTAGTACATTTCATTGCTTTTAACATTAGCATGAAAAGCACCTAGTTCATTTGCACTATTATGAATAGACTCACATCCACTTACAGACATAGTAATAGTAGGAGTAGCCTCTTCTCCATTTACAAACATGTGACTTGCCTCTTGTTCATTTGCAGACAAGTGGATAGCCTCGTGTTCAATTAGCATTTGCTCTGTTTCAAACAAAGCAAGGCAAAATCGACAGTTGAAGAGATGGTCCATGTTTTTCACATTGTTAGTTACTTTGTTTCTTCTGTCCCCTAAACTTATTCTTTGAAAATCTGAATTCCCCAAATTTTCCATTCTGCCATTATCAAACATTTTACAAACCAAGGAACTCTGATTGTGTTGTTTGTCAACTTTACTATAGCAAATTTGTTCCTTACTAGGCTCCACTGGGAATCCTTGCCCCTTGCTGGAATCCTGACTCTGGTTGGGGCTGATTTGCCCTTGTGATTTGGGTGCTGAATTACTTTCACGACACACTAGTTGAGTACTTTGCTTATTTGGGGAAATCAAGCCATTCTCTTTCATTGGTCTATCTAAGTCTCTTTCAAACACATCTCTGCTCCTTCCACTTTTACCTGACTTTAATTCATCTGTTTCTGCAAAGAAAGAATTCAAAATTAGATATAATAAATAGATTTTGCATATGATCAACAGTTGATCACATGATTATTTTGACTTTCCAACACAGACGCATTGGTGAAATAAACATTTTTTCATCCAAGCACTGCACCCCAATTCCACACAAGATGAAATTTTTTGTCTCTCAACCTTTAATTTGGTTCCATTTGTTAGATGCAATTGTCTGTAGATATACCCAAGTGCATGATGGATCATGTATTTAGTTATATCTCAGATCAAGCCTCCAGAGTATGGCAGTTTTCAACTAGACCTCGAATTGTTCCATCCTATTAAGTGTAGTGTTCCATTGAAAACCTCGGGTGTTTTAATGCAATACTCTGCAGTTTGGGAAGGCACTCCCCATCCAACCTTTTCCATCCATAAGTCATGTATAGCCCCTCCTCCTCCCCTGGAAATAATATCAGAATCTCACTGGTTGTTTTACACATGCTGTGTCTCACCTTCCAAAGATAAATCTGCTTTATCCCGCCATTTCAAAACTTTGACACATCTTGTGTAGTACTGCCTCTTCTTGTACTTGTTCGTTAATCTCTGCACACTGATATATTCCGTGAGTGGTTTATGAGATCTCTTGTGAAGCAAAAGGTTTGCTATCTCTTTAAATTTTCTTTTGCATTTTCCAACGCCACAAAAATACCTACGGCTGCCTTGATTCTTCTGGATTCGTTTATGAAGTTGCTCGCAGAACACAGATGAAAAATACTTCTTTGAGGATTTAGAGATCATTATTTTCTATGTCCTTCTCCTGCCTCAAAACTAACGGAGATGAACTTCCTGTAATGTTGTGATTAGGTAACATTTTGTTTTTGCCTCGTTATCGCTATAAAATTTTGCCTCGTTTTGATACCAAAGGTAGATAGAAAAATCAAAGAGAGGCAAACTTCCCACATGATGATTTGTTCTTGGACAGGAAGGCGCCCATATCACACCTCATTCCTCGAAGTTTTCAACAACTATTTATTTCACAGCGGGAAGCTGACTTTCTCCACCTACAGTCTAGAAAGTTGCAAGGAAGCCTTCTCATCTAAAGACAACGTTTTCGTGCATTTTACTTTTCTGAAATGTCTTCAAAAGGGAATTTCAAGTTGCCTGCCAAAGGGAAAGTAAGAACCTTCGAACTTCCGTGTTATTTGTTTGTCTCTCAGCCAACAGGGAAAAGACAAAAATCTAACCTGCCAATTTTTAAAACTTAAAGCTTAGATATTTATTATGAAATAATGCTCATTTTCTTCGTAAAAATTGATGTTCAAATTTCGAATTTTTAATATTCAAATTTCGAAATATTTCCTTTGAGCCAATTGTGCAAAAACTCAAATGAATGAAGAGTGCTTCATTTGAAGGGAAAAATTCTGCCAGCAACAGTAATAGTTAATTATGACTTTTGGGCCCTTTCTTTTGAAGAGGGTTGATTCAGAAGTGCTGTGTTTTGAATGTGCTGTGGCATCATGGTGTAATCCAGGTCACTCCTGGTTGTGGTGTCAGGAACTCAGTGTGGTCAGGGTTCGAGCCCAGCCACGGTAGCATCATGGCCAAGGTCAAGGTCTCGATTAGTTATAATCTTCTACTGAGATCCTAGCAACTGGCGCTAAACACTAAGTTTTTCTGTTGTTATGTTGTTTGTTGCATTTTGGTGTTCCTGCTTACTTTTTTTTTATCTCTTCACCACAAGAATAATTTCTACACGCAGCAGCCAGTTAAAGTGGTCTCTTCTTTTTTCAATTTATTACATAAACTTTTGGTTGCTTCAAAGCCCTGAACATACTGGGCTATGGCACCACAAGCTAAGCCACAAGCTAGGTGGATTACTCCACAACACAAAAGCACCTTCTTCAGTAAGCATGGGGGGGCACATGAAGCAATTACTGCTTCCCCCAATCATTGCAAGTGGGTTTTGTCTATAGCCTAAATTCAGCAAAAACCCTTCCTTTTGCCCCTCCAAAATTTGGTCACTTGCCATGGGTCTAGAGTAAGAGAATTTGCAACACAGGTTTACATTTGAAATAAATAATCACAGTCAAATGTTAACATGCCAACTTTCTATCTTTTCAGACCTTTAAACCTAAAAAGAAATGGGAAGAAGGAACAATGAAGTATCAGCTCCATAAAAGGGCAAAGGTACAGGATACATACTTAAATTCATTATTTCGTGTTCTTACCCTATGGTCAGGGCTGCAATGCAATCTAATTGGCTGAAAAGATTTGAAAATCCATATAATCATAGGGCATTATTATCCAGTAATGCCTGTCATTACACCAAACATTCAAAGTTTCAAGTTTAGGAAGCAGCACCCAATGGCTTCATTGTGGGGGGTGACAGCTTCCCAGTATGCCAGTAACATGCGCATATGTGGAAACTGGTACACTGGTACATTTTTTACAAATTTTTACATTTTTACATGACCGGTACAATTGCAGAAAAGCTGGTACACTGTTACATTGATAATACCTGTCTCCCCTGCTTCATGGTAATGGCTTCAAATGTTTAATGTTTCTTCTAGGCAATACTGGAAAAATTAACCCTTAGCCTCTGTAGAAAACCTAATGCAAGCTCGGTTTTGTCATTTTCCATTAATGGGCTAATATTCCTTTTACACTGTGGGAGACAACTGTGATTGGTTGGGCAAGATTTCTCCTAAAAGACAACTTAATGGAGAGAGGATTTGGCTATAAAGATGAAACATTTCAATCTAATTTTTTTATGTTGTGTTTCTTATTCACTTCTAGGCAACACTGAGATCTGGTATTGACTTGAGAGAAGCAGTGAAGTTGCCTGCCGGTGAAAAGTATGATGACTGGCTTGCTGTGCATGGTAAGCAAATTACCCTTTATTTCTATTCTATCTAAAAGGTCTGGTTCACACTTATTGTATTGGGATCATTTTCAATCCCTAACCTTGATCACTTGGATATACGTCTTATTCTTCCAATAGCAATGCTCTTACCTTATCTTACTGCATCAAACTTTGTTGGCATTACCTCTCCAAACACCACGATCATCCATGACCACCCTGAGGGCACCAAACGCCAGTCCACTGTCACCTACTGTATAAGTTGATCCACATGGTCTTGCAGGGTTGATCCATTTTGGCTTTCCCATGTTCTGTAATGTCTTTGCAATGCTCTCATTCATGGGCTATTCACCTAGTTCAAGGCTCAAGTTACACTTTGCCGGCATGCCTTGTGGCATCTTGAATTTTGTATCCTATTGGGCTTTCAGTTACACTATGATGATTCAATCCGGTATATGACTTTTTGCAAATTGTTTTTAAAATCATGGCGATCTGGAGGTGACATGAAAATCAAGATGCAACACGTTGGCACATTCTAATCATGCCAATCCAATCTGATATATAATGCTCCGAAACCTTGTTTTTCTATTGTTTCGCAAAACAAATGCAAAGCAAATCTGCGAAGGAGCTGTTGTGATATCTCAGTGTAACTGCAATGATTATGGTGAAAACTTTTGTAGTGGGTTCAATATAACTGCTGGGCACAACCTAATGATGGCACAAAAACCAAAATGCAATGATATCATGCTGGCATAATATAGGCATAACGGAGGACTGGGATGTTATGTGACCAATCCCTTTCATCTACTCATCAGACAAATGATAACTCTTTGACAAATACAGATGACTCAGCTGACCAACCTTTTGGGGTTGGTTAAAGATTGTTGCTCTAGTGTATTTGTTCTGGTGAACAAAAAGCAAGCCCATAATAATGATTATTATTATTGTGAATTTGAAGGGTGCATTACTGATAACTTTCCCTTTTTTCTTTCTACAGTTGTTGATTTTTTTAACCGAATCAACCTGATATATGGAACAATAAGTGATTATTGCACTGAAGAAAGCTGCCCTGTTATGTCAGGTGGACCAAAGTAAGATATTTTTCTTTGTTGACCATTGATAAGTAGAAGAAAGCAATGTTTCATGAAGAACTTTGTGTGCTCACGTTTTTACTATATTTTTTTTTACAAGAAGACTTGGCTTCCTTGTCAGCCTGCCTGTTTTTTATGTATGGAGCGATTCTACCACTTTATCACTCCCCAACTTTCTCAAAAGCATTTTTAAATTGGGATTCTAAGAAAGCGTTTTACGATGGCAAACTTTGTTTATATTTATCTCAAGCTGTTTCAGAGAAAGCAAAACATTTTGAACCAAATTGAACAAGCCTGGTGTTTCATATAAATGTTGGTCTCTGAAAAAATTCGTTATCAGAAACGCTGTTAACGAATGATTAAAACATTAAAGGATAAATTGTTTAAAAGAATAAATTGTAACATTAAAGGATAAATTGTTTAAAAGAATAAATTGTTAAAGGATAAACAGTTTAAAATTGTGATAAATAGCGGGGAAACATCTTTGAACATAATTGCAAAATGTTTGTCAAAAATCTCGAGTAAACATAAACACCAGACACAAGCAGAAACAACTGCCCAGATGAAGTATACAGCGTTTTCTGTTCATAATGTCGTTTAGTATTGTAGAGAATAATTTCCATGTTTTATGCCATTAGTCATAACAAAGTCGGTTTTGTCTCCGTAGATATGATTACTATTGGGCAGATGGTGACAAGTACAAAAAGCCAACGGCAGTTTCAGCACGCCAATATGTTCAATTATTAATGGATTGGATAGAGGGTATTATCAATACTGAAGAAATTTTTCCACATGATCCAAGTGAGTTCTAATTTGTTTGTTGTATACAGTATAAAGAGTTCAGTCGCCAAACTAATATGTCTATATGCTTCAATAGCCTGTCTGCAGACTCAACTGGTTTTACCTCCGACGAGTTGAGCTGAATTGAAATTTGAATACTCGTCCATTCAAAAACCAGTTGAGTCTGCGGGCAAGCTATGCTTCAATTATCTATAGTTCAGAATCGTGGAGTTTCATTTTCAGAATCGTTACCTGTGGCTACATGCCTTGGCAAAAGTGCTTGACAAAAGTGTCTTGACGACAAATAACTTGTTCGGTAAACGACTTGGAGGGCGAGGAAAACGCCTCATTCTGGAGAAATTTTGTATCAATACGCGACTGTGACAAGTAAAAATATGTCTCGAAAAGATGAACCAAATCAATGTTCTGTTACAGTGTTGCTTCAGGTAGCAGGACAGTTTGTTGAATTTTGTTGAAAAATTTCCTAGCTCCAACGTGACCTTTGCCCGGTCGCCCGACAATTTTTTAACATATGCAGTCACCTTTTCAAGCAAAAAATCGCACGTCTAGCCCTGCCATGCGGCTTCAGGCCCTGGCCAAACGATCAAACATTGTTGGTCCAACATTTGAGATTTGCGTCAAGCAAAATAGGTTTTTGAACTTTTCAAAAACATCACACCACAAATTTGGTTACTTTTTCTTGTCAAACAACGTTTTTGGACGAGGCCAAACGGTCAAAAAAAATTTTCAAGGCAAATAAAAAATATTGGATCAACAAAGTTTGATCTTTAAGCCAGAGCCTTGAGCTATAATCGAAAATTGCCAGTAGATTAGAAACGCTTAATTCTTTAGCTGTGTAAAAACTGCTTCAACTTAACCTGAGAAATCCTTAATGAGTAGACTAAAGTTTCTTATAAAAAATGCGTGTTTTGTGTTTGATTTTGTTTCTCTCTCATTTCAGGTGTCCCATTTCCGAAAACCTTTCAACCTCTTGTAAAGAAGATCTTCACACGATTGTTTCGAGTATTTGTTCACGTTTATATTCATCATTTCGACAGGGTCGTTCATCTTGAAGCGGTAAGGTTCTTTATCTAGCATAAATTAAACAGGGTGGCCCAGAAAAAGGACCCCTTAGGTAAATAATTTATGAATAATATTTCTCAAGGAGGAATTTTATAAAATTTATACAAGGTAATATTCAATTCAAGTGCGATATCCTGTAGAAATAATCGTGATGATAAGAGCTTCCATCTCTGTATAGTTGCACATTTCGTTACAGTACGTTTTTGGATTGCAAAGCTATAAAGTCAATTTTTTCAGAGATGCTAATCCATATCATCATGATATTTACACGAAACATCTCACTTGAGTTGAATATTATGTAGTATTGACTTCATGAACTTCAAACTTAAGAATAAATTATTTATAAATTATTTAGCTAGGGGGTCCCTTTTTTGGACCACCTTGTATTTTAGCCAAGGTGGGCATAAACCGTGCCAACATTGTTTTGCAACATGTTGGCAAATAATAGGCCAACATGTTGGTACGATTTGCCATACCATCACAACATCTGAGATGTATTGGGTTCCTGATGTCATCTATAAATGATGATTTGCAAACATGACCGAAAAGGAAGCAGCTATTTGTTACTGCTCGCAGTTTTGGTTGACGACGAAGAAGAAAAAACTCGCGTTCCAACTCAAACCACCAGCTTAAATCTATTACTCATTGAAGGGTCTCCGAAATAACGACCGAAATTAAAAATAGTGTTGTGCCAACTGGCGAGACATAGCAAACCGTACTAACACATCAATTGTTCAAATCGACCAACATTTTGGCCAATATTTTTCAACAAAATGTTGTTTATTAGGCCAACATCTATAGCAAACCGTGCCAAAGTGTTGGCCAACATGTTGGCATGGTTTGCGCCCGGCTTAACGTTACCAGGGTATTGGACGTCAATAAAAATGTAAAAGTCAAGTTTATACATAATCTTAAGCTTCTCAAATTTGCTTTTTGGATCTTATTCGCGGGGAACTCAAAATAAGCGAGGAAAAATTTATTTGAACAACTTATTTATTTTTCATTTTCATTTCAGGAGCCTCATGTCAACCAATGTTACAAGCATTTCTATTACTTCACTACGGAATTTAAGCTAATCGACAGCCGCGAGCTGGAACCACTGGTAAGAGGCCTTATTTTAAATGTCAATTGATTCTTTCTAGTCATCCAAGTGATTTTCTTACCCGTATTCCTTTCCCTACCGTTAACCCTTCTTTAGAGGCGCTTTTACAATTTTTGCAGCAAAGAGGATGTACTTCTGGTCTAGCTGACGATTTTCTTCAGTGCACCTTCGTTTGTCAGTCTCGCGCTATATTTCATATCATACCTAGACCCGGGGGGTACTTCCATTGTTCAGTATACTAGACGTGCCGCCCAAATGGGTAACTTTTTCAGCGACAATTTCCCTACATATGGGTTGGTTTTTTTGTCAAGGACCTCTACACATGGGTAGTAAAAACTTTTAAACATGCTTTGCTTTTAAAAGCCTGATAAATCTTTGTCAATTTTATGCGTTTCTTTCTCAGCGCAAATGCCTTTTCGCCGCATTTAGAACTGCCTTAGGTGTTTAAATTGGCTTGAAATATTTTAGATATTGGTAAAAGTAGGTGTAAAATTTTGTTGTTTTTTCTATAAATGGGTACCACGACTAAAAGAATTTATTAGTAGACATGGGTGGGCTTGGAAAAACTGGGCGACACGTCTAGTCTTTTCAACAATGAAGTACCCCCCGGGACCTAGACTCTTTGGGAGATTTTAACTTCTTGAAAAGAGCTGATATTTTGTTGATTATGCCATCTACTTAGGATGCCAGCTAGATTTTTCCTCAAAGTCATACCACACTAGATGGTATCCGAACCTGGACGGCATGATCCGAGAGCTAAGGACGTTCCACTACGCTAAAGATCTCAATGAAATCGTCAAGGGACTCGTTTAGTCTTACAACTTACCTTATCTGCCCTTTTTACGCCGGCCCTAATTTAACGCCGACCGTTTTTACGCCGGCCCTAATTCCGCCGCTCTTAAAATTTGCTTTAACGCCATTTAGGGCCGTGTTTCACGCCACTCGAAGAACAAGGAAAAAACAACAATATATTTTTACGCACTGTTGCGTCTTTTATCATTTTTTATTACCTTGAATATAATTCATGTTAGTCAATTACAATTGTCTCACTGCTATCTACGTTTTCTTCATCATCGAACTTCACTCCTATTGAATCTTCGACTATTTCATCTTCATATTCTTCCCTACATTCCCCTCCTATCAATCGCTGCTGTACAAAATCACATTTTTCTGCCATCTTTTGAACTTGCTTATTGATGAAAGTTTCCATTTTTGCTAAGATGGCTTTGTTTTCATGCTGTTTATGAAAATTCCTAAAATATAGTGCGTAGTAGCAAAAATAGGTGCGTGGAAATTAACGCCGCTTTTTGAGAAAAATTCCAAATTTTTGGCCCTTTTAACGCCGGCCCTTATAACGCCTCTAGGCTAAAATTAACGCCATTTAGGGCCGGCGTAAAAAGGGCCGATAAGTTAAGGCTCTTCTCTCGTTTGGCATTGTGTTTCGGCTATGTTGTGGCATACCACAATCACAACAATAGATTGGATTCGACCCTGGACTGCATTATCAGAGAGGCAACAACGTTTCACTGATAAATAGTTGAAAGAAATCGTTAAGTAACTCTCCAAGTCATAGTCATATAGCCCAAGGTTGTCCTCTCGTTTGGCTTTGTGTTTTAACATTTTCTCGTTAAACTTCAAATCTGTATTTCTCATTTCGAAACGTCGATGGCTTTCTGATCATGCAGGTTCGAATCCCATCTTCTGTGGTATGGCCGTCGCCGAAAAATATATCCTAGTTAGTGTTTAACATAGCCGAAGGCTCAACCGAATTACAAAGCAAGACGAGAGGAATATTGTAAAAGCAAATCATTTCACTTATTTGCACACTCGCCCTGCCCTGATTTTGCAGTTTATGGGAGCAACCCTCATCTTTGGTAGCTGGAGCAAAAGCTATGCAATCATTTAAAATAAGCTTGTAATAATAAAATGCTTATGTCTTCATTGTTCAACGTTGCTGCTGGACTCTGTGGTGCAGTGGTTAGCGTGCAGGATTCACAACGAATACGTTGTGGGTTTGAGCCACGGTCTTTCCACTAGTCTTGCAGAGATATCAACCTTGGGCAATTTGTTAACATATATGTGCCTCTTTCTACCCAGGTGTATATATGGGTACCTGGACGGTGATCACGAACACCGTGTGTGGCTGCACCCTGCTATATCATATATACATCCAGACCAAGGGTAAAATGTAAAAAGTGGACTGAGTACTAGGCTAGTAGTAAACTTAGAAACAGCAACGTTACTTCTACTTTTGCTAAAGATCTAATATCAATTTTATCCAATACGTGAAAGTTCCCCTTGACCTTAATTTTCTTAAACAAGTATTACTTATATTTGTCATGAATGGCGAACACAAGGATAGATTTTTCCACAATTGATGGGATATGAACCCAGGACTGCATGCTCAAAGAGCCAAGGACGTTTCTACTGAGCTTAGAGCTCAATGAAATCGCCGAGTAACTCTCCACAAGTCATACAACCCAAGGCTCTCTTCTCATTTCGATTTTTGTGTTTCGGCTATGTTGAGCCTTCTTCAGCACCATAACTATTTATTTATATTTGTCATGAATGACACGTATTACTTATAGTATTACTTATATTGTTCACTTACCGTTTTCAGAAAGAAATGACTGCAAGAATTGCATATTGATGAAAGACCACGACGTCTTATCTACAATGGGGATATTTTTATTTGGGGTAGCTATTCTCCATAAAATTTATAATTAAAATTACTAATTTTGCAGTTTTAATGATGGGGTCATTCAAACGCTATTGAATGTTGCAAATGAACAGATTGATCGGCCAACTGTCTCCACACAAGTAGCTTCCTTGCTATTTTTTGCAGGAAGAGGGCGTCTAATGTTTGAGAAGGGCTTAGTCTGTCAATCAATAGTAGATCGGGTGTGAGGCGTGCTCCTCAGTAAAAATTGGATTTTTGGAAGATAGCTAGGAAGGCTTTTGAATTACTCTTCGACTTATAGGATATTTCGAATCATTTACAGGCATGAAGCAAGTTCTGAAACGTTGGGGATCAAGAATATGTTTACGGGGGTCTGATACTTCGTAGCTTGTGGTATAGAGGCTCAAAAATCTGAAATTAGAGTGTTGAAAGCCTCCAAATTTTAATACAAACATGTATATTTAGCATGTGTTCATCCTGTAATTTTTGGACGGGCAAAGAGGGCAAAATATTTCTTCGGGGAGCAATACGTAAATTCCCCGTGCCCCCCGTGGGTTCGTTCCTGGGCATTTAGCTGACAGAATATGATGTTATGAAAGCTTGGAACTGAGTCCCCACAAAACTTTCCCCGAGTTGATCGACCAAGCCCCCATTCAATCGACGCCTCTCCAAAAGATTTAGATACTGTCAGCGAATATAAGCCTGTAATGCCTTATGACAACTTGATTCTTGTATTTTAACTAAGGCCGTGACCAAACAATCAAACATTTGACATTTGCTTATCAAGCACTGGTTGAACATTTGGCCACGTCACAAAACTTTGCTTGACAAACATGTTTTTGTTGAGACAGGCACAAAATGTTTTGAAGTTTTTCGACAACAACGCTTAGTAAGTTCTCCTTGTCGAACAATGTTTGTGACGTAACCAAACGGTTAAACATTGATTGTAAAACTAATTTTAAATGTTTGATCAACAATGTTTGATCCTCTGGCCAGGGCCTTATCTAGCTACAAGCACACAACATTTTTTGTTTGATGCAAGGAAAAATTGTTTGACGAGCAATGTTTTGTGACCACAATAAAACATTTTGCTTGACAAGCGAATTTCAGATGTTTGACAAACAATGTTTGGTCGATTTTTTTTGGTCTTGGTCTAGTATCTTCTATCGCTTTCTCGGCACTGATTTTGGGTTTTTAATATCAACTTGTAGATTTAGTATTAGCACTATCGCCGCGTCTTCAAGGATACGTTTTCAAAAAGGTGCATATTCAAAGTTGAATTTTCAAATGACTGCACTCTGGAAACCGTTTTCAAAGTTTGTGTTTTGAGTCACAGTTCTATCTGTGCCGGGTACACAGGGTACAGAAAATGCATCCGTGAAGATGGGGCCTAGTTTAGCTTTTGAGATGTTAAATTTGTAAAAATTTTAGATTTTATTAATAATTTTGGATGTCAATACTTTGATATTTAAATTCTTTCGACTGAAATCTGAAAGATTAATAATTTTGTGAGATTGAATTACTAAAATAGTTACAATTATATTCTTGTGTATTATGAATCGTTTCGCTTATGAAAACGTGGATTCCACATGAAGCATTGTTCTTATTTGTCTTCCTAACTTGAGGTAATGCAAGTATCATTTCTTGGGCCTTTTATGTTTTACGTTGCTGATTTATTCAAAAACGTGAGATACGTTCTGCTTGTTTCCACAGTCCTTATCCGATAGAATTCCACACATCTTTTAAGCTTTGAGCCAGGCTTATTTTAATCTAACTGCTGACTTATGTTGACATACACGTTTTTTTATAAGGAACCTTTGGTCTGAGTTGAGGCTGGAGTTCCTTAATTTTTCAACAAAATGAGGCTGAAAGTTCCTTATACTGTTCCTTGTCGTGGGATATGTATAAATACTAATTTTTACAGCAAATCCATACAAACTATTGTTCATTTCTAACTTAAAGGAGGGTCCAGATGGGGGTTTAATGTTAAGTGTTATTGAACAAATTTCTGAACTGTTAAGTGTTATAGAAGCAAAAATTTTACAGTTAACTGTTATATTAAATTTTATAGAGATTTAAGAGTTACAAAGTATTTTTCGTCATTTTCTTCTTTATTATCGTCATCATCATCATCAATGATGGAAAAATCATAATCAACATTATCATTATCATTAATCACCAACACTCCCATCATCATCATCATCATCATGAGCTTCATCGTTTCGTTATCATCATCATAATCATCAATCAATCAAGGTATCATTCTCATCCTCATAATCATGATGATCGAAACCATGATCATGATTGTCAGCACCATCATCATCATCATCATCATCATCATCATCATCATCAATATCATCATCAATATGAAGGTAATTTATCACTACTATGATCGCGATCGTGGACAACATCATACATCCGTGGACAAAATCATGAAAAAGTTAACCAGCAACCTCTAAAATGGAAAAATGTGGCAGGATTTTGTAAAACCAAGTCATTTTCCTTTCATAAATGATGGGTTTACTATACCGTGGCATCACTACCTGCTGCACAAATAATTTAACTGTTAGCTGTTTTTCGGCTTAATTTTTAAGTGTTAAATGTTATTTAATGAAATTTTTTGAAGTTAACTGTTTTGTTGACCCCCCCATCTGGACCCTCTTAAAGTATAAACGGAGTCTTTTGGGGAAGAACGATGGGAAATATATTGTACTTCTGCTCCTTCTTCGTACAAACCGTCTTGTTCTTTAAAAAAGAGTTTCTTAGTTTTTCATCCGAGCCTCGACAGTTCCTTAAAGTTCCTTAATTTTTTAGGAATTTTCAGCCTGGAGTTCCTTATAAAGGTGTTCCTTATAAAAAAAATGTGTATCAGCTACTGGTCGCGGTTACCAGAGCGCTCAGGTCGACTGCGATTGATCTCAAAATCAGTTGTCAACTAATCTCAGAAGTAAAACAAGCTCAACTTTTTGGAACCGCGCGCCGACTAGTTGCCGTTAAAAAGGTACTGGTTGCCGCCAGCGCTTATGTCACCCAGGTCAGTTGCGATAAACTAGTCCAAAAAAATCGCCTATTAAGCCATATTGTTGGGTATGAGCTTGTGGACTTATTTCGTGCATGAACTTCTTTAGCCCGCCTTAAAGTGAGCCATTTGCGATCAGAAAATAGCACTCTTAAGTGAAAAGCTCTCAGAAATATGCCTTTGGTCTATATCCAAGAAAATAAGGTATTGGTAAATAAATCGAAAGACATCTACTAGCATGCACGCACAATCAGAGGCAGCCCTGCGCTTTTGCAGTAACTTTCCTACTTCCGCTTAACAAGGAAGTCCAAGAACTCAGTTGTTTGAAATCGAGGCTGCATTTGATTGTTTAACCATTACGTCAGACCAGAGAGTACAGTAGAAAAAGAAAATGTAAATATCGATGCAAAGCTGCTGTGAAATGAAATGTTTTCGGATCTGTTATTTTGCTGCATTTCAAGAGAGTTTAACACGTTTAACACTGTAAAAATGTAATATTGTTTGTAAAGAAGACGAATAAAAGCTAAAATGTCGAAATCGAAGTTTAACTTCGTCACTGTAACATGTTTCCTGACACTGGCCTTGATCCGAGGCACCACACCATTGATGGCCTACTTCGCGGTATCAAATTTGAACTCAGCCGGCCTGGTCGTGAGCTGCAAGAGTGTCATAAGTTTGACTTTATTCATCGGAACATTGATGTTTGCTTTCTTTTCTAATCATGATGAGAAAGCACAAATAAAAAGAAACTTTCAAGATAAACATGTTTACTGGAAGGTACCGCTGATGGGTTTGATGCAGACTGCTGCTCCTTATCTCCTCGTTGTATACAGCTTGCGGTATCTTCCGCCTACTTTGCTTGGTGTGTTCATGGCTGTTACCCCATGGTTTACAATTCTGCTAGAAAGACTTCCATTTGTAAAGGTATCTAATCACTCTCAGTGGTATGATAGGCCTATCTATACATATATAAGGAATACAATACAGCTATTATCACATGAAAAATTGGTTTTTTGTTTTACAAAGCAAATAAACCATACTGGTGCAAAGCTTTGAAATTGCTTTGTAATCTTCTTACAAGGCGTGAAATGCAAACACAAAATGTCATTTAGAAGTGTGTTGACACCTCACAGAGGATTAAAATACTAAGTCATCATTCTGAATCAGGGCTTGGGAGGTACAATACAAGGGGTGATTCTCTCCTTGGAAGTCTCGTACACCTTTGCTGCCGGTCCTATTATTTTCATGGAAATCCCTCCTTGGAAGTCCTTTTGTTTTAATAGAAATCTCGTACGCTTTTTTGCAGAGTGAAATGCCCCTCGGTACTACAGGGACCACATTTGCAGATAGAAAGATGCCAGACTGGAATCTTTGCACACTTGCGCCAAAGGCTTTCAAAACAATAGGGGCTATTTTTGTTTTTTTTTAGCCAAAATTGGGAACAACAAAGTTTCTGACCAGTTCTGAGAGTACTATCCCAAAAATAGTGTTCAAGAACATGCCAAATGGCCAAACTCCCTTTATCAGAAAAATTTTGGCTTTGCCCCTGCCTGAAATTTCCTATTTGCACCTGAAATTTCCTTTTTGAGTCTGAGGATGTGGACAAAATTTTCCTTTTTCGCCTGCCAAATACAAGTAATGAGCAAAAACATCAATTGATTGCTGAAGAATCCTCACCAACAAAAGTCCACCTGTGCCCACCAGATAGAGTACTGGGGTTACATTGCCCCCTTTACCCCCCCCCCCCCTTTACGACACAAGCAAGCAAGCATTTGATTTGGCAGTGCTGGTTCTAGGGTACGGCAGCTTGATGCTGATGTGGACCAGCAGGTTGTTTCCCCAGACTGCTGATATTCTAGAGGGCATACCCTGGGTACACATTTACCAACCTCGTAAGGATGGACAGCTGAGTTGTCTGTAGGCTTGTGGAAAGTGGTCCCAAAGAGAACAGAACCCACAACATTGTGATCTTGAGCCAAGTCCCTTGACCACTTGGCCACACCATCTCTATTACCACTCTATTGCCACTGATTTCAATTTTATTATTTTGTTGCAGATCAAATCAAGCATAAATTCCTATGTGAAGATTGGAATGATTCTAGGGTTTGCAGGAGTGATCATGATCTTAGCACCAATTCTCCATGAAAGTGTTTGGAATTGCAATATGAAGAACTTCACTCTAATCAATAACACAGCTCCTAGCAACCAGACTTGGCCAGGAATACGAAGAACGTATTCTGAAATTTATGATATTTGCCTTGGCTCTTTGGAAGTAAGTTTGGGGATGCTTGCACTGGTCTCTGGCTCTTTTCTATGGGCAATGTCAACAGGTTAGAAAGAAAGTGTTATGCTTTTGAGATTTCATTGTGCATTCATGAAGGGATATCCCCAAACTTATTGGGTTCTCTCATAGTTCTCATTGTTTAATTCAATCCTTTGGTTGCTAACTAACCTTCAGTTTGGTCACTTCATTCGATTACACTTTAGAGGCCTGTGTAAACTCGTAATGTAATAACAATGAAATCAATGTCCTGAAGCAACCCTTTCTAATATGCCCCTTCTCTTTCAAACCCCATCTAGAGCCTTGAAATAGATAAGCCCCTTGGTAGCCAAAGAGAGCTTTTACGGTATTGGAAGAAATACGATAAAGAGGTTCTTTCTCATA
This sequence comes from Chrysaora quinquecirrha, assembly GCA_014526335.1. Lineage (NCBI taxonomy): Eukaryota > Metazoa > Cnidaria > Scyphozoa > Semaeostomeae > Pelagiidae > Chrysaora > Chrysaora quinquecirrha. The sequence goes on from JACTAT010000035.1 coordinate 5,124,940, forward strand.
AATATTTCTTTATAAACTGCAGAAGATTGATGTTAGCATGTCTTCCCTATGATATGAAGGTTGAAGCTTCTGAGGAGAAAAATGTCCCCTGTTACCCACTCATCCGCCCCTTGCAATCACCCTTATTGATTTGCCTTCTTCTTGTTTCAACATTTAATGTCGTTCTTGTAGTGTTTTGGAGAGCAAACAGAGGAGAGATTCACTTCACTGTTGCAAGTTTCGGACAAAATGTGACGGCTGGAATTTTTGCCGTTCTTTGCTGGCTCGCTGCTGAAAATGGCAAAGCTGTAGGAGAGGTATGTGCATATTGATTGATTCTGCATTATCATGTTACATAATAATATTTTTAATGATATTTAAGTCTGGTTCACACTAGGTCTTCTTGGTGGTTAGCGTAATCAAGTTCTTCAAGGTCAAGCAAGGTTGCCAGGAGGGGGCTTAAGGATTTCACTGTGCAGGTTTTCAGGTTAAGTATACTTGACGAGAAACGGGTTTTGCCATTAGTCTAGCTAGGGTTTCAGTTATTGTTGGAATAATATGCGGGTTTTCAGGTTTCTAACGCTACTTAAGATATACTATTTGGTCCTTCCTGGTTTCTGGGTTTAGATACCCCTCAAAGCTCCCCTTTGTCAGGGTTAATGTCATCAAGAAATCGTGAAGAGTATAAACGTTTGAATGTTTTCTCCAGGTTTTTAGGGTTGTTGGTAGTTGAAAGGTGCCAAATGAATTTTTAATTCTATTGAGAACCGGCCCTTTGGTTAAAAAGTTTGATTGGTTTTGCCGTTTATACTTGGAATGTCAGACGAAAAAAGCTTTTAAGTATGACCAGACATGTTTCCGCTGTTTTTCGCTACCTTGAAGTTCTATACAGCTCAAGTACTTAACTCTGTTTTTTGTTCTTTTCGGTTTTGGGTTGTATGTATAGAACAACAAAATTGCGAGTAGAAGCAGAAACTTTTTCAAAATTAAGCTTTCTTAAACCGACAATTGGTTTTCTTGCAGACTCGTTGGCTAAGAACAAGAACGTTAGTTGGTGTTGTATTTCTTGGTTTAGCCACTGGCTGGTTGGCCACTGTCCTGGTTCAATTCCTTTCCAAGAAAATAGGTATGTTTTCACATTCATCCTAAGGCCCTCCTGACTAAACGATCAAACATTGTTTGCAAAAACATTTGGGACAAGCAGAAATTGTTTTTGAAGTCAAAAACATCGCTTAACAATGCCTGTCCAGCAATTGTTTGCGACGACGACAAACGGTCAAACATTAATTGTACAGCAAATCGGAAATTTTCAACCGTCAAAAATTTTAAATTTACCTATCAAGCAATGTTTGAACTTTTGGTCACGTAACAAAACAATGCTTGACAAGCAGAAATGGGCAAAGCGCATTACGAGATGTTTTTGATAAGGTTCAACAATGTTTTACGATATAGCCAAACGGTAGAAAACATTTTGCTTTGAAAGCAAATTTCGGCGGGGCTGGCTTTTACATCATACCAGAGCTATCTGATTCGAAACTCTCCAAAAATGAAGTGATTTTCCCTCCGTGATTTGAAAATCACTCCGTTCCGAATGTAACTAACATTCTTTTGTGAGTTGGGGTTAACTAATTAACTACTGAAATTTCCTATTGTATCGGCTATCTGGTATAAGGTAAAATGAGTCTATCCTATATGAAAACCAAGATGCAATGATAGCTATCTGATATAGTGTTAGTTTTCCTATCTTATATGAGTCAATGTAACGCGCGGCACTCCGATAGCTAATCAGTATAATTAACGGGGCCTTAGGAACGAAACTCTGGTGGCAAAAAAGTTTCGCAACCTGAGATTATTTCGCAAGAATTCAAATTTTGCAAATTCCGTTAAAAAACGCGAAAAATGCGAAAGTTTCTTCCTCTAAAGTAGTTCATTTTTAGGGTAGCTAATGGTGAAGGTGAAGGTGCAATGGTTTTTTAGCGCCATTCCCTAGGATCTTAGCAGTAGGTTAACTAATCGAGACTTCCACCCTGGCTTTGAGGCTACCGTGGCTGGGCTTGAACCCTGACCACACTGAGCTTCTGACACCACGAGTCAGCTGGATTACACCACGAAGCCACAGCACCTTCAAATAATTACACCACCTTCAAAGCTCCTTCAAGAATATGTAACTATCAATGAAATTTCCTCTTTCAAAGGTCCAAAGCCAACAAATCAAGTTCTAGCGACTCTTCCGGCGATAGCATTCATTGAAGACTGTATCTATGTGAAAAGTGTCGTCACTGTTCATCCTTGGTTGATCGCCCTTGAAATAATCGGTATGTCTTTAATTTCATACATGGGGACAAAGTTTGGGTCCCTTTGCTTGAGAGCCTGATAAAAGCCACAGATCTTTCGCCTTTTTAGCCTTCGTATACCTTTCCCACATTTAATTTATTAGTGTTCCATATTGCCAGAAACAGCGAAAACATTTTTTGACATACTTAAAGGCTTTTTTCGGCTGACACTCCTCAGAGTATAAACGTCAGAAACAGACCGAAACAGTTACAGTGTTCCGAAACAGTGTTTCGGTCTGTTTCTGACGCTTATACTCTAAGGAGTGTCAGACAAAAAAAGGTTTTTAAAGTATGCCCAGAATTTTTCTCGCTGTTTCTTGCAATATTGAAATTTTGTACTGCTTAGAGATTATTAGTGTTAATTTTTTTCATTGCTCTTTTGGTTTATTCTTTGCACTTTTATCCCGCTTAAAATGCCCCGGAATTCTCGAGCAAAATTAAGAAGCAGAAAGAGTTCTCATAAGAACAAACTCTTTAAAGCTACCAATTTCGTTTTGCTTAAGTAATCGTTATCTAATATCCTGTTACTTTGGACGCATAGAGTGAATATGCTAGCCACTCCCGGTGTAAGGTAAAGTGCCTTGATTACAGAAGATATTCTTATTCATTATACACAGGTATTCTGTTGCTGTCAGTAGCTGCATTTCTTACAAATCTTCCTGATAGCAAATCGAAAAGAATGAACTCAATGTTGACAGAGAATTTTATTGATTCCGAAAACCATTCCGAGGTAAGGCTATATGCTTTATTGATATATTCTTGTAAGCCCGGTATGTGTAGCCATCGTACGGTTATCGAACGACAGTATTAGCCTTTATTACCCTACGGTCAGGGCAGCAACTCTTTTATGCAATCTGATTGGCTGAAAACGTTCGAATGCGGCGTAATGATAGGGTATTATTATCCGGTAATGCCCGCTAATTACGTCACAACTCGAATTCGAATGTGGCCGACGTTTAGAACGCAGCTTAGTCGTACATGGCTTCATGTGCGACTCTTTTGAAGACAAAATAAGAGTTTTGTAAACATTAGGGATCATGACCATGTCCGTCTCGGCCCTGTCCATAGGGTAATAAACCATATAAAGACTGTTTCCTTTGGGCAATACCCAAAATATTAACCCGCTCGCTCTTTACAAAACCTTGCAAGCTCGGCTTTTTTCTGACGCCTTTTGGGTTAATATTTTCTGTTATTGCCCTCGGAAACAATTATTGTAGACTTAATCTTCACGGGTGGTGGTCCATTTGAATCCACTTCTTCAATGGGGAGTCAACTATCGTTCGTCGATGATCTTTCGATTAAAACGATTATTACGACTAGTCAATTTTACGGCATGGAACGTTTGGCTTGTCGTCATTATAATCAACATTATGTTTTCTGTCTTGCTACGCTCTGGTCCCTATTTTAGGGGGCTGTCATATCTGGGAAACCTTTTACTAAAAATTTGGGGCAATTGGAATGGACTGGTTGGACGAAAAATTTTTTGGATTTGTAAAAAATTTTGTCGTGGGAGTCATAGGGTACTAACTTGGAACTTTAAGATGGCAGACAGTATTTAACGAACCTTGCTGACTGTTTCTTGATGATTTTACACGTTTTGATTCCATCAACTTCAGCAGGGGTATTTCGTAACTTGCTTTTGAGGTCAGGTCTTTTATATTTCCTGCAGTTTTACAACTCCGACCATGGCGATTTCCAAAAAGAAGTCGACAAGTACCGAATACTGCCGCCGGCGTCGGACAGCGAAGACGAATCATCGACGAACGAAGAGGAGATCGAAACGAATAGAAACCTCGACAACGATGGTTCTGCGAGTAGTTATCCACCGCTACGAGAAATCACCGGAGATGATCTTAATAAGACTCGGACTTTAGATCGCAATGGCCCTCAGTCTGGACTGAGCTCCTAGAATCCGCTTCAAGGTATGAACTCAAACTGCTATAAGTTAAGTTTTCTAAGGGCCTGTTTATATGGAGCCGAGTTACCTGGCTAGTCGAGTTTAGTTATTCGGCAGTCCGAGTTACCGGCCATGTATACAAAATTAACGTAATCCCGGCTGCTTGTTTATATGAGAGAGACGAGTAATTCGGCTAGCCGGGATCCCGGCAACTGAATTACGGATTACCGGCCATGTATACAAAATTAACGTAATCCCGACTGCCGGTTTATATGAGAGAGACGATTAACTCGGCTAGCTGGGATCCCGGCAAAACAGGCGAGATCTCGGCATGCCGAGTTACCTGGGTCTCTCATATAAATGCAAAATACCGAGTTAACTCGGCCAGCCAGGACAAAATCGAACAAAATGCGCATGGGTATACTGCGAAGCATTTGACATTAAAACAATCATGGCCGCCACTCGCCCAGCAGAGATCGATGTGCATGAAGACGAACTCCCCAAAGCCATGAAACGGAAAGACAAAAACTGAACCGAACCAACCGAAACTAAACGAACCAAGAAAGTAACTCGGCTAGCTGGGAAACTCTGCTCCATATAAACAGGATTTAATTTTCATCACATCTTGCCGAGTAACTCGGCTCCATATAAACAGGCCCTAAAACAAAACGTAATTTGCAACGCTTGTTTTTCCAAAACGTAACGTTATACACTGGAACTAAGCGACTTGTTGTTGTCCGTTTTAGAGAGTTGTCTGTTGTATAGAGGCACAAAATTGGGATTGCAATCCCTTTTCTGTGATACACGCTTTTTTTATAAGGAGCCTACCTCAAGGCCTAGTTCTTAAAGTTCCTTATTTTTGGACCTCTTTTGAGGCAATCGTAGTTCAAAAAGTTCCTTAATAGTTCCTTAATTTTAACTGCACATACAGTGGTCATAACAATAATAGAGAGACACTTGGATGTGAGCAAAGCTCGGGACTACTCAAGGAAACATTGGATACATGCTTAACATACAATTTCTGTGGATTTCGACTGCAAATGAATGGAACCGGCTTTCTTATTCTTGATTATTTGCAGTGATAAAAGCAAGTTCCTTAATGGTTTTCTCTTTAGTAGTATAAATTCTTTAAATTTTCGGGCCTTCTACATGTAGGTTCCTTATAAAGTGGTTCTTTATAAAAAATGCGTGTAGAGGTTGTTTTTACAAGGGAAGGATTTTGGGACGAAAATATTCGCCCGTTGTTCGGAGGTGTCCGTTGTATGAAAGTGTTCATTGATGCTTCTAATGATTCTATAAAATGTTTCTATTTTATAAGTGCCTAGGTTATGATAAACTAAGTTATAAGTTTTCTATCTTTTCAAATTTTCGCTTTAGACCAAATAAATCAAATTGTGCCCGAAGAACGATTATTGATTTTACCTCAATTCAGGCACATTGTAATGTTTTAGAATTCTGTGTAGTAACGATTCTCTATAAGTAGGATTTTAACGTAGTGGAAGCTTTTTTTTGTATGTTGTACAAGTTGTATAATCGTTAAGAAATGCTTTTTAATGTAGACGTTAACTCGCAAAAGCCTACAGTCCTTGAAAACGTCTTCACTCGCCGCTTAGTACTTTTCCAAAGCTTATGCTAACTCTGCTACTGCTTCATTGCATCTTGTAGTTTGGGATTCAGTTGCAATTGCATATGCATGAATTTGGCAATTTGAGATTCAGTTGCAATTGCATATGAGTTTGGCAATTTGGGATTCAGCTGCATCTTGCAGTTGAAAAAGAACATAAATAGAATGATATAGAATGGCTAAGAATGCAAGTGAATGCATAGAATGTATATGCAATAGAATGAAATGGAAAGAAATAGAATGAAATAAAATGTAATAATATAGAATAGAATAGAATAGAATAGAATAGAATACAATGTGATAGAATAGAATGGAATAGAATGCAATTGAATGGAGTAGAAGGAAATGTGATATAATGTAAGAATGGAGTGGGGTAGGTAGAATAGGATATAACGTGATATAGAAAGAAATAGAAAGGACTAGAATGAAATATAATGGAAACGTATAGAATAGAATGGAATAGAATGCAATGAAATGGAGTAGAATGAAATGTGATAAAATGGAATAGAATGGAATGGGGTAGAATAGAATGTAATGTGATATAGAAAGAAATAGAAAGAAATAGAATGAAATAAAATGTAATAATATAGAATGGAATGGAATATAATACAATGTGATAGAATAGATTGAAATAGAGTGGAAACGTATAGAATAGAATGGAATAGAATGCAATTGAATGGAGTAGAATGAAATGTGATAAAATTGGAACAGAATGGAATGGGGTAGAATAGAATATAATGTAATATAGAAAGAAATAGAAAGAAATAGAATGAAATAAAATGTAATAATATAGAATGGAATGGAATAGAATACAATGTGATAGAATAGAATGAAATAGAATGGAAACGTAAAGAACAGAATGGAATAGAATGCAATGAAATGGAGTAGAATGAAATGAGATAAAATGTAATAGAATGGAATGGGGTAGGTAGAATAGGATATAACGTAATATAAAGGAATAGAATGAAATAAAATGTAATAATGTAGAATTGTAGAATAGAATGGGATGGAGTAGAACAGAACAGAATGGAATAGAATAGAATTATAGAATGGAATGGAAAGGAATGGAGTAGAAGTGAAAGACAAATGAGTTAGGTTTCTCATTGTAAATGTTGAATATTAATCGTGTCACAAGTATATCAAACAGATTCAGAATTCACGTTTTGACAACTTTACCTGAATGCCCTAACTGGTGACGCTATTCAGAGGTTTGCTGCAACGAGAAGAATAAAAAGTTCTTTGTCTCATTATGATTGTACCCGGGGGGGCTAACTTCTGTTTCCTATAATACGGGGTTTCGCAATTCTGGTCAGAAATATATAGACGGGGGCCGTAGTATCGATGTTGTTCTTATAAAGGGACGATCGTTAGAAAGAAAATATTTGTCCGCTACCTGGAGATATCCGTCATATAATGATGTTCGTTAATGACTATATAGCTATTCACTTGTCCGGAGTTTTCCGTTGTGTATGAGTGTCCGTCAATGAATATACTGTATTGTCGATTGTCCGGGGATATCCATTGTAGCGAGGTGTCCGTTAATGGAGTTCCACTGTTTACCAGTCAGTGAAATAGAAGTATTTTAGACTAAAATAAACTTGTCTCTTAAACTGTTAAATCATTGAAAATTGGCCTATTAATCTTGGTAATTATATAAATCATACCATTAATCAAGAGCCTGATATGAATAAGGCACCTTAAGAAATCATTCATCCTCTTTATTTTTGAGTATAGAATCTTAACCCCCCACATCTTGCTTGGAAGCATATATTATTTAGTGTGTAAGATATTGGTGACAAGCTTGAATATGATTGGCCAGTGGAAGCTAAATTATTGCTTATTGATACTCACGACAAGTAGACATTGATTTCGCGGTTTTTTGCGACAGGGAGCCAAGAATGCCGCTTGTTTATACTCAGGACAATTTAAAAGTTGTTTAATGTAGTTGTAGGGCGACTGAATTTTCGCACAACACAGCCACTTGGAAATCGTATGAAGTCGTGTGTTTATGCAGCTGAAAATGATCGAAGTTGCCTCTTTTGAAGAAAATGGGAACACGATTGTGAGCTCGAGTTTTCAACACAGAAAGTCATCGCAAAGTTCCTCGTTTAAGGCGAGTTCATCGACTAAACAAACACAGCTTAAGAAGGTATGTTTTGAATTAGCTTTTTGAATGTGTTTTCGACTTCTTCTTTCAACTAAAACTTGCTGATCAAATTTAGAGAAAAGAGCCCTTTAGAGTTAATATATTCGATCTTATCAAGGCTGTTTCCGACACTATATTAAACACGATAGTCACTACTTACCATGACAAGCCTATTTACCAGGGCAACGTTTTGGGAGAGATCTGTCTCATTGCGTTCTCATTGCCCGATGATGGGAGATGGACCTTTTTCGAGACGTTGCCCTCGATAAATATATCAAAGGGTTGTCATGTCTAGTGATGACTATTATGTCTAATACGGAGCCCTTTAAAGTTAATAGAAACTTTAACTGACAATAAAAAGCATTAAAGCAACATTGCGCACTTCCAGTTTATCGTCTTTTCAAATTATCGAGCGCTTTTTCGTCCGGCACTGTCCGGAGTAAGAATTAGACTAGAAGGTAGAACAACAATACCATTACACTTTGATGCAAGAGGCGCATTCACTACCCAAAATGGGGAACGATCTTTCTGCAACGTCATGCAAGAGTTAAAGAGTTTTCCACTGAGTAAACTTCCTCGATTTAAGGACTGTCTTCTGGCAAAGCTTTCAGTATGTTTGAAATGCCTCCGCATTTTTATCGAGATTTTGTAGTTATGAACGACTAAAAACAAGCTTTGGCTTTTAACTTTCTAGACTTCCAAGCCTCATAATTAATTCAAGTCTCTCTGCTTTGTTTGTTTTCATTGTCTATCTCTCCTTATAAGAGAAAGTCTTCTTTCGGTCGTGAGCATTGCGTCCACTGGAGGTTGCTTTTTAGAGAACGTTGAAGATTCAGATATTGAAATTGCTTCATGTGCTACATGATATTGTGTTGCACTGCATCAAACTAATGCTAAGTAAGAGTAGCATGCCTATTCAGCTTTTGCTTGTAGGTTAGCCCTCTTTGTGTCTTTGAACACGATGATTAGGAAAAATTTGCAATTGCCCCCCCCCCCCCGAAGGTATTGTCAGAGTTACAGCCAAGTGAAATTTTTTGCCTCAATGCTATAGCTATAGACGCAGGAATACATGAATTTCACTCGCTCAATCATCTACAAATGTCCAGGCGGAAAAACAAAAGAAGAATGAGAATGTGTGCTCAGTGTATACCTGTATCACAGAATACCTACTGTCAGTGTAATAGCCATCAGCAGTTTTAAGTGCATCCACTTGCTAAGCACGTACGCAATGTTACTTTAAAATTGTCTCCTTGATGGACATCGACGCACAATCCCAACAGTTAGAAAACGCTTTCTCCGTGTCTGCATCAGGACAAGTACATACGCAATGTTGCCCTTAAATTGGCTCCAAGTACTATACAACCCAAACACAAGCACTTGCTATTCACATATCTAATATTACCCCTATAATTGACTCCTATATAGAAGTACAACTTCAATTTTAGAAAACTCTTTCTCCATGTCTGCCTCAGGGCAACAATGTTAATGTTGTCCCCATTATTGGCTCCTGGATGAAAGCACAACCACAATATAAGAGAACGATTCCTCCGCGTGTACATCAGGACAGTACTTGCTAAGCAATGTTACCCAATGTTGTCCCTATTATTGGCTCCTGGATGGAGGTACAACCTCAACATAAGAAAATGCCTTCTTCATGTCTACATCAGTGCAACTGCAAAGTTTGCTGAGTGCATCGAAGTGCATACGCAGTGTTACCCCTAAATTGGATCCTGCTGGATAGAAGTACAACCCCAACATGAGAAAACGCTTTTTCCACATAGAGAGCATTAAGCATTCCTAATGTGCTCCTAAATATACCCTTACAATTGGTTGCTGGATGGGGGCTGGATTTATGGGATGCCACATCTTACTCCCAAGCGAGAGGATTGAGTGAACCCCTGAATGAACCAGAAAGGACAGGTGTCCATGAATAAAACAGTTGTAAATCTGAATAATTTACGTTTATATAGTTAACTGATTTCAATAGACCTTTAATGGTGGCAAGTTTATTGTCTGGGAAAACGTCCAGAGTTGTGACACAAAAACATGTCCGGATAAAGGTATAATGGTAAAATCAATGGTTGACCATAAACCACATGTCAGCGTCCTTTGTTGTTTTTAAGAGCTAAAAGACCGGACGGGGTTGGTTCCTATTTACGAATGCAAACTGCTGAATGAGCTTATGCGAATATAGGAATCATATGAAGGAAACAAAACAACTTTACTCTTTCCAGAGTCCATAGAAGAGAGTCCTTAGCTACTTCTATTGACTTTGCTCTTTCATGCATTTTCCCAGAGTCTTGGTGTAAAAGGGCCCCAAAAAAGTCCAGTTCTTTGGTGGTTTTACCAGGGCAAGTCTACCACAACTACTGCCTGTTAGAGCAGGGAGGTTATTTAGACTTATTAACTTGAGTCCCAGTTATCTGTCGCTCATCAGTCCGAGACTAATACCAATCCGAGGTCGCTCAAACTGGACAACTGTAGTTTGAGCGACCTAGCACTCATTTCAACAGCGATAACTACGACTCAGGTAATCAGTCTAGGGGTTATTGTTGAAGGCCTTGTAACCTATGTATCTTTTTCGGAATTCGCCGCCATTCAAGGAATTCTGGGAGTTTGAGTCTACAGTACCAAGTTTGCGATGAACAGCAGAAACATTTTCGGTACAGTACAGTACCAGGTGAAAGTGAAGGTAAAATGGTGTTTTACCGCCAGTCGCTAGGATCTCAGTAGTAGGTTAACTAATCGAGATCTCGACCCTGGCCATGACGCTACCGTGGCTGGGCTTGAACCCTGACCACACTGAGCCTCTGACACCACGAGTCAGCTGGATTACACCACGACGCCACAGCACTTTCAAGCGGCACAGCGCCACAGCGCCACAGTACCACGTACATACAGTACAACACAGTACACAAGTTAACCATTTAAAAAATTTATCCCAGCACTCGCACTCCCTATCAAGCACTACTAAATGGCGAGTATGTCAAAACATGTTTTAGCTGTTGCTTGCACTTTGAAATATTCCCAAAGACAGTTAACGTAGAACTTTCCAAACAGGTGTGGTTCATCTTTCGTTACTCCTTGTCAATGCCCTGACATCATTCCAATGCATAATTTTAAGCATGTTTTTAGAGAGAGGGTAAGGGGCGTAGATCGGGGGCAGGGCGTAGATAGGGGATGAGGGTTGAGCGACATTCAGCGTATCAACGCAAAAGAAGAGTAAAAAGAATGATTGCAAATTCAGCATACAGCACCACCTTCAATTAAGCTAAGCGTCCATGTTGAAAGGCGGGGAAGACGTGCTCCAAGTCTATTACTGAATACCCTTCTCCGGACCACCATTCCAGGTCTAAAAGTAGGGATAGTCTTTTCTCTACTGATCTAATGCATGTCTTCTGCCTGATGGTGAAAACCCTTAACTGTACCGATGATAACTTTCAACGATAACTCGCACTCGCACCCTCCACTGTACTGATGTTACACCTCTGCGCTACAGATGATAACGGGATGGAAGATCCCAGGGATAATAACCAGCCAATCCAATGTACTGATGATAACCCTTCACGATACCCCGCATCCTCCCGAGGGGCAGTTCACTCCTTGAAAGGAATCTCGTACCCCTCAGCTTGAATCGCTATTTTTTTCGTAAGAGTCCTTTTGTTTCATTGGGAATCTCGTACGCTTATTCGATGAGTGAAATGCCCTCTCATCCTACAACACTGTACGACATTGCACCCCCTCCACTGTGCTGATGATAACCCTCTCGATAACCCTCCGCTCCCCGCTGTACTGATGTTAACCCTCTCCACCATACTTCCTAGCTACTGTCCACTTCTGTGCACATCCTCAAGTTCCTGTACATCGCGTTGTACCGAGTTGACACGTTTTTTTATAAGGAAAATATTTAATAAGGAACACCTTTGTAAAGGTTGATTTCCATTTAGTGCATTTTGTCGCGGGCGCGACTTTTTAAGGATATCCTGATCGGGTTTTCTTCTCAAGTACTGTATACAAGGTCACAAACGATTTCAATTGCCAGGAGTAGGTTTGGTTTGGTACTATGCTATGACCTCATTCATTATCAAGAAATTTGCGGTGGCGGGGGCCTGGAAGAATGGCGTATGGCGTAAACGATTCGGCTGCGGCTGGTGACACATGGAGAAGTTTGGTTGCGGGGGCCGGGCTAAGCGGGGGCACGTAGGAAATTCTACCGTCATCATTCTGTAGGAATATGCGGTGTTGATCAAGAATATAGCAAGGAAAGGGTTCATGCTTAAATTGAATCCATTGATCTATTGACAGACTGAATTGAGCGACCATATTTTTTGGAAAATATTAAAACCTGTCCTGACCCTGAATGAAACAGTTGATCTGAATGAAACAGCGCAAATCCGTCTCTCATTAACCAAACAATAGAAATCCGTCATAAACAAAGAGCAATGTCAAACCAAACAATGGGAATCCTTTGTTAAACAAAGAGAAATGTCAATCAAACTTCCTTTCACGCCCAGAGTAAATAGACGTTCATCTCGTCAACAAATACGCAAAAGCGTCAGCGTCATCAATCCTGAAAATTTTAGGTTTTCAAAAAGAAAATATTCGAGGTTATTATTGGTTTATAATTTTAGACTTTTGAGGATTTTCAGAGGCGGGAATCGTATTTGTGACATGCCTTTTGTTTAGAGGAAGAGAAGCGTGAAAAATTGTTCTGAGTGATTCTGGCCGTTAACCGTAAACAATGTACAGAGCAAAAGGATACATTGAGGATGATATTAGCAGCGTGGATGAAAACAACACAGCGAATTTATTACGATCAGTGAAGGAACAGGTTAAAAAACGCCTTTATTTATTCTGTTAATCATTCAAGGTTGATTTACGTGTGGTTACATCGTTATCTAAGCCGCCGGGCCGTGAAGTTAGGTTCCCACGCATCATGGGCCTACGGTTGTTTGGAGTAGTAGCCAGATTTGAAAGTTTTAAATCTCTCAACGTGATCTAAACCGAAAGCAAAAAAGAAACAGTTCTCTATTGGAAATGCTTATCCTTTTTTTGTCTCATGTTTTAGGAAGCACAGTTCGAGAAGCTTTCTAAACAAATGGAAATGGAGCGACAGAGTGTAGCCAGACAGTTGGAGAAGGTTGGTAAAATTTTCAAAAAATATATTGGCAGTCTGTGTTTGAAAAAGGCGTGTACTTTGGATTTGTACATATGTTATAAGTTAAGAATTCCTTCGTTTAGTTATGTGTTTTGTGGTTAGAAATTAGCTGACCTTTTCTCGAAAGTTTTTAGCATATGTTGATTGTATGGATTGTAAACACAGCGGCGAGACACTTAGTTGCTGGGAAACTTTCGATAAGCGGGCCTTCGCCGATTTGTGCCGCCATTTTGCAATTTGCACATTTCAATAGAATACCCGAGACAACATTTTCACACTTCGTGCAGTTCCGAGAGAAAATTTGTAAGTTTACCTTCTTAAATTTCCTAATATGCCTAATTTTATTCAAATAAGGACTCTATATTAATTGACTACAGTAGTTTTCGCTTTCTATATAAAGGTACGATTTATGAATTGAATCGTAATGTTTGATATCAACAAAACAGGAAATTCTAATCTTATTTATCATACACAAATGAAGGGAGTTTCCGCCTAAAATTAATGCATTCAAATACCGTTGATAATTGATGGGAAAACGAAATCATGGTCATGCATTAGTTTCTTCCCACTCTTAGTCTTTACAACTCCCTTCTTACTGCAATTGGTAACACAACAGGTCAACCCACCCCAATACCAACTTGCTCTCCCTTAACATGGTCAAGTCAGAACTCCAACTCTTCCAGGTCATGTTGCCCCACGTGTTGGTCCAACTCGCCCCATCTGTCTAGTCAACTCACCCCACCATTAAGTAAATGATAGAAAACGATATAATTAAGTGAATCTATCAGTGTGAGAAAAGTGGGTTTGGGGCAGAACAGAGCCCCCAACTTTAAACATCTATGGTTTAGTTGGGACAAGTTGACTTTTGAGATGGGGTGAATTGACTTTGAACATTGGACGAGTTGACTTTGAAAGTTAAGGGCAAGTTAACCAAATAGTGGCACAAGTTGGAAATGGGGTGAGTTGGTAGTTGGGCCAGTTGACTAGAACCCCTGCATTCTTTGTATGCACCCGTACATCAGCACCCCCTTGAAGAACTGCCCTGAAAGTCCAAAAACTATGTGAATACTATTTCCAGGAATACTATAGGCTATTTGAGCATACATTTTGCTCGGGCAGTATGCCCAAAAATGTTTCCGCTGTTTATCACAATTTAGATATGTAGATATTTTATTTGATTTTTTCAGATTGACTTTATTGCTTTAACTTGGTGTAAAGTCAAGAATTCTTTCTTACATAAGTAGGGGTATCGTTTTAGCAAAATTACCCAAAGTGTTAACACAGGCATTTTTTTGAAATTTTGGGTCAAGCATCCCTAACAAATAGGATGTGACAAAATGCAAAGATGAGGTCATTGCTAGAACATGTGTATTTCTGTAACATGAATGAAATATTTGTGCAAACATGTACAAAATTATTCAGGATTAAGTGGCAGCATTTGACCAGAAATTTGTAGTGATTTGTTACCTAAGCATAAAAAACATACCAACCCATTTTTTAATACCAATTTTGCTGCAGATTTTCTAAAAAAGCTAAGGCAAACAATACACTCTTTTTTATAAGAAACTCGTTTATAAGAAACTCAGTACTGAGATCAATATTGGTTAAGAAACTTTCAGTACTCGACCCAAAATGATAAGAAACTTGCAGGTCTCAACAATCTTTAGAGTTAGAAATATAGGCTCGAGAAATGAACTTTTGTTACATGTTAAGTGTCTATTTTACAAAAAACAGCTCATGCAAACATGAATTGTATTGCTTCTTCTATTTGTCCAATGTAAGTGTCAATTACCTGTTTTGGCATTTAAAAAATTTTATTCCTAAGAAACTGCTAAGAAACTTTCAGTACCAAATTTCTCCAAAAGTTAAGAAACTTTGAGTACTGAAAAAATCTTAGTTTCTTATAAAAAAGAGTGTAAATTTTCATTTTAAATTTCATTTTTCCAGGTGAAAACAAGCTCTGACGCAGCAAGTGTTTCAAGTGTAAGGTAATGAAAATTTAGTATATTTTATTGTATAGAAGATAAACATCCTGTTTCTCTGTTAAAGGGAATAAAAACTGGGTCCCAGGGCTGAAATTGGAATGCTCATCATTTTGTTGTAAGTGGGTATGACCTTTGTAGGACAACTAAGGGGTTTTATAAAGCTCAGTGCTTTCCAGGTCAAGTAGCTGTGTCAATATCCACTAAGTGTTACTCTTCACGCCCACTACTTCAACATTAAATTCCCTGTTTGCTCTCTGAAATTTCTATGAAGTCTCTGAACAATTCATGAAGCTCTTTGCTCTTAGGCCACAACTGGTTCAAGCTTCACTCTTTTTATGTGCAAAAATCAATGCCAAAGCATATAACACTTGAGTGAAACTGTGTTTAAAACAACTTGGTTTAGATTTAGTTCAGCTGCCCTGAGCTGACCCACAGATTCAAATTTCACAGTTTCAAAAGCACTTCAACTTTCATACTAAGGCAAATTTTCTTTCCTCTAATCCTTACCAGGTTGATTTTATAGGAAGGAAAAGTTTGGAAATTAATTTTGATTTGAGCTGAACGTGAAAAATCGTCTGGCCTAGATTTTCAAACTTCTAAGAGTTAATTCCAGCATTGTAAGGATAAAGTTGTCTTAGCTCTAAGACAAACACAGGGACCCTGTCGCTATTTATGTATGAAGAATGATGTTATGCTGGTGCGCTATAAATGGCCCAGAGGATGTGCATGTGGGACTGGATTTAGCAGCCTCAAATGAAGATGGTTGGCATGACGAGATGATGATGAGTATAGTGATGATGATGATACTGATGAGGATGATGATGATGATGATGATCATAATGAGGATGATGATGATGATGATGGATGATGGATGATGGTGATGATGATGATGACAGTCATCATCCAGGCACACCAACCTGGCAAGTGTGTTTGCTGATGAAGCCATTTTGGGCTCAGCAAACTCACCTTGAACCAAAAGTTACATAGCAATCTTAATCAAAATGTAATACTTACGACCAGTGCCAGTGTTAGGACTAATTTAAGTAGACCTTTTCAGCGAGAAGGTCCTACTGATGAGCCTCGAATGGATGCAAAGCTTCACATTGGTGCATGTTTTGGTGCATATGCATATGCATGACTGACGAGCCTCTCTTTAGTTGCTGAGTCATATCTTCTTTGTATGTGCACAGTATGGCAAAGAGGCATTTTTGATTGAGAATGTTGCGAGGGGAGAGCTTGCAGACCAGGGCCACCAGAAACAGTAGTAAGATGTCATAAATCATTGCATCATCATCATCAAATACTTTTCAGTTGCTTAGCACCCCCAGTCTGACAGTTCTTCGGATGGCCTTGCAGGGCCTTGCAGACTGTCTACAAAATAGTATACTGAATATGAGGACATAGTAAATTTCCATAGGAAAGGATTAACTAGTTTCTGAAAAGGGAAATTGAAGATTTTCAAAATCAGTAAGGTTCTTTTTGTCTATGGCAATAATGATTGTTCTCCACAGACCATATTGTATTTAGTAGATTTTTTGATTGTTCAAGGCTTTCTAAAGATAAATAGAAAAGTTCTTTGCATTTTAATATTGAAGGAAAATATCTTTTGTGTTGGCTGTTTGAGGAAGGATTTGGGAGGGCTGTGTTTGTTGTAGAACGAACTGGTTGATAGTTGTTCATAGATCATAGCAATTTGCGAAAAGTCGTAAATTATTTGAGATTCTGGATGATTTATTGCTATCTTTGATATTTTACTTACATGTAAAGTTGGAAGGTAGGGCAAGCTTCATAGAATATCATAATTAATGTAAATCCCTCGGAGAAAAGTCTGTTTATGTATGCTGACCTCTATTATTGCATTTGTCTGGAATTTAGGCCTTAATCGATTTGCAGTAATTCACGACAAAAATTACAATCTAGAAATCATACATACATATGTTGTACACTTACAAATCTTAAACAATGGTCTAGCTTATTTGAATCGTTAAAGCAATTATTTTCAATTCGTGAATGAAGCAGAACCACCCTTTTCCAAGATTTGTTCGATTTGGGAGAAAAATTTAGCGTTATTTTAGGATTTTTTTATTCATCTCAAGTTTGAAAAGACGCGGACTGATCGTTTTGGAAATGTAGCTTACAAATAGAACCTCGAATTAAACCAACATTTCGCTATAATTGCAATGGAAATGAAAGACTTGTTAGGGTTGTTTGCAGGTTTGTGATTGGATTGTTGCAGAAATTAACGTTTAATTTGCTCAATGAGCTTGCATAGCTCAAAATTGAGTCTACTATAGGCTATAAGTATACCGAAAGTACCTTTTTATGACGGTGAAATAATGGTTTAAGATAATTTAAAATATTGCACAAAATTACTGGCATTGTGGATGTTTAAATATAGGCCTAGGTATTGATGCAGCTTTCTTTGAGTTTCAAAACCAATGCAGTAATAGCCCTATATTGCTTGTCACTAGATAGCGAATTTTGTTTGTGTAGGGAAATTTCGGTATGGTCATGTAGGTGGCCTGGTAGAAAACTTGTTGGAGGAGGCTGATATTGTTTTAATGTTTGTATTGTTGCAGTTTTTTTCTGAAATTGCACCTCGACCAGAGGACGACTTTACCTAATGCTCTAATAATAATTAATTATTTTCCTGACGCATTTTCAACCGCTCCCTTTATCATCTTTCTGTTTTTATTTCTAAACAATTTGTAAAGATTAAGCTCCTAAAGTGGGAGACGTATTAATTCG
The DNA here is from genome assembly GCA_014526335.1 of Chrysaora quinquecirrha. Taxonomy (NCBI): domain Eukaryota; kingdom Metazoa; phylum Cnidaria; class Scyphozoa; order Semaeostomeae; family Pelagiidae; genus Chrysaora; species Chrysaora quinquecirrha. Next base: position 5,142,810 of record JACTAT010000035.1, read on the forward strand.
ATTAGCTATTATTGTATTTATTATTGAAACGAATTTTCAAACTAGACGTGGTTTCGAAAGATTTAAACAAAAATTACGATTGTTTCGCTTCGTTAGTCCGTTTTGCAACTAAAATAATTTGTTTCTTTTGTTTTACGAAACAAAAGACTGTTTGACTTTCGCTCTTTGTTTTGACTTTCAATGTTAAAAGAAAAAACAAATGGACTCAAGTTCTGTTGACAGTTTTTCAGTGAAATCAACAAAAGTGTGAAATGTAAACGGACTGTTGTCAATTTCGTTTTTCGATTTCACACATTTTGCTGCCATTAGGCGCTGGCCAAGTGATCAAACATTGTTTGTCAAACATTTGGTATTTGGCTAACAAGCGTTGTTTGACCGTTTGACCACGTCACCAAACACTGCTTGACAAGTACAAACAAGCAGCATTTGTGATGCAATGTTTTTGAGATAGTTTGACAGGCGGTGTTTTTCGACATGGCCAAGCGGTCCACATCGCAAACTTTGTTTTTCAAACATTTCTTTAAAAACATAAGACGTTTTTAAAGTTTACCAGAAATATTACTGAGCGAATTCTGCTTGTCAAGCAATGTTTTGTAACGTTGCCAAAAGGTCCAACAATTTCTTGCAAATCAAATCCAGTGTTTGACTAAAAATGCTTGATCGTTTGCCACATCACAAACATTGCTCGTCAAACATTTATTCAAAAACATAAGACGTTTTTAAAGTTAACCAGAAACATTACTGAGCGAGTTGCTTGTCAAGCAATGTTTTGTGACGTCGCCAGAAGGTCAAACATTTCTTGCGAATCAAATCCAGTGTTTGACCGAAAATATTTGATGGTTTGGCCACATCACAAACATTGCTCGTCAAACATGTCTTTAAAAACATAAGACGTTTTTAAAGTTTACCAGAAACATTACTGAGCGAGTTATGCTTGTCGAGCAATGTTTTGTGACGTCACCAGAAGGTCCAACATTTCATGCAAATCAAATCCAGTGTTTGACCAAAAATGTTTGATCGTTTGGCCACATCACAAACATTGCTCCTCAAACATTTTTCCTTGATAAAAGTATAAAATGTTTTTGAAGTTTTCCAAAAACATCACTGAGTGATTTCTGCTTTTGCTGCTTGTAAAACAATGTTTTGTGACGTGAGCAAAAGGTTCAACATTTCTTGTAAATAAAATCCAATGTTTGACCGGAAATGTTTTATCGTTTTATCGTATAGTTATCTGGGACACTTTTTGACTTGTGAATTGCCCCTCGGAAAATTCCACGTTGTTGCTGCAAAGCGAAACTTAACAGCGAAGCAGGAATGTTGTGTTTGTAAGCGAACACCAACAACCTTATCTCCAAAGCAGCTTTTTCGTGACGTTGCAAGATAAAACAAACAATCTTATCTTGTGTTTAATTGTAATTATTTATTTGTTTTGATTATTTCAGTGACACGGATGATTCTTTTGTTTGGAGAGCTCACGCAGGAGGAGACATAGACAGTGACAACGAAAGTCATAATTCATCAGCGTTAGTTGATTCTTGCTTGTATGTACTGATATTTTGTATGCTCTTCATCCCCGATTCATTTTCTTCGTTAATTGCGCAACCGACTCAAAGATAAGGGTTCGTCAGTCTTTCTCCGTTTGGAGAGAAACTGTGGACATACAGTCCTCGGCCAGGATAGACCTCACATAGCTGGACTGTCGTCCCCAGGGTGAACAAGACTATGTAAAATCTCTGCTGTCCATACTCGATTGAGCGAAAATTTGTTGAAGGTTGGGAATTAAAGGAATTACGTTTTAAGCCTGGGGACGAGTTTGCCTTAAGACCTGTTCACACCAGACTTATTACATTCGCAGTAGTCTACGCTCCTCCACACCCTAAACCCCACCCAACTACTCTGAGGAAACAGCAATTATGTTGTTCTAGTTGTTAGTACCTGATTCCGAAAGATTGGGAGGAATTTAATAAGTCTATGTTCAGACTTCAAAAACTAGCCTGGACTCGGCCTAGTTTTATGAAAACCTGGGCCTGGCACAATCTTGCTTGAAAGCGTAAAACTTTGTCTTGGTCCGCGATACACGCTTTTTTTATAAACCTACATGTAGAAGGCCCAAAAATTTAAAGAACTTATACTACTAAAGAGAAAATCAATAAGGAACTTTTCAATGTTGAATGCTTTTATCACTGCAAATAATCAAGAATTAGAAAGCCGGTTCCATTCATTTGCATCGAAAATCACTTCAATTGGCTGGGACCAGGATTGTCGAATTTTTTATGACGGCGAATAATTAATAATTTGCCTTTTGTCTTCGAAAGAATCTCGCGTTTTCAAAATTGCCTCGTAGAAACTAGGCCATTAAAGCTGTGCTATCACTATAACATAGTCAGGAAGCCTTATCAGAGGATGAACCCGTCCTTCGCCCTACCACTGCATCACATAATGCGCTTGCAGTCACAAGTCTTCAAACTTTTAATGCCCTTTCATTAACGTTATGTTTCCAATGGGCCAGAAATTCTTAAATAAGTTCTAGTTTCTAACGTATAAAGTTGTCATTTAATTTTTGGTAACCCTTGGATATTTTTTCTTTAGGAGAGTTTTAGAGGAACGTGGAATGTCACAACCGGGGTGAGTTGACTAATATCTTTGAGCCTAAACTTGACCAAGTTTTATTATGACATTGGTCTAGCGTGTACACGTTTTTTCCATAAGAAACCGCTTTATAAGAAACCCACTAGTAAGATTTTTGGCAAATTACAATAGATTATTTTGTTCTTTTGTTTCTTAAAACAATAGAAAACAATAGAAAATTTAAGAAGGTTTTACTACTGAGCCCGAAGTTTTCGTTTGCGCGTGAAACTGTACCGAGCCTTTTCTTGTCTTTTCCAAAGCCGAGTCTTGCCAGGTCGAGCCAAGCCGAACCGAGCCGAGCCGAGTCAGGCCGAGCCTAGAACAGGACTAATGCTTATTATATCATATCAACGGAACCTCAAAATGTCTAGGTACGGCCTCGTGTGTTTGGGATGAGTGAATACAAGTCTAAAGGACGCTTTGCTATGGCAAATATTGTCTTTGAGAAATTTTCCTTACAAAGAATTAAATTTTCGTCGACGCAAATATTTTCCTATTTCTCAAATTATAAAGTTTTCTTAAGAACCTGCCTGTCATTGAGTTGTCAGTACGGCCACAACCAGATGTTTGAGAAACATTTCCTGAGGTTAAATAATCTCATTTTATTAAATGATTTAAATACCTTTTCCTTTGTATATTATGTTTCTCACACACCTGTAGGGAGGATTAGTGAGAAAGTTCTAAAGTTAATGTTTATTTAAACGTTCCTCGACGTTTTGTTTATGTTTAAGCAATTTTTGTTCCTTGATAGCTGTTTGCTATTTGTATAGCTACAGTGAGATTTCGCTTTGAAAGGTCAGACATCGGAGGGTTAGGCTTGACATGCTGATACGTTATGGTCTATGGTTGTAGAAGTGGTAGTAGATCAACTTTAGGTGCCTCGATTTCACGCAGTAGTAACGTATTTAATGAAGCAATTATCTTGCTAGAACTTAGTTGAAATTGCTGATGCGTTGTAGACTATTCCTGTTTTAACAGATCCACTTTTGTAGCCTCGATTCCACGCAGTAGTAATCTATTCAATGAAGCTTTTACCTTTTAGAGCTTTCTTTCAAGTGCTGATATGTTATAGTCTGTGGCTATAGTAGCAGATCCATTATTCTAACCTCGATTCCACTTGTTTGGAGTTCAATGAACCTATTATCTTGCTAGAACGTAGTTGAAATTGCTGATACGTTGTAGTCTATGGTTGTACTAGTGGTAGTAGATCCTGTAGCCTCGATTCCACCTGCTTGGAACCTATTCATTGAATGCTATTATCTTGCTAGAACTAAGTTGAAATTGCTGATAGGTTATAGTCTATTCCTGTATTAGTAGATCCACTTTTGTAGCCTCGATTCCACGCATTAGGAAGCTATTCAGTAAGTCTATTTTCTTGCTAGAGCTTTCTTTCAAGTGCTGATATGTTATAGTCGATGGCTATAGTAGCAGATCCATTATTGTAGCCTCGATCCCAACCATTAGGAGCCTATTCAGTAAAGCTATTTGCTTGCTAGAACTTAATTGAAAATGCTGATACGTTGCAGTCTATTTCTGTAGTCGTTCATCCACTTTTGTAGCTTCAATTTCACCTATGAGTAACCTATTAAAGGAATCGATTACCTTATCTTCGATAGAATTTTATAATTTTCTTAAAGTAACTTTGAAGCTCCTGCTGCTTGTCGAGCCTGTTTTTCTGTATATCTGGAAAGGTTGATCGTTCTTGGGCCTATCAACGTTTTCCCTGAAGCACTTTATACACTCCTTTATTTCAGGACCGTTCAGTTTTGCTGGAGGCTGGCTGTTCCTATATTCAATATGCCTATAGTCTCTTACTCGTACTGTTTCTGATGGCTTTCTTCCTTTTATTGGATAATGTTTTGAGATTTTGGCTGAAAACATTAAGTTTTTCTTCATATATGTCAATGAGAATCTTCGATTGTTTTCGTATGACATTCCTTTAACTGTGATATCTTTAAAATGAAGCCTGTATTGCGGTATATGACCTTTTGATCAATTTTATCTGGGCTTTTTTCTTCTTTGTTCACCAATTTTTGTTTGATCTCTACCGAATCTTCATACATTCTTACAATTGTATACACTGTCCTCGCCCTTGCTTAAGCCTCGCCTAGTTACTGGATAGAGAGAAAATTAGTCATGTTTGTTAGCCATAGACCATTCTAAAAGGATGTACTTAAAATAGGCTTAGTGTCAAGCTAGCTTTGATGAATACTTAACAGCGAAAGAGAATAGGCTATTAGTCCGAATACTGTCTGGAAAGTTGCTGTTCATTATAGTGCCACCCCTTGCTTTTGTTGAGTTGATGTGAGTCTGTCATTCCTAGAAAAATTATCCAGGGGGTTGGTGGGTCGGATTTATTGATGTTCATTTGCTACTTTGTTTTGTTAGCTACGTAGGTATCTTTAGCCCTTGTTTTGTTGGACTAATACTGGATTGTTAGTGCCAGGAAAAATTGACAGGGGGTTGACAAATGTGTGTGTTACTACTGTGAATCCTCTATTTAATACCCTTGTTCTTTTTGACGCTTCTTATTCGACGCCCACAATTTCAGATGAGTGAAATATACGTCATTTCAGCTGAGTGGAGTGCCTTGGAGTCTGGGGTTTTAGGGGGCGTCGACCAGAACATAAAGGATTTTTAATTTACATGAGGATAAAACGGCATAAAAATAAAATTCTTTGAACGTATGGCCATATAGTTGCGTGCAATACACGAAATAGACGCCTCCTCTCTTAAACGCCGCTCTGGAGAGCAAGAATTTCATTAACGCTCTGGGCGTTAATTTATTATCTTCCCGATTTCTGCTCTTTTGTAAAAATGTTGGGCCTTGTCCTTAGCGACTATGATTTCTCACTGACCACTCAGTCTTGTCTTTAATCGAAGCACTGCTCCTTTGGGAGCAAGAATTCCATAAACGCTCTGGGCGTTAAATAGTGAATTTAGCGATCTCAGTTCTTTGTTTTGTTACGCGGCTGTCATTGTTGTTTTGTCAAGATATTGGGCCTTGTCCTGGCGACTATGATTTCTCAATGGTGGCTCAGCATTAACCAGAAGTTTTATATTAAGCACTCCCCCTTTTGGGAGCAACAATGACTGCCAGAATTTGTTGGAACACCCATCATATTTCTAGCCTTTTTCCCATGAAAGAGTGTTTACAATTCCAAGCACAACTCACGGACTCAATCCCCCCTCCCCCTGAAAAGGGGAGATGTGGCGTTGAGTAGGAAATTCAATCTGGCGTTCCAAGTATTCTGGCAGGCATTGAAGAATTCCATTAACGCTCTGGGCGTTAAATAGTGAATTTAGCGATCTCAGTTCTTTGTTTTGTTACGCGGCTGTAATTGTTATTTTGTCAACATATTGGGCCTTGTCCTAGCGACTATGATTTCTCAATGGTGGCTCAGCATTAACTAAAAGTCTTTAATCCCACCGTGGTTTCCATTGTGTGTTATTATTCGTCAATGTTAGTAGCGCACACCCAGACTCTGTTTGACTTGCAGTGACAAACTGAATGTTGTTCTCTCGGATGATTCAAATCTAACAACATATTCTTAGCAGACTTTGGTTTGTGGCTTTTGCCAATGTTTATCATCTGAAAAATATGGTCGACAGCGAACTCGGATAATTTGTGTTTCCTCAGAGAGGAGAAATTAAGAAGCTGCTAGAGTTATATACTTCGAAAATATCGATTATGTTTTGGCAGACACAGTAGTCAGAGTGCTGGGAGTTCTGGATAATGTTTTCAAGCGAAGTTTTGGATAATGTTTTCAAGCGAAGTTGTGGATTATACTTTTAGCAGCAGATTGTCTCTGATCAAATAGTGCTCCCTTGCAAAGTTATCGCGAGTTCTCTTTAATTAAGAGCGAAAAGTCCGAAACTTAAGGTAACATGCAACTGATCTTCATGCCTTTTCTCCGTGAAATAATTAGGTAGTTTTCACTGTCTTATTGTTGCAAGATTTTGCGTTTTTAGGCCGACTTTTTAGATCATTCTCATTTGAGTCAGTTTGGATGTGTATGCTCTCAGCTTTTTGTGGATTATTGTGCTTGAAATGGTTATTATAAGGTGATGATTTGTGTGGTAATAATGCTGATGCGGATGATTATGTTGATGAGGTTGATTATAACATTGATGATAGTGATAAGATTATTACAAAGATTATTAGTGCTATTAGACTGTATGTTTGCGATTAATCATTAAGATTGCTTTGATGACATTAATGACACCTTTAGCGATGATGATGATGGTGAGGATGATCACGATTATTATTATCAGATAATTGTGGTGTTCTTTTTTGTTGTTGTTGTCGGCGTTTTGTTGATCATTCTGATATGATTATGATGATGATGATGATTATGATGATGATCATCATCTGGATAATGATAATGACGATAACAATAGTTATTAATGATTGCTATTGATGATGATAGTGATGGTCATAATGATGATGATGATGATAGTATTCACCATTATGATTAGGATATGATAGTGATCATGATTATAATAATGATCCTCATGATCATTCTGATCATTTTTACGATGATTGTTGGTGATGATGATGATGATGATGATGATGATTATGATGATGATGATGATGATGATGATGATGATGATGATGATGATGATGATGACTGTCATTAATCATGAGGGACAACAGAAAGATGAAATAGCAAATTAATTCGAAATTCAGTTTCATTAATAACTAGACATCCTCTCTCACTGAGAAGATAATCTGCTTGAATTAAAACCGTCTGAGACGGACAGAATCGGCCAAAGATTAATCCCCTCGCTACACCTTCAATCCAATTTTCTGCTAGCGAAATCTGTTAAAGTGATCATCATCCTGACGTTGGACTGCGCACGATCATTAATTTGTTTTCGAAAACTACCATGCAGCAGCTAATACATTCTTGTTCAGTCTAGTTTAAATTGCCCAGAAATCTTTGCCTGTATACGCTTTTTATTTATGAAGTACCTAGCTCAATGACAAGTTCCAGAAGTTCCTTACACTCTTTTTTTATAAGAACACGAGCCTGGATTTTGCCCAGATTTTTAGAACAAATTAAGAACAAGATGAGTCTGGCCTTTTCAAAAGCCCTAAGAATATCAGCTGAATATGTAAGCAAGACAGTCAGAATGAACGTAAAAAGGAAGCAAACAGTGAATTAGACAAGAATGCTGCATTTTCACACAAACCTAGCACCACCCAAGATATTCATTGAAAAATATAGATATCTTAGTAACCAAGGAACTTAGAACAGATTAAGAACATTTCAGGCTCAAAAACGGCAAAAATTTAAGAACAGCCAGCCTCGATCAAAATTCCCTGGTTCTTATAAAAAAAAGAGTGTATTTTCGGACCTCTTTTGGTTCAATCGTAGTACCAAAAGTTCCTTAATGATAGAATAGCTCCTTAATTTCAACTGCATAATGGCCTCGCTGTTATAAGACGAACTACTCTAAGGGTAAGCTGGAAACTACTCAAGGAAATATTTGATACATGCATTACATATAATCTATATACGAGTTTTGACAGCAAATGTATGGAAACGGCTTTCTAATTCTTTATTGTTTGCATCGATAAAAATATTAAAAATTGAAAAGTTCTAGCGATTTAATCATTGGTAGGAAAAGTTCTTTAAATATTTCGACCTTCTACATATAGGTCCTTCATAAAGTGGTTCGTTATAAAAAAAGCGTGTATAGGGCCAACTGTTGAACCTACAATAATGGGAACCTCAATACAATGAACACCTCCCAACAGTAGCCTTTTAAAATTTGTCTCACAGTTGTTCGTTATATGGAGATCTTAATGTATATCACATCGTTCCACAAAATCTAGCTTGTCTTACTCAGCATTCTTTCTTGCATTTCAGAGAACGCAACATGTCCTCCTCGAGTGCAACAGGTGAGACCTTAGAACTTAAATCTTACGATTTGACTCGAGGTCATTTTTATTTAATACCATAAAAGTTTTGGTCTTCAGATTTACCGAGCTCTGTCTCGAAAATGTCATTGAAGAGACGCTTGCGATCGCAAACGCTTTTTCACGTGGTGAATGCAGCCGAAATTCCTCCTTTTGGGGCCTGCTTAAATGCCTAGATTACAATGGGGAAGCATAAAAAATGACTTATGATGCTCACCTTTAATTAATTTCAATTACAATAATCTAGGTATATGTTCAAATTGGCCTTCAGTTATTGTACTTGTTAAATCTTCACTTGACTGCCAGGTCCAAGCCCCTCGTCTTGTTTGCAAGCCCGACAGATATATTCGCCGCTGAGGGCAATAGAATACAAACAGTGGGCACTGCACGACATACGAATCATTGGTCCTGCCAAATGTAAAGTCTACTGCCGAGTATAATATAGAAGGTGCTGTGGCGTCGTGGTGTAATCCAGTGTGGTGAGGGCTCGAGCCCAGCCATGGTAGCCTCACAGCCAGGGTCGAGGTCTCGATAAGTTAACCTACTACTGAGATCTAGCGACTGGCGCTAAAACGCCATTTCACCTTTCACCTATTGCCGTGGCAGAATATTGCATGACGTCCAAGCTAAGCCTAACTAGACTTATTACATGAGTCCAACTCTCCGCAAACAGCAACATCAGCAACAACAAACCTACAGCTGTTTGCTCGAAGTAGTTTCAGCGTCCAGCATAGACTCAATCTCATGTAATAAGTCTAATAAGATAAAAGAACGAGCAGGAATGAAAATGAACCGCGTACGTCTACACTTCACGGCTTCAATACGCAAGCGACATTAGTTTTTGGTTGATCTTGTTTGTTGAGTATTTCAAAGGTTTAGCTAAGCCTATAGAATTTGACTCAACGACAAAACATCTGCTCCCTTTTGAGTTTGTTTATTATTTGTTTATTTGTTTGTTTGTTTGTTTGTTTATTTGTTTGTTTGTTTCGCAGTTACGTGCTTCTTAGCTTCTGAAAATATTTCAGCAACCAGATGATTTTTCAAAATTAACTTGCCATTTCTGTTTGTTTTTTTCTTCAGAGAATCGATATGTCAAGACAACAACAACAAGACGAGTTGTGCAGAATCAGAGTTACCAGACGACAAATGGAATCGATGATTTACCCCCTGGTATGATGATCAAGAACTCGACCCCCGTCCAGCGATCAGACTCAAGAAGCTCACAGGGATCTGCATATCAAAATGGACCCAGAATGAATGACTCATTTTCCACAGGTGATTTATTCATGTGTTACGTAATCAAAGCCATAACCATTGGATAGGATTAGGATCTGGCAAAAATAACTGGGACTCTAACAAAAACTCTCGATTTTGTGAGTGTTTTGACTGATTACCTGAGTCCTGGTTATCGCTCATGAAATGAAGGCTAATACTTAATTGTTCGCGCGCTCTATCACTCAGTCTAGGTTGATCGCGCAAACGTAGTTTTATACGTCCATGAGTTCAATTCAAAAGCGATACATACGACTCAGGTAATAGGTCTAGTAGGTGTCTATTAATATAGCACCTTTTTTATCGCAACCCTCCCCCCACCCCGAAGACTTAGGGTGTTTAACATGTAAACTTGATTCAACTTGGAATTAATGTCGCTTACTACTCACTCAACAGTGATTTCAGGGGTGAAGGGGCTGCATATCAGTCTGACAGTCACGTTGTAAAGATTGAAGAATTTGCAAATTTTCTACTGCCTCCACACTACTGGATTTATTTCTGCGTAGCCAAGCAAGAGGCCTGAGTTATAATCCAGTGATGGTTGAAGCCATCTGACGCCCTCGCGCTGCAGGTCAGCTTTCCATCCCTCCGTGGGGAGGTAAACAAGTACCAGATATTCTGAGGAAGCTCCTGAGCTGCCCACGATGTGGTTTGCTCCTTAGGCCCTGGCCAAACGGTCAAACATTGTTGTTCCAACATTTTAAATTTGCTTTACAATAAATGTCCACGTCAAAAAACATTGCTCGACAAACAAAAGTAACAAAATTTGTGGCGTCATGTTTTTGAAAAAGTTCAAAAACATTTTTTGCTTGACGGAAACGAAAATGTTGGCAGAGCAATTTCTTTGGACTTGGCAAAACGGGCAAACATTTTGCTCGACAAGCAAATCTCATATGTTGGACCAACAATGTTTGATCGTTTGGCCAGGGCCTTAGATTGCTTTGTGGCCAAGGGTGCCGCTCACGACCGGGCCTGTGGGCAGCACAATATCCTCTTGTAGCACGGAAAGTGAGAGTTTTGTTTAGACTGAAACTTTAGCCCGGTTCCGAATAGGTCTTTGGGTCGTTAAGTTCGCTAGGGCCGTCGAGAAAGTCTTAAAAGAGTCAATCGACTGCAGGTTCACAATAGGTCTTTCGAGTCTTTTAAGCTAGAATTGTGTTTCAGATTCAGATCAATTTCAGATCACTTGATTATGCTCTATAGCAGCTTTTTTCTTCATTAACTATTTGAACTTCAGACCTTGCTGAGGCCTTGCACGATTGCTGTATCTCCCATCAAAGAAATAACATACTTTTTTGTTGACGATGCTGTGGTTCGTGGTATCAGAGGCTCTGCCAGTTCGGGGTTCAGGCCCCAGATACCGTCACAGCCGCAGCCAGGTTCAAGGTCTCGATTAGTTAACCAGCTACTGAGATCTTAGCGACCGGTGCTAAGTACACCATTTCACCTTCACCTTCATCTCCTCAAGAACAATGTGGTTTGTACGAATAAGTAACAGAATAACAACATATTTCCCATCGTGCTCCCAAATGACTCCATTTATATTTACAGTTAGAAAATAAAGTAAGTTTGTACGAATTTGTTGTAAAAATTAGTACTCGAAAATATTTAACAACAAGGAACAGAATAAGGAACTTTCAGCCTCCGCCGAAGCATATTTAGCATTAGTCGACAAATACGAATCATAGTTAATTTCAAGACTGTGGTCATTGTTATTATATACATACGTTTTCTCTTGCAGGTGATAGATTAGTGAGGACACCCTCAAACACCAGCTCACTATCACAAAAAGTGGACGTGGTGACCCGTACACCTCATCCCACTCTACAGTAGTGACTAGCGTGACAAGCGACGGTGCTCTGGTCACAACATACACAACTCGCACAACGACTATACAAGAAGAACCGTCAAGGGTCACTAAGCAGTATATTGTACGAACCTCAGATTCAGTATCAGGTCCTGAAATCGAGACTGGCATGCAAGGGAGGTCGTACAGTGCCTCGAAAGTAACAAGGCATCATTCGAGTACTTCTTCAAGCACTCTGCCAAGAGACACAGCAAGAGTGGAACTACCAAAGCCGACTGGACCAGCAACTTTGCCGAGGGATTATAGACCAGTTGGGACGTCAACGCCAGAATTTTTCGAAGAAGAAAAAGTTAATGCTGATGGTGGGTTAAGGTTTTTTATATCTAGTGTGGCACATTTGCAAAAATTAAGGAGTTCAAGGAATTATCTAGGCTCAGATAAGAAACTAAGAATCACTTTTCTCAGGAGAAAGGTGGTTTGTACGAATAAGTAACAGAATAGCAAAATATTTCCCATTATAGTTCCCCAAAAGACTCAATTTAAATTAACAGTTAGAAAATGAAGCAAGTTTATATGAATTTGCTGTAAAAATTAGCACTAAAAATTATTTCACGACAAGGAACAGAATAAGGAACTTTCAGCCTCATTTTATTGAAAATTATGGAACTCAAGCCTCAACTCAGACCAAAGGTTTCTTATAAAAACGGTGTACGCCTATACGGGCCTAACGCGGATATTGTAAACCTCTAAAAGTCTTCAAATCATTTCAAATAATTAACTGGCTGCTAGCTGGACGAAATCATCCAGAATGTTTAACCTGCACTGTCGATGATGATCCTGATTTTGTTTCACTAGAAACACGGAAGTTTAGTTTTCATGAATGCTGTTTTCCTTTCTATCCAATATATTTACTTTTTCTTTTCCTGGTAAATTTTGTTTCCTTGTTGGCACTAAGCGTTAATCGCCCCAGCATCATCATTGTTGCCAAGTCACCGTCGTCATCGTCATCATCATCATCACCATCGTCCTCATCATCATCATCATCTTCATTATCATCACTCGTTATCTTCGTGATCATCTTCAACAAAATCACGATTTTTGCCACCATTTTCGTCTTCCTAATCGTCGTTATTGTCCTGATAATTATGATCCTAATCGTCATCGTTGTGATCATCGTCATCAACAACATGATCATAACTAGCCATGATCGTCGCTTTTATCGTAATCATCCTGATCATTATGATTATCATAATCATCATGATCATTATGATTATTTTAATCATCATCTTCGTCGTCCTCACCTTCATCGTGATCTTCATCGTCTTCATAACCACCATCATCATCATCGTCATCATCATCGTTGTCATCGTCATCAACACCACCATCATCACCATCACCACCATTATCATCATTATCATCATCATCATCATCATCATCATCATCATCATCATAATCGTTGTTTTTGAATTATCATTTCTATGGTAATAATCATTGCCATCATCATCATCATCATCATAATAATCATCACCATTATCATGATTGCCCTTGTCATTTCCATCATCATGGTCATCAGCAGCATCATTAGTTTTCTTTACGTCGTTTTCAAAGTTGGAGTTCATTTTAGTCATAAAGTTGAAATGTAACTATCAAAAATATAACTTCAATATATTGCGTGACTTATATTACTTAATTAATATTTTGCAGGCTCTGTGACTAAAGTAAAGAAAGTCGTTTCAACGACGACACATATGATGGAGAACGATGAACCAGTCGTGGAGGTGACGATTAGTCCATTCGAAATGCGTGAAAATAAACAGACGACTCGAACAACGACTACTAAAACAACAAGCAGGACAACTCACGATTCTTCTTTGGATGAGTCTGTTTTGGAGAGAGAGCCTAGATCACCTAGAAGCCCTAATGGTTATCTGATTGAAGAGGAAGTTACTACAACAAGTCAGACATCGACTGGAAAAGGTAGGGGGGTCTAATTTCTATGTTCTATTTTTATAACAAGCTTGTACTTTTAATTTTCGATCGTTCATGCACGCGCAGTGTAGGGGAATAGACTTCCTCGTCTCTGAAATTGACCTGTCTTGGGCATTGAACTCAATGGTCTTGGGCGACTTTTAGTAATTTTTCGATTAAGCGCACTGTTTGCTCTAATTCTTTTTCCCGATATCGCAGGGGGGCTTATTCGGGGGGAGGTGTGCTTAATCGAGGGACTGCAGTACGAAACTTGAATATATTCAGAATAGGAGTTGTTTTATAAAAGTTTAAATTCTATAGGGATCTATTTAAATATCATAATTGTTCAGTTAGGGGATTAGCGCTACACCATTTTGACTTCACAATGCAGTTGTTCAGTAGTTGAACTTTCATTAGTAATATTTGAAGCCCCTTTATCGCATTTTATTACCAGTAGGCTGGAAACTTAAAATTTTTCGAGACAGGCCTAAATTTTAATCGCTTCATGAACTGGCCATAAAAGCCTTGAAATCTGAAAATAGTCGCTTCAGGGATACCGAAAAACTGGTAGATTGAAACCATTGATTTGATCTTTTGTTGAAAGAATTTCCCAAGTTTTTAATCAATTTCGTACTTCCTTATCATTTCTATACCAAAAATAACACCATGTGTTTTAGACACTGATTTGCCTTTTCCGCGTGAAGTCATTCATTACGTCACTTCTTTCATGTAAAAGCATATTTTACCGCTTTAAAGAAGCAGACACAAGAAACTGTAGCCTAAAAAAGTCCGTGAATTATAAGGTAAAACAATGGTGTATTATTTTCAAACAATAGGCTTCGTGGATGAAGTTGTGTTGTTTCATAAAAGCGGGAACATACTGTACTCTGAAGAAACCCTGTACACGTTTTTTTTCTTAGAAGAACGACCTTTATAAGAAACACCAGGCTAGAATTTGGGTCAGAATATTTTGCTATTTCCAAAACTATTTGAGACAAACACAAGAAAGGTTCACCAGCGTGAAGCCCTTGCCTGAAAATGCATTTCAAACACGTTTTTGAGAAGGATAGGGGTAAGAAATCACTTTAAAGTAAGAAACAGGCAGGCTGAAATCGAAGCCAAGTGTTCTTATAAGAAAAAAAAACGTGTATAGCGCGGTGAAAAATTAGTACAAAATAAAACTATTGTGTCTTCACATCGTTTTGCAGTGTTTCTCATGGAAGTCGTAGGGAGTAAATAAAATTAGAATGCCCTCGTCCATAATACTGGTATTCTTTTTATCGGAATGCGGATGTTTTCATGTGATTATCTCATTAGAAAAGTTGTTATATTCAAATCTCTCGATTAACATATTGATACAGTAAAGCTTAGCTACATCTTGGATACAGTAACTCCGTCGACCAACCATCACGCTGCTCAGGATTGCTGATCTGAGCAAATCAGGGATTTAGTTTCTTAGCCTTTAGTCTGTCGAGTTTTGTTTTCATCTGAAGTTTTTGATATGTGAAATTTGCTGATTTGGCAAAGGATGCAAGCACAGGACTTGTTGTTTTGTATTAGTGAACCTGTTTTATAGCATAGTTTGTGAGAGCGTAATATCTGGACGGGCCAGTGAAATATGTAGTCATGTTTATGCAGCAGAACACTAAGCAGTTCATGTTGTCTTAAAATGGCTGGCAAAACAAGGCCTAGCGATCATTGTTGTGTTGATCGGTAAATGATACAAGCACAGGACTTTGTTTTTTGTAGCTATATTAGGGGACCTGTTTTATAGCAAGGTTTGCTAAATGAGACCTTTATATCTGGACAAGTTAGTGAAATATGTTGCCTTAAAATGGCTTGCAAAGCAAGGCCTAGCGATCAACAAGCGGTAGATTGCTACATTCCTTTCGACGCATTCAAATTATTGGAAGTTTTCAGTTCTTCTGGCCTGTCTACACGTTGGAAACTCTCGAGCTGGAATGGAATCACCTCGCTGTTAGTCGTTTGGGGTTCGAAAAGCATGTTAAGAAGAATCAAAGCAGACCTATCCTCTCTAGAAAGAGAAGTAACCGTGGAAAAAAGACATTGACGTTAAGAAAGCGTAGTAGCAGAGAGAGACTCAGAGATCTTGAGTTGAATTTAGGGAGAAACCCGGCGAATAATAGAAATGGCTCGACTACAAGCTATAGTCAGTTCTCTAGTGATGACATGTTTTCTTTTGGGATTGGTAGTAGAACCGGTAAGATAAATGAAGCTATTTCATGGACATGAAAATATGAAAGTTGTAGGAGGTCTAATCGTGGATTGGTTGTCAGGACGGCTTGATTCCTTTTACTGTGCTTACCAATACATTTAGAAAGCTGGATGGCTGGAACTTTAGCCAGAGTTTTTATGTATGATAACCATCTCAAAGTTTTTAGCAGCAAAACTTTGCGTCGAATTATTGCCTCCGTTTCTGATTGGTAAACGGCAAGGAAAGAAACGAAGTATTTTTTTATATCAGGAGGATGGAACTACAAGGGATAAATAGAAACGCCAAAACTGTTCCTATTTTCCTATAGAAATGCAAGGAAAACAAAAGTTGGTGGTAAATATTCCTGGGAAGGGGGGAAACTGCAATATTTCAAAGGAAGAAGGGAGAAATAATGCAATTTTTGAGGGAGAAAGGAAATCTCGTGAATATGGAATGGAATACCTAATAGTATACAAGGGCCTTGAAGACATTATTTATTTGTGCTTTAATATCTCTCCTCTTGCCTTTTAGGAGATCGCTCTGACGGCCGCGTATCCGCAACAGATGCTTACAACAGAGAAAGCAGCCTGACAGAAGACGTGATGGTTCGTTCCTCTACCTCGCGGGGAAGCTCAAGATCGACCGGTTCGAAGACCCCGACGGATCGCCCCCTGCCTATGGTTATGGGGCTTCTGCATCGGCAACCGCAAGCAGCAGTAATAAAGGATTTGTTGTCGAGGAAACCGTCACTACTGATACGACGACTAACGTTGAAAGTATGGTTGACGGCGGTGGCTACGGTGCTGGAGGTGGGTACGGCGCCGCTGGTGGAGTGATGTCGGAAACAAGCATATCGGCGACGGCAACCGGAGCTGCTAATGCCAGCTATGAAGAGGATGGTATGTGTTGATTTGTTTGTTGCTTTGTAGCGATTTGATTATGCTCTGCAATAGATTGATTTTGTTCACGGCAAAACGTGTAGTAAAAGGAAAGGGCCTATTGCTTCGGCACTTGTTCGAATATTGCTGAGATGATTTTTTGGAACATTTTATAGAAATTTCAGGCTAAGAGTAGATTTTATTTCTAACTGGAAACAACGCATCTGACAATTGGTACATGCAGGCATTCAATATCCATACACTTACAAGTTTACCTCCCCCTAGGCTAGATGACCCGCATTTTAGCCTTCGTCCAATGAATTGTTTCTGATCAACTCACCACATCAACACATTGCAGGTCAAGTCGCCATTGTGCTGTGGTCAACTCGCCGCATATTGCTGGTAAACCTGACACAAAGCAATCCTGAAATTATGGCGGTAACAAAAGTGGTACCCCAAGATTTATTTTAGCAGGAAAACCCGTACCCCAAAATTCATTTTCCATCCTAAAAAGGGTACCCCAAAAATGGCACACCCCGTACCACTACATACAAGAGTTACCCACGGGTTTTGCCGAGGCTGCTTGACCAGATATGTGGCGTGTTTACGTTGTCTAGTAGACCTGCTACCCAAATTATTATTATTATTATTGCAAGGTTTAAAGATATATTATCTTAAGGATTAACACAAAGATGTCTATCCCTCGAAAAAGATTCAATTTTGATCATGTCAGCTAAAGAGTTACTATCAGCTTTTCTCATTGCCGTATAACCAGAAAGTTGAGGCTCGTCAGGAATTTTAGACAGAAAATCTATGCCTTTCTTGAAAACATCCAGTGATACCCCCACTCAAGTCCCTAAGATGTTTGGGTAGTAAGTAAAACACCTTTGGACCCTGGATGCAGAAACTTTCTTCTATTAGCGAACATATCTTATGTTGTCCAACAATTCTTCTGATCTTACAGTTCCTGCCATGTCGAGTATGGTTGTATGATTATAATAATGTAATAATTATGTTTTTCCGTTGTTTCAGCAATCTCTATTTTTAATGTAACATTTGTAATAAAAGTTTTCTTTTTTCCAGAAAAGAAGCACAAGCAAGAATACGAGATTGATCTGTTGGATTTGAAGATGTTTCTTGAGACTGAAGATCTCGCTTTGCAAGCGAATTCTGCTGGTTATATTCAACACTTGTGTTATAATGATGAGAATATCAAAATTAAAATCCGGTAAGCCATACACTAAGTACAGTTGTTACCTCCCCCTGATAAGAAACAATAATTATGGATACAGCATCATTCCTTTGGTTCTTCCTATAAATTGTCGTATTGTTCAAAAACAACGAACCATTGTTTTATTTGTCGCTTGCTAAATAAAATTGTCAGTTCAGTTTAGTTGTGTTTCCACTAACTGCAAACTGACAAAAATTACTAGGAAATTGGAAGTCAAAATGAATACAGCGTTTTAGGAGCAATTTTCATGCGTGGGACTGCATAGGGACGAAGGTTCCTAAAAAGCTAACTCTGTTCGTTGAGAGAGCCCAATTAATTAACCTCTACTCTGGCCAAACGATCAAACATTGTTTGTCAAACATTTCAAACTTGCTTGTCAAACACAATGTTTCATTGTTTGGCCGCATCATAAAACATTACTCTTCAGACATCATTTGCTTGATACAAGCATTAAACGTTTGAAGTCATTCTGTGAAGTGTGTTGCAGTCAAGTCATTTCAATTCAAACTTTTAAACAGAACTCAAAATTCCTGAATGTTCCAGCCCTAGAGATCAATAAGATTTTATCCTATAAGATTTTAACCAGTTCATAAAGTTTTTGTCTACAATCCTTGCCAAAATAGTTGGAACGCACCATAATTTCCCATACTTTCTCCGCTCGGGGGAAATAGGAAAGAGGGGAGACGCAGGACCGTGAAATTGAGATAGCACTTGTTGCTCAGTTTCTTATGCTGTAATTATGAAATTTTTCCCCGTTCCGACTATTTTTGGCAGGGATTGTAGCATGTATGATCACCAAAGCAGCCGAAAAGTCCACGATTTAAATTTGAAGACATTTTACAGACCCTTTACACTGTGAAATCCTTGTATGCAAGTTACCTGCAAGTAGTTACCAATGTAAACCGCCCTTTGTAGAATGTCTCCCAGCTGTTTTCTCTGCTAATGGAGTATTGTCTCTCAGGGAGCTGGATATTATCCCCATTCTCGTACGATTGCTGTCTCATCCGAATGAAGATATTCACCGAAACGCTGCTGGAGCATTGAAGAATCTTTCTTACGGCAAATATCTTGACGATAATAAGGTAGATTGCTTCGCTTTTCTTTTCGTTGGTTCAAAAATTAGTTCTCTTGTCTTTTTATACTGTTTAACTGGTTTTATCATGATTTATCCCTAAATTTTGTCTCACTTTGGTTCGTTACTTTTTCGTTTTCTTTACCTTTACCTTACTTTTCTTTAATTTACTTTGTGATCTTGTATTGTTCTTTATTTTTCTTGTTTAACCCTACTTAGTTTTATTACATTTATTTTACTTTAACCATCCTTCATTTGAATATATTCGTTTTATCAAGGTTGCTTCAGATACAATAGACTAAGGGCGTGTTCTTCTGAACCTGAACTTCCCAATTTCCAAACGTCAGTCAACTTTCGCGCCAAAATTCTTGCTTGCCTCGTCCCCAGATCCTTTCGTGGAATGTATCCTGGCAACTGGTAAAATTGCAGTCTCTTTCGAACTTCAAACCGAAAATGCTTTTGATTGCAGAAGGTTTTGAGAGCTCCAAAACCTACCGTTTTCAGAAGGATGGGTTTGAAAAACACACATTCCGAAAAAAGGCTACTGAATAAAGAATTGGTTTAGATGAGCACACCCTTATTACATGAGTCGTAGTTATCGCTATTGAAATGAATGACTTGGCTAAGGTGCTCAAACTACCAGTTTGTCAGCGATGTCGGTTTGGTCTGATGAGCGATAACTGGGACTCAGGTGATAAGTCTACTGACATAGTATTAGACATGGTAATCACCGCTAATCAAGACAATCACCTTTGACTGAGCGCAAACCTTTTTAACAACATTAAATATTGCTTTACTTTATCATGCTTATTTAGGTTACTCAGCGATATTTTTTTATTTCTTTGCTCATATTATAGGCTGCAATTCAGGAATGCAATGGAATTCCTGCCTGCGTGAAATTACTTTACGCCACAAGTTATTTGGAGGTATTTTACAACTTTTATACTACCCCTTTTATTTCTTCTACATGTCATGTCCTTTCGTGTAGACAGTTGTTAAACAACTCATTGCTTTAGGGCTGAATCAATTCATAAATTGATACGATACAAGAACTGCATTTTAAAGGCCTGGCTAAACTAGGAGACATGTCGCGTGCGAGATTGATGTCCCCTCGGTGTCTCCCAGTTTAGCCTCCTCGGAGACTTTGTAGCGCGCGACAAAATTTGTAGCAAGAGACACGCAAATGTTTCTGGGAGACAGCAGAAACATTTCTTGTCTCCGCGACATGCAAATGACTCGAGGGACATGTTGCTCGCTTGTCACTCGCATATTTAGCCACCCTGGGAGACACGCCAAATACAGTGTCGCACGTGACAAGTCTCCTAGCTTAGGCGTAGCTTAAGAGTGACCTTATTCTTTGTCATTTCAGGTCCGTGAATATGTTACTGGTATACTGTACAATTTATCATCTGCTCTGGTAAGCATTTACACCCAGCTTTTGCAAACTAGTAATATTTCATTTCAATTCAATCAACCCACAGTAACAGTGTAGCTTGAATTATTTGGAATTGCTGATCAGATCTTACCCATATATGAACTTAGATAGATTAAGACATCTCAGAAAAATTGCAAAAAACCCTCCGGCAAAGTAGAGGGCAATGAATAAAAAAAAGAATGGGATTGACGCACGCGGAGAGGATTTCCTTACTCAAGATGTCGACCATCTTCCAGAAAAATATTATGACAACCCAGACCTCTTTTAAAATGTCTATTGTTTTCTTTAAGTATTAAGAATGAATTTCCGTAGTTTCTCAGTGTTTCTTTTCATGGCCCCGTCACGTACAGCTATTGTTGGATTAAATGTGAATAAAAAAGAACGAAGAACAGCCAGAGTAGAGATTTTTTGCCAACGCGGATTTTTATTCGCACGTCTCTGCTATTCATCTCATTCATAAATGGGGCTGTAAATGGACCGCTTTTCTTTTTGTAGCAATGTAGAGCTGAATTACTGGACGAGTCGGTGCAAGCTGTTTCAGTTTTGATCGTCATCCCATTGTCAGGCTGGGAGAGATCTTTGTACCTTGATGGTAGACTTCCATCTGCAGTATTATGGTCTACATTGTTGCGTAATTCTATTGGAGTGTTGCGCAACACATCTGCAGCTGGTGTAGAAGGAAGGCAGAAGATCAGACGGCAAGAAGGCCTGGTTGATGCTTTGGTCTGGATGCTGCGTGCTGCATTGGCATCAGAGAATGCCGGAGATATTAATAATAAGGTAAGAGTTATAAAATAACAAGGCCTTTGAGCAGTATAAAATTTCAATATTGCAAGAAACAGCGGAAACATTTTTGAACATACTTAAAAGCTTTTTTCGTGTGATCTCCTCAGAGTATAAACGTCAGAAACAGATCGAAACAATTGACTAAGGCAGAATTTATACCCGGGTGCGAATTAAAAAGCACCAATCCAAAAATATCCCTGAGTTAGCATTGTTTGTAAACACCAATCAGTTTGCGGGATAGAGCGGGAAGACCAACTGGATTAATTGAAGAGTACAGGTGAGACAACGAACTCTTTCGGTCTACACAGAACCGATCTTTTGGTTTTTGATGTGGACAGATTCCAAAGCTCCTAAATGAAACACAGATCTTGCTCCGTCAATGTCCACATCTATCCACATACCAAAGAAACGCTTTGTGAGGGGCATTTTCCTTGCAGATTGACTGAAATTAAAATTCGAAGCCATAATGCCTCTATTACACAATGACTTGAAAATCTTGTCAAAAACTTGCTTGCTATGATGATTGGAGAATATGACTATGTTAGCTACTTTAATAGGTTCCTAGAATATGTAGTGAATTGGTAGTGAAAAAGAGTTAAGCATTATTGAAAGATAGTATTTTTACGTTTGTCATGTTAATCTCGTTTATAGGTTGTAGAAAACATTGTCTGCACACTGCGAAATATTTCCTACCGAATTGACGTTGAAATCGACCGTGAAGCTTACGCAGACGCAATTAAAATCGAAGACAAAGTAGATTCGCCCGCACGTGCAGAAGAACCGACAATTTCTTCGTCACCCGGTAAACGAAGACCGGGAGACGCGGTTGGCACTGGTTGTATATACATGAAAAAGAAACCAGAGCGACTCAGTAGAAAGAATCGTAAGAAAGCGAGAGAGCAACCGGTAATTTCACCCGCAGAAAAGCAGCGATATGTCCGACCGAAACGGGATCATCCTCCTCTCGGTGTCGAGTTGCTCTGGGATCCAGAAACTGTGGACTTGTATATTGAAATCCTGAAGCGGTCTGTCAATCCGGTTACTTTAGAAGCAGCGGCAGGAGCCATACACAATCTTGTTGCGTGTCAATGGAACGTAAGTTTGCTTTGAGATGATAAGCTAATTTTTTTGTGGAGAAACTGTTCGCCTTATACCCACACACTGCGTGTTAAATATTATATACAAGAATTTCATCTCATTCACCAGCTACAATAGTAGTCGAAACAACTTGAAAATTACGACAATAAACTGTACAGTTATCTGCCAACCCGAAGCATATTCCCTTAGAAGGAGAGGGAATGGAAGAAGAAAGCAATTTTTTAGTGTTTTGTGGCCAAAAGTATTTAATTTTAAATTAGACCCCGTTCCCGCAAGGATGGATTCAAGGCGTGCACATCATGGCGGATCCTTTGTGCATCGCCTTTACTTAGGAACGGATGAAAATAAGTCCATGTGTGTGAGTAGCATATCTCCTTCAGAGACTGTTAGGAATATGCAGTCAACAGTTATGTTGTGTCTCTGTGTGTAGATTATGTTATTTCGACCGTTAGTTACATTGTGTCCCTGTGTGTAGATTACGTAATTGTTCTAGAAACTTCTTCGTTCTAAAAATAAGAAGTTTTGTGTTCGTGCGTGAACGTTCAGTTGTCGTCGTAGCAGTTTGAGTAAACATCGTTGTGTCGTTCAGTAAAACCTTGAAATTAAACTCTGCTAAAATTAATTATCAACAGAGACTGAACTCGAGGTCTTCAGGTACTACGATGCTCGTTTGGGCATAAAGAAAACACTATCAAAGAACATGAGACACTCACTCTTCACTTAGTAGAATCACAAATCTGCTAAGTCAGTGATTCAGAAAGCCATAATAAAGTTGTTCATGCAGTCGTATCAGTCTTTATATTTTGTGATTGTATTGTGTTGTCTAGCTCTATGCATAATGTTACAAAATATTTGGTATTTCTGAGTTTTTTAATGCTCTTGCTTTAGTTGTAACCGTCGTCTTTAATGAGCTAGTTTTCATCAATCTTGTTTAGTGGACTGACTCTGAACATCAGCAAACTTATTCGCAAATCTAAAGGCGTTTAGGCCATGTTTAAAAATGACAAATTTAGGCTGGTGCCAGGCTAAAGTTCTGAAATACTCATATTTTTCTCTCTACAGTGGGCAGCTTTGTTGCGAACCCATGTACGTAGACAGGAAGGTCTTCGTCCAATTTTCGAGCTTCTGTCAGTTGAGCAAGAATATGTTGTGAGAGCAGTGGCTCTGGCCTTGAGAAATCTCGCACTTGAAGAACGCAATAAAGAATTAACAGGTATGGTTAAAGCATCTAATTGTAATAGTTTAATTCTTGGAAGTTTGTAATTGACATAATACAGAATGCTTTATTAGACAATATAATATTTTTAGTTTAAAAAATGGAATATATGGTTGATTATGAAATAAATCATATGCAAATCAATTTTCGCCGGTCATGTAAAGCCAAGGTTATGTCAACATTGCACGCAGTCAGAACTATTTGCTGACTACTGATCGGCGATTTTTAGGAACTAATTTATCGCAACCGAATGTTCGACATAAAGCGCTCTAAAAAATAGTTGGTAACTAGTTTCTTTTATAAGGTAACTAGTCGGCATGTTCTACTTCTGCGATTAATTGCCAACTGATTCCCGTCAGTCGCAGTCGACCTGAGCGCTCTCGGTACCGCGATCAACTGTATCCTAAAAGTTCTGACTTGTTGTTGACATGTCGATATAATTCAGCATTTACAACTAACCGGCGCTAGTTCTATTTTATCGTAGGGTGACATAATATAAGCCTGGCTTACGACTTTTCCTGTGATATGTGGGAAGTGATATAATCATTGATGCAGGCCTAGGTAGATTTCTCACAGGATCAGCTTTCAATACATAAAATACCCTTGCTAGTGGATAATATCGTAAATTTCAACGGGTTAATCTCTTTGCTAAGGCTAAAAGAGCATTCCTGTATAACCGTCTTTGTAATTTTTACCTGTAATTTTTTTTTTCGATAGAGTAGTGTTGCCCAGACATTTGTGTCCGAAATTTTATGATCAGTTGTTTTTTGTCGGGGTTTTATTAATTGAATCAATGACATAACACAATTTGTCCGAGAATGTTTGTCGAATGGTTGTAGAGCTTACACAATCTTTATCTTAATGAGACGGTTTTATTACAAAACTTCTATGAAGAAAGATTTTGACTTCAGTTAAGGTTTGACACCACTGGCCATAGCGTTATATTGTGAATGTGGAAATGCATTGGGAGATACAGCACAAGAGTCTTTCTGGTCCATACCTCTCTCAAATTATTAGAGGTTTATATATAAGATATCAATTAATTTTTCTCAGCTCATATGTTATCATATAAGGTAAGAAATTAAGAAAGTTTGTTTTTGAATTTTTAGGTAAATATGCAATGCAAGAGATGCTTGCCATTCTTCCACCTCCAAGTACTCCTGAGGCAGAGACAGAACCATCGGAATACACAATATGCGCCATTTTGGGTGCCTTACAAGTCGTCACTCATGCATCGTACGATAATTGCAAGTAAGTCTGTTATTTTTGACTAGGATGTTTCGAAGCTCCAGTGAAACCGGCTCGAAGCTGCAAAACGTTATTCAATTCTGATAAGTGCCTAGCACCATTCTTTTTACTTGAAACCCTTTTTTCAGCATTATCTGTATCCGAATAAAAGTACTTTTGTATCCTCGCTTAATATTAAAATCAGAGATCATCTACTGCTCTAAGAACTCTTGAAACTTCCTTATACGACTTTCCTCCCTCAATACCAGTTATGGGTCGGTGACAATATAATCATTACTCAGATTTCATGCTAATTTGTCAGGATATGATATCACCAATATTTCTGTATTTTTTTCAATATTTTTTGTTTCAGAATATCACTATTATCCGCTCACAAATATTATGTACATTATACTCTACGATTCATGCCTTTTCAAGAATATCATCCATAATTTTGATAACATCATTTATATGAAAATATCATCCTGTCGTGATATTTTCTAAAAACATTCATAGTACATATTACAGTATCTTCGATACCTTTAAGACGTATAATTCTTCGTATGATATTATTATTATTAATATACTATTATGTCTTCAGTATACTCTTCTCATATTGAATAATTTTGTGTTATCTGTATCTCTGACAAATATCGTTCTTATTATCCATAGGAACCTTTATGATCACGATGGCCTCAAAAGATTGATCGCTTTGACCAGAGAAAAAGACCCGAAACGAGAAAAGCCGTTGCGAACTTATTCACAGAGAGTCGTTCTTGATACGAATCGAGTAAGACATTGGCTTAATTTCGTCTTTTGACGTTTTTATCATCGATTTCTCTATGTTTTCTAGGCCCTGGTCAAACGATCAAACATTGTTGGTCCAGCATTTTAAATTTGCTTTACAAAAATAGTCTTTGAGTTGTACCAAACTTCAAAATTGCGATAAACAGCGTTAATGCCCGAAATGTTGCAGCTGTTTATCGCAATTTTACAAGAAATGTTTGACCGTATGGGCACGTCAAAAAACATCGTTGACAAGCAAATGTAACAAAATTTGTGGCTTCATGTTCTAAAACGTTTTTTCTTGGCTGTTCTTAAACTTTTGAGATACCATAAGAATTAGGCCCTGGCCAAACGATCAACACATGGTCCATCATTTCAAATTTGCTTTACAACCAATGTTTGACCGTTTGGGCACAACCAAAAACATTGCTTGGCAAGCAAAAGTAACCAAATTTGTGGCGTGATATTTTTGAAAAAATCCAAAAATATTTTTTGCTTGACGCAAGCAACAATTTTGGACGAGCAATGATTTTGGACGTGGCCAAACGCTAAAACATTTTGCTTGACAAGCAACTCTCAAATGTTGGACTAAACAATGTTTGATCATTGGCCACATAAAAAAGACGAAATTGACGAATCCCTTTCAGTCTGTCTAAAAGCCCTGTTTACACTACAAAATCTAGCTTAGGCTCGGACAAGTTTAATGGAAAACCTTGGCCTGGCTCAGGATGGAACGCTAAAAACTTTTGTGTGGGCCAACCAAACAATCAAAAATTTTTGGCCAAACCAAACAAAGCAAAGTTTGACCGTCTGGCCATATCACCAAACATTGTTTGGCAAGTAGAATTCGCCCAACAATGTTTTTGAAAAAATTCACTACATTGATAAATACATTTCATGGAAGTATCAATCAAAGAATGCTGGACGAGCAATGTTTTGTGATGTGGCCAAACGATCAAGCATTTTACTTGCTTAGCAAATTGCAATCGTTTGACTTAAAATTTTTGATAACATGTTTTGCTTAAAGCAAGTGAACAATGTTTCACAAGCATCATGGTCAAGTGGTAAAGCATTTTGCTTGTCAAGCAAATTTAAAATGTTTGACAAACAATGTTTGATCGTTTGGCCAAGGCCTTACATTTTTCAAAATCTACCCATATCAATTAAATTTTTCTCTGCTTTGCAAACAGGTCTTGATGCAGATGTGGGAATTCAAACAATTCCAAGAGCCGATAAAGAAAGAGCTTTGGTCGCACAACAAAGCCGTCGAAGAAGAAAAGGCTTTCAAGACGGCAACATTGAAGCAGCCTAAAAAGCCAAAACGCGACAACCTTGCCGAGATGGAAGAGAATCAAACCGACATTCCTCTTCGTAGAGATTCGCGAAGATTCGTTATGATCGAAGATAATGACGAGGAAGACGAAGCCTCACCGCTGCCAATGAAACGAGATATCGACGACGAGGAAGCTAAAGAGGCGTACGAAATGAAAGAAAGGGTGGGAGAGAAAGATGAAAAGGGGGAGGAAGAGCCACTAATGTCTGGAAAGAGTAAGAAGGATAAGAAAGAGAAGAAGGAGAAAAACAAAGATAAAAAAGCGAAAAAGTCGGAGAAAGAAAAAGAGCAACTATATGCAAAGCCTGATAAATCGAAGAAAGCTAAACAAAATCAAAGTGAGGAGGAAGAGGAAGGTGAAACGACGCCGTTGTATACAAACCCAGTTTACAAAAGTAAATCAGATCGACAGGAAGACACGGTGAAATTACAAGACGGAACTCAGGCGGATTCATGGGTATAATGACAATGATGATGGTGCGTCATACAGCGGTAATTTTAATATGTTTTAATGTTGTCTTTCGATGTTAAGCAATAGAACAGGCGCACGTGGAGATAGAGTAGAACTGCGATAGCTACACGTGTTTGAAACTCCGATATAAAATTTAAGTGCGTTGGACACGTCGAGTTTTGAATTTAAATTGAAATGTTTTTTTTCTGTAAAAATTATCATTTGAGAAGCACTGTTTGTGCCGTAATAGGCAAATACGGTAATTACATAGTTAATTTGAATCATGGGAAAATTACGTCAACAGTCGCCCGCAATATTTCCTAAATATGAACGGAGATACCTTCCAGAGGGTATCTTTCGCAGTTTATCTTGCAACCAGGATCGAAGACCCAGTATCAGCTTGTTTTTTCTCTAAACCAACTCCGATACCAACAAAAACGGTGTCATTTATAATCTTAAAGGTCGCTGAAGTAGGCCGCAAAATTTTGTGTAGCTGTTGAGAAAGTGCTGTCGTAGCTCTGACGTTTTATTGGATAGGACTTCCAGAAAGAGCGATCCTTTAAACAGAAGTTTTCACTTTTTCCAAGTAAAAGGACTTGTGCTTTCGTTTACGTTCTCGGCAATGTCTTCATGTCTGTTCTCGGTTTTCGCCTCAAAATTCGTCTCGATTGTCGTTGTTTTGCCTTAATTTCCGTTGTTTTGAAGGCATTGACGCAAAATCGCTTCATGCGAGATAAACCTCAGGTTTTCCTGCAGAGACATCGGTAGATTCACATACATGATTGTTATTTAACATGACATTGTTTTTCGTAAACATTTTGTATTTTCGTTTATTTAAGTTGCATACCCTCAGAGAACATTCACTGAAATGCAGGCCTATGTTGTTAATACAGTAGACCTTCCCTCGACGGACCCCCTATTGTACGAACACCTCCGAGAAATGGATGAATATTTTCCTTTATATACATAGTACCGAGGTTGCACTGTTAAGGCCTGGCTAAGCTTGGAGACATGTCGCGCGCGACATTGATATCCCCTCCCTGTCTCCCAGCTTAGCCTTATCGGAAACTTTGTAGCTCGCGACAAATTTGTAGGAAGAGACACGCAAAAGTTACTTGGAAACAACAGAAACATTTCTTGTCTCCGCGACATGCAAATGACTCGGGAGACATGTTACTCGCTTGTCACTTGCATATTTAGCCACCCTTGAAGACACGGCGAATACAGTGCCGCGCGCCACATGTCTACTAGTTTAGCCATAGCTTTATTTCAACATGGATATCATCTGTTTCTATTCTGAATGCGACGGTCACACGGTTTTTTTCCTTTTTAAATGTAGACCGTTCCACCGTTTCACTTGTATGTTGACGTAAAAGTTTATTATGCTTTTGGTTTGCCCTTCATACACTCATATGGTTATTAACTTTAATTGCCAATTTTTTAACTTTTAAATGCTGTTCTCTCACTTATAAGATAGTCGTATAGATAATGATTTGGTTTTATATAGCTACAGTAGTTTTTCCTTATAATTTCGAGATTTCCTTCGAAATTAAATGTTTAGACTGTTGTGACAAACCCTAACATGAATGTTGGTTACGAGCGTTTCATCAGCTCTGAAAACACGTACGAGTTACGAGGCTATTTTTCCAGGTTTTGTTACTTTTGGATTCAGAATACACTGAAAATAATGACACATTTAGTCTGGTTGTTGTAATAAGGTTTCAAGCTTGGTTTTATTTTTATTTGTTGTATTTCGTCGGCGACTGTCGCAGGAGAGCCACTTTTGCGATCATCCTATACCGTCACAGCCTACTAAATCCAAATGTCAAGCATTTCTGCATCTCTTCCCAAGCACGTTAGATATGTTCCGCTTTTTTGTTCTCGATCTAATCAAACCATGTTTGAATTTTAGCGAAGCGTAACGTTGTTTTCAAGCAAAATTCAGGTATTCAGGGAACAATGTTTGACTCGTCTTGTCAAACAATTTGCTGTTTCAGAGAAAGCATATGATATTTACGAATGCTTTTGTGTCAGTAAATAAACAAACATAAACAGTAGTTCTTTATACCTAAATCTACGTATTTCTTTGTTACTTTGTTGCTTATTACAGACTTTAAACTGGATTTTAATTCTTCGTATTTAATTAAATGTATGCTTATTGATTGACAGTAAATTTAAAGATTTTTGTAATAGTTGTGAAAATACGCACTTGCACTCTCTGAATTAACTGTGTATCTTTGTCTTGTCTTTATCTCCAATATCAAGTTGCTGTAAAGTCTTGGCCAAATCCAGCTGGCTCGTGGGGTCAAGCTCAGCAAGGTTGAGTTAATTGAGCTGCAGCTGCAGTAGCATCACAGCCAAGGTTGAGGTCTCGATTAGTTAACCTACTACTGAGATCCTAGCGGCTGGCGCTAAATGCACCATTTCACCTTCACCGGGGTTTCATGCCACGCTCGAAGGATCAAACTTTGTTCGTCAAACATTTGATCAAACATTGCTTTTCAAACATATGAAACTCGTTTTCCAAACAATGTTTTATCGTTTGGCCACATCGCAAGCAATGTTGCTTATAATCGCAAGATTGCATTACCGAAAAAATAGCAACGCTAAAATGGGAATTTTATGCTCTAACCAAATTTTTGACCAAACATTTTTTGGGACACAACACTTTCGTTACTTTGCAAGCAAAAGCAAGCAAAACTTACTGGAACATTTTTGTGCACACGTTCATGTTTACATTGTCAAACATTTGCAATTTGCTTATCAAGCATGCTTGATAGTTTGATCGCGTCACAAAACATTTTTTGACAAGCAGAATTCTTCACGGGATGTTTTTCAAAATGTTCAAAAACATTTTACTAGACGCAATGATGCAAGCACAAATGTTTGGCGATCATTGTTTGTTTCGCGACGTGGCCAAACGATAAAACATTTGGCTCAGACAAGCAAATTTTAAATGTTGGACAAGAAATGTTTGATCGTTTGACAAGGGCCTTAGGCTATCGCCGAGCAATCCTGATCGAAATTGGAAATCTCATGATTACGCGATGGGTAATCATAGGACAATCATGCGATGATTACACGCAGCCCCGATTCCCATTGCCCGCAAGTTACATTATGATTATGATTATTATCTACTTCGGGCACTTCTTGCTCATTCTTCTTCTGGTCAAAGTCCACGAAGTGTAAACATGGCGATGTTATCCAGAACTCTCTCGTGTTTGAAAACGGCCTCCCGTCCTGGTTTTGCCAACAATCTAGCTTTTAAAGCTTTGTTGCAAAGATCTGTATCAACAGGAGTCGATGATAAACTTTTTGGATTGACTGATGATCAGATTCAAGTAAGTTTCGTCGCTCAAAATTGCTCGACATGGACAGTAGGCCTCTTTTAGGCCAGTTTATAGCTTAGGCCTATAGGCCCTACAAGCAAAGCAAGGCCTTAAATATACTGTTAGATTATTGATTGCGATTTACTGACAAAAGTTTCACAATCCACTAAAGTTAGGCAAGGATAGAGGCTCAGATCAGATAAAGAAGCCTGTGAAAAAAGCATATTATTTCTAACTTTTCCCAGGTATCTGTGTGTTTTTTGTGATGCGCTGGTGTGTTGTTGTGATGATGCGCGCGAAGAATGACATATTATCATAATCGTAAGTCAATAAAATTATCATCAATCATAATCATTATCATGACTGTCATCATCGTTAATCACCATCATCATCATGATTATCATCATCATTGTCATCATAATCACAATCATAAAAAATACCCTAATCGCAATCATCTCCATTGTATTTTCATCATCATGTCATCATCATCGTCATCATGTCATCATCAAGATCATGACTTAATCATCATCATTATCGTCATCACCATCATCAATATCATTAACACAATAATCAGCAACAGCAGCCAAAGTATTATCATCATCATCATGATCATAATCATTGTCATCATTATCATTATCTTTATCTGTTATCATTATCAATCATCATCGTCATCAATCTCTGCCGCCAGTTGAGTCACCACCTATGAATTCAACATACCCCATAAACATAAGGTATAAATTTTTCAGTAAACTCCCCTATTCCTTTTTACAGCTCCGAGAAACCATATACAGTTTTGCTCAAAAAGAGCTTGCTCCATATGCAGATCAAATTGATAAAGACAATGGGTGGCCAAAAATGAGGGTAAGTTTCTTAGAAGTATTTTCAACTTATTTAAAAGATGCTGTGCAAGAAATGCTATTCTCAAAGATTTTTTTGGCTATGAAGTTCTTAGTTTAATATCATGACAAAATTAAGATATAAAAAAATTCTTTTAAAATGTGTCTGTCATAAATGCTCTCTCTGTCCTTGTAGGAGTTCTGGAGGAAGTTAGGAGACTTGGGGCTGCTTGGCATCACTGTTCCAGGTAATGGTTTAAAAGCATTGTTAATGTTCTGTTCCTTTATTTTCAAAAACAGTACCTGTTCATATGGAGACAGGCCAGCCAATTTGCTTGGCTAGCTTGATTACACACATTTTTTTATAAGGAAGTTTGGCTCAGGTTCAGTACTGAAAATTCCTTAATTGATAGCCAAATTTCAGTACTTAATATTCCTTAGTAATTCCTTAACTTTCTACTGTGTCATTCTTCAAAACAAGCAATTTTCAAGGAAAAATAGGTTATGAAGGTGTCAGAAGATGAATAGAAATGAATACTGCATGAGAAACATTGGCGATAAGCTTTGCTTGCTCTTTTGATGCAAAATTTCATCTTGCTTGATTGAAATGCTAAATGAAAGAAAAAGATTCCTTAGTAGTCCCCGATCCAGTACTAGAAATTCCTTAAGTTTTGCCTGTCCGAGTACTACACCTTCCTTATAAAGCACTTCCTTATAAAAAAATGTGTGTAGCATAAGAAATTCATAATGACAGTAATATGGGCTAATTTTGACTCACCCAAACATAGACAGAAATAGACCCTCTTTACAAAATTTGTGCCATATCCTAGCTTCCTACTATCTCACATGAAGAGAAAATGCCATTGTGTGGAAACAATTGGGAGTGTGGTTGAAATCTTGTCTAAGAGTTTTTATCCTGGTGGCAGGCTTCCTCACCTCTACTCTACATATCAATAGCACTCAGCCAGTATAAATTTTTGCTTCTCATTTCCACAGAGTCTGATGGTGGCACTGGAATGGGATATCTAGATCACTGCATTGTTGGAGAAGAGTTTGCAAGAGTCTCAGCAGCGATTTCACTCAGCTATGGAGCTCATTCTAATCTTTGCGTCAATCAAATAGCAAGACATGGAAATGAAAACCAAAAAGCAAAATTCCTCCCGAAAGTATGCAGTGTTATATCTGCTTTTGATTTATTGATTTAAAATCAGAAATATTAGTGGAACATCATCATCATCATCACTATCATTTTCATTTTGTTTATCATTTTCATTATCATTTTGTTTATCATTGTTTTTATCATTGTATCATATCATCATCATTATTCTTGTCATCATAAATAATCACTTCTGTCATTATCCACCTCATTGTCATCATCAGCATCATCATCATCACTAACTTAATCATCATCATAACCATTGTCATCATCTTCAGCATCATAATCATCATCAAGATCATCATCATCATCATTGTCATCATAGTTATCATGATCACCATAATCATCATCATCATCATCATCATGATCATTGTTGATTTCTTCTTTGCCATCATCACCATTGTGATCATCATCATAATCATTATTGTTATCTGCATCATGGTCTTTACCATCATCATCATGATCATCATCATGATCATTGTTGTTTTCTTCTTTACCATCACAACCATTGTGATCTTCATCATAGTCATCATTATCATCATCATCATCATCATCATCATCATCCATTTAAATGGAACATTCATTCTCATCTCTACAGTTGATGACGGGAGAACATTTTGGAGCCCTTGCCATGAGTGAACATAATTCTGGTTCCGATGTTGTTTCTATGAAGCTTAGAGCAGACAAAAAAGGTAGAAGCGTTGCCTATTATTCCTCTCTACATCTACAGTAGCGTACATAGATAGTTAAAGAAAGTTGTACATAGATTTTTCAACGAGTGGCACACCAAGATAGATTTGGATTCAAATTTGAGCTGCATGACCAGACAATCAATGCCAAGCCAGTGACGTTTCCAATGAGTTAAAGAGTCCAATGGAATCATGGAATAACTCTTCAAGGCATATACACAGCCCAAGGCTGTTATTCCATATGGCTTTGTTTTTCGTATTTCGTATTTCATGTATGGTTCACAACAAAGCTTCGACTGTATGACTTGGAAAGCTACTTGGAAAGCTTAGAAAGTTACCTTGTTGGCTCTCTAATCACGCAAATCAGTAAAAGTCGAGCGGAAGGGAAGCCTTAGCCTATATGACTTGAAGAGTTACTCGACGATTTCATGGAGCTCTCTAGCTCAGCTGAAACGTTGTTGGCTCTCTAATCATACAGAAAAAGTTCGAATCCACTTAGTGTTTGTCATTCATGAAGAATAAAATAAATAAAAACACTTATGGTACTGAAGAAGGCTGAACAAAGCCGGAACATAAAGCCAAGTGAAATGAGAGGCTTGGGCTGTATGACTTGAAGAGTTACTCGAAGATTTCATTGAGCTCTTTAGCTCAGTGGAAACGTCGTTGGCTCTCTAATCATGCAAACAAGGGTCGAATCCGATCTATCGTGGTATGCCACTCGTGGAAGATCTACCCTAGTGTTTGCCATTCATGAAAATAAAACAAATATATCTGTTACTGAGAAAGGCTCAACATAGTCAAAGCACAAAGTCATGGTCATAATTGGGAGAGAACCTTTGGCAGTATGACTTGAAAGTTACTCGGCAATTTCAATTAGCAGAAACGTTATTGCTCTCTAATCATGCAGCCCATATTCAAATCCCATCTATTGTGGTATGCCAATTTTATCTTGGCATTTACCATTCATGAAGAATATATAACAATATGTATTGTACTGAAGAAGGCTTAACATAGCCGAAACACAAGGCAAAGGGGAGGAACGCCTTCGGCTGTATGATTCGGAGAGTTACTCGACAAGTTACTCGAAACATCAACGGCTTTTTATCATGCAGCCTAGGTCTAAATCCCATCTATTGTGGTATGCCATTAGTGGAAAAGTCTATCCTAATGTTTGCCATTCATGAAGAATATAATTTTAACATAGAGCAAGTGAAATGCTAAAATGATACGTTTACATGTTGTATCCTTCATTCCCATTTACAGGAGACTATTATGTACTTAATGGTTCGAAATTTTGGATAACAAATGGCCCAGATGCCGATGTACTGGTTGTTTATGCAAAAACAAACATGGAAGCAAAACAACATGGCATCAGCACGTTCTTAATTGAAAAGGTAAGGAAGATGCAATGTCTCTCCGTTAACAAGTCACTTTTATATGAAGACCATATAGTTCATTAATGGCGCAAACAGGCAAATATAAAATTGAACAATTTACAAATGTATTAGATCTGATCGATTTTAAGATTATTGCAAAGACCACGACAGTGGGACCGCCATTAACGAACATTTCTATTCTTACGAACAACGGACAAATTTTTACTCCCCAAAGGTCCTTTTTGTATAAACAAACCTCCATAGGCAGACACCTCTCTACAACGGACACTGAAATTGGTCCCATAGGTGTCCGTTTTATGGAGGCTCAACCGTATTTAGCATGTTAGGTGACAGAACCAAGATCAAACCTGTGACTGTCGACGTTATCCATGTGTGATTGTTTCTGAATTAATCTGTCTTGATTTTTCAACAAGTGGAATACCACAATAGATGAGATTTGAAGCCGGACTGTATGATCAGAGAGCCAACGACGTTTCCACTGAGCTATAAACAAATCATTTTCTTGAGCTAGAGAAAAATTCATTGTTTCGTGACAAATATGTACAAATATGTATAGTGTTGAATAAAGCTAAGCATAGCGGAAACACAAGAAGTAAAACTGGGGGAGAGCTTTAGGCTTTGTGACACAGAGAGTTACTAGGCGATTTCATTAAGCTCTATAGCTCAGTGGAAACGTCGTTGGCTCTCTGATCATGCAGGCCGGGTTCGAATCCAATCTATTGTGGTATGCGACTTGTGGAGCAATTTAATCTGTCTTGAAATATCTCATTTGAACTTCTGATTTGTTCAATGCCTGACAAAACAAGTTTTCTCTCCTCATCCTTATTATAATATCTTCAGCTAGTAAAAAGGTTTCAAATCTGCACAAACAGTACTATTCATGAATCTCACTTGCATTGACTGTGGAAGGCTTCTCTAGATTTGGGGCCCTTCCCTATTCTATTCGTGGCCCTTCCCTTAGTAGGGGTAGGGGTGAATAAAGCTTCGCGTAAGCCCTTTGCTTCAGACGAGTACCATTTATAGCCAGTACTCTAAATCATCAAATTTAATTTCGTTTTGATATTTTCATTTTGAAAGGACATGCCTGGATTTTCTACCAACACAAAACTCGATAAACTTGGAATGAGAGGATCAAATACTTGCGAGCTGATTTTTGAAGATTGCAAAGTTCCTGGTGAGTAATTTGTTTTCCTTATTTCTTTATCATAACACACAGGGTAGCAGAGAGGAAAGGAGATAAGAAAAGATGTATTTGTGGTGAAAATGGCCTGTTGATGAATGAGCTGGACTTGTGATTTTTTTAACGTGGACTGAGTGGCCAAGCTTCTCAGTCAGTTCTCATTGTATAGCTGAAGTTAAGCTTGGTTGTGTGAGTCCAGCATCTGGATGGGTGAATTTCCAGATGGATGATTAAAACAACTCACTCTGCCGTCCTTCGGAAGGGACGTTGAACTAGGGGTCCCATGCCTGCATGCGGCATGCATAGTAGGCCCAAATTAGCTGAAAAAGCTAGAAACAACTGCCTACTCAAAATAAAGTAACAACAACAACAACAAACGCATGTAGCTGTCTTCTTGCGTTCTCTTTTGTCCCGTTATACTGTATATGTCTTCACAAAAGTTCATTGTAAACAATGTATTTCCTTTTGCTTTGCCCGAGAGTACGGAATAAGCAAGTACGTTATAGCGAGAAAGAAGTCTTTGAGTTTTACAGGTCTTCAGGTCACCGAAAAAGAGCATAAACATCTTTGGTCGTATTTGAAACGTTTTTCCTCTGATACTCTCCGTATAAACGTCAGAGACAAACTGAAACAATTGACTTAGGCAGAGTTCATGCCCAGATGCGGATCTAAATGCACCAATCAGAAAAGTGTAAC
This sequence comes from Chrysaora quinquecirrha, assembly GCA_014526335.1. NCBI lineage: Eukaryota > Metazoa > Cnidaria > Scyphozoa > Semaeostomeae > Pelagiidae > Chrysaora > Chrysaora quinquecirrha. The sequence continues at coordinate 5,179,422 of JACTAT010000035.1, forward strand.
TGAATTGCATTGTGTTTTCAACACCAAATCTCGCTCTTATTTCCTGCAAAATACTGGTAGTCAACGGGAGAATACCGGGAACTAACAGCAGTGTTACTTGTGCAGTCCTGAAAAATACTTGGATGCTTGGATGCATATTAGGTAGAAAGTACTGACAGACGCAATGCACTTGGTTATTTGTTTATCGATATTAAAGAAGGACATTTCCAAAGAAGGTGCTGGTATAATAACGCGCTATTGGCTATACGAAAGAGAGCAAAAGTAGAGCGTCAAGCAGAAAAACTCCAACCATTCAATTAGTTATTACAGTCATTAAATATTACAAAAACTGAAAGTTTACAATGATACCTGGCAAACATGAAAGTGTCACTCAAACTATTAAGACAAATTATTTTAGAAAAAAGCCCTACAATTAAACTGATTTTATATTCTATAGTTATCGATATTAAAAATTTAAGCAACTAAACAAAGAGATACAAAGTATAGCTAAGACCCATCTTTTAACAAACCCTACTTTTGGCCCCCGGCCATAGTTCTCCGTTAATTAATGTTTTTTAAAGGTGAGCTTTACTAAAAGTGTTAAAACTTTATTAAACTAATACAAAATAACAAAAAGCTATAATGCAAAATCAAATGAAAATAAAGATTAATATATTAAGGATATGTTACTGATTATATATTCTTCATATAAAGTTCACTGTTTTTAGTCTACTTCTTCTACTGTTGGTCCTCTACCAGCGTTCTTCTGTGCTCCTCCGCCTTGACTTGTATTTCCTCCTCCGCTATGCAATTTTGTCATGATTGGCTGTGCAGCTCTTTCAAGCTCCTTTTGTTGATATTCAAACTCATCCTTCTCAGCTGATTGGTTAGAATCTAGCCAATCAAGAACTTCCTTGCATTTTGATCTAACCATCTGCTTGTCTGAATCTGATAGTTTTCCTGCAACTTTTTCATCATCCATTGTGCTTTTTAGATTGAATGCATATTGCTCAAGATGATTTTTTGCTTCTATTCTTTGACGTTGTTTCTCATCTTCTTCTTTGTATTTTTCAGCATCTTGAACCATCCTTTCAACTTGCTCTGAAGATAATCTTCCTTTATCATTTGTAATTGTTATCTTATTATTTCGACCAGTGCTTTTGTCTTCAGCAGTGACATTCAGAATTCCATTGGCATCAATGTCAAATGTGACATCAATTTGTGGCACTCCTCTTGGAGCTGGAGGTATATTTGTCAAATCAAATGTCCCGAGTAGATGATTATCTTTCGTCATTGCTCGTTCTCCTTCGTAAACTTGAATCGTTACTGCTGGTTGATTATCGGCGTATGTCGTGAATGTTTTCGTCTCTCTCTTCGGGATTGTTGTACTTCTCTTGATCAAAGTCGTCATAACACCTCCAGCAGTCTCAATTCCAAGTGACAATGGAGCTACATCAATAACAAGAAGATCCTTTACTTCATCGCTTTTCTCTCCATTCAAAATGGCGGCTTGTACTGCTGCTCCATATGCTACTGCTTCATCAGGATTGATTGATTTGCATAATTCCTTTCCATTGAAGAATTCACTGAGCAATTTCTGTATTTTAGGCACCCTGGTTGAGCCACCAACAAGAACAATTTCATGGATTTGAGATTTGTCCAATTTGGCATCTTTCAAAGCTTTCTCCACTGGCTGTAACGTGCTTCTGAATAAATCAGCATTTATTTCTTCAAATCGTGCTCTTGTTAATGTCGAATAAAAATCAATGCCTTCAAATAATGAATCAACTTCAATATTAGCTTGACTTGCTGATGAAAGTGTTCGTTTAGCACGTTCACAAGCTGTTCTCAATCTTCTTAAAGCTCGTTTGTTTTTGCTGATGTCTTTGTTGTGTTTCCTCTTGAATTCCTTGACAAAATGATCCACAACTCGATTATCGAAATCTTCTCCACCAAGGTGAGTATCTCCTCCAGTTGATTTCACTTCAAATATTCCATTATCAATGCTCAATATAGACACATCAAATGTACCACCTCCCAAATCAAATATGAGAACATTTCTTTCTTCACTGCTTGTCTTATCCAATCCATATGCAATTGCTGCTGCTGTTGGCTCATTGATAATACGAAGCACATTCAGTCCTGCAATGATTCCTGCATCTTTAGTTGCTTGTCTTTGTGAATCATTAAAATAAGCTGGCACTGTAATCACTGCATCTTTCACTTTCTCTCCAAGATAAGCTTCAGCTATTTCTTTCATCTTTGTCAAAACCATTGATGAAATTTCCTCAGGAAAGAATTTCTTCTCTTCTCCTTTATACATGGCTTTCACTTTTGGTTTACCAGCTTCGTTGATGACTTGAAAAGGCCAATGTTTCATGTCTGATTGTACAGTTTGTTCATCAAAACGTCTCCCAATCAATCGTTTTGCATCGAAAACTGTATTCTCTGGATTCATGGCTACTTGATTCTTTGCTGCATCGCCGATCAGTCTTTCTGTATCGTTAAAAGCAACATAACTTGGTGTTGTTCTGTTGCCTTGATCATTTGCAATGATTTCCACTTTTCCATCTTGAAAAACTCCAACACAAGAGTACGTGGTTCCAAGATCTATTCCAATTGCTTTAGGCATCTTGTTTTCTTCAGAACTTTCCTCTTCTTGAAAAATCTGACTCGTTACTTTCACTTCTTTTAGCTCTTCTGTCTCCACTTGATCGTTTGCGAAATTCTCTAGCTCGCTTCTTGGTCTTCGTCTGTGTTGTCACTTCAAGAGTTCACGATTAATGCTCCCTAATTTTCGCCTTCCGTATTTATACAATTTTCTCAGAAACGACCAGAAACATCCAGAATACACCTTTTCAACTAAGGGCCTCGTTTTCAAAAAAATTTAAAATTGTGTCACAGAAGCATTTCGACGTCAGATTTTCGTTTTACAGTTTGGGCAAATTTTTGCTTCTAGTCCTTGATGTTCATTTTATAGCGATTAAAAGTTTGAAAAGTTATAAAGATTTGACCGTGAAAATGACTGGGGTGTAAAATTTCACCCCGAGCGATTTTTCACGGTCAAATCCTTTATAAATTTTCAAACTTTTCGTTGCTATAAAATCAACATCGTAAGGACTAGAAACTTCCAAATTTGCATCAACACTAAAATGAAGGTGCTCAATCTGAATCTGGGGTCAAAATTTTCGTACGAACAAATTTTGATAAATCTTGAAAACGAGGCTCTTAGTTGAAAAGGTGTATTCTTCTTTCGACGTCATGATTATTTTTAGAACACATGCTCCAACATGATTGGCTGTTCGAGAACAATGCTTTTGCAAGCTCATCCAAGAACAATAGGATAGAAACTTCTGGGGGCTTCGTGTAAACTCTAGAATTTTCTAAGAACGAATTGGATGTATTTTCGCCCAATTTCTCCTAATTCTATGGCGCGAAATTAAATAAGATTTATGCTACAGTGTCTTCAATTAGATTAAGATCATTAAATTTTTGTTTTTGTAGAAATACGTTTATTTTTGATGCTTTAGAGATGGTGTCGTTTTTGAACGAAATCAAACGCCTCTGGTTGGGCCTAAGTTCATAATAAAAAGTCTTACGATTCTGAAATCGCGCATTGGGTGGATGTTCCCTTCATACGAATTTAGAAAAGCTACTTTTTGCGAGAAAACATTCCAAAAACACTTGAAGAAATCCAGCTGAAAGGTTCGGTAATTTTCAAACGACATGAAATTTCCCTCGAATTTTTTAGTCTTAGAATCTCACACCATACACCACCCGATATGATACGCATAACCACGTGGCGAGTGCAAAATTTTCTATTGCAAAAATATCTCTTTTATTCGACAAAATTTAATAAAGAAATTTCACCAGTTTTTCTGTCGTGTTTTGAGATAAGTTTTCGCAGTTTTTTGAAAATTTGTCTTCAAGTGCTAATATATGTATATATGTTTGAGGGAAATAATATCGGTTTGGATTTTACTGTATTTAAATATATACAAGAAAGAATTTAACTTTAACCCAGATAATATTAAAAAATTTACTTTTATACGTTTTTTCTTTTGGACAAGATGAGGTTTTGAAGAGGAAATCTCCATCGAATTTTCTGGAGTCTTCGAATCCCAGCTAAAAAAAGAAAAAAACTAGAATTTTACTAGAATTTTCCATCAAACGGCTTTCTATAAAAATATAAACAATAAGTTTTCCAGAAAATACGGTCAAACCAGAAATCCACTCAAGTTTTTCCAGAAGAAATTTCGAGAATTCTCTCGAAAGAACTAGAAACGAAGGCCCCAGAGCTTCCTAGAATGATCTCCATTGTCTAACTGGTAGCCGCAATTGTTTGATTGACCAATCAGATCAACGCCAGCTGATGCAATGGAATCCTGTTTCTCGAAATTTCGCGGGAAATCATATAGAAACAGAGTGTGGGGAACGTTGCCTCAGAAAATTTTCGCTGAGGATCAAGTGAAGACAGAAGAGCTAAAAGAAGTGAAACTACGCAAGCATAGATTTTTCAAGAAGAGGAAAAAGTTCTGAAGAAAACAAGATGCCTAAAGCAATTGGAATAGATCTTGGAACAACATACTCTTGTGTTGGAGTTTTTCAAAATGGAAAAGTGGAAATCATTGCAAACGATCAAGGCAACAGAACCACGCCAAGTTATGTTGCTTTCAACGATACAGAAAGACTGATCGGCGATGCAGCAAAGAATCAAGTAGCCATGAATCCAGAGAATACAGTTTTCGATGCAAAACGATTGATCGGAAGACATTTTGATGAACAAACTGTACAATCAGACATGAAACATTGGCCTTTTCAAGTTATCAACGAAGCTGGTAAACCAAAAGTGAAAGCAATTTATAAAGGAGAAGAGAAGAAATTCTTTCCTGAGGAAATTTCATCAATGGTTTTGACAAAGATGAAAGAAATAGCTGAAGCCTATCTTGGAGAGAAAGTGAAAGATGCAGTGATTACAGTGCCAGCTTATTTTAATGATTCACAAAGACAAGCAACTAAAGATGCAGGAATCATTGCAGGACTGAATGTGCTTCGTATTATCAATGAGCCAACAGCAGCAGCAATTGCATATGGATTGGATAAGACAAGCAGTGAAGAAAGAAATGTACTCATATTTGATTTGGGAGGTGGTACATTTGATGTGTCTATATTGAGCATTGATAATGGAATATTTGAAGTGAAATCAACTGGAGGAGATACTCACCTCGGTGGAGAAGATTTCGATAATCGAGTTGTGGATCATTTTGTCAAGGAATTCAAGAGGAAACACAACAAAGACATCAGCAAAAACAAACGAGCTTTAAGAAGATTGAGAACAGCTTGTGAACGTGCTAAACGAACACTTTCATCAGCAAGTCAAGCTAATATTGAAGTTGATTCATTATTTGAAGGCATTGATTTTTATTCGACATTAACAAGAGCACGATTTGAAGAAATAAATGCTGATTTATTCAGAAGCACGTTACAGCCAGTGGAGAAAGCTTTGAAAGATGCCAAATTGGACAAATCTCAGATCCATGAAATTGTTCTTGTTGGTGGCTCAACCAGGGTGCCTAAAATACAGAAATTGCTCAGTGAATTCTTCAATGGAAAGGAATTATGCAAATCAATCAATCCTGATGAAGCAGTAGCATATGGAGCAGCAGTACAAGCCGCCATTTTGAATGGAGAGAAAAGCGATGAAGTAAAGGATCTTCTTGTTATTGATGTAGCACCATTGTCACTTGGAATTGAGACTGCTGGAGGTGTTATGACGACTTTGATCAAGAGAAGTACGACAATCCCGAAGAGAGAGACGAAAACATTCACGACATACGCCGATAATCAACCAGCAGTAACAATTCAAGTTTACGAAGGAGAACGAACAATGACGAAAGATAATCATCTGCTCGGGACATTTGATTTGATAAATATACCTCCAGCTCCAAGAGGAGTGCCACAAATTGATGTCACATTTGACATTGATGCCAATGGAATTCTGAATGTCACTGCTGAAGACAAAAGCACTGGTCGAAATAATAAGATAACAATTACAAATGATAAAGGAAGATTATCTTCAGAGCAAGTTAAAAGGATGGTTCAAGATGCTGAAAAATACAAAGAAGAAGATGAGAAACAACGTCAAAGAATAGAAGCAAAAAATCATCTTGAACAATATGCATTCAATCTAAAAAGCACAATGGATGATGAAAAAGTTGCAGGAAAACTTTCAGATTCAGACAAGCAGATGGTGAGATCAAAATGCAAGGAGGTTCTTGATTGGCTAGATTCTAACCAATCAGCTGAGAAGGATGAGTTTGAATATCAACAAAAGGAGCTTGAAAAGCTGCACAGCCAATCATGATAAAATTGCATAGCGGAGGAGGAAATGCAAGTCCAGGCGGAGGAGCCCAGAAGAACGCTGGTAGAGGACCTACAGTAGAAGAAGTAGATTAAGAAACATTGAACTTAATTTCATTCGAACTTTAAATCTTATTTCAACAATATATAGTCTGTAATATGTTCTTTATGAAGCTACATTTTAATTTGATTTTGCCTTGTAGCTCTTTGCTATTTTGTATTAGTTTAACGTTCTAGCACTTTTAGTAAAAATTTCATCTCAAGACAGAATGAGGTGCTACAATAAAAGAAGTACACTAAAAAACGGTGATGAACTACATCTATTCTTTCTTATATGATATTATATGAACTATATTATATTATTACTAATATATTTATGTATTAATCTGTAATTGATTGTAGTAGTGCTTCATAGTTGCGTTCAGTTATTTTAAGACATAATTTCATAATTAAAAGCTTGACTTTTTATTGTAGACACCATTTACTACCTGGATATTGTAATGTTATTTTGAGTTACAGTGCATAAAGTAATATTAAGCTATACTGTAGAATGATCTTGCTGCTATACTTTAGTGTTTCTGTTTTCATTATACTGTATTGTATGTTTATGTTAGAAGTAACTATTTAGATTCAAAATTTCAGATTAAAATTTTTTTGTGATTTCGATTGGCTTGTTTTTATTATTTTATTCCTTCTGTTTTTTTTTTTAATTGAGACTCTAATATGGGGATATTTTGGGGGAGACAGCAATTGAAAGGAACGAAGAAATCAGGGGACATGGTGAGGAAAATCAATGGTTGTGCCGATTGAGAGCACAAATACATTTTTGAAACGTTTAGAGATAGAAAGAAAGGGAATTCATTTTAGGAAGGGTACTTACCTCATACATGCGTGCTGTATGCCTTCTGCATCGTCAGCTCCTTGGAGAAAGTTACAAATTATGTAGTCTGAGTATTATAGCAGAGTGAATACCAGACCATGCTTACTACTTGGTGTGTGGTGCTGCTCTTGTATTACAATACGTATGGTATAGAATTTATTTCTCTATGCAATAATTGCACTAATACGTGGTGCAATTTCAATGCGCCTTTCTCATACCACATCTTCAGTAAGAACTCTTCTAACAACTTCTGCGACCTCTTGCAATACTTTTTCTTGGTCTGTTGGGTTTGTGTAAGACAGGACCTGTGTTTAGGAGTTTCAGGGGGTTACATCGTAAGGAGTTTGCAGTTGATGTTACGAGTAATGAAGACCCTCTTCTACATGTTACCTACAAAGACTTATTACATGAGTCGTTCTTATCGCTATTGAATCTATGCTGGACACTCAAACTACTTAGACCACTCTGGGCAAACAGCTGCAGGGTTGTTGTTGTTGTTATTTTTGCCGTTTGTGAAGAGTGGGACTCGTGTAATAAGTCTACTAACTAAGTGTGCATTTGCCACCCTAGTTTCCACGAAACACATTCATTCCTGCAATGATTCCTGCATCTTTAGTGCTTGTCTTTGTGAATCATTAAAATAAGCTGGCACTGTAATCACTGCATCTTCCACTTTCTCTCCAAGATAAGCTTCAGCTATCTCTTTCATCTTTGTCAAAACCATTGATGAAATTTCCTCAGGAAAGAATTTCTTCTCTTCTCCTTTATAAATTGCTTTCACTTTTGGTTTACCAGCTTCGTTGATGACTTGAAAAGGCCAATGTTTCATGTCCTTGAATATCCCTGGGAACGAGGTTGGGCGTTTGCCCCTTCAGCAGTCCCTTTCCCTCTAATATTTTAAACAATAGCATTTGTTCCTTTCTTTAAATCGACAATTAAATGCCAACCCAAAAAGAGTCCTTGCAAGTACTGTAACGGGAAATGCATCTCCACCATTGATTTTAATTATCTTTTTCCCTTACAGCTGAGAATCTAATGGGCGAAGAGAACAAGGGTGTTTATGTTTTGATGAGTGGCCTAGATTTGGAGCGGCTTGTGCTCTCGTGTGGACCTGTCGGGTGAGTTTTTTTACCGTAAAAACTCTATTTAACGCCGGAGAGGGTAACATAGTCGTTGGCACTTGTGCCATTGTGCTGAAGGTCTGCGGTTCAAATCCATGCTACGGCGTACAAATTACAACGTGTAAAAACCTTGCTCTCTGTGACTCGGACAGAGGCGGACTGGAAGCGAATTTCAAGGGTTGCTATATCCAGTAAAAGGGGCCTGTTTTTACTAAAGCAATTTTTCTTGTTAGTTGCTTCTAGCGAGTTCCTCTGTAAAAAATCAATTGGAGGCAAGGGCTACTGTTCATGTAAAATACTTCTTTTCTTATTTGCGATATTTCGATGGCAAAATCGCCCCCCTTTGTACATATTTTTGCACTTCTGTATTTTCTTGCTTCCATTTTTTTGTGCGCATATGCTGATAATGTTTTTATTTTTACTTCTTTCCAATTATCTGCATCATGAAACAATTTCTGTTATTTCCAACTGTTTCAGACTGAGCGAAACCAATCCAAATCTCTTCGAAATACCAAGAAATCTAAGAGATTTGCTCAAGAAACAACAGAAACAGTTTGTTAAAGACCCTTTAACAAGAAGGCCCGGGTTGCAATCGCAACCTAGCATCCCTGCCAGTCCGCCCCTGGACTCAGATGATCACGTAACATGGCGGGCCCGTCTCAACTAGGACGTTAAAGAACCACTAAGGACGTAAACAACCCTTCGGCAGTGACCTTCGGCCTGGCGTTGATATTCCAAAATGATTGCTGACTGAATGAGATCTCAAAAATTAGCGACACCAGCCAGCAGTAGAAATGGAATGTCGCCGGGTACTGGAAAGCAACATAAAAACATAGAGGGTGCATTATTCAAATGGAGCTTCATTAGATACTCGGCTTAAGTTTTTTCCCGCCAGTATTGCAGACATTCAACAAAATCGTAGCTATGCAAAAAATTTCCAGTTTTCATAACGCATGAAATTACCAGTGTTGAGAACATATTAGTTCGCTCTACTTTTCACGATAGCTTGACGCTACTATCGCTTCTACAGAATATGATTTCATGTTCGAATGTTCTGTTTCAGAATCATGCAGGGAGCTATTGATATCGCCTTTCCATACTGTCATATGAGAAAAGCATTCGACACTCCAATCGGCCATTTCCAGGTAAGAAAGGTTACTGATAATTTTTCTGAATTCATTGAATAATTTAGTGCTTTTTTCTCAAATGCCCTATTAGTTGAAAATCCTTGAAAATGCCCTGCTCTGAGATGTCTATGGTTAGTTATAAGGAAGAGATTCAAAAATATAGATTCATAATTGAACGTTTCAATCTTCTGATCTTCTTTAGCAAACTGTTCTTGGTTATTTATAAGGTATAATTTTGAAGGTGCTGGGCGTTGTGGTGTAATCCAGCTGACTAGTTGTGTCAGGAGCTCAGTGTGGTCAAGGTTCGAGCCCAGCCACGGTAGCGTCACAGCAAAGGTCGAGGTCTCGATTAATTAACCTACTACTGAGATCCTAGTGACTGGCTCTAAAACACAATTTCAGCTTCACCTTCAGTTCCCTCTATTCTTCAAGCTTCAGTTCGTGTGAATAGTGTATTTCGGTTCACATCTGGGTTTTGTCGATCTGGTTAACTATATGTTCTTGATGTTTATATTTTGTCTTGTTTTAATTCTGAATAGACTCAGAATGCAAAGTCAGGCATATACAGAGCCTACCCTCTTTTCACAATGATAATTTTAATGTTGTATTTTCTGTTTCTTTAGTTGATGCAAGGCAAAATGGCTGATATGTATGTAAAACTAAGTGCTTGCCGCTCTTATCTTTATACGGTGGCCAGAGCCTGTGATAAAGAGCATTATAACGGAAAGGTAAAAGTTATTTGTTAATTTTAATGGCGAATGAGTAAATTCAAACAAGCCTTTGTAGTCATGAGCGCCAAGTGCTGTCTACTTGTCAGCCTCGCCCCCTCTCACGAATAAGTGCTATCAACGATCATACGGTATATCCTCGAATCGCCCCCCCTCAAATAAGCCGTCCCCTCGAATAAGCCCCCACCCTAGAGCCAGAACTTATTAATAAGCCCCCCCCCCCTCGAGTCAGCCGCTACCTCTGACATATTGGTGGTAGCCTTTTGAATCCATATTGGTACTTTATCGAGTTATCACAGAAAAATGCATTCTCGAAGTCGACGGCAAATATTGCTTTTGTGAATAATTTGATAAGCGCCCCTCTCGTTTAGACCCCACCTCGAATAAGCCCCCCTCCAAAATAATGAAAGATAATTAAGCCCCTAGGAGGATAATTCGATGGTTTACGGTTGGTTGATAATCTAAGGTCGCTCATTGCTAGGAGTCTATTTATTTCTTTCTAAAAGAATTTTAAGGTGAATAGAACTTTAGACTAAAATAAAGAACTCTTCTACCAGTTATGTTTTTAAGTACATACTTACAGTTGATTTTACCACGAGTGGCATTTTAAAATAGATCGGATTCGTAATTGCATGATCAGAGACCCAACGACGTTTCAACTCATCTAAAGAGCTCATTCTTTTGGTTCGCACAGAATACGTATTTTTTATGTTAACTTTAATTTTTTGAAATTCTGTCAATTTGAATTTGAAATTTAAATCATATATGAATTTTTTAAGTTATGCAGCCCAAGGCTCTCATACCGTTTGGCTTTTTGTTTCGACTAGGTTGAGCCTTGTTCAAAAACATGCATATTTTTGTATATTTTTCATCAATGGCAAACATTAGGATAGATTTTTTCACGAGTGGGACGCCACAATAGATGGCATTCGAACCAGGACTGTGTGCAGAACCTTGAGACCTAGACCTGCAGAGACTTTTACGATTTGGAGAGTTACTCGGCAAGTTCTTTAGCCCAGTGAAAGCGATGTGGTTTCTGTGATCAAGCAGTCAAGGTTCGAATCCAATCTATTGTGGTATTCCAGTCATGGAATATTCTTGTTTGTTTTTAATATATTTCTTATAGAATCATGTCCTTTTTTGCAGGATTGTGCTGGCGTCATATTGTACACTGCAGAAAATGCTACCCAAGTTGCACTTGAGGCTATTCAGTGTCTTGGTATGTAGCTATATCTCAACTGACGTAGTCAACACTCTGAAATGTAGAATTGAGCGAATATTTTATCCTGATGAAACATCACCCAGCATTAATTAACCTGATTCTGGCTCACCCAATGCGGTGTCCAAACATTTCCAAAACTTGAATGTCTGGCAGTGATGGATGAAATGTTGGATACGTTTGGTCGTGTTATTTCTCACTTTATTGCTTATTGCTAGAAAATAGTTAGAATCATAGGTAGAAGGGTACCATCTTCACAAGGAACAAGGGAGCTTTTTTGAGAGAACCTTTGAGTTAAATGTTAACGCAGAGAGCTGTGTCCTCCTGAAGAGGTTCAAACATTTGAAGAAGTGGTCTCGGAGGATTTTTCACTCTTTCCTCCTGCACATTTCTTCTCCGCAGTTGCAATAAAGACTGCAAGCAAGCTAGGCTGAGCCCCACTGAGCCTACCTTCCACGGCACCCCTTTAGGCATCAGCAAAGTATGCCCTCTGCCCTGAACATGCGTGACTCTGTCTCCTTTAGTGATCAGTTCCCTTCACATCCCTTCACATTTTAACTTGTTTAACCTTTCTTTCAGGTGGAAATGGCTATATAAACGATTACGCCACTGGCAGACTGTTGAGAGATGCTAAATTGTATGAAATCGGGGCTGGAACGAGTGAAGTGCGAAGACTCCTGATTGGACGGTATTTGAACAAAGAATATGCGCAATAATCTGTCAACAAGTATGTTCATTTGATTTTCATTTCATAAAAATTACTTCACTGATATGATCATCAAGGTAGTGTGGGTGATTTTAGGGGGGGGCAGGGTTATTTTCTGATGTGCCAGCCATCAAGAAATGAACTTCAAGATCAATTTAGAGAGAGTCTTTTGTAGTTGCTCCCACAAATCGCAAAATCCAATTTCAAGTTAAATTTCAAGTTGATCTGGTAAGCTCTCTTAAGGTCTTGAGTTTTCAACTTTTACCGAAACAAGCAAATTAAACAAAAGTGCCTCTCGGTACACACAGGATATCATGTCCACAGGTGGCATACCACAGTAGATGGGATTTGAACCTGGACTGCACGATCAGAGAGCCAACGACATTTCAACTGAGCTATAGAGCTCCATGAAGACGTCGTTTGCTCTCTGATCATTTTATCCATGCTTGAATCCCTTCTGTTATGGTATGTCACTTGTGGAATGGAAAAATTATCCTTGTGTTCGCTTTCATGACAAATATGTCGAATATGTAGCGTAGAGCTGTGTAGACCTTGGAGGGGGGTTAATTTCCACTCTCCCCTCTGTCTCTCTCTGTTGCAATGGGTCCGATTATTATGTTTTTCAGAGTTGAGCCCAATTTTTCTTCATAATTGGGCCTTGTTTTTATTTAGCTTATACGTCCATCTTTGCCAAAACCAAACTATTTCTTTACGAGAAAGGCTTGAAAATTAACTAAAGGAAAGATTCGATTACATAGACTCTAGACCCCAGAAAAGTAGCATTCCCTATATTTATAGCTTTTCTGCTTTTATTTAACTGGAATAACAGTATTCTGGAAATCAAACGGATTGAGGGCGATTTTATGTGATATAATTTTCAAATTAATTTGGTACAATATTCGAAGTACCAAACTGTATATGACCATAGAATGATACCAAAGTTCCAAGTTTGTTTCATACCGTATTCAACAGCAATTTTCAACTTCAGTTGTGAACCTTTTCATTTCGTCATGTGCTCGCCTTCACGTTAATTTCCTATTGCATTTGTCGGCGAATTTGTTTCATACCTTATTCTTCAGCTCTTCTGCATTCTCAGTTCATATTGTATTCGTCAGCATTCTAATTTCGTTCTTGCGTACTGTATTTCTCAGCATGTTCATTTCATTCTGTATTCGTCAGCATGTTCATTTCATTCTGTATTCGTCAGCAAGTTCATCTCATATTGTATTCGTCATCATGTTCATTTCACACTGTATTCGTCTATTCGTCAGCATGTTCATTTCATATTGTATTCGTCAGCATTCTAATTTGGTACTGTATTCGTCAGCATCTTTATTTCATACTGTATTCGTCAGCATTTTCATCTCGTATTTTGCTCCATTGAAACTAATTGCAAACCACATCTCTGGGCGTGTTAATTTCATTCATGCCCCTAACAGCTTCACTTCATACCGTATCAGCATCTGCAATCATCTCCACATAAATATAAGGCCACTGTATAATATCAGCCGTCACGTATTAATTTGAAACATAATTATAAGGATTTGAAAACAGTATCACATAAACACAGCCTGAATTGGACATTTTTATGAAATTTTTCAACATTGAATGGTGAGTGCGAATTTGAATGAATCATATATTTCTCAGATATTTGAATATTTAATATTTTTAATAAATGGTATCGTGCTAAAACTCGAATGTAAAGTAGCATCTGCGAAAAATAGAATGAAATGCATTGTCAAAGTCTGTACTCTTTTTGCTTTTTATTTGCCCACTGCAAGATTGACATTAACTCCACCATAGTGCAGAATCGGTACCAGCCTCGGTAAGCCACGGCAGCGTCACAGTCTGGGTCACGGCATCCTTTGTTCACGACATACTGAGATTTAACGACTGGCACAAAACTCGCCATTCCACCCTGACTAACCATGACCGGCTAGAATTCAGTTTAGCGGACCCGGGTTGGTGTAGGGATAGGGGTTTAGGATAGAGTTAGGGATAGGGGTTTAGGATGGAGTTTTATGGTTATGGTCAGGGTTCTATTGTAGGGTTTTAAGTTGAGGGTTTCAGGGCTAGTATTTAGGGTTAAGGTTCTAGGGTTAGGGTAGGGTTTTAGGGCTAGGTTTGGGGGTAGGTCAGGGGTAACGTTCAAAATTGGAACAATCGAGTCAGTCTCGAAATTTTCAACGTAGAGCAATGAAAACGGAATTTCAATTCGATTTAAAACTTGGGTCCGCTAAAGTGCATAAGTTCCCTTGACGTAAGCTTCAAACTGTTTGGCGTAAAGAACACGTACACAAGAAAAACGTTTTATTAGAACTTCTCTTTCCATTTTAACAACACAAGGTTAAAGCGTCAGAATACAAAAGAATTACGAGTAAGCTGTAGGACACTTGGTACACGTACACCTTTTCCTATCATAGTCAATGAATGGTCTTATTTACAGCAAAAAACAAACTAAATAGCTCTAGTACAATGCATCGTTACATCAGGATGAAGTATTCGTGGATTATTTTAATTTACACAAAATTTTTATCGAAAATCTTTTGGTATTATCTGAGTTTTTCTATTATAGTCAATGGTGTCTTTTCTACAGCAAATAAAATACCAAATCTCTTTATTACAGTGCATCGCATTACTTAATGAAATAGATTAAGGCAGAAATATTTTTGATTATTTGAATTTATACAAAAATTTTTTTCGATAATTTCTTTCCATTTATATACGTTTTTGTTTATTAATGGTCCTTGGACACGGAAATTATAATAAATCCCAGAAAATACAGGCCAGAAAAGAAATACCCAACCGCAAGATAACCAAAACTCATCTTTACCCATCCTGCGAACACCATCAAGATAACTGTATAGATAGAACTCGTCATAAGACACGCAGTGTGCGGGATGTCGACCGCGGGCAGACGTGAGATTTCTTTTGCTTGTAGAATTCCATTCGCTAGCCATGCAGTTGATGTGATTCCCCATGTCGCAAGGAATAGAATGCTAAAATTCGTAGATTTCAGGCTTGTAACACAAAGCGTGAATATTGCAGCATTCACTGCCGATAACAGCATTGAGGCTGCGCCTGTTAACTTAGGCCTGAAGCTGCATTTTGAAATGAAGGCACCAATGAGGAGACCAACCATACCGGCTATTGTGAAGGCGCTTTGTACCCAGTACACTGTAGCGTTCGTTTGTGAAAATTCGTGACTGATTGCATTGTGTAGGAAAGCAAATTGTGATGCCATAACTGCAAAGTTAATTGCGTATGCCTGTGTCACTAGAAGAAAGTTTATATCCATGTAATATAGTTGAACTGCATTGAAGAACCTTCTCAAAGTTTGACTTGCTGCAGGGGGAGGGATGGCAACGAGCAAATCTGGGTATTGATCCGCTGATTCCCCATAACTGCAGAAAATTGGTATTGCTAGCAGCAGTACGAAGAATGCAATGCCGGCTTTGTATAGCGCAATTTTCTCTAATACTTGAGATATTCGGTAACTATCCTGTGCTAAAATCGCCATTACCAGTTGCTTTACTGTGATGCCAAATAACATTGAAATGAAAAATCCAGTTTCGATCAAGATTTTGAACTTTATGCCATAATTCTTCAAGGTTCGGTGGAGATTCGATGATGATTGCGAAGCCTGCAGCGTTTAGGATTTCTCCAAATACAACCAAAAATAACGATCTGTCCGGCTGTTGTCGACTGAGTCCGACCGAAATCAGAACCTGGCCGGTGACATAAAGAGTAGTAGACGTCACGTAGCCGGTCTTGAAGCCGAAAAACTTCATCAGAAAGTTGAGAAACAAACCGAAAACTGCATGAACTAAGAAATAAATAGATGAAAGTAGCTCCACGCTTTCTTCTGAGATTCCCAATTTTTTACTTAAAAAGTAGGTTGACGATGAGAATTTGAAGATATTTAGGCCACTCACCATGCTTGCTAAACACAGCGCGAGAAGCTGCATTCGTTGCGTTCTCTTGACGGATTCGGCATTTTCCTTTAGTCCGACTATTTTGACGTCGCATGGCGAGTCCTCAAGCGAATCACAATGTCCTTCAGTATCGGAAAGCTGCTCTAGGTCAACAACGTTTAGAAGCTTCATTTTGTTGCTATCTACCAAGCCAGAACTTTAGGCGTAAGACTTTCGTCAAGAAAACCTGCGTTTGTAATTGTTTCTTACCAAGCCAGAACTTGAGGCCTAATTCATTCCTCAAGAAAGCCTGTTGTTATCTGTTTGCTAAAGTTGACGAATATAACTAACTTAACCAATGGTTATCCTTTTGATGCAAATTCAATCGTGAAAACATGCAAACATCAAATCTTTTCAAAAACAAGGTGGCTTTTTGCTAACAAGAGACACGCAAACCGCAATTTGTTGCATTGACCATCTTTTGAAATCCAACATGGAGGGTCCCCGTTGTGGCCTCTTGCACGCGCACCAACGTTAAAACTTTCAATATGAATGAATTTTCTGTATTGTGTGCTGAGAGTCGGAAAAGAAAAAATCATCGTGTTGGGATTTTGTTTGTAAAAAAAACTGCGTACTCAAGTTATTTGCTTGATATTTAATTCTGTTTTTGGACTTAGCTAGGCTAGGACTTAGCTGTCAACCGCCAAAATCCTGCAGCAAATTTCCCGCCAAAATATTGCGATATCATAGGCCGAATCGAAAATTTTTGGCGCGAAAGTGCCACAAATTTCTCAAAGCCGAGTACAAACTTTTTTTATAAGTCAACATCGACAAATTTTAAGAGGACACTTTTTAATATAAGCAACTGGACTTTTGGTCCAGCCCTCAAAGTTGCTTAATGTATCTGGTCTTTCAGCCCTAACAGAATGACTGGTACCCCCTAAAAACTCTTTTTTGTTTCTTTTCTTGCTGTTCAATGTAATTGACAAGTTTGCAATGATGTGTTGTATTAAGAAAGCTATCTCAACCAAAAATTTGAACAAAATCTCAGCCCTAGTTGCTTATTGACCGGTTGCTTATTTTAAAAAAAGAGCGAGGCTCAGTGAAAATTAAGGTATTATTAATAAAAAGTGTGTGGCTAATTGCAAGTAAAACCCCTCTTTTCAGATGCAAAATATTTAAAGGTGACTTAAAATCTAAGGTATCTTATGATATATTTATTAATTTGAATTCTGCTATTGGAAACATCGTAAATAGCAAATTTCAATTGAGAATTCTTAGTAACCTATGAATGATTCCACAAGCAATGAAAAACCAATGCTTATTGACATCTTTCAAGTTGCTGGGAAATGATTTCCATGTCTGTTGGTTGGAAAGCGATTTCTCGTTCAAAGCACGATTATTTTCTCAGTTTTATATGCCCAGAATGGGGAGGAAAAAGACGTTTAAAATATTCGTTTTTGCTGTGGTTTTGTTGGCTGGAGTTTGTCACATCAAGGCAAATAATAGTAAGTAGTATTCCTCCAGTTATTTTTTAGATTTTTTTAAAGCACTTTACAGTTAAGTTCAAGACTCGATTCTAGGCTCTTGTACCATGAAAAGATAGTGCACAGTAAAACACACGTTTGTTGCAATCAGGCATAATCTCCAAAGTACGTTAACTCCAAAACAAGACTGCTAATATCAATGCATGTTGAAAGTTCGAGACTCGAATTTCCTTTACGTTTATTGAGCTTGGTTGGTGACTATTCGTTGAGTTGAGATAAGATGCCAGTTCGTTACGCAGCTACGCCGTTACACCCAGGGAGAGCAGTACTCCCTTGTAACTTCAGTAGAACCTCCATTAACGGACACCTCTATACAACGGACCACTCTAAACAGCGGACAAATATTTTTGTTCCAACGGTATTTCTTTGTTAAAAACAAACCTCCATACAACGGGCACCTCTGCAAAACAGCTTTAGCATTGTTCCCACAGCTAAAGTCGATTTGGGTGTAATTTTTTTTTAATTTTTTTTCTGACTGGCTATTAAGATGAGCCACCAGATCCTTTAGCGAGAACCAATTCACACTTGGTATGACTGAAAATGCTTTTTGTTAACCTTGTAGGTTCAGTTCCCATAAACGCAACATTGTCGACATCTTCGATACATCCTGTGAATGCCACAAGTGTCTCTGCATCAAGCAGCATTTCTAAAACCGTAACGCCAACACCAGGTAGGTGATTCTAATAAATTTCGATCCGTCGATTCGATCAGGGCTTGTATATCCGTTGAATGCTTTTAATTCCCCTTGCACTTTGAATTGAGAACTCTCCAAAACAACTCTTTCCGTTGTCCAAACGAGAGAATGAACAAAAACATAACAACAAATCGGTGTTAGAGTGGGGTTTATTTGAGTTTGGGGGCTTATAAACAATTTTTAATCCCACGGCGGGGGCTTATTTAAGGGGGGCATTAGCTATGGGGAGTAATTTGAGGATTTCTTGTATATGTACTAAGGTTCGAAAAGTATTGCACCACATTTTTCAAAATGGCGGCTAGCTGTGGCTCTCGGCCTAAAGCAAACTATTTTCATGATAAAGTCAAGAAATTTTTCCTAAACTTGTAAAAGCACTGCTTCAACTTTTTAATGAGTTCTCTGTCAAAACTTTTAACTATTCGTAATTTTGAATTTTAACGCAAAGCCAGTAAAATGGCGAATATTTTCGTCAATATTGTAAGTCATGGGGCTCCTGAGCCTTCTTGCCTTTGTTATGAAATTAATTTGCTTTATGCCGAGAGCCACAGCTTGCTGCCATTTTAAGCAAGTGAACAAAATGGTGCAGTACTTTTTGAGCCGAAGTGACTGAATGAGTTTGGCATTCTGAAACCAGGAGCTGCTTGCCTCAACAAACCGCTTTGATAATCCCACAAAACTTAAATTTGTATTCTGTTGTATGATATTTTCCGCCATTTTACCGTCACGTGGGCAAAGGTAACTAACCTTGGTCAATTCTTTTCAGCTACTGTCGATAGCTGTAGTGGAAAGGAGTTTTGGTCTGATGATAAAGTGGATATATCATGTGACACACTTCTCTGCGCAAAGGTAATAATCCGTTGAAAGAATTTCGCAGTTCTGAAGTTTTGTAGATACTACTCAAAAACTTATCCGTTGAAACTAAAATAACCGCTCAAACCGCGGTGGTCCCTTCTTCGTTGTAAAATTGTGGTATGTTTTGGTAATGCGTATTTAATTCTTGAATTATACCGTAGTCTTGAGGCCCTGGCCGAATTGTCAGACATTGTTTGTCTAAAGTCCTGGCCAAACGATCAAACATTTTGGTCCAACATTTGAGATTTCCAATATTTTTTGCTTGCGCGAAGCAAAAAATGTTTTGAACTTTTTCAAAAACATCACGCAACAACGATTGTTACTTTTGCTTGTCAAGCAATGTTTTTTGGACGTGGCCAAGCGATCAAACAATTTTTGTCCAACATTTTGAATTTGCTTTACAGCAGATGTTTGACCAATTGGCCACGTCAAAAAACATTGCTCTCAAAACATTTTTGAACAAAGAAGTGATTGCTAATGCGCAAGCACGAACGCCTTATCGCTAAGAAATTGTTGCATGTTGTTGAAGTTTGACAATAATAAAAGAAATTATTGACAAGCAATGGTAGAAAGGCGGCCAAACGATCAAACATTGCTTGACAAACAAAAGTAAGCAAAATGTGTGACGTCATATTTTTTAAAAAGTTCAAAAACATTTTTTGCTTGATGCAAGCAAAAAATGTTAGGCAAACAATGTTTTGGACGTAGCCAAACGGTCAAACATTTTGCTTGAGAAGCAAATTTCAAATGTTTTACCAACAATGTTTGATCGTTTGGCCAGGGCCTAACATTGGAAATCGACTGTCCAGAAAAATGAGCATAATTTTTGCCGAGTGGTTGGTAGCAGCCCATTCATTTAGAAGCCAACACTTCTCTGTGGGCAAACCTATTCATTTTATCCATTACTTTGTATACAGTATTCCTATTAATCTTCAAATATTTAAGAATACTTGTTACTGATAATGATAACTGATGATACGTCCATTCTGAATTTTTATACTTTTTTCATTTTTAGACTATATTCCCACTGCTTACAAAATATATTACATGCAACAAAGCGGTAAGAAACATGGAAACAAATGTTTTCAAATACTTAAATAGCTAAAATTCTGTGCAAAGGCTTTTTCGCTGCATTAAAAGTTGCCTCAGGTGTTAAATTGGGTTCAAATATTTGAGATATTGGTACAAATGGGTAAAAAATATCGTTGTTTTTTCTATTCATGGGTACCAGGAGTAACAGAATTTATGGGTAGACATAGGTGGGTTTGGAAAGGCTGGGCGGCACGTCTTGTCATTTGAACAATGAAGTAACCCCCCGGGTTTTATGTGCCTGAATGCTGATGGCGGTTAAGAATAAGCGGGAGATTGAGTGATCCAGTCAGCCATGTTTTCAATTAGCTAAGTCCGAAACCTTCGAACGAAATTTATTAGGAAAGGAAATGCTTTTAGTTTATAGCATTTATCCTTTTAATGGTAGACTTTCTACCAGAACTAGACTTGTCCCAGGTCTATTTCTCATAATCATTCTCCAAAGGTCCACCATTCCGTGAAAACAAAGGCGAGTGAGAGAGAAATTTCTCTCTCGCTATTCTTTGTTCCTTCGTGGAATTGTGGACCTTAATAGGAGAACGATATTGAGAAATAAACTTGTGGGAAGTCTATACCAGGACTCAAGCGATTGATTTTTTCATTTCATTTTTAGTCCAGTTTTTCTGGTAATTATTTCAATTTTTTGTTCCCTATTTTAGACAACCTCAAAAGATGTTCTATCGATTGCCGCCAAAGTTACAGAATATGCGGCTAATGTTGCAGTTTCAGTCACAAACATGCTTCCCTCTTCTGTGCTTGGCAATGGTTCTATGACATTTGTTACAGAGAAATTTGGTAAGCGATAATTTGATATCGTGATTTTGATTGTATTAGCGAGTTATTGGCAGAATATGAGTTTTAATGAATTATCAAACTAATGAAAAAGACTAGGTGAAATGGTTTTTTGCTGCCGCCAGTAGCTAGGATCTCAGTAGTAGGTTAACTAATCGAGACCTTGACCCTCGTTGTGACGCTACCGTGGCTTATCTCGAACCCGGACCTGAGCTTCTGAAACCACGAGTCAGTTGGATTACACCACGACGCCACAGCACCTTCGTAAGGATTTCACTAGCTAAATAAGGAATGTAATACCCAGGGTGAAGGAAGAATGTGCTACCTACGTGGGTAGCATGCAATATTGCAGTAAAGAATGCCTATGCTAGTACTTGCAAAATTGAAAAATTTCCTACCGATTTTATCGTTATAAGTTTTTATATTGATCGGTCTTCTCAGGTTTCTTACACATGGTTCTTTATAAACACGAAACATGCTTTGCAGTATATCATTTTTTTTTTCTCTTTCTCAGTTGTTGAAGCTGGTTATATGAACAAAGAGAAATCGGATCTCAGAGAATGGACATCCGTACCCAACTTTGCTCAGGGAAATTTCCCATCGTATGCTGGTCAAAGAGATAAATTCAAAATATCGAAGCTGATCCTAGGATCAGGTATCTATTTGATTTCCATTTGGTTTGTCTTTGAATGGGTTCCTTTGGATAATATGAAATGTTTGCTCTGCAATTAAACTTTGGTGTCCAGTGCTAGACTTATTACCTTCCTTCCACTCTTTCGGAAACAGCTTCTAACAACTACAACAACATACAGCTGTTTCCTCGGAGTAGTTGGAGCGGGGTGGTGTAGTGTGGAGGAGCGTAGACTACGACGAATGTAATAAGTCTAGTCCAGTGTCGGAACGCATGCAATGGAAACGAAAAGTTTCGTCGTGGTAAAAAGCCACATAAGGCCCTAGCCAAAAGATCAAGCATTGGTTGTAAACATACTTGCTTTCCAAGCAATGTTCAGATGTTTGGTCACGTCACAAACACTGCTCGAAAAGCAGAATCAGCTAGTCAATGGTTTTGACATTTTTGCTTTGCTATTTCGCTTTGGTTTCCAGTTGGAACTCCCGCAGTGGAAATCAAGTGTCTTCGTGGTAAAAAGCAACATTGGACCAAACGATCAAACATTGTTTGTAAAATATTTAAAAATATGCTTTTCAAAAAGTGCTTTAACGTTTAGCCACGTCACAAAACATTGCTTGGCAAACAGAATTAGCTAGCCATTGTTTGTGAAAATTTCAAAATCATTTACAAGCGAAAATGTTTGATGAGCACCGTCTTACGACGGGCCAAACGGTAAAACATTCTGCTGAACGTGTACATTTCAAATGTTTGGCAAACAATGTTTGATTGCTTGGCCGGGGCCTTAGACAAACAAATAAGTCTGTCGTTCCACGATCCGTTCCCTAAACGCTCGCTTTTTGATGAGACCACTTTGCTTTGTGGTCATTGCCATTTTTTGAAGAAATACATTTGTTCCCAAAAGACCAATTTTTGCTGTAAAGCATGGTCATCGAATTTGTTATGAAGTCATTTCGTTTGCTTCGCAAACGCTAACCAAAGTGAAGCAAAGCAGGTCAAACATCAAAAAAAGGCATCCAGCGATCAAACAAAAAAATATTCTTTTTAATTCTTCCATTGACTTGAAGGTGCTGTGGCGTCGTGGTGTAATCCAGCTGACTCGTGGTGTCAGAAGCTCAGTTTGGTCAGGGTTCGAGCCCAGCCACGGTAGCGTCACAGCCAGGGTCGAGGTCTCGATAGGCCTAGTTTAAAGGTCGCATTCTTGCCGCGTCGAATTAAAAGAAGTAGCCTGAAAGAAACTAAGTGTCAATTAGATGCGACATAAATACGACCTTTAAATCAACTGCCGCATTAAAGTGTTAAATGCGGCGGTAGATCGCCAGTCTTGTCGCATCAAACGGCAGAAATGCGACTGAATTTAAAGGTCGCATTTGTGCTGTGTTGAATTAAATTGATTTGGAGCATGGTCCGTGGATTGATCCATTGTGGCCATTATGGGCATGCGTGGAAATAATGGCGCCATTTCCAATTTGATGCGGCAACATTTCAATCGACCTTTAAATCCACGACCTTATATTGCCGCATTACTGTCGAAGTGAATTTAATTTAATGCGACCTTTAAACTAGGCCTAACCTACTACTGAGATCCTAGCGACTGGCGCTAAAACACCATTTCACCTTCAGCTTCACCTTCACCTTGAGGTTCCTCTGGATCAATTCTTTTATATACATTATTTACAGCTTGATATTTGACATTTATCATTTTCTTAGGTGTATCAAAGTACTTTACAGTATTTTTCAAAGATATTTTGTCGACTTCAGATGTGTTCAACTTCAATGAAGCAAAGTAATGATAATTATTTTCACCATTTTATTTATATATCCTATGTATGCGATAACATTTTTCCAGAGAATGCTTTAGAAAAGCTGTTTAGGATCTCCTATTAGTGTGTGATACACGCAAGTGGGTTTTCTTTGCTTGATGTGGTGGTTTGGGTGGTGTGATGAGACAGTTAAAAGACACACCACGTCAAGCTAAAACAAAACCACCACGGTAGCGCAAATCTACCACAGTGCAAATTGGTTTTTCTATCATGACATTTGCAACGATAACTCTGCATTAAGCCAATTATGCCAAGTTTTCAAATTCTTTGTTGTAAACAATAGACTCCAGAAACTTCTAATCAGCATTTTTAATCTTTGTTGCTTTTCTAAATTATTTTAGGCCAAACTCTGTGACTCAAATGGAAAACCTTGGACTCTACAGTTACCCATCAAGAACTGGTACATGGGTTATCAACTCTCAAATTGTCCATCTTGGAATCGACCCATTTCCATCGTTGACTGATTTCACTGAGATTACGTTTCTTCACAGAGAGGTATGAACAACGCTCATATTTTTGGGTATTTTGCGATAGGGTGGGGATAGTCATTTTTGAGCTCCCAAAGAAACATCTGCATGATTTTGATTCGTTCTAAACCTACACGCAGTTTTTTTTATCAGCAACTTCGCTCGGCCTTAGTTCAAAAAGTTTCTTATTTATGGACTTTTTATGGCCACCTTTTAGTAGCAAAAGTTGCTTAGTAGTTGCTTAATTTCTACTGTATCTTTTTGCCCTAAGAATGGTATAGAGGCTAGAAAAACAGCGCAGAATCTAATATTGCACATAAAATGACTGGAGTCATTTCTCCCTGCTGATATTGTTAGTACCATTAGAGACTTTGTATTGAAGTTAAACGGAAACCCCTCGATGAAATGTCTCACTTAAAGAAAAACACTCCGTTGATATGCGAGTTTTGACAAATGAATGGAAATAGCTTCTATGTTGATCAATCCTCGATTGCTTGCAGTTATATAAATTACCAAAAATTTAAAAAAATTTGCTTAGATTTTTTTCCTTTGGCAGCTACTATACGTTGCTTAAACTTCTAGGCCTTCTACATCTTGGTTGCTTATAAGCGGTTGCTTATAAAAAACTGCGTGTATGCGTGTTTCTTCTTTTGCACTGATCTTTACCATCTAATCACCTCTCTATCCTTTCGAAAAACACGTTTGAAGTTCAATCCTAGACTACGGCTTCATGCCTGCAGAATTTGCTTTCAAATTACGTTAATAGTTTCTGGGCTATCCGAAGAATTGGACCTAAAACGCAGCCTCTTCTTTGCTTCTTATAATGGTTGCTCCTATAAAAATTGGGTATACTTTATGATAGGGCAACCTTTAAAGATCTTTTCGTCTCACAATGCTCAAAGTATAAACGTCGGAAACACACCCAAACAAATGGCTAAAGTATACCTAAGTCCAGAGGCGGATCGAATTCTGTTTTCCCTGTTTGGATTAGTGCATTTCGATCCGCATCAGGGTATATATTCCGCCTTAGTCAACTGTTTTGATATGTTTCTGACGTTTTTACTTTATGATAGGTGCTGTGGCATCGTGGTGTAATCCAGCTGACTCGTGGTTTCAGAAGCTCAGTGTGGTCAGGGTTCGAGCCCAGCCACGGTAGCGTCACAGCCAGGGTCGAGGTCTCGGTTAGTTAACCTACTACGGAGATCCTAGGAACTGGAACTAAAACACCATTTCACCTTCACCTTCACCCATGATAGGAGTATCATAACGGAGTTTCGTAATAGGAGAAAAATGAAGAAAGCTTGTTTTCTTTTCAGCTGTCCCGTCGAATAAATCATGTCTGTGTACGCTTTTTTGGAACTTAGTAAGTACCTAAATTGCAAAATATCAATGCCAAAAAGCACGAATACATTAATGTATACAAATGAACTTTTATGTGGTCTAAGCATGTTTAAGCTTCAGAACCAAACAGAGCATATGCGAGTGTAGACTTATTACATTCGTCGTAGTCTACGCTCCTCCACACTACACCACCCCGCTCCACTCTGAGGAAACAGCTGTATGTTGTTGTTGTTGTTAGAAGCTGTTTCCGAAAAAGTGGGAGGAAGGTAATAAGTCTAATGCGAGTGCAGGGCCACATCTGCCTGTCCCTTTAACCTACTAAAACAAATAGAATATGTATCCATGTATCACACTAGCAAACCTATGTATAATCACAGTGGTGGGTAATCTTTACTGTGGTGATAATTTTTCACTATTGTCGTGGATAATCACCACTTTGGTGAAATATTATGCTTTCTGTGGTGGATTATTATGCTTGTTGTGGAGGGTTATTATGCACTACTGTGGTAGGTTATAATTCTTGTTGTGGTGGTAATTTTGCACTACTGTGGTGGGTTACAATGCTTGTTATGGTGGTAATTTTGCACTACTGTGGTGGGTTACTATGCTTGTTGTGATGGTAATTTTGCACTACTGTGGCGGGTTGCTATGCTTGTTGGTGTTAATTTACACACAAAATTACCAATATTAAATCAATAACAAAATTACTACGCTACTATAGGTTACTCATCGTTGTTCTTGTGATTTTTCAGTGGTAACCCTAGTTCTTCATGGAGCACAGCTGGCTGCCATACATTTTACAGCGACAGATTCAAAACCATTTGCAGATGCAACAGCATTGGGGGTTTTGCCGTTGTTTCGCAAGTCGAGGAAAAAGCGGTAAGAAAACCAAAAATTGTAATACGCTTTTAAAAATGTTGCGTCCCTCACACCTAAAACCAGTATGGTTGATTAGCCTATAATTTTTCTTAAATATGACTATAATAAATTAAATCAAGATGAATTTATGATGCCACAAGAATGGAGGGGATCAGACACCTAGGACCTATGGACCCTGGGCCATGACTCCCCTTTTATTCGGAAAATCGTCGAATTGTGCCCTCTTTGGGCTTTAAGCTCCTGTTCTTTTCAACGTAACTACCCTTTTCTTCCAACTTACAAGTCCTCTTCTTGTGCCAGAAGGTTCATTTAATTTTTGCTTTGTGGCGCTTCTGTAAATGTTTCCTCTGCACCGCAGCAATGGCCTTTATTTGCGTCAAAAGGAGCTAACCCAATTACGCTTGACGCGACCAAAATAAGAGTGGTTAGTGCCCCCTTTTCACTGCCTCCTTCCTAATTTAAGGGAGCTTTCTGCGTCTAGGTTGAAGGGGATGAGCTGTATCAATGCCTTTGAAAACTTAAAAAACATTTTCCGCTTGTTTGTAGCGAGAAATGTTTGGCGAGCAATGCTTTGCCACGTAATAAAACGGTCAAACATTTCTTTTGGCAAAAAAATCTTGAATGTTTGACAAACAAAGTTTGATGCTTGGCTAGGACCGTATTCTTTGACTGATTATTTCTTTGTCACGTCAGCTTCATATTATTTCAACGGTTTGTCGTGTTTTGTAGAATAGTTATTAAAATTTATGCTTTTTTCAGCCGCCGGCGAAAGGCTTTTTCCGCTTGTTTATAGCGAGAGATGTTTGGCGAGCAATGCTTTGCGACGTCATAAAAATGATCAAACATTTTGTTTGACAAACAATGTTTGATGTTTGGCTAGGATCTTATTCTTTGCCTGTTCTGAATCTGGCGTACCAGCCTGAATGCTGTTTCTGCTTATTTTGTGTTAGATTTGAAGAAAAGTCACGTCAGCTTCATATTATTTCAACGGTTTGTCGTGTTTTGTAGAATAGTTATTATAAGTTATGCTTTTTTTCAGCCGCCGGCGAAAGGCTTTACAAGAGGCTTCTTCACTCAGGTTGCGTTAGCCATTACTGGGTTCATCATGCTTGGCTTAATTTGCTGCATGTTAAATCCGCTCATCGCTGGGTACGTCTTTTGCATTGGTTTTGCTATCTACTTAGTGTCGAATTGATACGCTGCATCTTTTCAGGATAAATACTTTTTAGTAAAATATCAAGCTTTGCTCTCAGCCTAAATATTTCTTATTTTTAAAATAACTTTTTCTTGCCGCACTTCGACACTCCCAGTCCTTCCTAGAATACCAAAAAAAGTACAGTGAGTCGATTGATTCCAAATCATCGGCAAAGCACGATTTTTGCTCCTTTTAGGAGTTTAGGAATCCGTTCACATCAACACTAAAAGGCAAGCTCTAGACTTGTCCTAAGTCCCTAACTTTCGCTCACATTGAATTGAATTGATGTTGTTGTTGTTCGCTTCAGTGAGGTACTTAGTTAGTTTGAGCATCCAGCCATTCAATTCAATAGCGATAACTACAACTCAGATAATAAGTCTAGGCAAGTTCTTTGTAAACGGAAAGAGTTCGTTTTCTCACTTGGAATCTTCAATGAATTCTATTGCTCTTCCCGCTCTATCCCGCAAGCTGATTGGCGTTTAAAACACAATGCCATTTCGGCTTCACTTTCTGAAGTGTTGGTGTTTTTTTAACCTTAACCTAAGATCTAGCTGCATTTTTCTTATAAAAAGTTTTAAGTTGTACAAAACTTCAAAATTGCAAGAATGGAGACATAGCGGAAACAGTCACCTTTGATTAGACCGATTACCTGAGTCCCAGTTATCGCTCATGAGACCGAGGCTAGCACTAACATGAGATCGTTCAAACTGGGACTCATATTCTTTAAGCGAAAAAAACTGGCCTGCCACCCCAAATGTTTGGGTTACCAATCAGAGAGCGTCCAGCATTTCAATTCAATAGCGAAACTACGACTCAGTTAATCAGTCTTACCTTTGATAATACTTCAAAGTGTACTGAGGAATTTGCCCTTACGTTAATGCATTAGCTTTTTGGAAAATCGCTCTTAAATATCGTCAAGTGTCGTATTATTTTTACATTGGCTTCTTCTGTCTTTTGCAGTTGCTTCCACTTGGAAAGAGTGAGAATCGCATTCTTTCATGATTTTGCCTTTTTCATGGTTTATGCTTGTTTCCTGGTTGGTGTCATCGTCAGCGAAAACACGGTAAGTTGTTTGCAAGAATTTTCGTTTTAATCTTTCTGCTCTTGAATGAATATTAAACTTAAGGATCACTGTATAAGGCCGCTTTTAGGTTGTGTCGAATATTACACGAGTCCTAGTTATCGCTAACGGCTAACGACCGAACTCAAAACCGCTCAAACTAGGGGCCGGTGTTTTCGCTGAGAAGTGATGAGTCCCTCTTTGAGCAAACAGCTGTTTGGTTGTTGTTGTTGTTGCTGCTGTTTGCGATAAGTCTAAACTGACCTTAACATTATGCAACTTGAGGGCTCAATTTAATTCTGTAAGCAACTAAGAAGTCAAACAACCAAGCTTGTACGCTTTCTTGTTGTTAGGAAATTGTTTGTTTTGCATGTTGAAGTTCTTAAGCTAACATTTTTCCACTTACTGTCTCCCAAAAGTCGTGTTATAGGCCTAACAGTTGACGATTTTGACCTGCAAAGTCAGGGGTGGTTGTTAGGTAAAAAAGGTTAAGCAACTTTTAAGTAACTTTGAGGGCTGAAATGTCTTGAAATGAACATGCCGACGAGACGAATGCAATATGAAAAGAACATACTGCCGAATACAGTATGAAATGTACATGCTGACGAATACAGTATGAAATGAACATGCTGAAGAATACAGTATGAAATGAACATGCGGAAGAATACAGTATGAAATGAACATGCTGACGAATACAGCATGAAATGAACATGCTGACGAATACAGAATGAAATGAACATGCTGACGAATACAGAATGAAATGAACATGCTGACGAATACAGTATGAAATGAGAATGCTGACGAAAACTTTATAGAAAAAACGTGCTGACGAATACAGTATGAAATGCTGACGATGCTGACGAATGAACATGCTATGAAATGAACATAATGAAAATATGTATGCTTAAAAATGCTGTTTGAAAATATTTGTGAACACTTAAGACTTCAAGATGGATAGCAAATAGCATAGCATAAGACATGTTTCAGAGTTTAATTAAATGTAAAAACCCAGAGTATCTTACAGTGAGGTGTCTACAAACTTTCGTTAAAATTTTGAAATTCTTGTACTTTTTATTCATAGGAATTCCTGCTGCCTTTTCTGGAGCATGTGCAGGGTATCCATATAAACTGGAAGTGGGCGAGTTGTAAGTAAATTTATTAACATTTTTCCTGTGTTTTTCATAGTCTGCTGTCAATAAAAATGAACAGTTTCTTGACCCTGCGTTAGGCCCTGTGGACAAATGAACTGAACATTTCACTGAGCATCGTCTAAAATGAAGGTCAGTGATAAATCCAGTTCATTTGGCAACCTTGTTCAGTTGCTTTCGGAGTCATAAACGTTTGGTTCTGTCAAAAATGTAAGTTAGCTAAAAAAGTTATTGGTGTACAAATGTGAAAATGTATGCAAACATTACTTAGCATGTACTTTCTGTTTAAGTTTTCTACACTGCCCCAATATTGAGTTTCTCATAAAAAGTTTCTTGTAAAAAGTGTGTACCCAATTATTAGACTTACTGAGCACTGAGCTCTGAGCCCTCATTATCGCTCATCAAAACGAGACTAACACCAAACCGAGATCGCTCAAACTGGTTGTCACAATTGCGATTAATACGGCTGAGGGAATATATCCCTATTGCCGTATTTCCTTGAATAAGCTCCCTCCCCTTTGGTGGTAGCTGCCCATTAGATTGTCCTAGACCCTCCTTTTTTAATATATATTTGTCATGAATGGCGAACACAAGGATAGATTTTTCCTCAAGTGGCCTACCACAATTGATGGGATTTGAACCCAAGACTGCATGATCAGAGAGCCAACGACGTTTCCACTGAGCTATAGAGCTCAATGAAATCGCCGAGTAACTCTCCAAGTCATACAACCCAAGGCTCTCCTCCCATTTGGCTTTTCGTGTTTCGGCCATGTTGAGCCTTCTTCAGCACCATAACTATTTATATATATTTGTCATGAATAGTGATAATGTATGTGCTCTTAATGTAAGCTCCTGATGGGAGGAATCAGGCGACACCTTTTGTCAGTTGCTACAAAACTTAGTTTTCGTCAAAACGTTAAGTTTCTTCAAAAATTTTCAATTACTTGCTCCTCTTTCAGAGGGATTTTTACATGAGCCCCGGGCACTTAGTCAAGTAAATACGGTGTGCAACTTCAGTTGGTTTAAAGCCGAAGAATTTTTCTGATTTTGCAACATCATAACTGAGCTGACAGATGTTATGAGTTTCTTTCCGTATAAGGAAAGTCCCGTCCTTCGCACCGGGTCAGCCATTATCCTACACTGTTTCACGCGAGAAGAAAATACGAATTTGCGTTAATGATTGCGAAAGAGAAACGGCAGATGATTTAAAAATAGCAAGACATCTGGAATCTATTCCTAGGTTTCTTTAATTCTCAGGATCCGATTATTAAGTAAGCACTTTTAATTACTATTTCCAGTGACTTGTGTTGTGCAAGGTTACTGAAATATGCCTTCTCAAAACCGCTTTTCTTGCGAAATCTTCCAAATTCAAAACAGGCAAATCTATCTTTTTTAAGACACTGTAGTTTGACTTCTTATGATATTCCGAATAATCTTTTAGCTATTATGCTATATTACATTACATTACATAATGTTGTAGTGTATTAAATAGGGCATATACTTAAACAAGGTTTTTTCGGAAACAGTCTAGCACAGAAGGTAACCCTTAGGTTTTTTAATCGAAATAAAAAAGCTCGAAGAACACGAGTCCAGGATAGGCCTTTAAAAATTTTCTCTGGAAGTAGCCTAAATTAATGCCTAATTAAGCCTAACTGAGTCAATTTAAAAAGTTGCATTTTTTGAATCTGACTACTGTAGTTAGATCTTGAAATGCTGAGTAAAATTGTCTCCAACGCATGTATCAAATGATCTCTGAGTAGTTTCCAAGCTTTGTTCACATACAAGTGTCTCCTTATGATAGCAATGACACTTGATATGCAGTTTTAGTTAAGGAACTACTGAGGAACTTTTTGTACTACCGTTTAATCAAAAGGTCCAAAAATAAGGAACTTTTGGAACAAGACCTTGAGCTACAATGTTGGCCAAATTATTTGGAACAAGACCTTTTTTCCATTGATTTTCTACTTCCATAACTCCAATTCTTCCCCCTTTTACTCCAAAGCAATGTTGGTAGTAGAGCAAGACAACTTTTATTCGATACAACATTGTAATGGGGAGAAGGGGAATTCATAGATAATAGCAGAACTATTTAGGCTGTTCCAATATCTTTTGTCCGAGATTGTAGGTTTTTATAAAATAAAAAAAAACGTGCATAGATCTCAATAAAATTTCATCCTCAGTGTTTGCTATTCATAGCCAATATATATAGTCGTTTAATATGTTTCATCGCTCTCAAACCGTAATTGAAGTATTTTGCTTTCTTTCAGCTCTTGGATGAAAGTATCTGGTGCAGATACTGGATATTTTCTTGCTGGTCCACTCTTTTCTGTTGTGGTAAGTTAGAGATTCAAAGCATATCGACTATTTTCAGAGTAACTTTTGTCTTTGGTTCGATTTGATCAGATTTAAAACGAGACATCCACTTTCCAAGATATCGACTAAATATGCGTCTTTCGCAGGGTATTTTGCTCATCTACGTCCTGATCATTTATGAGCTCAGTAGCTGGATTGGCAGTAGACAAGACAGTATATACAGAAGGGCAATGTATGTTATTTGTTACACTTTAGTCCATTCCTTTTATCACTCGTGCTGCGGTTTGCAGCTCGAAAGCAAGCAGCAAGCATTATACATGCGTCATTGAGAGGCCCTACTAAAAGCAATTCGCCCAACTGAATTATCTTTTACATTTGGGCCTCTTTGTGGGGTACTTAATTGCTCAAAATGCCAGACGTGCCGCCCGAATTTTCCAAAACCGCCCATGTCTACCGTTTAACTTTGTTATCCACGTAAGAGTTCTGGTACCCATGTGTACAAATTTTCACTAATAACAAACCCATATGTAAGGGTATTGCTGCTGAAAAGTAACCAATGTGGGTGGCTTGTCTATAGTAAATTGAACAATGGAGTTACACCCGGGGTCCTGTTATCAAAAAGCGTGGGGCTCTGGGGGCTCTACTGACAAGTCCATTATAGAACGATATCAAAATGTAAAACAACTGCCATTTTCTCTAAATAACTAGGGGAGATCAACACTCCCGCAGCTTTCAAGCTCTACACCCCTGTCTCTGATTTCTAAGTGCCGGATCCTGCTAAAATGCTAAATCGCATAGCATGAACAAAAGCTACCCAAATACTGCAGGGTCTGAGATCACTATCACTAGTTATGTTATTAACTCCTAACATTATACACGCTTTTTATAAAGAACCTACCTCAAAGCCTTGTTTTTAAAGTTCCTTATTTCTAGACCTCTTTTATTGTAGTTCGAAAAGTTCCTTAATAGTTCCTTAATTTTAACTGCACATTCACTTAATTTTTACTGCACTTTGCTTACATGCACTGCATGTAAGCAAAGCTAGAGACTACTCAAGGAAACATTTGATACATGCGTAACGTACAGTTTATTTGATTTTCTACTGCAAATGAATGGAACCGAATGAGTGGTAAAAGGAATCAACATTTAAAAGTTCATTAGTGACTTTCTCTTTAAAAGTTCTTTGAGCTCTTTATATATAAGTTCTTTAAATTTTCAGGCCTTCTACATGTAGGTTCCTTATAAAGTGCTTCTTTATAAAAAAGCGTGTAAATCCTTTCTCTATCGTTCTTACTATTGCGATGAAATTACTTATAAACGTGGAATTATTTCTTTCATGCAGAGAATACATCAAGAGGAGCATTCTAATGATTACATTAGCAGTTTTAACATGGTATTCTGGCATTATGGCTATCAACAGAACAACAAGCCTTGGTTATCACTACTTTTTCCTTGCATTATATTCAACGCAGGTAAATTTTAAGTTAAAAGAGTGGCAATAAACATACCTAATTTTAGGGAAAATTTATCTCTGCAAATTTGCCCAAATGCTTTTGCTGACCACGCCTTTTACTTTCGCTGTAAATGTGAGCAACGCCTTTTTTGGTGTCAAAAACTTACTACCTAGAAAAGACATGAACAAATTTCGAGTTTTTATATCTCAATCAAAAGAGTTTGTGATGGGAGAGCCTTTTGATTATTTCGGTAGAGGTTTTTGAATATTTCAAGAAATTGAGCATTCATGTTTCCAAAAATTACATCCTCTTGCATTCAAAATTTTTATCACTGCACATTTTTACTGTTTATCACCGCACAAAGAGGTTGTCACTGCACCTTAGAAAAAGGTTTACAATAAACGTTTTTGTATAAGGAGAAAGTAAGCGGTTCATGAAAATGTGGTACTCGGTTCCTAGAGAAATTAAGGCGGTTCAGTCACTGCGACATAATGATAGAGCATTATAATTCGGTAATGCCCGCTCATTACGTCATAACTCAAATTCGGGTTTTGTAAATATACCATGGTCTGCCCATAGAGCAATAAGTCATCTAAACACAGTTTCCTTTGGGCAATATGGAAAATATTAACACTCAACCTCGCAATCTAGGTTTTCTACTGCCGGCCTCGGGTCATAATTTTGTCTGGTACACGCTTTTTTTATAAGGAACCACTTTATAAGGAACCTACATGTAGAAGGCCCAAAAATTTAAAGAACTTATACTACTAAAGAGAAAATCGTTAAGGAACTTTTCATTGTTGAATATTTTTATCACCGCAAACAATCAAGAATTAGAAAGCCCGTTCCATTCATTTGCAGTCGAAAATCACATAAATTGTACTTTACGCATGTATCAAATGTTTCTTTGAGTAGTCTCGAGGTTTGCTAACATGCAAATGTCTCTGTAGGGTAGTCATTAATCTGTATGTGCAGTTAAAATTAAGGAACTATCAAGGAACTTTTGGAACTACAATCGTCTCAAAAGAGGTCAAAAAATAAGGAACTTTAAGAACTAGTCCTTGAGCTAGGTGTTTTATAAAAGAAAGCGTGTATTGCCCTCAGAAATAGTTGCTGTAGGCTAAATACATATTGGTTGAAATATAAAGATTAATTAAATATTTTGATATTTGTTATAGGGTGCAGCAATAATATACATCCATCTGCTGAAAAACACAGAGGTAAGAATGGTAAAATTTGTTTTTAAACTAATTAAGCAGTCCAAGATAGAAAACGAAGTCTTTCTGTTTGCATAGAAACCGAAATTAGTCTGGGTGCAAAGTCTCACTTGTGACGGTGAAATGTTGTATTTAGCGCCAGTCGCTAGGATCTCAGTAGTAGGTTAACTAATCGAGACCTCGATCCTGCCTATGACACTCCGTTCCAACTCCGATCTCGCAGAGCTTCTGGCAGCACGTGCCAGCTAGATTAGGCCACCACGCCACAGCACCTTCACTACCCTAGCACTTGCGTTATTGATTTTATGAGCGTGGAAAGTTGCCGGCTCTATAGCTTTTCCTTTGAAGCGTGACAGGGGAGGAAGTGAAACTTTTCACCTCGACTGGTCTGAACCTCTATAAAATCGTTCACTTTGAACACTAACAGAATCAATAATACAAGCGCTAGGATAATGAAACTTTGCACTTTGACTGAATTTTGGATGCTTAGCTAATACCAATTTTGTGTCGAAAGCGCTATATCTCCAAGTTCAGAAAATTGCTATGATAGCGGCTTTTCATCAAAAAGGTTTTTCCCTCTGGCAGAATCATGCTTAGAGTGGGTTGTTGCTTGATGTCTAAGGTAAATTTTCTGTTCTTTTTTAGATTTCTGAATATCGAGCAATGAAAAATACCATGCTGATGCCTCTGCGAGTGCAACAACAGAGGTATGCCTACTTGACTGCATTGGTGCAAAGTTTTCTTTCACAATTAGCGTAATTTTCCGGGGACGGGGTTACTTGATATATTTTGGGTACTGGGAACTTGCCACCCAAATGGGTATCGTTTTTCATGATTTTGTTATAAATCGGCAACATCGACTATCGAGTATTCCAGAAAATCGGTATCAAACTTTATACAAAACGGTCTTCTTTTCGTTTTCACTTTTCTTAGTGAAGCTTGATTCGAACTGACATATTATAGTACATTTAAGCATATAAAATAGTGTAGGAGTTAAAGTTTTCGTGTAATTTTGGCTATGTATTTTCAGGAATTTGGTATAAATATGGGTAGGTATTTTGTTGCTCAGGCGGCACGTCCCTAGACTCACTCCATAAGTTCCACTACTTCGCTCGATGTTGTTGCTGTTGTTTTCTACAATCACTCGCTGTTGCAGTGACAAATCAAAATAAGGGGAGCGTAAACTAGAGACTCGTGTAGTGAGTCTAGCACGTCCCTATCCGAAACGTAATCAAGTGTCCCCCTCCTCGGGCGTAATATTCATGTCATTTTGAACATATGCAGCAACTTGCTTTGATTCTCAATTCGCTTTTGAAACAAAATATTTGCCTGTTTGACCACGTCTTAAACGATTGCTCTACAGGGAAAAAGCCGATTTCTTATGCTTTTTGCCTTGGTCGTGACAAAACGACCAAACATTGTTTTCAAATGTCTCAGATTTGCTTTCAAATGTTTGTTCGTTTTGCCACATCATAAAAAATTTGCTTGACAGACATTTTGCGTGCATGCAATAAGCAGAAAACATTTTGGAAATTATGTTTCTCGAACATTCTTTTGACGACGTGAACAAACGGTAAACATTGTTTGATCCGCGATGTTCAAATGTTTACCCTGGATCTTTGCAAAACTGCCAAAATGTTTCATGTTTGTCACAACCAAAAATGTTTATGAGCAATGTTTTGATAAATGTTTGACAAGACCTTTCATCGTTTAGCCAGGGTCTTCGGCCAACAATCGCTTTGCGAGGGCCTTAGCGAGACGCTGTATTCGCTGTATTTGAGTCAACAAACCTGTGTTTTGTAATGTATAGAACAATAAACTGAAATAAATTCTTATGTACTCATTGAAAGGGTTATATTCTTTTTACAGGAAGATCTTATGTCACTTCAAAGTTCGATGCAGTTTTCAAAATTTGATATCAGGCGGAGCACTTCCCGCCTGCAAAGTGTGAAAGAGGAAGATCCGCATGAAGCTGAAAGCGACGCTGAGAGGAATGAAAAGGAGAGGAAGCTGGAAGATCATGCCAAGGAAGGCGATGCAGAAACTGGTAGCAGCAGCAGCAGCAGCGATGCAGAAGGATTCAGAGAGGAAGATCTTGAAGATGATGATTTCAGGGGTTATGGTAGACAAGAATATGTCGGTGAAGAGAACGGTGATTTTGGCAGCGATGAAGGAAGAGCTGACTCAAGATATGGAGTGGAAGACGTTGGAAGAATCAGCCGTAAAACGGAAGAATCTGGAAGAATAAGTAGCAATACGGAAGAATCTGGAAGAATCAGTCGTTTTACTGAAGGAGCTGGAAGAACCAGTCATAATTCGGAAGAAGCTGGAAGAGCTAGCCGTCGTTCGGAAGGAGCTGGAAGAGTTAGCCGTCACTCTGAAGAAGCTGGAAGAACTAGCCGTTATTCAGAAGAAGCTGGAAGAGTTAGCCGTCATTCGGAAGAAGCTGGAAGACTCAGTCGTAATTTGGAAGAAGCTGGAAGAATCAGCCGTAATTCGGAAGGAGCTGGAAGAGTAAGCCGTCATTTGGAAGAAGCTGGAAGAGCCAGCCGTTATTCAGAAGATGCTGGGAGAGCCAGCCGCCATTCGGAAGATGCTGGAAGAATCAGTCGTAGCATGGAAGAAACTGACAGAAATTATTACGATATGGAAGCACAAAGTGACAACGATTACGAAATGGATAAAAGTGGAACAAATCTTGGCTTTGAAGAAAATCCTAAAACAGACGATAATTTTGAAGAAGGCAGACCTGACACTGCTACCTGAAAAGCTTATTTTCATTTTTGATGAATTTCTAACAACTCTGACATTTTATAGAGAACACAAGCTATAAAAAGCTAAAGCAAAATAGGCAAGTGTATATAATGTTACATAGATGGATTCTTTTTGCATTTTTCATTCACAAACTAGTTGTTTACACTTAATATGTTCATGGGCTTTTTATGTCCTTATAAGCGGTTTCTTGCCAAAAAATTCGTTTAGTACTTTTTGCTTTTCCTTTGCCTTTAGGCTTGAAGGTAACCACCTTGATGCATCCGATGTGTGAAGATGACGGTGGAATGGTGCTTTTAGCGCCAGTCAGCAGTCGCTTGGACCTTAGGCCTACCCTTGAGTTGCGCCTTCTTAACTTGGCCTTATGCCCTTCCTAGAGAACTCAACGCTAGCTGTAACGCTACTGTTGCTTTGGTTTGAACAGGACCTTGTAGCCAGGCTTGTGCCAACTTACGATACGATAGAACGTAACGTAAACTAGTAGTAACTGCTAACTTATGTCGACATGTCAGCTACTAGTCAGAACTTATAAGATACAGTTGATCGCTTAGGTTGACTGCGACTGACGGGAATCAATTGTCAACTAATCGCAGATGTAGAACTTGCTCACTTACTGGAACTATTCGCTTACTATTTGCCGTCAAAAAGGAACTATCGCATCATAGTTTCCAGAGCGCTAATTTGGACAAGTCGTTGCAATAAATTAGTCCCAAAAATTAACGATTTGCATTCGGCAGCCGGGCAGCTAGTTCTGAGTGTAGTCTCTGTGGCGCAGGGGTTAGTGTGCAGGGTTCACAACGAGAATGTTATGGGTTCGAGCCACGGTCTTTCCACTTGTGATTACAGAGATAACAACCATGGGCAAGTTGCTAACACAAATGTGCCTCTCTCCACCCAGGTGTATAAATGGGTACCTGGTCGGTAGTTATGAGCACCGTGAATGGCTGCACCCTGCTATATGAACATGCTATACATGCATCCAGACCACGGGCAAAGTGTAAAGTCGACTGAGTAGCCTTAGGATGGTAATAGACTCTAAAACGGCAACTTCACTTTACTTTACTGTGTGCTATGTCGACTTTATGCCTGACAACTTAATTGCTTTAGAGCTCCTAACACCACGAGCTAGTTGGGTTATATCAGGCTGCAATAAATGTACGCAATTCATGGGCAATTCTTTGCATACTGGAAATGGTTGCAAGAATTTCCTTAAATCATGGCTAGCCTAGCCTTTCTTGGCCAAAAGTAACTTATACACCATATTGCAGACAGAGTCAGGAAAAAGTTACGGTCAGACGGTCATTGACCGGAGGAAGGTCGATTAGAACAATAGAAAATATTTTGCGACACCCAAAACACGCCTATTTTTCATTGTAAAGCGAGGAAGGTTTCCAACTAGGGGTATTTTTGTCTGGAGGAAGGTTGAGTACTTTTCTGGACTCTGATTGCAGAAGCATATTTTTCGTTTCTTATTCTGAAAAAAATATATTTCTATCATCTATTGCTTGTTCATGTTCATTTTCATTCTTCGTGAATTTGAATATTTATGTTTCTTTTCTTGGAAGGCTTGCATGCTTAGGACAGGAGAATTCATTCTACATAGGCACCTTCTTTATTTTTCATACTGACTAACGGGAAAAGAGCTAAAAAAAAGTTTTCAGAAATAAAGTTATTAACATGAATTTGCGTCACGTTGTAAACATTAAGACATGAGCGGGAATAGAGAGTGTGTTTAAGGCTTTAAGATGCAAGCATTACTTGCTCTGCAGAAGATTACGTAATTTTGTGGTAAGAAGATTGTGGCCTAATATTGTCGGTAATCTTCGAGTTTGCTTGCAAACGTTTGGAAAGGAAAGGCTTTAACTATTTTCATCGTGATTTCTGGCTGCAAGTATTTCACTTATCATAAGTTAATCTTAATTCACAACAAAAAAGTGAGTTTTTCAAGAAATTATGTGCAATACATAAAATCTTCATTGTTCGCGCACAGGAAGTTGCGCAATGCTTTAAAAATGGGTTTTCCCTAGGTCTAGTTTCCAGACCTCTATAACTCAGTTCGTGACAAGCTATAAAAATTCTTGATGGTTCTGGCCGGTGGAGAAGGAAGGCAGGCAGGTGAAGGCAGGATTTGAGAGGGAAAAGAGGACAGTCGGCATGTCTCAGACGGAAAGCCGAGGTAGCAGAAATGACGAGCATGGAGAAGAAAGTAGAAGTTCATCGGGTAAGTTAGTTTGTTGCCTAAAACTTACGGGGCACGTCCTTCTAATCTGTGCGTTCTGCAGACCATGCATGCTTTTGTTTGTTGGTCGATGGATGGACCTTCGCTTTTTTGAAAGACCCTAAAGTTAGCAAAATAATTATAAAACATCTGTTAAAGTTTACGTGCTTTCTTGCTTTGATGTTAAAAGTTTTGTTTCTTCTTGATTTTTGGATATTTTTGCTTGCGTTGACCAAACTTATTTCTGTCTGGAATTAAAAGTTTTGACTCGCAAATTTTCTATTTATGAGGAGGATATCTAGGCCCGCATCGCGACTTTTTCGTTGGCAAGGCTATCTTTGATTTGATTTGCCACCTCTAAGAGTTAATCGGAAATTATCTTTCTAGACCTTAGCATTTCTCATCTGATTTCATACATACACAAAATAGACAAGTTTCCAACAGCAATCATCAGGCAAATAATTTAACCCGAACACAAACTCATTAGTGTCGGCTAAAAGTCTGAACCTGTCTGGAGATAAAATTAATTTTGTTTTTTTATAGCTGTCGTTGAAGTTGCTAGCAAGATGCTAAAATTTAATAGCAAAAGATACTACGTCGATGTAAAGCAAAATTCACGAGGAAAATTCATAAAGCTTGTTGAGGTATGGATAAAATTTATTTTGGTTGGGATTTTCAAACATCTTGAAAAGCGTTGAAAATATTCACGTGCTCCCCAAATTTTTTGCCACCCGTTACCTCGTTCCTTTAGCCGGTTTCTTTCAAAAAGCAAATAAAAGCATTTTGGTGCTCAAAATTTGTATCATTTTCCTTTCATGATGATAAATTTCGTGCCAGATCTACCCACATCTTCCCTGCTAACAGAACACAGCTAACAGCTGAGCCACATCAAGAACATGGGAATACCCATTAGAACTTGGGTTGACTTTCTAGGTTTTGGTTATATAAGCCAAACACCTTTATTTGTCAAGGCAGGTCGTAAAATAATCCACAGGGTGATTTTCTCAAAGCAAACGTCAATTTCTTGAGTGTAAAATTTTGACTGGAGTTCGGATCAAGAATTTTAACTTGCAGAATTTTTAAGAGCCAAAATGAGGGGAGGGGCCACTACCAGGGAATCTCTCTTCAAAACAAATCTTATTTCATCGCCATTAACTCGCATTAATTTAAGCTCTGAATACATTGGTGTGTTGGATCTGAAATCTCATTTGATATAAGAAATCCAAAAGGCAAAAAAATTCATGAAAATGTAAATAAAATGTGAATGCTTCGGGGAGGGGGTTCTTGACTTAAGTCAGTA
Source organism: Chrysaora quinquecirrha (assembly GCA_014526335.1). Taxonomy (NCBI): domain Eukaryota; kingdom Metazoa; phylum Cnidaria; class Scyphozoa; order Semaeostomeae; family Pelagiidae; genus Chrysaora; species Chrysaora quinquecirrha. The sequence continues at coordinate 5,220,245 of JACTAT010000035.1, forward strand.
TCAAGTTGTGCACTCCAAGAAATTATTTTTTGACCTGGGTTTAGAATTTCCCCTACCAAATGATACCCTGCTTTTGAAAAAATTCTGAAAAGTATACTCAAAAATGTTCAACATTGAAACAGTCCACTTTAACAAAATAACCCTTTGACAACTGGCTTTGGAAGCAATTCCTTCTTTTGATACCCGGCACTAGAAAAGATTGGCGGAATCAATACCTGGAAAGAAATGCACATATCCCCTCAGCAAAATATGGTAACTACCCCCCTCCCCGATCTGGGCATCCATAAAGTATTACAGTTCATTACATACAAACATACATAAACCAGTGGGATAGATGGATATTCAAAATTTTAGAAGCAAAACTGCATGGTCAAAAAATTAGGTCATGGCATTCATTGAGGGGCTTTTCACTCTTTAAAAAGACTTAAAAGTTTTTAACTAAAACAAAAGGATTCCATGGGATTTCTGTGAGAACAATAGGTTTTCGACTAGGATGTGTGAGATTTTAAGAAGGGAATCACCCCCAGAATTATTTAGGGATGCAAGAGGTTTATCAAACCTTTCCATCAGCTTATAACAGTATGCAAAACCAATCATGTTCATGATTGGGGATGGGGAACTAACACGTAAATGCACATAACCATGTGGTTATTCCACTAATAGTTGAAAAGATAACAATATTAGCTTTCCTGTACCTGACCTCTAGCTTCTTTAACTCCCAAATAAAAGAAGCTTCTTAGAAATCCAAAAAATACCAGGCAATTCCACAAAACCCATGATTCATTTAGGATTTCTTTGGTATAAATGTACAAAATCCCTGAAAATCTCAAAATCTTGTATGGAAAAAGTTTCATGAGAATGAAAATGAATTATTATTCTTTGGGTCTTTGACTTTGTAATTGGCTTACAGTAATTTTTTATTTGAAAACAGTTGATCTCTATCACCTTCTTGATACATTTGTTATTAAAATGAGATAAAAACCTATGCATTCAAAATATAACTGAAAAATAAAATGTCCCACAGTTACATTGGTTATTCCTATTGTTGATACAATTTCAATGAATGAAGTGGAACCTAAAGGCATGAGAAATTTACGTGCAGCCCACCCACATTGACCTTGACAGGGGGACAATTACTGGAGAGCATACATTTGGTTTTCTATTTTTCTTTTAAATTGAAATGAACAACTTGTAAACAAACAGCCCCCTGGTTAAAAGTCATTTCAGCTCACTGTGTGTTGTTCTTTGGGTTGCCCCCCCCCCACAAATTAAGGAAACCTATTATTTTTGGGAATTGTTTGTATGGGTACTAATTTTTCCTATCATTTGAAAAATACTGCACCCTCAATTACCCCCCTTTTATTCAACAAGAATCATGCTTCTGCACAATACCCCTGTTTAAATAGTGTAGCCCCCTGAGTGATGAATATCTTCAAAATGTTTTTGGGGGTTGTTTGTATGGGTGCCAATTTGCCGTACTGATTAAATAACAATGCACCCCCCCAAAATTATCCCCTCTACAAGAATCATGGTTCAACACAATACCCCTGTTTAAATAGTGTAAGCCCCCCTGGATTATGAATATCTTACAGGCATTGCTTCTGCTCAGACTTGTGCTTTGTGTATTGCAATGTGCATTAGGGTTTCCCTACTTCAGTACATACCATAAATCCTCGAATGAGCTCCCTGGGGGCTCAAATATTTTTTGTCATTTTGGAGGGGGGCTTAAATGTGGGGGGTTATAAAATTATTCACAAAGGCTTGATTTATCATTGACTAAGAGAATACATTTTCCTATCATAACTCAGATAAAGTACCAATATAGACTCAAAAGGCTAACACCAACATGTCAGGGGTGGGGGCTTGTTCAAGGGGGCTTATTAACAATTTCTCACTCTAGGGTGGGGGCTAATTCAAGGAGAGGGCTTATTTGAGGAGGGCTTATTAGAGGCAGGCCAATTCCAGGATTGAAGGTACATCTTATTTCTTTTCTTTTCCATGTAGGTGCTCAGCAATGGTGCCAGAAACAAGATAAATATTCCAATGCCGGTTGTTGGAGACATTCGAGACAAACTCACCTCATTTGCTGATTTTTATGCTCAGCTAGGTAAGACTGTTTTCATTTGGTTATGGTTTGCTGTAAGAGCCTCCTTTGTTAGGTTAGTTTCTACTTGGTAATGGACCATATACATTGCTTTGGTATGCTGTGGTGGTCCTCTTCTTCTAGATATAGATATCAGTTGGTGTATGTGTGGGTTGCTACACCTAGGAACGGTGGGGAGCTTGTGAGAAGGTAGCTTGAAACTGATAAGTTATTGAGGTTGATAGCTTAAAATTGCATTGATTTGAGACCTGTCATGATCCTACTAAATTCTCATTTTGAAACAATCTTGAAATTCCATAAACGCAACTTCAAACTGGTTTCCTGTGAATGTGATTCCTGGTAGTTGAGCAGGTACATGACGCTTCTGCATGAAGCAAGGTGTAAAGGTGTCTCTTGATAACTAGTAACAGTTTCTTGTGCACAGAGTTGAAAGATCAAATAGTTTCATTGTTTCAATTCAGTAGTTTCTGCAAGCTGATTCCAGATAAAATAAAAGAACTAGGAAAGCAAAATATGTAAAATAAGTTATTAAGCCCCCTCTCTTATAAGTCCCAACCCCTCCTCAAAAGCTTCTAATATGAATTAAGCCCTGGGGCAAAGTATAGCTCCTACGGTAATGTATACCAGGCCAGAAGACCCTGGCCAAAAGCCCAAACATTGTTTATCAAACATCTGAGATTTGTTTAACAAGCAAGGATCATTTGGCCATTAAACATTGATGGACAAGCTGAATTCACTTAGCCATGTTTTTAAAATCTTCAAATACTGTTTGACCAGTTATGTTTTCAAAGTGGTCAGACAGTAAAGCATTATGCCAAACAAGCAAGTTTCAAATGTTTCATGAAGAATGTTTGATTGTTTGGCAAGGGCCTGCCCAACTTTTGTGTTCTTCTGGATCTTTCACCAAAACTAACAATGATGAATTAAAGACTTCATTATCTCGACATATTTTTGGTTGTAGATCCTACTCAAGCTGAAGAAGTTCCTGAAGATGGAAAGCTAAAAAGGTAGAATATCAACATATGATAACAATTATAATCTCAAAGGATGCCAGGTTGACATTTTTCGAAATTTCAAGATACTAAGTTTTCAATGCTAAAGTTAAGCAACTTAGTATTTGTGCAATATTTCAATGCCTTAGCACTTGTATTGATTTTATGAGCCTAAAATATTCCCTATTCTATAGAGGGTTTGACCATGAAAAGTGACTGTTAGTGAAAATGTTCTGTATAAGTCCTTACAAAATCGTTAACTTTGAGTGCCCATAAAATCACTAGTAAAGTTGCTAAGAAAGAACAAATTGTTACCAAGAGTAAATTTTGGCTGCTTAATATGGATTTAATATCGAAAACTACATATCATGTGCAAATTTCCAAAATAGATTTTTTCAAAGAGGCTTGGTTGGTGCGACATTTTTCTGGAAAATGATAGACATGCCATGAAAGGGCATCGAATCGCAGTTGTTTTAGGGGAGAACGTTTAGTGGGAGTTAAAAGAAATGTTTCAAGTTTTTCTGCTGTAAGAGGCATTTAATCAAGTATTTTCCTTTTCCTAAGTTAGTTGCATCTTGTTTTCTGAGTTTCTGCAGATAATTTTGGCATTTACTGTCAGTTTCTTTTCTTCCCCTTTCTTCTATTATTCGTGAATTAGAAGTAAAATCCGCTGCACTACCTGTTGTGAAGCGACTGTAATCAAGGTTGTTGCACACAGAGAGGACTCCCTTACTCCAGATATCAACCATTTTCCAGAAAAATGTTGTGCCAATCCAGACCTCTTTGAAAAGGTCTATTGCAGCATTCGTGGAAAAAAGGTTTATTAATAGACTTATTAACAGAGCATGATTAACCATTGCCTAAGGTAAAAAGGCTATGATGATAGACCTTGTTCTTCTTTTCAGTGAGATGCATAGAAGAGCTGGCAGAAGATACTACTTTGATTTGAAAGAGAATCAAAGAGGACGATTCCTCAGGGTAAGCTTCTCTGTGTTTGTATGTTTATTTGTGTACTGAAAGTAGAAAAAGAGATTTTTCTGGGGAATTGCAAGAAACAGGGGAAACATCTCTCGTGCTTAAAAGCTTTTTTCATCGGACACTCACTTTGTACCACTCAAAAACTATTTCTGAGAATCATAATTGAATTTCAGTACCTTGAAAGTCAGCCTTTCCTGAAAATACAAGCTCCCTGATGTTGAAACCCCAGGGGTTGCACTTAATACGAGTCTGGGATGTGCCTGCCAATTGGGTGTCATTTCGAATATCAAATTCCGAGAAGGAAATATAGGATTGTCTGTCAAAGTTCCAGAATAGGGTAACAGGCACGACAATTTTTCCGGAAAGGGTGTGGTTTGCGTCTAATTTTACCCTTTGGTTTGGTATCAGAAACATTTCCAAAAGAAATTCCGGCTAGGTTATTACTTTTGGGGTCCCAAAATTCCGAAATGGGTTTTCAACAATTTTTTTTGCAGGCAAACCCCCGTACTTCTGTGAGGTAGGTGCATAGTTGCACCCCTGGGGTTTAAACATGGGAGAAATGAAAACAAACACTGATATGTGCGTGGATATTAAGAATCTAGTACATCCTGGTCGTGAATTGTATTTATTTCATAAAAATTCCTTAAGCCCTGCTTATTTCGACTCTGCTGCGCAAAGTCAGAACTAGCTGCCGACTGCTAATCACCTAATCAGTGATTTTTTGGAACTAATTTATCGCAACTGAGGCATTGGCGCTCTGGCAACTAGCTCCTTTGGGACGGCAACTACTCGGCACACAGTTGCAGAAAGTTTTGCATGTTCTACTTCTACGATTTGTTGTCATCTGATTACAATCCAAGTCGACCTGAGCGCTTTTGCGACCGTGATCAACTCTCTAAGTTCTGACTAGTTGTGGACATGTCCACATAAGCTATAGCATAGTTACAACTAGTTGGCGTTTGTTCTATGGTATCGTTGGTCGACATTAGACCTATTACATGAGTCCCGATCTTTGCAAACAACAACAACAATAATAGTGATAACTACTGCTCTTGTAATAAGTCTAGGTTGACATGACCCTGGCTTTAGAAATCCTTTCGTTTCGACAGGAATCTAACGCTTTTTTGAAGAATTAAATACCTTTCAAATGTGTGTTTCATTATACGCATATTTTATAAGGAAGTTCGGCTCAGGCTCAGTACTGAAAATTCCTTAGCTGATAGCCAAATTTCAGTACTCAATATTCCTTAGCAATTCCTTAACTTTTTACTTTTCATTCTTCAAAACAAGCAATGGTCAAGGAAATATAGGTCATAAAGGTGTCATAAGATGCATAGAAGGAATACTGCTTGAAAACCATTAGCTTGCATTGCTTGCTCTGTTAATGCAAAACTTTATCTTTTTTAATCGAAATGTTAAGTTAAAGAAAAAGTCAGATTCCTTAGTAGTCTCCGACCCAGTACTAGAAATTCCTTAAGTTTTTTCCTACCTTACCTGAGAACTGCCTTCCTTATATAGCACTTCCTTATAAAAAAATGCGTGTATTGCATGCAGAGTAGTTTTCTTTAATAATTAATTAATTTCTTGATTTTTAGATCAGTCAAACCAGCCCCTATGGAGGCCGTGCTACACTTGCTGTTCCTGCGCAAGGAATCGTAGATATCAGAAACACACTTTCTGAATTTTATGACCAATATGGTGGCGGAGAGGAAGGTGTCTCTGATGAAGATGGTGAGTGAATTCATAGGACAAAACGATATAAGGAACATTACTTCCTTCTAAATTTTGAAAATCGCATACTTCAAAGCAAAAAGAATTAAAATTTCAAAACTGCAGGAATATGATAGGAAAGTGAGACTTAGAAACGATTAGGATGGAGAGCCTGTGGTCAGGTAGCTCAGCTAATGGATAGATAATTGGCATTGATAATTCAATTCAATTCAATTCAAATTTGTTCATAGGATTTTCCAGATTAATTACAGGTATACATCATATACGACCCAGGAAAAGACTAAGCTTAACTAGCCTGGGCCGTTTAAGCGTGAAAAAAAAAAACCAAACGTTACAATAAGCCAAAAAAAACAGCAATAAGAATACGATAATATAGAATGTAACAAATAATTAGTAAATAGAAACAAGAACGACTCTAGTTGCCACAATCAGTTAACGAGGTCTTCGAAATACTACTAATGAAAGAATGACGGAACGTTGAGATGGTTTTGTTTATTTTGTATCTGACGTACACTTTTTTTTTAATAAGCAACCGCTCAATAAGCAACTAGGGCTGAACTGACCCTAACATTAAGCAACTTGAGGGGTCAATTGAATTACTTTAAGCAACTAAGAAGTCAAACAACTAAGCTAATTTTCTTTCTTGTGTTAGGAAATTGTTCTTCGTTCTTATGTTTTGTATGTTGAAGTTTGTTAGCTAACGTTTTTCCACTTTCTGTCTCCCAAAAGTCATATTCTAGGCCTAACAGATGACGATTGGTAGGTACAAAAAATGCTAAGCAACGTTTAAGCAACGTTGAGGGCTGAAATGTCTAAAATTTTAAGCAACTTTGAGGGCTGGACGAAAGTCAAGTTGCTTATTAAAAAAAAGTGTATTTCTGTTATAAGTATGAGGAAAGTTTATATGATTTCAAGCTGGAGTTTAAAGATTTGAGCCTTGATTTGGTCTTGATGGTTTTTGGTAAGGAATTCCAAAGCCATGCTCCTCTGAAATTTAACATTTTGCCCCCAGTTTTTGAGAGCTTTGCGCTTCACAGTGTTTGATATCTTAAAAGTCGCGCTGATTTGAGGCCTGGTTCTGGTGTACCAAACTCTCACTTTTTCAACCATCTCTAAAAATCCATAAATGCAACGACAACCATGTTGCTAAGTTAATATTATCAAAACTGTCAAAACTAGTTTTAATGTTGCTTGAATAGGCTTACACGGTTTTTTTATCAGAAAGTTTTTTTTGGGCCAGTATTGAAACTTTCTTAGATATTTCATGTTTTCAGTACCAAAACTTTCTTGTGGCTTTCTTAGCAAAAATTTTTGAATACAGTATTTCTAAGAATGTAAGTTTAAGGCACTGTATACATTGAACAAATACCACGTTTTTCAAAGAAAATAATCATTAGACTCGTTTAAAAGCAAGATGAGCGACTGAACAGAAGAGCAAAAATAACACACAGAACATCAGGGGTGAAAGTATGAAACAGAACTTTCTTAAGTTTCAAGAATCCAGTATTGAACTTTCTTAAGTGTTTAAGATGTTGAGCACTACTTTCTTACAAACCACTTTCTTATAAAAAAAACGTGTATTGTAACAATAATTATTTCTGACAGATGATGTTGAACTGCCAAAGTCCAAGGAGATGAGAGTTGAGCGTAAAAGATTCTACTTTGATTGTGGCCGCAACAATCGTGGTTCTTTCCTTAGAATTTCTGAGGTAAATCTTCATTTTTCTAATCACTTATTTCTAATTTCTTGTTATATTTTGTTAGTCTTCACAAGAACTTGTGCTGAATCCCTGCTGAGAAACATATTTTACGTGTGTTTAAAGATGCATTCTAATGTCTGAATGCCTTGATGCACGTTACCGAATACAGTTGAAATCCGCTATCTCGAACATTCGCTGTCTCGAACCATTTCCGATTTCCCGTGGTGGAAAAATTGCTCTTTATTTCGAACTTTGCAAAATTTCCTGCTGAATTGGATAAAGAGACAGACCGAAAATATGCTAATTAGTTCTTCTAGCGGGAATGGCAGCAGCCAAGTGACATGCTGCCCATGTTTACAGTAGATGAAGCTCAGAAGTCACACTGGTTCTCCTGTATCAGAGTCTTACCACGCTGCTATTGGAAGAAACAGTTTGATCGATGATGACTTTTTTGTTGAGAAATCGGTACAAGAGTTCGAAAGATATTCCTTGCAGAAAATAGCTCTTCTCGTTCATAACTTCCTTATCCACCCAGAGGTGGTGCTTGTAATCCCTGCCTGTTTTTAGCGCATAGAGATGTGCTGCATCGCCATTATCTCAAGTTCAATGAGAGAAGGGATGAAATTAATCCATGAAGATGGAAGCAGATGACCCTGGACTCCTATTCTGAATAATAACTGACTTGTTTTACGAAATTTGGGATCAGTAACCTTGCGCTTTAATCAGGGTTCGTTTTCTTAAAAACTATAATTTCTTTATATTTATATGGGTCATCCGTTATTTCGAACATTCACTATCTCGAACAAATTCCAGCTTTCCTTGACAGTTCGAGATAGCGGATGTCAACTGTAAGTTTCTATAAGCATCTGAACTTCAAGAAAATGTTGGGACGAAATCTTAGCTCCTTGTTTCTTGTAAATGTTGAAACCTTGAATCCTCTCTTTCACTCCTACTCCAATCAAACGTGAATTTTTGGAAACATTTGCTGCACTACCTCTCCTGAGGTGACTGCAATGCAAGTCGTTGCACGAGGAGAGGATTCCCTTACTCAGCATGTCCACCTTTTTCCAGAAAAATGTCGCGCTGACCCAGGTCTCTTTGAAAAGATCAATTGGCTCATCAACCTTTACTGTAATACACGTTGTTTTTTTATAAGGAACACCTTTATAAGGAGCTCGAGGCTGAAAATTCCCAAAAAATTAAGGAACTTTAAGGAACTGTCGAGGGTCGGATGAAAAACTAAGAAGCTCTTTTTTAAAGAACAAGACGGTCTGTACGAAAAAGGAACAGAAGTACAATATATTTCCCATCGTTCTTCCCCAAAAGGCTCCATTTATACTTAAACTTAGAAATGAAGAATAGTTTCTATGAATTTGCTGTAAAAATTAGTATTTATACATATCCCACGACAAGGAACAGTATAAGGAACTTTCAGCCTCATTTTGTTGAAAAACAAGGAACTCCGGCCTCAACTCAGACCAAAGGTTCCTTATAAAAAAAACGTGTATAATACGTGGCTGAAACGCCTTGATTTTAGGTTATTTGACAGCATTGAAGCAATAGTGTCCTTCTTCTCTAAAGACATGATTCAAATTCAAATTTTGATTCTTGAGACCAAAGTTTTTTTTATTCGTTTTCGAATGCGTTTTTGAATATATTAGGGCGTATTTCTTTGGTCACATTCTGTTTTCAGCAGACGCCTTCTCTTTTCGGCAGACTTCGAGACGTATTTTTTTGGTACAGTTTTCTGAAAACGGCAGGTTTCGCAGGCCTCTAAAACCTTCTGTCCCTGAAGCTGGAAGGTTTTGCAGACATCAAAAGGAATCTCGTTCTCCCTGTTAAATGAATGTTTTAGTTCGAGTTTGTTCTGATCAGCCTACCGTTTTCGGCAGCTGTGTTTTTTTGATGCAGGAAACTTTTTCCTGCTAAGTCTACCGTTTACAGATTTTGGAAAACCTGCTAAAATCAGGAGGTTACCAAAAAAAATACGCCCTTAGTTTGGAAGTTTTTTCAAATCAATGGTACTCTCTATAAATCTTTGCAAATCTCAATAAATGCCATAAATCTATCGAAGACAAGTAAAGAGATTCACGAAAATATCCCACGCCCGTTTTAGAAGTGACACACTCGTCGCCTTATAGCCGACTCTTTGTACTGACTTCTTTTTTATTTTCGTTCAGGTGACAAATAACTTCCGTAGTTCTATAACTGTTCCAAGACAGGGCTTATCACAATTCAAAGAATTAGTTTGTAAGTATTTTAGCATTTTATTTGAATCTCCAATTTCCTTGATCCGTTTTCTTGCTTAAACTCCTACTAATTTCCATTGGAACGAAATGTTGCAGAAAAAGTTGGCCTTTCCACGATTCTCAATTTCCGCTTCCAAAATCTAGACCATCAATTATACATCGCATCAATTACACATCGCATCAATTACACATCGCTACAACTGAAGGTGCTGTGGCGTCGTGGTGTAATCCAGCTGACTCGTGGTGTCAGAAGCTCAGTGTTGTCAGGGCTCGAGCCTAGCCACGTTAGCGTCACACCCAGGGTCAAGGTCTCGATTAGTTAACCTACTACTGAGATGCTAACGACTGACGCTAAAACACCATTTCACCTTCATCTTTCACCGTCACCTTCACTGACAACAACAACAGTTGTGTTTGAGCAGCCGTCTGACAGCAACAACAATTTAAGATGAAGCTTCAATAACTGGGACGCGTGTCACACGTTCAAACACTACTTGATAAGCAAATTTCAAATGTTTAACAAACAATGTTTGATCTTTTGACTAGGACCTTTCGAACGCCAAATTTCAAGAATTAATCATTTCAGTTTGAAATCGTACACTGTCGGGATCAATGCCATACTATTCTAAAAGTTTCCAAGTTTCAGCCAATTCCAAAAACCCGTTGAAATGCAGCTTTGAAAATATTTCTTTGTGACCGCGACATCGGTTTTCGAGAGGGTCTCGCTCTAGTCTTTATAGTTGCTAAAGATGAAATGGTGTTTAGTGCCAGTTGCTAGCATCTCAGAAGGAGATTAGCCAACAAGACCTCGGCCCTGGCTGTGACGATACCGTGGCTGGGGCTCGAACCCCGACCTCTCTCTAGCCCTAGAAACTTAGGGCGTGATCTCCTGAACCTCCAAAGCCTTTCAAGTTTTGAAAACAGAAAGCTTTTAAAAATAGAATTCGTGATTTTCAAGAAACACGAATTTTAGAAATCTGAATTTTTCGCGCCAAAATTCTTGCTTGCCTCGTCCCCAGGCCCATTCGTGGGATGTATTCTGGCAACTGGTAAAATAAGTCTTTTTTGAACTTTCGAACTTCAAACCGAGAATCTCCCAAAAGACTCGGCAACCTTCTGCTTTTGATGACGGAAGGTTTTCGAGAGCTCCAAAACCTGCCACTATCAGAAGAATGGCTTCGAAAAACACACATTCCGAAAAAAGAAGGCTACCGAAAAAAGAATTGGTTTAGGCATGCTGTAATGTCATGCTGGTCCTATTTTTGGGCTTCTGCGTTCCTCGTCACTTTTCTATTGGAACATTTAAGAACCAATGAGACAGTGGGTCTAAATTTGTGGGTTTATTTTGTTTGCACTGTATCCACCATACTTATATTTAAATTCTTATTTACATTTTTCTTATAAATTATTATTCTCTTCTTCTTTAGGTGACGTAGTAGACGAGCTGAACCATTAAGAATATCCCATGATGTTGTTTGTTTTATAAACAAACTATACTAATGAAATACTAAATATGACTGTATGAACTATTTTCCTTTTCTTTTTGAGTTTCTTTTCGCACTTGAACTGATCACTTGGAATATGCAGGATCTAGCTTGAGCAAATCATTGTGTTGTTTGTGTGCTATTATCATTATTATCATTAATTTGGTTCATTATTTTTACGTTGTGGTTCATAATAAATATATATATTATATAGCCACATAGAAAGTGCCAATATCTGGTTAATTATCGTAATTCAGTCTTTGTTGATCAAAGCTGTTTAGATATGATCCTATGTATTCATTTTTCTCAAAGGAGAATCATCTTTTTTTGATCTGCTGTTTTAAGGCCTCCTTTGAGATAGCATATGCGATTGCTGCTGCTGTCACCGGGTCTCCACTAGGCGAAATTTTTCGCGCGAAGAGCTTTCGCGAAGAAAAGAAGAGAAGCTAAACGCCCCAGTTACACTATGTCGGCATGAAGTCGTTGCGTTTTGATTTTCGTGCCGCCATAAGATTGTGCCCAACAGTTACACGAGCGCAGCGCCATGATTTCTGTGGCGATCACTGCAGTTACACTGAGACGCAACGGCAGCTCCTTCGCAGATTTGCTTCGCATTTGTTTTGTGAAACAATAGAAAAACAAGGTTTCGGAGAGTCATGTATCGGATTGGTCTGATTACACTGTGCCGCCGCGTCGCGTCTTGGGCCCCAGTTACACTATGTCGGCATGACATCGTTACTGTTTGGTTTTCGTGCCGTCATAAGATTGTGCCCAATAGTTACACTGAACGCAGCGCCATTGTTTTCATCACGATGATTGCCGTTACACCGAAATGCCACTACAGCTCCTTCGCAGATTTGCTTCGCATTTGTTTTGTGAAACTATAGAAAAACAAGGTTTCGGAGCGTCATATATCGGATTGGCATGATTACACTGTGCTGCCGCGTCGCGTCTTGATTTTCATATCACCTCCAGAGCGCCATGATTTTCAAGACGATTTGCAGAGCGTCATATACAATATTGAATCGTCATAGTGTGAAAGCCGAATCCGATACAAAATTCAAGGCGCGACAAGGCATACCGGCATAGTGTAACTGGGGCCAAAGTCATTTCAACAATTAAACAAGCAGAAACGTTTTCTCAAAATTATCAAAACGAGGCGCAGCAAATATTTTTCAAGCAAAAGCAATGTGTGTCTTTTTGATCAGCCTTAAAACAATGTTATGCTGCAATCATTTCGCCAAAGTTGCCGAAGTTTGTCCATGCTACAAAACGAAGTTTGACTAGCAGAAGTAGTTAAGAAATGTTTGATAAAGTTAAAAAACAATCTTTTCTTTGACGAGGAATGTTTACGATATGGCCAGACGGTAAAACATTCTGCTTCACAAGTAAATTTTAAATTTTTGACAAACAATATGGCGTGACTAGACATTAAGACATTTAAAACATGCTTTCCAAACAATGCCTGAACATTTGACCACGGTACAAAATTGTTTGACCAGCAAAGATAAGAAAAATTTATTTGATGAGATTCAAAACATTTTCTCTTAGACGAGGAATGTTTTGCTACTCGGCTAGACGGTAAAACATGTTTCTTCACAAGAAAATTTCACGTTTGACAAGCAACATGGCTTTGTCAAGCAAACAATCAAACATTTCTTAGTAGGCAAAGTTTGTAAATGTTTGACAAACAATGTTTGGCTTTTGACCCGCTCTTTTAGACTCAAGGCCCTTTGCTTTACCAAAGCGATAATATGTGTGCAGATCTTCGAAGCTCTTCGTTGTGAAACCAACAGTATGAAAAAAAACAAACCAGACCAGCTTTCTGGAGCATGTTGACACGTCCAACAAAGGTGTGAAAACGAAACAGGTGCAAGTGTAGAGTGTGACGTAATCGCAGGTGAGAAAATATAGTGCCCAGACCTCTAGACCTATTGTGTTTCGTGGACAAGAGGCTGCTTATTGTGTGACGTTTTTGGCGTTGAGAAATAAGAAAATGGCTGAAGGTCCAGACCCTGCTGTTGAGCAAAGAAATGATGATGATCTCAGCGAAGACCAGCACGAAAAACTTGTTCAATATCAGGTAAAGCCTTAATAGAAGTATCTGTATTAAAAGAAAAGATTTTTGCATTGCTGCGTCTAAGTAAGGAATCCCAAAGTCGCACAAACACAGACCTGCCTAGGCCCCCTAATTAACACCTGATGATTGTGAGCCCTCAAGAGTTGCTTAACACATCTTGTATTTCAGCCCTCACAGAATGACTGGTACCCTCGAAAACCACTTATTTTGGCTCTTTTCTGGCTTTTCAATGTAATTGACAAGTTTGCAAGGATGTACTGCATAAAGAAAGCTATTTTCACCAAACATTTTAACAAAATCTCTGCTTATTGACCAGGTGCTTATTGAAAAAAGTGTAGTAAATCACGTATTCTTGTTTTCTTGTGTTGGGGTTAAATGCAAGCTGCACCCCAAAAAATCTTGCATTCCCAGGGGAAATTTTTCCTTGCACCCACGAGATCTGGTTGAATTCTGCCATACTCTACAGACTGGCATTTGCACACTTGATTTTTTTAATAGAACAAGAGAGCTTAACAGTGGGATACAGCAATAGGAAGGAGCTCTTGATGCCTGAGATCTTATTAAAAATTGCCATACTCTGGAAATGGGACTATAGGGATAAAGTCTAAAAAAATATGTATCAAGTGTGAAAAGTGTGACTTATTTTTTTCTATATCATTTTAAGGTTACAGTTTAAAAGTTAGCATTCTGATCCCTGTTAAAGGACTTGCTTGAACCTATAATAAATCCATTTTGCAGGAGGTGATTGGAACTGATGACTTAGAAAGTGCAAAAAGAAGATTAATTGTACACAACTGGAATTTAGAGGTTGGCATCTTTGTTTTCCTTTTGTTTTCCTTTTTAAAAAGGCCCGGGATCAAAACCCCCTAGGATTGAAATTTATCATCATCACAAGATATTGACCAAAACTAGGGGTGTATTTTTTGGTCACATTCTGTTTTCAGCAGACGCCTTCTCTTTTCGGCAGACATCGAAACGTATTTTTTTAGTACAGTCTTCTGAAAACGGCAGGTTTCGCAGGTCTTCAAAACCTTCTGCTGGCGAAGCTGGAAGGTTTGGCAGACATCGCAAGGATCCTCATTCTGTACATTTTTAAAACGGGCTGCCCTTAAGACATTATCGGCATCCCTTAATAAGGACGCATGCTCAAACAAATTTCACCATTGTTGCAGCGAAGGAAACGGAAGCCTTGTTCGATCTGCCGACAATTTTCTGCAGCCGTGTTTTTTTGATAGACAAAACTTTTCCCTGCTAAGTCTACAGTTTTCATAATTCGGAGAGTCTGCCAAGAAGAGAAGGTTTCCAATAAAATACGCCCTAGGTACATATTTTCAGTGTTCTTGTGTCAGTATTATTAATCTTATGAGCACTCAACGTTTCTGATTCTGTAAGGCCCTTGACCGAGAAAGTGACTGACTGGGAAAAGGTTCTGTTGATGAAACTTTTCACTCCCACTGGCCCAGAGCCCTTCTAAAATAAAAAACTTTGAAAACTCATCAAACCAATGATAGAAGGGCTAGGCTCTGTTGATGATTTGTATAGTGTACACGCTTTTTTTTATAAAGAACCACTTTATAAGGAACCTACATGTAGAGGGCCCGAAAATTTAAAGAACTTATACTACTACAGAGAAAATCATTAAGGAACTTTTCAATGTTGAATGCTTTTATCGCTGCAAATAATCAAGAATTAGAAAGGCAGTTCCATTCATTGGCAGTCAAAAATCACATAAATTGTATGTTGAGCATGTATCAAATGTTTCCTTGAGTAGTCTCGAGCTTTGCTCACATGCAAGTGTCTCTCTTTTATTGTTAAGACCACTGTATGTGCAGTTAAAATTAAGGAACTATTAAGGAACTTTTTGAACTACAATTGCCCCAAAATAGGTCCAAAAATAAGGAACTTTAAGAACTAGGTAGGTTCCTTATAAAAAAAGTGTGTAAGGCATGTATTTGAGCTGAGTTAAGCTCATGCACATTTGTTTGTGTGCCTTTCATAACAGAAATTTTGTCTCTTGCAGTCTGCAGTTCAAGATGCATTTAATGAAACTGAAGGCCTTCCTTCAGTTTTCAATCAACCATCACATGATCATAATCACCAAGATGTATCCCAGATTGTACAGCAGCCTACACAAGAAAGGTAATTATCATAAGGATCTATTGAACAACATTAAGCCCGGTTTCCACATAAAATAATGTTGTCCATTTGATCGAATTCGACCTGCTTCGGCCCGCTGTCGATCAATGCTGTCAGTTTCCTCTCAGTCGAATTCGACTTGAACAGGAAGTGACCTTTGCAACAACAACTAAAAAACTGTTTAATTTCTCATTGGTTGTCATTAATTAAAGAACTGTCTGCTCTTTGATTGGCTGAAAGGTCGTTGATAGAATTAAGTTGACAGTAAATTTCAACTCATTTTAACTTTTCTGTCGTTTGAATTCGATCGACACAGGTTGATTGGGGAGTCCCAGAAAAATTTCTGTACATGTCTTCCTTGACTGAGAGCAAGTCGAATTCGATCGATTCAATGGCATTCGTTTAGTGTAAACAAGGCTTTGAGGCTGTCTCCTATATTAGAATAAACAATTTTTAACTTTAAGCCTGTTACGCAGGCAGCCAGTTTTACCATAGTACCAGATTATCCTTGGCAAGACAAGATTCTTCCTTCCAAGAATTCATGGCCTTCACGGGAACCATGTGACCTGTCTACCATCGCTGAACTTTCGCTAGAGTCAGGGGAGGTTAGTCTTCTATGGCATCCCCTAAACCTCCCCGGGTGCGTACAGTGAAAAGAACATAATAGATGGCCGCCATCAAAATCGAAACTTTTTTGAGCCGAGAGAAAATCGAAATTTTAACCAACTTCTAGGTTTCAAAACGCTTAGCAAATCTTTAAACAGTGTCCGGCCAAAAACGGGATCCATTAAAGAAAGAAGCACATCTCTAGGTTGCCCAGGGAAAAAACCTTTCTTTGAACAACGGGCCATAACAATGGGGCATCTCATTTGCATAATAAACATATTAGTAATAGAGATAATGGCATGTTTATATATCCTTGGCCCTCTAATACTGTATAATGTGGCATTACTACCTTGATATCCTTAGTCTCAGTTTATGCAAATAATCATGAGGTTGTAGTTAAACAATCCTCAATCATTGCTGCTGCTGCATTAGTAAATGAAGTCTTGATGCAATTTTTTTGTCATGCAGGCATCATGATGTCATAGCATCAGCAATACACCCACTTGCTAGTCCAAGACAAATGGTATGTAGTAGTAGTAGACAATAATGCTCTAAATTAAACACCTTTTTGTTACTGTGAATAACAATTGCGATAAAAAGTGGAAAAATTTTTTGCATCTTAAAACCTTTTTTTCTGACACTCCTTGGAGTATAAATTTCAAAAACAGGCCAAAGTGGGAATTTATGCAAAGATGCTGATGAAAATGCACCAATCAGAAAAGTGAAGCTGATGAATTGGTATGGATAAAGAAGGGATACCAGTTAGATTTAATTGATAGTCCTTATGGAAACACAAAATTTTTCTGTCTAACTAAGAGCCGGCCTTTTGGTTTTGATGTGAACAGATTCCAAAATCATTCTAATAAAACGAAGGCAGTGGCGTAGCGGAGGTCTGAAGGGCCCTTACTGACGTAGTGGGACTGGGGCCCCTTGTTACCATGTCTAATTAGGAACTAGGAAGCTGAAATAGGAAATGGGCACTAGAAAATAGGGACTAGGAAACTGCAAGTATATCGACAGCTTTTTGGACGTTTGTATTTTTTCGGCGGTTTCAACAACAACTTTACACATAGGATTTTAGAATTTCAGGTAATTATTTCAAAAACATCAGGTAACGAAGCTAACCCTGCTCTAAAGCATCAGCTTTGCAATATCAGTGACTTATTCACTTATAATCAGTGTGTCATATAAGAAAACACTCGTATTTCATCAAGAAAGATCATTTCATAAAGACATAATTTTAAGGTTGGTGGCCCTTGGAGCCTCTTATCAGCCGGGGCCCTTAGTTGTATGCACTAAAGGTAACCACCGTCGGCTACGCCAATGAACAAAGGTCTTCTAACTAAGTACTTGTTTTGATTAAATTCTAAGAAATCACTAGAACTTTGCTAACCTTGAGAGCTACTAGAATTGTTAAGACAAAGTTGATCTATCTAACTACATTCTGTCAATTTCGTTAGAAAGACTATTGCTTCAAAAACCGGGACCAAAGCTGTGTTGCTTCCAGGGATCTAACTTATTATGGCCCGTAAATTTCAAATCAGTGTTTCATTTATTCATTTCATGTCTTCTTAGAGCTGGATGGAATGGCTCGTTGGTTGGATTCTTGTACCCTATAGATTCACATATCATGTAGTCACAGATGTATTTGCGTATATTGGTGAGTAGTACTTAAACGTTTCATGGAGCTAATTTTTTAGTACAGTATTACCCCGGCACTGAAAATCCCATTTTTGTAAAACAGGCAGCTTGGTTTCTTGTAAATATTTATAAATATACATGGGCATATATTGTGCAATCTGAAAGCCTGCAGTCCCTTACTGTATACATCAGTTTCTTGGTGGTTGGCGTGGTTGGGCAATATTGTCTTTGATCAATGTATTGGATCCACTCGGATCCGTTCCCATGTAAACGTGGTTTAAATATGCTTTATCTTTGTCTTCCACAGTTCGTCTTATCTGGCCAACGTTTGGTAGAGGTTTGTGACTGAATTTTATGTTTGCTAAAGTTGCGTTCTTTTGAACCGAAGCAAAAGTTTGATTCGACATTGCGCCATTATTTTCATTGCAGTAGCGAAGCTACTTCGCTTTTCTGACCGAATTAAGCGAATTGCTTTCGTAGAAATTCGCCTTCATTGCTAAGCGAAGCAGAAACAACTTTCTGTGTTCTTTTTTAATCTCATTCGGTTTTTCGTTGTTGTTTCTTGGTCCGTCTTTAGGTTACGTGATAATTTAGGACTGGCTCGAGTCTGATTTCCGCACCAAAAGGGCGGGAAAGGAGGCGAAGCCAACTTTTTAAGATTTTTGTCAAGATTGTCAGCTGTTGGATAAGAATTTAAATTTATTTCGTGAATTTTCAAAGTTTGCTGCTACTGCTACTTGAATTAGGATAGGTACTTCTTGGAAACTTTAAATTTGCCTGGAAGACCGAATCAATGAGTTGATTTTTGTTTTGATTTGGATCCACGTCTTTGTAGCATCAAAAAAGCTAGGCAAATCTCTGATTCGCTTTAAAAGAACGCACGCTAAATATCGTAAGATGCCGTATTGTCGTAAATTGACGGAAACTGCAAGGTGCCTTTTGACTCGCAGGAGCCAGTTTATTGAGTTAAAACAAAATTCTTGTGTAGTTTGGTGTTTCGTGCCGTCCAATTCATAGGGCTTTTTTAGCAATAGGGCACCACAAGTGAAGAAGACGTCGCGGGCAGACAAATGATCTGGGCACTAATTATTTTCCCGCATCTTTGATATTCCGCTTTCTGGCGACAACATCATCTTGGCTGTTTCACGTTCTCGTGAAAATGTCAACATTTTGCGTTGCTCCGGAAGCTGCAAAAGTTACTTCAGCAACCAAACCAGTTAATTATTGCGATAATTTGCATTTGTAATGAAAACTTATATGTAGTAAAAACTGCGAATGAAACCAATTAAGAATCAAGTGGTGGGCTGAAAGACTTATTCCTTTAGCTAGCCTTACACTTAAGCTCTAGTAGGCTATGTAGGCCCAACCACTTTTCCATGCTAACTAAAACATTTTATCAAAACGCGACGGAACCTTCTTGACAAAGACGGTGTTCTCATAGCCCTTCCGCATAAGATGGCCACCGTTTTTGCCTACTGTTTTCATTAAGGATTTTCGAAAGGAATTCTGGGAATAATTTCCTTAGTTATGTATTTTACATAGCTGCAGACGTTGAATTCGTAGCTAAGGAAGTTATTCCCAGAATTCCCTTCGAGAAACCTTAAGAAAAACAAGGGATTGACAGAAACGGCGGCCATCTTTTGCGGAAACCACTATTGGCGATCGTGTCTTGTTGCTAAAACAGTCTATTGTTTGTGATGATGCAACGCGCGTTTATTCGAAATGCCAGGCACATGTAGTTTGTAGAAATGATGACCCAATACTTAATGATTTAATGTGAAATTTCTTCTCTACAGTTTTCATATCTCTGAATTTCAGGTAGCCAGAACCCTATAGAAGATGTGATAAATTTTAAAACCAATTTTGAACTTAGATACGGAGTTAATCATCCTACATTCTACCAAGGAACATATAGTCAGGTAGGTGGGCTATTTTTCAAGTTTTGATTCGTGAAATGTAGTCATATAACCAAAGAATTTAAGGCCCTGGCCAAACGATTAAACATTGTTTGTCAAACATTTGAAATGTGTTTGTCAAACAAACTGTTTGACCGTTTGGCCACGATGCAAAACATTTCTCATCAAACATTTTTGCTTGTGACTAGCAGAAAATGTTTTTGAAGTTTTTCAAAACATTGCTAATCTAATTTTTCTTGTCTAGCAATGCCTTTTGACTTGGCAAAACGGTCAAACATTGCTTGTTAAACGATCAACAATATTTGGTCGTTTGACCATGCCATAAGACTTAAAGACTATGACCAAACTATCGCCCCCTATTCCATCATGGTCTATTCGTGCTCAACTGCGCTTTGTTTCATAAAACAAGCTTTCGCAGTGAACTCAAGATTGGAACGTTCGGCTGGCACATCAATGAACCACTAGTTAGTCGAAGACGCGCTCAATAGCAACAGAGGGCAGTCGGTCATTAACACAGCTCATTGAAGCAGCCACTTGACAACAGCTGGTCCTCCATCTCGTAGTAACGTCAGGAACGCCGGGGGGAACGTAGGGACAAGTGGGGCAGAAGTATAGGCAAGGGCAGCATCAGTAACTGCGAGGTCTCAGTCAAACGTTCAAACATTGTTCGACAAACATTTGATTTATTCTTGTGAAACATACTGTTTAACCATTTGGCCACATAACAAAACATTGTTCATCAAACATTTTTGCTTGAAATGTTGTTGAAGCTTTCCAAAACATTGCTGAGCGAATTCTGCTTGGTAAGCTTTGTTTTGCGAGATGGAAAAGCAGTCAAACGTTGCTTGCATTACTATTTTTTCACATATTGTCTGTAGTTTTATCATTTTCTTGTTTTATCTGATATGCTTTGACTTTTCTTTGAATGTTTCCTTTTTGCAGGTTCTAAATGATGCTAAGAAAGAGCTTCGATTTCTGCTTGTTTACCTTCATTCTGACTCTCATCAAGACACTTCGAAGTTTTGCACGTGAGTTTTGTATCGTTATTGTATTATGACTTCCAAACGTCTTGGTCTTGTACTGACTTCGCTTCCCAAAAAGTCAACCAATTTTCTGCACAAATTAAGCAGCTTTGTGTTGGTGCATTTGTCTGTATATTTTCTTTGGCTATGCTGCTTTTGAAGATTATTTTTTATTTTTAGAGAAGTACTTTGTAATCCAGGGTTTAGAGAATATATCAATGGAAATATGCTATTTTGGGCATGTTCTGTCAATTCTTATGAAGGATATAGAGGTAGTTAAGTAAACTATGCATATCTTAACTTTAATAAAGTTTATATTTTCCCCTCATTCTGTCAGCAGCTCCGCCCTTCACCCGAAATTAACTAGAATTTATTGTATTGCTGTTCTACAGTGTAGTGTTGGCGAAATGTGGATAAGCCTCAAAACAAATGTTTTAGGTAGCCTTAAAGTTAGGGGTCGTTCAAAAATGACGTCACGCCTGCTGGGGGGTTGGGTAGGAAGTACAGAGATCGTGACAGTGCGTGACAATTTGACAGTGACAGTGCGTGACAAGGGGGAGAGATGTGGTCAACATATGTTAAAATTTGCATGACGTCATTTTTAAAAGCCCCTTGCGGAATAGAGGCTTCCGCAAAAGATGGCGGCTGTTCTGTCCATTGTTTTTATTAAGATTTTGAAGAAAAGAATTCTTGGAATAATTTCCTTACTAACTGCAGCTTAGCACAAGCACATTGAATTCGTCTGATTCCGGTAACTAAGGAAATTTTTCCTAGACTTCATTTCAAAAATTTTTAATGAAAACGTAGAAACGGCCTCAATCTTTTTCGGAAGCCTCCATTCATGTTAAAACAGCCTTTTCTATGGAAATTAACAACACCCTTTCGCTCTCAGAAGACTTGTTTTAGATTTCAGATCTTCCGTTGTCGGAAGCCTTCTGATTTCAGAATTAAGGAGATCTGAGAAATTTAAAAGACAACGCCCGTAGAAAGAGATACTTGCAGATCTTCCCGCTGTATCCGGCAAGTTGATTGGTGTTTATAAAACACAATGCCGATTCGGCTTCACTTTTGATTGGAGCATTTCGATCCGCATCTGGGTATAAATTCTTCCTTTTCCAATAGACGCTTCCGCAAAAGATGGCCGCCGTTTTTGCCTACTGTTTTCATTAAGGATTTTCGAAAGGAATTCTGGGAATAATTTCGTTAGTTACGTATTTTACATACCTGCAGACGTTGAATTGGTAGTTAAGGAAATTATTCCCAGAATTCCCTTCGTAAAACCTTATGAAAAACAAGGGGTTGACAGAAATGGCGGCCATCTTTTGCGGAAACCTCTATTGTTTTGGCCTGTCTCTGTAGATTGTCAGACGAAAAAAGCTTTTAAGTATATCTAGATACGTTTCTTCTGTTTCTCGCAATTAAAAAAATACTTCCAGAATAATAATAATGTACTTAATTTTTCCTTTTTTGCAGTATCAAGAGCTCTTAGAGAAACAACTTATCCATTCTTAGCAGTCGTTTGTTTGAGGGATAATAGAATGACGATTGTATGGAAAATAGAGGGTAAGTGATAGCTACTTAGAAACATTGCATCATCACAGCCACTTTAGACAAAATTATGCTATCTCTAGAATTGGAGAACCGAGAGTTTTTCTAGAGTTTTTACGAATGAACTACTTCTACTTCCATCCCCACTTATTTTTACCCCAGCTAAAAAGCGCTTTAAGTCCCTGGCCAAACAATGAAACATTGTTTGTCAAACATTTGGAATTCGGTTATCAAGCAATGT
The DNA here is from genome assembly GCA_014526335.1 of Chrysaora quinquecirrha. Taxonomy (NCBI): domain Eukaryota; kingdom Metazoa; phylum Cnidaria; class Scyphozoa; order Semaeostomeae; family Pelagiidae; genus Chrysaora; species Chrysaora quinquecirrha. Next base: position 5,242,673 of record JACTAT010000035.1, read on the forward strand.
TTGAAAGTTTCGCCACGTCACAAAAATTTCTGGACAAGCATAAGAAACCAGTATTCGTTGTACAATAAGCAAAATGTATTTGATGAGCATTTTTGCTACGCTATGATTAAAACTATGATTATGATAATGATTATGATAATGATAATGATAATGATTATGATCATGATCGATTATGATCATGATCATGATCATGATTATTATAAGCATCATTATTACGATGATGATGGTGATTATGATTTCGATTATCATTATGGTAATGATTTTGATTTGAATTAGGCCTATGATTTCAATTATTATTATCACTATGATTATAATCATGATTGTGATTGTGGTCATAATTTTAGGATACATGAATGTAGATCAACTGATAGCCTTACTTGCAAATGTGATTGATGAGAACGAGCCAGCATTAGTCGCTGCAAGAGCAGAAAGGTGAGAAACTGCTTTTAATTAGGTAATATACGTTAAGCAAGTTCAACATTTTCATGCAATTTCTATTCGATTTAATGTGGGAGTGAGTATTTGGTATTTGGTGTCCCTGTGTGGGCTACCCTATTGCCAGGGTCTCCTTACCATTCTCAGGCTCCCATAAATCCTCTTGCCAGGGTTCCGTACCTTTCTGAGACTCCTGTGTGGCTATGGAAAGCTTGTCGGGCAATATTTACCTCCAATTTTAGTATGCTAGCTAGTAACTGACCATAATTTTCTGGAATTCCTTGCACACAGGCCTTTGAGAAAAACAGGCCTTTCTTCAGAAATCGGGCCGAGGCTTACAATCGCCCAACTTCCTCATATGGTGACGGCACGCAGGCCATCATTCTAACCAACCTCGTCCCCAGGGTGAATAGGCCTCTACGTGAAACTCCGCTGTCCATATTCGACTCTGGTATCGGCCTTGTCTATTCGCAATTTGATTGGCTGTTCAAACAATAGAAATTTTAAGTGACGTCACAGTTTCTTCAAAATTTGCCACCAAAATAGGCAGAAAACTATGTAAAAACATCTATAAAAACCAAAAAATTATGCTGCATGAGATCTTGTATCTTGCCTTACAGTTATCAATGAAATTCTTTGCATTTCCTTTCTAAGGACATCTGCTTTCCGAATCTACATCTTGTTTTTATGCCTAGGCCAAAATTGCCAGTATTTTGGCAAATTTTGTGGCCGCTACCAGGGCCCAAACTGATTTGACGGTTGAGATTCGAGGAAATTCGATTTGGGGCTTGCGGACGAAATTACTTCCTCATATGATGACGGCACACAGGCCATCATTCTAACTTGTTACGTTATACAGCAGATTCGACAGTTATGGGGGTGTGGACTTGCCCAAATTATCGGTGGTTCAAAATTTTTTAGTTTGTTGTTGCGGAAGACAAGGCATTTATTATAAAGGCTTCAGACGATTTTGAGTTGATTTATAAAAAGGATTGAGGGAGACGCATAAAGAGGTTTTTGAGATGATTAGTTGATTGGAAAACTGTTGCTTTCATATTTTCAGGGAAGAACTGAGTGCATCTCAAGCAATCCGAAACGCCCAAGATAGGGAGTTTCAAATATCTCAAGAGCTTGATCGTGAAAAAGTAAGTGGGTTAACATTAAATCCTTATAATTAAATGAAGTGCCGTAAATTCTCGCTTAAGCTCCCACCTCTTGAATAAGCCCGCCACGAATATCCCCATCCATAGGGAGCTATTCCGGAAAGCCCGTTTTAACGCCTATAAACTGTGGCTAAACTAGGAGACATGTCGCGTGCGATGTATTCGGCGTGTCTCCCAGGGTGGCCTATCTTGCGAGTGACCAGCGTGCAACATTTCATCTGAGTCGCGGAGATAAGAAATTTCTGTTGTTTCCCAGAAACATTTGCGTGTCTTTCGCTACAAATTTTGTCGCGCACTATAAGGTTTCTGATGTCGCTAAGACACTGGTTGAGACATTGTGGCGTGCGATATGTCTAGGTTTAGCCACGCCTTTACTTTCCCTGAGACTTGCGTGTCTTGCAGACGTTGCAGAATCTTGAACTGGATGAATAAGTTCGTAGAAAATGTTTTTAATCCTATTCTTGTTTTCCCTCTCTCCAGGCAAGAAAGAAACAAGCTTTAGAAGATGCAAAGAAAGAGAAAGAAAACCAGAAGAAACAAAAAGAAATGGATAAGAAGAGAAAATTAGAGGTAGGAAATTTTTGAAAACTAGTCCTGTTACTGCTCTCAAAATCTTGAGTAAACGGTATTTCAGCATCTCCTTGAATTTTCAATGTTGATGTCGCAAGTTCTGTATTAAGATTGTCCAATTGGTTTTTCCCAATGGACAATGACAAAGGCAATATTTGCGCATGCGCATTAAGCTCTCAGAAATTTTTGGTCACTTGTTCGTACGTAGTGATTTCGTTACAACGAAGGGAATCTTTTTCAAATAGTGTTCTGCTTCGCATTGATTTTTAAAAAACTTGGAAAAATGCTGTTCCCACGTGTGAATGATGGTGGCTCTTCTAATGAGTATTTTGCGCAGAACTGCAAATGCTGATCAAAAATAAGTAGCCGAGATGCCACGATCGGGTGACAGTTAATTCGCTCGTCCGTCCAGTCTTGGCTCAGACTGAGCTTCCAGCAATAAGAAGCAGTATGCCCTCAATGTGGCATTACTGCGCCGACAGCTGGATACATTTAGGGGTTTCAGGTACAAATAAAGATTATAGCTGCCATATACATTTCAATGGGTGCCCTCAGGGGCGGACTGGCAGGGATGCTAGATTGCAACCCGGGCCTTCTTGTTATATAGGGTCTTTAACAAACTGTTTTTGTTTTTTCTTGAGCAAATCTCTTCGATTTCTTGGGATTACACAGGAGCTCACTACAAGCAACTAACCAGACAAATTGCTATAGTGAAAACAGGCCCCTTTTACTAGAAATAGCAACCCTTGAGATTCGCTGCCAGTCCACCTCTGGGTGCCCTCTATGTTTAGTTCAGTAATCAGTCAGTGAAACAGCACATTTTTTGATGAAACGTGTTATGAAAGCAGGCATTCGTTTGGTAATTACTAACCAAAGAGGAAGAAAGAGATAATGTGTAAGGACTGACTGGTTTGCTGCAAATAACGGTGATATAATTGTGTTGTTTTCACGTTTCTAAACAGTTGGTATCAAATTCAGTCCTATTTTTCAGCGTAGCTATGGTGTCAAAACCAAATGATTTTTTGTTAAATTTGGACCAGCGCCAGCTTCGAACAAGTTTCCCGAACAAGAGTCCGAATTTCCCATTCCGGGGGGATACTCCCTAAAATTGGCTGTTAGGTATGTGCCCCTAGTATAGGTGGGAAATTCCCTATAACTTGTTTGAATTTTTGCAGAAAATACCTTGAGAATTTGTATAGAATCAAATTTTCTTTTCTTCAACATTTCTTACAAAAATACACACTAAAAAACATATGGATGGCTTAATTTATAAAACAATACAAATAGACGGATTGGTAAGTAAAAACGTGGGGTACACCCCTGTACATTTCCCGGTCAAGTACCCCGGGTTTCCCATGAGGCTCCCCAAGCGGTTCTGCGTGATGCGTTGTTGGACCATTTTTCATGCGTGATTTCGTGAAACGAGAAATTTTTGCGCGTGAATGCGTGAATCTAAACTCCTGCGTATCGCGTGAAATGCTTTGACACGGCTCGCGATTTCGTGATTTACAGTGTTGGCTACATAACTGAGAGGTTGCTTGAATTCAAGAATGCTCTTTTATCCATCAAGCATTGTCAGCTAACTATGTTTCTGTCATTCTCTCATATGATGTTAAGCCCCCTAAAATCTTAATTTTGTTTGTTCTCTGTTACAAACTCGTCGTTGATAGAATTTTTCAAAGCCAATCCTTTAGATGTATGAAGTTAAACATCATCAATATTGATCCTGCTCAAAATTTCGGGGAGCAACCCCTGAAGTTGTATGCACGTTAAATTGAAGTTTTATCGTGTTTGTTTGCGTGAATCGCGAAAAATTGCGCGTGATCGCGTGATCGCGTGATTTTGCACCCCCTTTGGGGGGCCTCTCCCATATCCTCAACGATTTTTCCAAACATATCCCTTAGCCCATGTAATTTTTTCTTAAAATTTCTCCCCTTTATCCTAAAATTCCACATCATGTCCCTTTGAATTTTTCTGGAATAACCCCATATCCTGAATACTTTAACGGGGACTCTAAAATTTCGAATGAAATCAGTTTCATCGTTTCTTGTATTTCTTTTATTAGGACATTGCTAAAAGAAAGATGAATGTCGCCAGAGGCTACAAGACGTCGCAGAGCCAAGTAATTGTCAATCCGATGCAATCCAGATTAGAGTTAAGTTACCAGATGGATCTGTTCACTCAAGGTTCTTCTGTAAATCCGATCAATTTCAGGTAAGTAGATCGTAACGGATTACTTAGTTTATATTGTGACTCCTTTGGGGTTCTTTCTGACTGCATATACCTCAGTGAATATGATTTGTCTTTGAGTGGTACAAAATTTCAAAATTGCTAGAAACAGCAGAAACATCTCTGGACATGCTTAAAAAGATTTTTCGTCTGAAACACCTAAGAGTATAAGAGTCATATAGTACTCTATACTCTTATAGTATAAGAATCAGCAACAAACCTATACGATTGACTGGGCGGAATTTATACCCAGATGCTGATATGTTTCTCGCAATTTTGAAATATCATTTGACAAAAAGTATTTAGAGTTTTGAATCTTTGAATCTCTTGATCGTCCACGTTGTTGTTGCACACAACAAGCACTTTTTAAGGTGCAAGACTTTTCCAAATTTTTTTTCTAATTTTTTTTCTCTTTTTCACTCCTTTTCTTCTTTTTTTCTCTTTTTTCTATTCTTTGCTGTAAAAAGTGGTTCATCTTCCTCACTATATTTATATTCTCTGTTTCTTGTAACCACTGTTTCTTTATGTTTTTTTCCGTTCCTCCAATTTTCTTGTAGCAATCTATTATATGCTCCGTTGTTTCCTTTTCTCCGCACCAACACGTTTTGATAAATATACATACTGATTTTACTTTGATGAAATGTCCAGGCGTCTCCTACAGCGACCGCAATCCCGGTCGTCACACACAAAGATGATTCCCTTTCTCAAAATGCCCGCCATCTTCCAGAAAATGTCACGCCGACCCAGTCCTCTTGAAAATGCCCAAATCTACTATCTTGACATTAGGAAGTCTGCCTTTTGTGCCTTTTCTGACAGACGCCCTAACACAATTAAAATATGGAATCCTTTTATTGAAATATTGCTTTCATCTTTTACAGTTGCTGGTAGACTTTGTGTTCAGCCAAGAGAAAACGCCGAATCAGTTTCTTCTTAATTCGAATTTCCCACGAAAGACATATCCAATAGATCAGGAAAATGACATGTCACTAGAAGAGGCCGGTTTATGCTCATCTGCTATTCTTTTTGTACAAGATGTGACAGAGGAGAGTTCTGATGATGACGATTAGGTAGGATGTAGACCATATTAGACTTCTAATGTTTGATTTTACAAATTGTTGTTTATATATACTCGTATATGAGAGGCTCGTATACTCTGAAGTTGTTGTGAGGCATCTAATTGAAGCGACGCAACACGCACTGCTCCGCCGGACCAAGTGTGTGGGGGGAGCTCGTTGACTTTTATGACGGGGGTCATCGTGTTCATATTTGGGGTCTGAAATTTGGGACAGACGAGCATATTTTGTATCGATATTTTTAGGACTGAAAATATATCTCGGGTCTAAAATTAACGGCTATTTAATATATTTTGAGTCTAAGATGTTGAGGGCTTAAATAATTCTTTGGGGTCTCGAATTTCCAACTGACAACTTATATTCTTTAGTCCTTTGAAAATTTGGGGTCTGTGGAATTTTAGGTCAACATATTTGGAATTTAATAACATGACGCCCCCTTCATAAAAATAAACGAGTCGCCCCTCTAGGCTCGTTGATAACATACTAAGGAAGGGTTATAATGGTGGCTACAATTATTGTATTTAAGGCTAAGGGTGAGTTGGCCCAACTGCGCCGAAGTGAAGTGACAGATAATTTATGCGTTTCGCCTTCGATTTCTGCAATGTCAGTCTTCTAACAGTAAATTAGAAACAAAATTTCAACCGTACTGGCTCCCAAGGATACCCAACGAGCAAGCGCAAGATTGTACCATAGAGATCTTGCATTAGGTTGCGCTTGAGGTAGCGGACAAAATTAAACGAATTTGTAAGAGCAACAACAAAAACACAATTTTTTTCCAATATCCTTTTGTATTCATAATCGAATCTCCCTTTTATTTATAATCTTTAGATCGTTACAAATAAGAGAAAATTGTTTCGTTAGCTAAAGCTGAGTTGAATGCATTAAAGACCCAACTATAGCGTTGAAACTTTTCAGGAAAAATCAACTTACGTAGCAAAAGTTTACGATTATTCCGTCATGCCTTCCTCTATTTGAAACTAGAAACTTTTATGTGTCATCAATTTATCGGATATTTAAATTCTTATATCTTTAAATTAGTTATTTTAATTTAATACAAGTTAAACATATTTTTCGTTACTAAAGTCGTTAATTTACTCAGTTTGGTCAAAGATTTTATCTTTTTTTGTAAAACCGTTTGCTTATGCTTGAATGATGAAGGACTAGAAGATAAATGCTCTTATGAATTCCTGATTCTGTGGTAAAGTTACGGAGGAGAATTTTATTTTATCATTCGCGCACTTTGTGTATTTTTGACATCTGTCAATCAGATGGCATTGGTTTTATCATGTGATCATGAGTGATGCATGTTTCGCCATTCAATATTTCCACCAATCAAATCGTTTCGATTTGTTTCATTGGCCAATCAAGTCAAATGGTTTAATCTAGTTTAAACTGGTTTAAACTAGTTTAAACTAGATTGAATTCGTCTTGCAGGGTTATGCAATGTTAACGGAGTTAAATTTGTCTATGCAGTGTTGCAGTGTGTTTATGTGATGTGTTGCAATGTGAATCTGGCTCAAACAGGGGAATCCTTTCGTTTTAAACGGGCATTTGTCGTTCTGGGTCGGTTCTGTGGTCGTAAGGCTTTGAGCTATCCGTTAATTTTAAGCACGTTAGACGAAACTAATATTCATGATGACTAATACTAATATTCATGACTATTTCAAAATAGACGTTGTCGCCAAGTTCTAGGACCATATAAGAGTTCTTTTCCTTCTCTGTTTCGTTTGACTCTTTGCATCACCGCTCTGTGTTACATTGGCGTTAGTAGTTGTGTTAGTAGCAGCACCATTACTTTGAGACACGTTCTTTTCTTGCTCACACGCTTCCAGCAGTTCCTTTATGTCTTCAACGATTTCTCTGGGGTCTGTTCTTGGAGTGTATCTTCTGAATGGTTGGCCTGTGTGGTCAATTGCCCATTTTGAAAAGTTCCATGAAATGTCGTTGTTTCTGATTGGTGTCCATGTGATGTCGGTTCTGTTTGCGATTAGGCCAAACGGAGAAGGGCATCGTGCCTGTTGTAAATGGGAAAAGATTTAGTTATATAACAACCTGTATTAGGTCTTTTCCACTATCCTGTTGGCTCATCCAGTCGTATTATTTCAATTTGACGCCCAGAGCGTCTATTAAATTTCTAATATTTCAAAGGAATATGAATTTAACAGTGTGAATTAAACGGTTGTTTTAACGGGGCGTTTAAAAGGTCGTTTTGAAGTGTCACTCTCAGGAAAATTAAAGTAGGTAGGGGCATATGAAGGCCTATCCTTAAGCGCGCAAAGACATATGACTTAAGTATGATAATTTGCATACAGTACATTTACCAATATTATTGCTACATTTTGTTGGGGCGTAGCTGGGAGAGGTTAGTAATACTGCTATCATAGCTCCAACTGAGTCATGGTCACATTTATCCACTACCCTTGTTGGAAGGGCATTAACACCCTGATTTTGACAAACGTATGTACCAATGCATACGGGCCTTATGCTGATTATTTGTATGCATTTACCAATAATGATGCTTGCTTGTGTAGGAGTTTGGTGCTGTGAAGGTATTGTGGCGTCGTGGTGTAATCCAACTGACTTGTGGTGTCAGGAGCTCAGTGTGGTCAGGGTTCGAGCCCAGCCACGGTAGCGCCACAGCCAGGGCCGAGGTTTCCAATAGTTAACCTACTACTTAGATCCTAGCGACTGGCGCTAAAAGACCATTTCACCTTCACCTTCACCGTAGTTGGGAGAGGATAGTGTTTTTGCCATCATGGTTGCAACTGAGTCATATTTACGAACTGACTTTTCGGGAGACCAGTCACAGCCTGATTTTGAAAAATCGGTTTTTTTATTGCGTGTTCTCGCCAAAGCATTGCCAGGGTTAGCTGTTCCCGTCGCACTGGACTACTATTATATGAAGTGTCCAGCGTTCGGGAATCATCTTCAAATGTCATTAGCTAAATGGCCACGAAAAGCGATTGCCTTTCTCTGTATAATACCTCATATAGTAGCATAGTTATCCAAATCTTGAAGAAGCGATATTTAGAACGTGGAGAAATGAAAGAGCATTGTGATACGAAAACAGTAAAATTTAAGGCAGAACTACTGAATCATCCTTACCTTCAAAAACGTAAAGATTGGGCTTTCATCTTGTCCATTAACTAACAGTTTCCCAACAAGAGGAAAGTCAGGCACAAAATCATGTCCTGGCCTGACATATTTCAGAGTATTCATAAGTTCAAAATTCTCCGAAGGCTCTTGATATCCGAACTGATTACATGGGAATCCAATAACCTCTAGATAACACTTCTTTGGGTCAGGCTGTTGTGATTTGGGCAAACCAAATTCGCCTTTTAATGCATTCAAAACTCGGTATTGTGGGGTATACCCTCAAAAAGATGCTACGTTGAGGGCAATCAATACCTTTCCTTTGTACTGATTGAAGTTTACTTGCTCTCCATATAAATCTCCGGTATTGAATTGAAAGAAATCGCCTTCACCACCATAGCAGTTGCTGTATTCGTACGGGCCAGCTACGGCAAAGAAATAATCCCTAAAAGGGTTAATAACGTCAACGGGCGATCCGCCCGATCGAGTGCTTTCATTTTCACAAAATAGAAGCAGAGCGTTTAACTTTTAGTCGGTTTTACTCTTGTTTGATTTGCTCAAGTGAATTTGAATGCAGGCACCGGCGAAGCAGTGACTTTCTTACGTGTAAAACGGCACACATAGCCATCTTTACATATTAATGAATTGAAGGAAGATCAATTTTTCTCAGGGCAGAAGTGATAAGATTAAGGACCCCGGAGCACATGGTGGTGGAGAGTAGTGGCAGTGTCCCCAATTGCACTTTAGCGGAAGAAGATGGGACAAAGCATACCTCATTTTCGGTGGAACCTCAAGAAATTTTTTGCTCACAACGCCTTTTACTCTGGTTGTGATTGTGACCAACATCCTACTCGTGCCAAAAATTGATTAGAAAAGATATGAAAAATAGTGATTTTTTTATCATCAACAGAACTGGTGATGTAAAAATCAAAAGAGCTGGTAGTGTAAGCAATGAGAGTGGTTACTTCGAGGAATTAAGTGTTCATGTTTCCAGAAATTAAATCTCTTTGCATTAAACACTTTTATCACTGCACATTTTTACCATTGGGCATTTATCACTGCATTTATCCATTCCATCACTGCACAAAGTGGTTATCACTGAACCTTATACAGTATAATCTACCGTATAATCTACTTATAAAGCCGATATAGCGTACTCTAAAGCTATCTCTAGAGCCAGAGAGAGAGAGAGCAAAAGAAAATACCCTGTATAAGGTACCAAATACCCCGGTTTTCGCCTACTTTACAACAGGAGTATTCTGCTATAGATCTACAATCCTCGCCAGAAATATTAGGGACAGTATGTTATAAGTATGTTTCACCTTAAAAACCCGTTCCCATTACAACATATTTGGGTAATTAGACCCCCCTCCCCCCGACTCAATGTGGGACCACTGGGAAAATCGAAGTGTCCCAGCATTTTTGGCGAGGATTGTAGACCCTTTTTACGAGGGGTTCGCTTTTCAAAAGGCGTCCGTTAAAACAACAAATTTTCAAGGAACTTTTATTAAGACAATTGGGAATTCCAGGAAATGCGTATGAGATTTCCAAAGAATGAATCGCTCCTCGCTTTTTATTCCTAATTCTTTCGTCTTCATGCATTGTATCCTTAGTCTCCTTGGTAGCCTTAATTCAAGTATCTTTTTTCGATTATACGAATGCGATTGAAGAATTTTACCAGATTTCTGGTAAATTTGATCTTTACAGCTGGTACTAGATTTGATCTTAAAATGACCTGTTTTGTGATATCCCAGACCAGCGCAGTTCAACAATTTAGACCTAAACCGAACAAAATCTTATATAACAAGAGCCTTTAAAGTTTCATAGTGAATTGAGCGTGAGAATCCAGGAGATATCTTCGTACAAGACAACCACGATGGGTTTGTCGGCTGCAAAAAATAAGCAAGTCGAAAAACCTTAACGAGAAACTAGATTTTTAGAAGATTCAAAAATTGAATCATCGAAATGGGGATATGGGGATGAAATGCGAAATGGCAATACACTTTTTTTTAATAAGCAACCGCGCAATAAGCAACTAGGGCTGAACTGACCTTAACATCAAGCAACTTGAGAGCTCAACTGAATTACTGTAAGTAAGTCAAACAACCAAGCCTATACGCTTCTGTTGCTAGGAAATTGTTTGTTCTTATGTTTTGCATGTTGAAGTTCTTTAGCTTAACGTTTTTCCACTTACTCTCTCCCAAAAGTCGTGTTGTAAGCCTAAGAGTTGATGATTTTGACCCGCGATTTTGACCCGTGAGGGCTGAAATGTCTAAAATTTTAAGCAACTTTGGAGGCTGGATAAAAGTCAAGTTGCTTAATAAAAAATGTGGACCTTATTTCCACGATTTGGCACTCGGGGTGCTTATTTAACAAAACCTGTCTTGGAGAGGAGCAATTGTGCGAAATTTTATGAATACAGTAACGTTCTGGCAAAAACTAAGTTTTACACGAACTAGCAAACGATGCCTCTTGATTCCTCTAATTGAGAGCTTGCACCTGCACATACGCTACCAGTACCAAAGGAGTGTCTGGACCGACCTGATGAGCTGCGGATGCTCAATCAAAGGGGGAAGGCGCTTTTTCGATGAAATATGGTGGATGGGAAGAACCATATTTCTGCGGGTAGAATTCAAGTGCTCTCCTTTTACGTCCGCGCATTATTTTTATAGTTGTTGTTGTTGTTGCGCAGATTTTGCGGTTCTTTGGTTCTGTTGACATTCTATTGTGTGAGGTGTAGAGAAATGGCACTGTGAATACAATATGATCCTCTTTCTTCCTTCACCAAACAGGAAGATAACCTTTCCTGTAGCAACCACAAGGTAAAATGCTCCATCGATGGTGTGCTAGAGCTTCTTTCTTGAAATACAACTTGTTGTCCTAGCGAATTAGCGAGGGCCTAAAAAAGGCTCTAGGGAAAATCACAGAGCTGGAAAATAACGACGATTTTGACATCAGTTGCAGAAATCTTAAATACTTTATTCGTCAAACAAAACCATGGCATCAAGCAGATCAAATCACCTAAACGTGGCGGTAAGGATTGTCTTCTTTCGCTAGACTTTTTTTGGATTTTTCAAATTCCTATCTATATGGATATGGCCTAGGAATTCATTTGATTTTGCAGGTATCTTATATGAACAATCACGAACTTTCTCCTCTGTCCAGTTCTGTTGTGTGTATATTCGGGTAGTCAAAACAGTGTGCTAGAAAAATATAGACCGGATGAACGTTTCTGTTGACAGCAAATGAACCAAGGCTGTGGTTTGGATTGGCGGATTGGAGTTTTGGACTCCAAAAGAATTGTCGAAGCCAATTTCCCTCAATTTCATTCAAAAGGGTGAAGGTGTAGTTGAAATAGTGTTTTAGTGCCAGTCGCAAGGATCTCTGTAGTAGGTTAACTAATCTAACTAAGTAGGGTAACTAATCGTATCTAAGGTGCTGTGGCGTTGTGGTGTATTCCAGCTGACTTGTGGTGTCAGAAGCTTAGTATGGTCAGGGTTCGAGCCCAGCCACGGTAGCACAGCCAGGGTCAAGGTCTCGATTAGTTAATCTACTACTGAGATCCTAGCAACTGATGCTAAAACACCATTTCATCTTCACCTTCACCAATCAGGACCTCGACCCTGGCTGTGGGGCTACCGTGGCTGGGCTTGAACCCTGACCACATTCAGCTTCTGACACCAGGAGTCAGCTGGATTGCACCACGATGCCACAGCACCTTCAATAACCCCTGCTTATGAATATTGTTTCACGGTTTCTGCAGAATGGATAGAGCAGAGTATCTGGACTGTGGGGAGGGGGTGGGAGGATTGGGAAACAGGGATGGCACTATGGGTTGCACTTGAGGGACAAGTCTAGCCCATGTTTCTTAAGGATCAATTTTCTAGTTTTTTAGAATTCAATGACAAAATGATGGGGGTATCAAAATGTTAGCAACAACGAGTTTATAAAAGACAAATTATAATTCTAAGAACAACAGTGTTGCTTTCTGACACTCTGTAGGGTGTGGTCCTAAAAATATTTTTCTGGGTCAAGCCGCCAGTCCCTCAATATGGGTAAGGTTTTTAGCTCATGCACAGTACACATTTTTTTTTATAAGGAACCTTTGGTCTGAGTTTGAGGCTGGAGTTCCTTAATTTTTCAACAAATGAGGCTGAAAGTTCCTTATTCTGTTCCTTGTCGTGGGATATGTATAAATACTAATTTTTACAGCAAATTCATAGAAACTATTCTTCATATCTAACTTGAAGTATAAATGGAGCCTTTTGGGGAAGAATGATGGGAAATATATTGTACTTCCGTTCCTTTTCGTACAAACCGTCTTGTTCTTTAAAGAATAGTTTCTTAGTTTTTCGTCCGAGCCTCGACAGTTCCTTAAAGTTCCTTAATTTTTTGGCAATTTTCAGCCTCGAGTTCCTTATAAAGGTGTTCCTTATAAAAAAAAACACTTTTTTTTATAAAGAACCTACATGTAGAAGGCCCGAAAATTTAAAGAACTTATACTACTAAAGAGAAAATCATTAAGGAACTTTTGAATGTTTAATACTTTTATCACTGCAAATAATCAAGAAGTAGAGAGCCTGTTCCATTCATTTGCAGTCGAAAATCACATAAATTGTACGTTAGGCATGTATCAAATGTTTCTTTGAGTGGTTGCGAGCTTTGCTCACATGCAAATGTCTCTCTTTTATTGTTAAGACCACTGTATGTGCAGTTAAATTAAGGAACTATTAAGGAACTTTTGGAACTACAAGTGCCTCAAAAGAGGCCCAAAAATAAGGAACTTTAAGAACTAGGCCTTGAGGTAGGTTCCTTATTGATAAAAAAGCATGTATGTCACAATATCTTTCTCCTTTGCACACCACCAGAAAACTTGCATGAGCAGATCCTCCAAACATCCCAAGCCTGTTTGCCAAAATGAAAGTTTTCATTACATTCAGACATTCTATTAACAACTATGTGGAAGGTTTCCTTAACATATCTGGAACTTAGAACAAAGAGATTGCCTGGAGTTTTTTGGGCGGAAATTACAACCCCCTGCCCATTCAAACTCCTGCTTATCATGTGTTGCATTAACTCCAGACCCCCAGCTTATTTCGAAACCCAGCAATTAGGCACCTAAGAAGAGGAGATCTCTTTAAGAAAACCTTTTGTTTCAATGAGAACATCGTTCGTCGTTTAATCCCCGGATATCCGATATTGTTCTTTCCACAACTAAGGCCTAAGCAAACGTAACAAACGGGGGGCTTGTATATTGAACTTGTATATTGAACTTGTGGTGCTTTGCAAAAACGATCTTTAATGAGGTTTTCTTAGGAAATGATCTCTTTCATATATATGAACTTTCATTTATTAACTATTGAAGCGTGTTAGAACGATTCTTATTGCGAAAGTAATTTGTTTATAAGCGCTGATAAAAACAAAATGATCATTAAAAAAGAAATAAATTATTTACGAAAGAATTTTTTTGTTCGACATCTGTTTAAATCTCCTGCAAAGCTGCTGACAGGGCTATGAAAACCTACGAAAGGATTTGATGAGACTTTCATAGGCCTTTTTGCTGAACAAAGCGTAACGTCAAGGCAAAGAAATTGCAATAAAAGAAATTGCGTAGGCACACACTGCTGCTTGAGTTCTCTTCTTGGTTGGGCAGCTAAAAATTGAAAACACAAGACTGCTTTCCTTTCTCGTTTCTCGGTCAGGTGTTGCCGAGCTGTTGGCCGAGCTGTCGTATTTACCACTTATGGAATTACAGAACTGAAAATCATTCATCTAAGTGTTTGTTTTTCGTTCTTCAAAACTCGTATATTTGCAGCATATTTATCACTGTTCACACTATTGCTGAAAAAGGCAGAGGACAGCTGTTTGCTAAAGATTTTCGATTATTATTGAGCGAGTTTTAACCGAGATAACGGAATATCAAGTTGTTCAGCCTAGAAGGTATAGAAAAGTTCGACATGGGAGACCTCGGTTTTCGTAAGAGCAAGAATTCAGCCTTCAGCAGGGTTTGTATTTATTTATCGTGTTGTTCATACTCGTCCTTTTATCGGGCATCTACTTGTTAGTGGTACCACTTGTCTTGTCTTTAATTGGTATTGCTTTGGGGAGGGAACACAGACGCACCGGAAGCAAGGCATCTCGGCACTAGGCAGCGGGGGCAGAAGCAAGGGCGCCGGAAGCAATGCAGGACGGAGGGGGCAGAAGCAACAATTTTAGGGCAAAACAATAGGAAAATAAAAGAATTTAGCAATTTTTATAAGGGCGACCGGGGCTCAAGGGTAACATAAGTTATGCATGGACGGGGATGTGTCGCCGAATTTTACAGACCTACTAGTTGCGTATTATCATGACTCTGTTTTAGTGCTATGTTGTCATGTTTTGCCCAGACTTGTACCAGTCTATGTTTTGCAGCCATATGCGAGTATTGGAACTTTGTCTTAGACGACCATCAAATAGCAGTCTTGGGGAACAGATTGCAACTGAATCGTACAAATCGGTTGAAGTTTAAGGTGCTGAATAGCGTCAGGCAGCGTCGGGTCTAATCCAGCTACGGATCACATCAGAGCGGTAGCATCACTGCCACGGTCGGATCAAGGTCTCGTTAGTCCGATCACTTCTGAGAACTGAGATTCAAGTGAATGGCGCTAAAACATCATGACTCTACCTTCACACGAACCAGTTCTTACTTTTTCGATTCTGCGACCACTCTAGGATCCTTCGTAGATGATCCTGCCATTAAAGCGACTGTCTTAGTTTTATAGATCACTTTGGTAGAAAAAAAAATTTTCGAAATCGCAAGTTATCAATTTTTCGATGCAAAAGTCGTATAAAGCATCCCAAAATTAGTCTAGGTGCAAAGTTTCACGACCCATGGCGCTTGTATTACAAATTTCAAACGGGGTAACAAATTTCACCAAGGTCAATTTTTGCGGTCAAAGCCTTTATGAAATCGGGAACTTTGAATGCTCATGAAATTAAGAACACAAGCGCTAGGACAGTAAAACTTTATACCAAGACGGAGTTTTGGATGCTTTATATTATTATTGCTATTATTTGGATGACTCGAGATCTTGTGATATCGAACAATTTGAATGCAGTCAGCCGTCTACCGAAGTGTCCCAAGTGATGAAAAAGAAATGAAATCTCATCATACTGCAATATCATATCGTCATATGATCTCATTATTTTTAGAAACTGGATTTTGCAGAAGGTCGTATATACACAGTTTTCTTGGCCATGACATTAAGAAAATCTGAGAGCCTATATGGGAAGAACCTTTCGCGGGAGGAAACTTTCGCGTATCAGAAAAAACGCGAAGTGTTGGAAATTAACTTTCGCGAATCAGCAAAATGGAAAGTTTCGGGAGGAAACTTTCGCGCACCACATCGTGAATAGTATGTTTTATAGGAATAAACTCCGGTACACTCTTTGTTTCTTATAAGAACAATCTTATAAGAACACGAGCCTGGATTTTGCCCAGATTTTAAGAACAAATTAAGAGCAAGCTGAGGCTGGGCCTTTTCATAAGCCCTAGCTAAATATGAGAGTAAGACAGTAAGACTGAATGTAAAAAGCAAGCAAACAAAGAAATGGACAGGCATGCTGCATTTTGAAAAACAAACCTAGTACCACTACAGACATTCACTGAAAAATATTGATGCCTAAGTAACCAAGGAATTAAGAACAGATTAAGAACATTTCAGGCTCAAAACAGGCAAAAACTTAAGAACAGCCAGCCTCGATCAAAATTTCCTGGTTCTTATAAAAAATAAGAAACCCAATATAAGGCTCAGGGCATAGTTTCTTATAGAAAAATGAGTGTATCCCAGTTACCGCTCATCAAACCGAGACTAACCCCAAACCGAGATCTCTCAAACTCGGAGTGGGACTCATAATATGACTAAACGTTTCTGGGACTGGCCGCATCGAACAGTTTGAGCGTCCAGCAGTTGAACTCAATGGTGGTAACTGCAACTCGGGTAATAAGTCTACGTTTGTCCTCGTTTCCGTCCCACCACACCCCAATAGCCTGCTCCAGCAACTCTTAGGAAGCAGCAAAATGCTGCTGTGGTTGTAAGAGACTGTTGCTGTTTCTGAAGAGTAGGAAAATGTGTAAGAAGTCTACTTTCTGAGCTTTTTGAGAAGGGCAATGTCACTAATAACACTGAGGCCGAGACGAGACAGCAAGTGCAGAGCGCCCGGGGCAAGAGTAAAGCGTACCCTGCCTATTCCAACTCCCCAGCAATTAGGCACCTAAGACTAGTCAGTTGAGCAAGGGGGTTTCTTCTTCAATTTTTAGACCACATGATGTTATATTCAGTAAAAATCCTTTTGCAGGTTTATCTGGAGCCGGAAAGACGACAATCAGTTTTGCTCTCGAGGAATACTTGTGTTTACGTGGAATTCCAGCTTATGGCCTAGATGGTGATAATATTCGTCATGGCCTAAACAAGAATTTGGGCTTCTCTTCTGAAGAAAGAGAGGAAAATATTAGAAGAGTTGGCGAAGTTGCGAAATTGTTTGCCGACGCTGGAATTGTTTGTCTAACTAGTTTTATCAGCCCATTTGCAAAAGTGAGTTTTATTTATTTTAACGTGTTTCTTATGCTTAAAACAGGTAAGTATGTTCTTAGACTATTCGTGATTATCGCTGTTTAACCATAGTGTTAGCAGTCGTAATTATCGCTGTTTAACCATAGTGTTAGTGGCTGTTTTTGTTTCAGTCAGGGGACGGAACACCTTTTGATAGAAGCTCCAGTGACATTCTGAATTGACCACGCTGTACTGCCATACGTTTACACGATATCGGTACCACACCGGTTTGATATGACACCGGTGTCAGAATCTTTTGTTAGCTCGTCTACTTCTGAGATCCTAGCGACTGCCACCAAAAAGACCATTGCTACCTTCGCCGTTTTCCTTTCGCCAGCTGCTACCCGTGAAGGTAGGAGTGGGTGTCTGTCCTCTCCTCGAAGACCACATACCCTCATTCCTAATCGCTTATGTTGAGCGCTAAGTATTGAGACCCCGTTTACACGATATCGGTACCACACCGGTTTGATATGACACCGGTGTAGCCGAGCCGTTTACACGATATCGGTACCACACCGGCATAAAAGGTGTGAAAACACATGTCGATAGCCACACCGGTACGATTTCATGCCGGTGTGATAGCGACATCGTGTAAACACCCAAACCGGCATGCTACCGATACGATTTCATGTCGGTTTCACTTCGATTGCTTTTAGGATAGGAATTATATCGTAATATTTTCTTTATTAATTGTTTTTTTTGATTTTATATCATGAACCTTGATTCTCCTTGTCGATTGAAGTAAATTTAGTTGCTTTTTTTCGTCTTACACTTGGCTTTATTCGGTTTTTGACGCTGTTGACACAGCATTTTCGTGTATTTTTTACTATACATCGATGAAATAATGGCTGGTTGTTAAAAAATGTTTGCCTCGAGCGCCGGGGACTGTTTGCAATTTGCGATTCTTGGTTTATTTTTTGTTTTTGTTCTTTGTTAGAGCTTAGGCCATAGCCCAGAATAGCACAAAATTAAGCTGTGATGTCACAGCCATTGTTTAACCAAAGCGGCATGAAATCACACCGGTATCGTGTAAACGGGATGATAAAAAACCCACACCGGCATGGTTTCATGCCAGTGTCAAATCGTACCGGTGTGGTACCGATATCGTGTAAACGGGGTCTGAGTCAATCAATACTTTTTTAAGTCTTTGTTTTGATTCGGCCATGGGCTGAATGCATCTTGTTTACGAGCGCTGTCCCAGTGGCTCTACCACTGGACCCCATGATAGATAACACTAAGCCCTAGCCTCTTGGGTTTCGCATATACTGGAGCAATGTAAAATACATGAAATAACCAGAGATTTGCTTGAAGTTAAGGGATTTTTAATACGAAATTCGCCTTAGTCTTTGTACTTATTCCGTAAATGATGGCAGAAATCACTGGATATGTGGAAATTATGTACTTGAAATGCCTAACTTTTTCTTTTAACCAGGCCCGTAAATCAGCGTAACGCGTTCCCCAAGTAAGACCAGACCCCCCATCTTTTGCTTTAAGAAGAAACGTTTTCGAAGTACCGTCTGTTAATCAGGCCCAATAAAAGATGAATTAATCGAAAATTCGCTGTCTTCTTTGCAGGGTTTACTGGAATTGACTCTCCTTACGAGCCTCCAAATGAAGGCGAGATTGACTTGGAACTAAATGCTGGGAAGCTTACTGTCGATCAATGTGTGCAAAAAATCGTGAAATTGCTAGTGAATAAGGTATAATTTCAGTTTGTTTTTGTTAAATTATTATGCTTACAATATTGCTGAAACTTCATTATAATGGCTTACCGAGTTATTGCTCCCTAAAATTAATTATGTCTTTGGTAAGTCAATGTAGCTATATTTGAAAAAGGTGAACTTCATAGGTTCTTAAAAGTGGTGTTCAGTTCACTTCGACTAACTACATTACGTCATTTCATTGCGAGCAGCAGGGACAGCATTTTAGCAACAACAACAACCTTTCTGTTATTGCTTAGAGAAAAGCTCTATCGGCTGAGAAACTCTTATTACAGACTTATTACATGAGTCGTAGTTATCGCTATTGGCTTGAATATGCTGGGTGCTCAAACCACTTTGAGAAACAGAGTTGTTGCTGTTTGCGGACAGTGAGCCTCATTTAACAATCACTCAACCGTTTTTGATGCCCAATCCGATTACAGAATGGCTGGTTTTCCTCTTCTGATTGGCTAATCTTAATCCTCCCATCTTATCAAATAATCTTCATCTCCCGAAATCTACCGAAACCTGAGAGACACTGGGCACAAGTTTCTCTCTTATGCCTACGCTCTCTTTTGCACAGGGTGTGAAAATTTAGAGTTGGAGTGTTGTGTATTGCTCTCGTTTTGTAGGGTGTGCTGCCAATCACAGCAGTGAATGAGGTCCGTGAATTACTTGTGCCTGATTGTGATTTGGATAAGTATTTGGATGAAGCAAAGACTCTTCCCAAGCTCAGCATCAACAAAGTAAGTGTGATCAGGAAAAAATCATCGCTACTGTGCGCAGTGCTGTATTTTCTGTTCGTCCGCTCTATGGAGTGAATGGAGTTTCGGATTTAATCTCGTAATACATGTAAAGCCCTGACAAACTAACTGCGAATGTAGCGGTGTTTATTTAAAAAAGCAAGTCTAACTTTCCTTTTAATAACCGCATTTCCTCGAAAGAGAGCCTGGCTCCAGTAAGCGTCTCCGTCAAATTGGCGCCTTGGTAAAAAAACGGAGGATTTATCCGCTTGCCTTTGGCCCAACGCTGAAAAACATCGTTATAAACATTGTTTGTCAAACAATTGAAATTCGAATGTTTTAACGTCTGGCCACATTCAATTCAATTCAATTCATTTTTAATCGTAGAAATACTATTTACAGTGATAAAAAGTATTCTACACGGCTCAAGAAAAGCTGAGCTTATCTAGCTTGGGCCGCTACAAAACTAACAAACTAACAAAATATTAAATTCTAGAAATATTGATAAAAAACATGGTAAAAAGGTAAAAATATGGGTTGAAAATAACATCAAGATCAAAATCAATAAAGGATAATTTATAATTATAAGACAGTGCTCGTCAAACATCTTTTGCTTGCGTCCTTAAGACGGTTTTTGAACTTTTTCAAAAACTTTTACGTGTGAAGTAATGTTCACAGGGGTCCTAAAAAGGTCGGGGTTGGGAGAATTGTCGACAAAATTAATAAGTGCCTCCTCATTTATTTGACACTGAAGAAAAAAAAAAGAAAAAGAAAAATAACGAAAAAATTTTAATATTAGGTTGAGTAGTTATTATCCCTTTCGTTATCTAAGTAGTTATATTGTTACTTACGTATTTTCAATGTTTTATTGCATTTTAAACTTTTTTTTAGCGGCCCAAGCCCGATATGCTTCTCCTGGGTCGCGTAGAATACAAGTATTTTGATAGTAACTTCTTCTTTTGTAAACTTGTATTTCACAAAAAATTTTGAATTGAATTTTTGAATTGAATTGTTTACTGACAAAAGACTCTACCAATACCATTTTTTCCTTCTTCCGTTATTCCTTCTCTTTGTAACCATGCTGCATGCCTCTTATATTACTTTTCCTTATTTCAGCTTGATATGCAGTGGCTTCAAGTGCTAGCTGAAGGCTGGGCATCCCCTCTACAAGGCTTCATGAGAGAAAGAGAATATCTGCAAGCGTTGCATTTCAATTGTCTTCAAGATAGTGAGTTATGTTATTGTCTTTGAAACCTTAATAAATACTCACATTGAAATATCTGAGAAGGCAACGGGACCGGGTTGTCAATTATCTGTAACGACCAAATGCTCAAAGATTCAATGGCCATCAAAATTTCATTCCAAAAGTTGCAAAGACAGATATACAGATGTGGTGAGGTAGTCATTCGTTTAGCGTCTAGCCTTTTTCGCATATAAAACAATAGTTACGCGTTAAGACACTTGGTTTCCTCTTCATAAATGACAATGGATCTGTTGAATTTGAATTCTGCCGTCGTTTGCATCATCTATACATGTTGAAAGCGAAAAAGCTGTTCATCCGTTGCTATCTCTGCCTGCTGTAGCTATTGCTATACGTGAACCAGGTTTAAATTTGAAGCTTTTATCCCTCAGAAAGTAGAATTCAGCATGCATCGTCAAAAAAAGTCATGTTTCGTTGCTTCGTTGCTAACTACCTTCCCTTTTCTGCAGCTGACAATATAAGTCAGTCAATCTTGATCGTTCTGGCACTGAGTACAGAAGACAAAGATCGCCTGAGTGATGCAGATGCTTTTGCACTTGAATATGAAGGAAGGCTGGTTGCCATATTGCGAGATCCTGAGTTCTATGTCCATCGTAAAGAAGAAAGATGCTGTCGACAGTTTGGTGTCAATGATCTAAAACATCCATACGTCAAGGTGATTACATTGTGTAATTTTGAGTTGATCTAAGAATTCTTTAATCTTTGTCTAACTCTTGCTTCTTGAAAGTTATTTTGGGATGTGAATATTAGATATATTGAGAAAAGGTTGTCCATTCCGCGATCAGAGACCTTGACTGCAATTCCTTTCGGAGAGGCAGTGCAACAAATTTTGCTTCAAATTCACATTTAATTGGCGTAATAGTGAGAGAAATGATTCAAGTCGCAGCTTATCTACTCAAGGAGGCATTTATTCAAGGATTTTCTTTTCTGTGGGTTACTTGTTTCCTTAGTTTCTGCAGATATTTTCAGCATTTTTGTCATCTATTGTCTCAGATTCCTTTCTCTCCTTGTCTTTCATTATTCATGAATTTGAAGAAAAATTTGCTGCAGAAAACCGGCCTAAACTCTATCTCTTCTAAAGCGACCGCAATATCGGTCGTTGCACGTGGAGAGGGTAGACTTACTGTACTGGTCTCTAGTTTGCAGTCCCTTGTTTTGATTTGTCGCTCCAACAGAGCGCCTGAACACCACACTGAAACATGGCAAAAAACAACAAGAACAACATCAAGCGAAGTAGTGGGACTTATTTAGTGAGTCTACGGAGAGGGTTCTCTTACTGAAAATGTCCTCCATCTCCCAGAAAAGTTCGCGCCGACCCAGACCTCTGAAAAGGTCTTTTGTGAATACGAAAAGTAATCAGTTTGAGTAAAACACATCCTTAACTTTCTGTACGCTCTACGATGTAAACAAGGGTGGTATTCAGCGAATATTAAAAGTTGAATTATTTTTCTTTGTAGATGATACACGAGTCTGGCGACTGGCTTGTAGGTGGCAATCTAGATGTACTGGGTGATATAAAATGGAATGATGGACTTGATAAATACCGCATCAAGCCGAATGATCTCCGTGCGGAATTTGCCAGAAGAGAAGCGGACGCCGTTTTCGCTTTTCAACTGAGAAATCCGATTCACAATGGTCACGCGTTGCTTATGCAGGTATGGACATTAATCAGTCATTTAAAATTTCAAAATTACGAGGAAAAGTGGAAAAATCTTTGAACACAGTTACAAAGTTTTTGTCGTACGCTGCTTAGAGTATAAACGTCATAAATCGACTGAACAACCGAAATCACCACACAGGAGGCCCAATCGCATAAATATAATGAGTGAAAAAACTTAACTTGTGTTGTTTTTCTCCCTGAAACGTCCTATTTTCGATATAGATATTTGGTTGTTGCTGTTGTTCAGAAAACGCCACATTGTGATAGCTTTATACGTATATAATAAATAATAACAAGGAGTGAAGCTTTTCTGAATAGCCTTGATATAACATTGTTTCATTTTGCCTGAATTTCGGTGAATTTTGCGTTAAACGCCAACTTTTTTACATCAAAATATTCCCCACCACCTAAACTGTCTACAGAGTACACTTGTTTTCACTTTCCTCAACTAAATCATTTAAAACAGGCATGAAAATATGTTTGTTTATCTGGCGGTTTGAAATCTGCCGAGGCTCGGTCCTATCACTGTGGCCAGATCAAAGCAACCGCCGTTCGAAAAATCGTGATGCTGTGTTCGAAAGATGTTCGAAAATTACGACATAGACCTCCTGGATTCCTTACGTTTCTTTTGTTTTGTAACTGTAGAAAATAATAAACCGGGGGAGCACTGACGTGATTTTCGTTGAAATTTCGAATGCGTTTTGGCCACAGTGATAGGACCGAGCCTTGGCAGATTTCAAACCGCCAGATAAACAAACATATTTTCGTGCCTGTTTTAAATGATTTAGTTGAGGAAAGTGAAAACAAGTGTACTCTGTAGACAGTTTAGGTGGTGGGGAATATTTTGATGTAAAAAAGTTGGCGTTTAACGCAAAATTCACCGAAATTCAGGCAAAATGAAACAATGTTATATCAAGGCTATTCAGAAAAGCTTCACTCCTTGTTATTATTTATTATATACGTATAAAGCTATCACAATGTGGCGTTTTCTGAACAACAGCAACAACCAAATATCTGTATCGAAAATAGGACGTTTCAGGGAGAAAAACAACACAAGTTAAGTTTTTTCACTCATTATATTTATGCGATTGGGCCTCCTGTGTTTAAACATTAGATTGTCCCTTGTTTGTCCTTTAATTTTGTGGACAAATGATGTTATTACTGATTTAGTGTCACCTCTACATCTCACCACTAAATCGTCCCTAATTCCAAACTATTCTTGTCTTTACATTGTTCCATAATTGTCCCGAATCTTTCTGACCCTACAAGACTTTATAATTCTCTTTGATGATTTTGTCCCTAATTTGTCCATATTTGTTTGTCCATATTGCAAACTTCAATAAATAATAAGACTACCCATAAGAGGAAGATAAGATAAGGGGAATGCTATGTAGTTTCAAGCAGGGATGGCACGTCTCTAAGCAAAATCTGGTCAGATCCCCGCTTGAACATTTCTAATTTCAAACTTGATCTTTGTTTGGTTCTCCGCCAGCATACAACTTCTTTTTGCAGGATACGCACCGTAGATTGATAGAACGTGGCTACAAAAAACCAGTCTTGCTTCTGCATCCATTAGGAGGCTGGACAAAAGATGATGATGTACCGCTGGAAGTGCGTATCAAACAGCATTTAGCCGTACTGGATGAAGGTGTACTTGATGCTGAAAATACTGTTCTTGCCATATTCCCATCTCCTATGCTTTATGCTGGTCCAACGGAGGTTTGTTTATTGTTTTTATTGTTGTTTTCATTTATTTTGAAACGAAAAATTTGTAGTCTTCTTCGTTTCGACCCTCCGCCCCCCCCCACCCTATTGAGGACTCTAGAGTTAGCCAAACAACGGAACAAAAGTTGAAAGTTATGAAAATGACTGTATAGCCTAAATTTGCTGTCGAAACAAAGAAATTGTGTTGACTATTATGAGTGTCCATTGCTCGAAACGATCCCACGATTCTTTCCCGTAAATCAGTTCTTTTAAATAACCCCATCATAACCCTGCTACCGTTGTCAAATTTTGTTTTGTTTGCAATTTAGTATGGTTTCGACAAAGCATCGTCTTCGTATGAAATAAGTCCTCGCTAAGACCTCTCTCCCTCGTGCTAGCAGATGATCAAAAATTTGAGGCTCCAAGGATCTTGTGAACCAAAAGTTACTTCTTAGATCTGTTATGCTGCAAGTCGAATGGATTCGACGAAGAATATTTGGACGGTCGTCAAACCTTTCGATCTAATTATGTCTCCAATTTCTCCCAGCTGGTAATTTGCTTTTTTTCGAAGCCAGTTATTTAGAATTTATTTCAAAAACCAGGAAGTTGAATCTTTTATTTTTACTTTTTCTCTTTTCTAGGTTCAGTGGCATTGCAAGGCACGAATAGCTGCTGGTGCTACATTTTATATTGTAGGAAGAGATCCAGCTGGTCTTCCGCATCCTTCAATTCCAAAAACTGACTTATATGAACCAACACATGGTGGAAAAGTAAGTGATTATGATAATGATTATGATTACGATTGTGATTATGTTGTGATTGTGTGATTATGATTGGGAAAATGAAAATAATTATGCTTTTGATATAGTTACTTATAGAGAAAACTAAACAGAACAATAAACGATTATGCAAAAGACGTGGCGGTGGAAGGCATTTGACTATAATTTATTGCGTCTTAGCATCGAATCCTACAGAGTCACTGTAGATTTCTTGCATGAACGCAGTGCATGCTGATCAACCCCCCTTGCCAGTCTGTCCATGACAATCACTGGTCAATGATTGCCTATAGCTTGCAATTTGTTTGATTAAGTAGAAATCTTTGCTATTTTTGCCGTGAAAAGGAAAAGAGTTGAAAGGGTGTGGTTTGTCGACTTTCCAACATTGCTTGTCAAACATTTCTTTTGTTTTTGACAAACTGCAACAACTTGCAACATTTCATCACTCAGCAGCATTTCTTTGCAACAAGGCGTTCGTGCTTGTGCATTAGCAATAACATCGTTGTTGAATCGCAATGTTTTTGGACGTGGCCAAACGGTCGAACATTTTTGTAAGGCAAATTTGAAAAGTTGCACCAACAATGTTTGATCGTTTGGGAAGGGCCCTACAGAAAGGATTTTACTACGTGCATGATGTAGTAGCATCAATACGTGCGGTTTGTAACAATTTGAGAAAGTCAAGGTAGCATATTATCGTGTCCGTTGTAAAATTGAAGGAAAATGATTGAATGGGTATACTGCAACGCTTTTATCTTCCAGGTACTAACAATGGCACCAGGCCTAACTCATTTGGAAGTGATTCCATTCAGAGTTGCTGCTTACAATACCAAAAACAAGAAAATGGAATTTTTCAACCCTGAAAACAAAGAAGATTTCGATTTTATATCCGGGACCCGAATGCGTGGTTTAGCACGTGCCGGTGAAGAACCCCCGGATGGGTTCATGGCGCCAAAAGCTTGGAAGATTTTATCAGAATTTTACCAGTCCAAAGGTAACCCAAGTAACTAGAAACTTTATTTTCTTAATGATTTTAGAGTGGAGAAAACTGAAAATATTGACTTAAAAGATACAAATATGCAAGTGTGATTTTAACATAAATAGGGGAGATACAGAGATATAACTCTCCCGGGGGGGCGTTGCAGAATATAATTTTGTTACGGATATGTGCCGTCCATGTAGGTTGGTTTTTGGCCCTGAAATTTGGTTTATTTGAGTCAGAATTTTGCTAATTAGAATCGAAACTGTTCGCAATTTTTAAAGGCATTGACCAGTCGAGGTGGAAAGTTTTACCCCCAGTCACTTTTCAAGGCCAAAGCCCTTATAGATTTGGGAACTTTGCAGGCTCATAAAATCAATAACTCAATCGCCAGGACAGTGAAAATTTGCACCTAGACTAAGTTGTTGGTGCTTTAATGTTCTCTACAACTGGATCAAATTATGAGGGTCGTTTAGGGGGGTTACATGTTCCACAGTTCCCTTGAGGAAATCCCCTTATTCCCTGGACCTTTCTAGCAATATTTTTCAGACTGATAGCATTTTTTCTGATCCCTGTTTCCTGATGCTTCTTCGTTCCCTTGTAATTTGGCTATTTTTCCTTCTTCCCTGGATACATTCCGCTTGTTCCCGTGTTCCCTGGAATCCCTAAACGACCCTCAATAATCGCCAGAAAAACCTTGTCACTGGGTCCCAAAGTTAACGATTAGAATACGTCGCGTCCTCACACCCCCATAAGACATGCCCATGAATGGGATTGGTTTCGGCAAGCCTATTTCTGGAAGTATTTTGTTTTCATACGCTTTTTTTAATAAGCAACTGGACTTTTTCTCCAGCCCTCAAAGTTGGTTAAAATATCTAGTATTTCAGCCCTCACAGAATGACTGATACCCCCTAAAAACTCGTTTTTGGCTCTTTTATTTCTTCCCAATGTAGTTGACAAGTTCTGGCTCTTTTATTTCTTCCCATGTACTGAATAAAGAAAGCTATCTCAAACAAAAAGTTTAGCAAAATCTCAGCCCTAGTTGCTTATTGACCGGTTGCTCATAAAAAAATAAGTGTAATACTTCATTAACGAAGCTGTTCAACAAGAATGCCTTTCTAAGTTGCATAAGCGAAAATAGTGAATGATTTTAAATTTTTAAATTTTTACGAATAAAATAAATAAATTTAATTCTAATAAAATTTTGTCATTGATTTTAGAATTTAGTATAGAAAGAATAAGATTGTCAAAGTTTAAAATGAAATCTAGGAGTTCTTTTTCTGCCATCTCTCCTTTAATCCCAATTTTCATTCAGGCTGCTCCTCTCATTAGGGGCTGCTACTGCTATAGTTGGAACTACACGCTTTTTCATAAACAACCACTTAAAAAGGGACTACATAAAAAGGGACCTACATGTAGAAGGCCGAAAAATTTTAAGAATCTACAGTATACTACTAATAAAGATAAAACCGCTAAGAAAATGTTCAATTTTTTTCACTGTAAACGTAGCTGCAAACATTCCAGAATTAAATTGTATGTTACGCATGTATCAAATGTTTCCTTGAGTAGTTCTAGCTTTGCTCACAATACATTCAAGTATCACTTTTTAATAGTCATGGCACTAAATATGCAGTTAAAATTAAGGAACTATTAAGAAGCTTTTGCGACTACAATTCAATCAAAAGAAGGTCCAAAAATAAGGAACTTTTGGAACTAGCCTTGAGCAAGGTTCTTTATAAAATAAAAAACGTGTTAGTTTTGACAGCCCTTGATGTTTCTGGATTTTACGCGGATTTTACGTACCAAAGTCAATATAGCTCCCTGACTAGTTTCCTGGTACGTAACTGAGCTAAATACCGGGGCGCGGGTGTTCAGTAGATGGTTCGTGAATCAACGAAAATTGCCGAGCACGAAAAATCGCCCCGACTTCATAGCCTCGAATTGAATCTTGCTAAAGGGCCTAGGCATTCTTCCCATGTGTGCTGAAGAAGGCAAGACCGTTGTTTGAGCAGCAACGATTTCGGATCGGATCCATCTCCAAAAGATTCTTCATGGCTTGAAAATCTACAGAATCGTGAAAGTATGTTTCCTGTATTTCGATAGCAATAATATGAAGAAAGTAAAGGGTAAAGGCATGGTCAATGGCCACTCAAATTCTGCTGGGTCAAAATCACGTCCGAACGAATTCAAGAAAAAGAAATGGAAAAAGAAGCCTAAAGATAAAAGAAACATCCCTCCCAATAAAGAGGAAAAACAAATTCCAAAAGTCGAATCAAAGAAGAGCTATTCATCAAACTGGGAAGCATTTTTGAAGGTGAGGTGAGGGTGAAAAAGGAAAAAACAATTTTTTGAAGGCTTAGCCTATCAAAAATGCCTATAAACCAAAGATTTTGTATATCATAAATCTTCAAATAATCGCCCGGAGCGTTAATTTCCACAGATATGAGGAAACTTTTATTTGAGGATTTATGGTTTTGCAAGTATGTGGATGATAATGATAAAGACAATAATTCTATAGGCCTACTCCGTTATTATTATCACCAAAAGAGCTTTTGTTGTTGTAAAAAGATAGCTGTTACTGTTATAAATTTTTGTTCGCACTTGGGTTCATTTGAACAGGACAGAGAATGTAGCCACAGACCCTACTCTGTTGCTCCACAGCACACATGAGATTCCAAAACAAATCGTTTTTGGCTGAGTCAGAATGCCTTCTCCGCACATGCACTATGTATGCTGCTAATCGGCAGCTGGTAACTTCAAGAAAGTTAGCACTAAAACAGCCACTGAATAGGGCTCAAGTGTTTTGCTGTGGTGATGCAATGATAAGCCTCGTTTCATGTGGTGCAGCCAGTCCCACAAAAATTCTGTAATATTATGTGTACCAGTTTGAGTGATCTTGGTTTTTATGTAAGTCTCAGTTTGATGAGCAATAACTGAGAATCAGGTAATATGTCTATCAAAAACTGGCCGATTTGGAACATAGTTGGGTCATAAGTAGTCTCAGTTGTAGCAAATTGCTATGCTATTGTTGTTGGTTTATGTTTTATTAGCGGAAAAGAGTTGTATAAAAGTCTACCTAACACCCAACCTTCATCTTACACACACATTGCTTGCTTGTTTTGTTCCTTGATTTCTTTTTAACTAATCAATTTGAGATTATTTTGCAGGAAAAAAAGTTGGAGTCAAAGCCAAAAGAAACAAACTTGGATAAAGATGGACAGACATCTAAACAAAAAAGAAAAGCAGGAAGAAAAGAAAATTTTCAAAAGTCACACAGTCAGATTGTCAAGCTAAAACAGAAAACAATGACTTTATTGATGAGTATGTAATATATTTGTGAAACTTTCACGCTTTGAGGCAAATCAATCAGGTTGCCAGGAATAACTCTAGTGACATTTCCTTCCTAATGAGATATCGGCATGCATGTGTAACTGTACCTTTATGTATATCTCAGTTCTCCATGAATTTTGGGCATCAAATTGTCTTATAAAACCAATAACCAGAGCGCAGTGTCTTAAAATCAACATTTTGCATAAGTTTGTGAATTTTGTGTCCAGGAAAGTTTCACTGGAATAAACTTTCACAAAGTCCCTTGTTTAGGAACTTTCATTTGAATAAACTTTTGTGAATTTGATTCAAAAACGCAGAAAATGTTTAAGTTTCCTCCTGCGAAAATTTCTTTCATTAAACTAACGAAACTAAAAGCAGCTGCTCTTTTTTCAGTCATGGACACTTGTTCAACTCAATATATGATCCGTTTGTGGGAACCCTTCATATAATTTTAAAGAAGGCTTTATTTTACATTTGGAAAACTTTCTTTTATGTATTTTAGAAAAGAAATTTGGTTTGATGATGTAGATGTTGAAGAAATTGAACATGCAACTGGGAAGAAAGTAAAATTATCTGATAATTCAAATAAAACATTGATAAAAGAAAAGGAACAGTTATTACCACCGGATTCACAAGATAAATCTGCTCCAAGGTGAAAATTTTCATAACTTTAGATTTAGATGTTAAACATGTTGCCAGTAGGCTCAGAAAATTGCTTGTTGTTGTACCATCGTATTTGATCTGCACTCTGTTGTCAGCTAAAGCCCTGGCTGCATGATCAAATATTAATGGGAAAACGTTTGAAATTTGCTCACATGACCAGTCTAAACTAATCACGTGATATGTCTCTCAGTTTAGCCATCTCGGAAACTTTGTAGCACACGACAAAATTTGTAGTGAGAGACACACAGATATTTCTGGGAGACAACAGCAACATTTTTTGTCTCCACGACTCAGACGACACTTTGCTTACTTGCCACTCACATGTTTAGCCACCTTAGGAGACATGCCGAATACAATGTCACGCACGACATGTCTCCGAGTTAAGCCAGGTCTTAACGTCGCATGCACACCCGAGCTTTTACTAATCATATTATGTGATTCTTTTTTAGAATAACAAAGTATCTCGCAATTGACTGTGAAATGGTTGGCGTTGGGATCGATGGCAAAGACAGTATGTTGGCAAGGGTTTCCATGGTTAACTCCTTTGGAGAAACAGTCTATGATAAATTTGTTGCACCAATGCAAAAAGTCGTTGATTATAGGACAGAAGTCAGTGGTGTTAGGCCAGAGGACCTCAAAGGAGGTAAAATTTAGCCTTTTTAAAATTGCGGTGAACAGCGGTAACATTTTTGGGCATACTTGACAGCTTTTTTCGTCTGACACTCCTCAGAGTATAAACGTCAGAATCGGACCGAAAAACTTGAAAAAGGCGGAATTTATACCCAGATGCGGATCGAAATGCACCAATCAGAAAGTGCAGCTGAATTGGCATTGTGTTTTAAACACCAATCAGCTTGTCAGATACAGCGGGATCCAACAGGATTCTGCCTTTTTCAAATGTGTCGGTCTGTTTCTGACGTTTATACTCTGAGGGGTATCAGACGAAAAAAGCTTTTAAGTATGCCCAAAAATGCTTCCTCTGTTCATCGCAATTTTGAAGCTTTGTACTGCCAAGAAACTATCTATCCTTTTTGTGAGATTTTGTGAGCAATTCATTTTAATTTTGACAAATGTGCAGTCTAGATGCTGTCATTAACAGATTGACAAGACAAGGTTAGCTAAACTCTTAAATACGAAATCTAAAACTAGTAAAGTTCGTCATTTCTTTTCGATACTAGGAAATATAAGGTCGAAATTTTTACTTCTTCTAAAGAAAGCTCTTGCACGAAATAATCTGCCAAGAGGACAACCGGCATTGTAACAACAGTTTTACAACTTGTGGAACTTGCTGCACCTAACACTCCGCCTCTCTGCACCCTAGATAGTCCTCTAATTACTCTTTAACCTTTGGTCTCTTCAACCTCTATATAGGGCTAAAATGTTTTGCAAATTTCAGCACAATTTTGTAACTATTCTTTCTTTGAAAAATACTCTGTTATTCTGTTCTACGCTATTTGGCTGAGAACCTTATTTTCCGATTTCTAGCTCCTGATTTTAAAGATGTCCAGACAGAGATTGCCAGTTTGACGAAAAATAAGATTCTTGTGGGTCACGCAATATTTCATGATCTAAAGGTGAGAATATAGTACACATTTTAGGTTACTTAGTTAGTAAAGTTTATTTATTTGTTTGTTAATTAGTTATCTAGTGAGTCGTTTAGTTGCTGCAGTTAACTACTTATTTAGTTATTTAACTAATTTGTTAGTTTATTAATTTAGTTTATTATGTGGTTAGTAAGTTAGTTAGTCGGTCAAGTAGTTAGTGAGTTAATTGTTTAATTAGTTAGTTAGTAAGTTAGTTAGCTAGCTAGTTAGTTAGCTAGTTAGTTGGTTAGTTAGTTAGTAAGTTAGTTAGTGAGTTAGTTAGTTAGTTAATGAGTTAGTTGTTTAGTTAGTTAGTTAGTTAGTTAGTTAGTTAGTTAGTTAGTTAGTTAGTTAGTTAGTTAGTTAGTTAGTTGGTTAGTCAGTTAGCTAGTTAGTTAGTTAGTTAGTTAGTTAGTTAGTTAGTTAGTTAGTTGGTTAGTTAGTTATAGTTCGTTAGTTAGTTAGTTAGTTAGTTAGTTAATTTGTTAGTTAGTTAGTTACTTCTTAAGTGAGTTGGTTAGTTAGTTAGTTAGTTAGTTAGTTAGTTAGTTAGTTAGTTAGTTAGTTAGTTAGTTAGTTAGTTAATTAAGTTAGTTAGTTAGTTAGTTAGTTATAAGTTCGTCATTTTGTTTATTTGTGAGTTAATAAGTTGGTTTGTTAGTAACATAAGTAAATTAGTTAGCTAGATTTGTTATATAGTTTCGTATAGTTTGTACTTAGTCATTTAGACAACCCTATAATCTTTCATGGTAATGCCTTAATCTTTCGATACTTGACTGCATCTTTTCTTCTTATTTTCCAGGTTTTACTACTAAGCCATCCACGGCGAGACATTCGAGATACATCAACCTACAAACCATTTAAGAAACTTTTACAGGTAAGAATACTGTAATTTGTAAACAAAACGAACTTGAGCTGAAATCTTACCCCAAAAGGATGTTTTTGAACTAAGGGGACCTATACTTCATTACACGACGTTTTTTAGTAGCAGATTAACAAAGTTAAGCCCTTAAAACTAAAAAATCAAAAAATAGTAACGCTTTTCTTGTCTTTTCGATAATATTTTAAAATTTTCACAGAGGTGGCACCAGGCTTTGCCCGAAAAGGAAGCTCATCTCTCTAGTCTCCCTGATAAGGGGCTTAACATGTAGATATATATAGTCACCCAACATCTTGTCGTATGTTGGGAACTGCCGTACTCTGCCGTACTGCCGGATTTTTTAATGAGTACAAAGGGTATTTTCTCTAACATACCAGCCTTCGTCGAACTCTACATGCTAATGCAAGAAAATATGAAAAGCAAAATAGGGGCTTTGTGCGTTTCTATTTGTGAAGATTTTGGATTTGGTTGTAACACAGTGACTCAGAATCACGAGGTTTCAACACAATGAAAGCATGCTTCTAGTAAGAACGACTGGTGTCTGAAGGGCTTGATATTCAGCAATTTTAAATCATCATTCTTGTACAATAGCTCCCATTTACATTCAATCACCCCTGATTTAAGTGATGGGCTGTAGTCCCCAGATAAATGGGACGCCATTTTTCCAATCCTAGGTCCTTGTTTTACTTCATGAAATACCAATTTCTTAGTGATATTATGAACACGGATTTTGTACATTTTTCCATTAGACTGCAACCGCCGGAATGGTGCGCTACGTAGAACTTCGCTGTCCAAATTTGACCCTGGTATCGTATTGGTAAATTCGAAATTTTGGTTGATTGTGACATAAAACAATCACCAAAATATCACACTGAAATAAGTCCGGCAACCATACAAAAAACATGACATAAAAAGACCGAAAATGATGCTGCATACACTGTATCATTACATAATCCAAATCTTGTTTCGATGCCTAGGTCAAAGAGGGGAGAACAAACTTTGTGACCAGCACCAGGGCTGACCTGGCGGCTGTTAATACAAGGAAAAGCGTTAGGTGTTTATATCAGAATAGCTTCTATGTTATGCTTAACTTTTATATCAGATGATTTATTTTTAGACCCGTTATCCATCTTTAAAGAAACTAACAAGGGAAGTTCTGCAAATTGATATACAGTCCGGTGAGCATTCGTCGGTAAGTTGTCATCCGGTATTTATTGCCCGGTAATACCCATTTTTCTTTATAAGAAACCGTTTTATAGGAAACCTAGATCTATAGGCTCTGCAGATCTGGACCTGATCTGGACTCTAGAGTTCTGCGCCTTATTTCAATAACAAATCAATCCACCAAAACCAAACAGCTTTATCTGACGAATCCGGTTCGAACCCAGAAAACATACTGGGGCAACAGCTCTCTTTACTTAACTTAAATGAGCTGATTTACGAGAGGACGTGCCATTATTTAGGGGTAGCTACCTGAAAAGTGCGGAATCATCAGTGTCGTTTTTAGACGCATGTGCGGAAATATAGGTGCCATTTGAGTGAACATTTTTAATAATGGGTACTATTCTGGAGAAATTTTGCAGCATAGAATTTCTGGCGTGGTATTCATCACTTTTGTGCAATTATGGGTCACTACTTTTTATCAGGATGGCCGAATTATGGGTCACAATGTTTCAAACATGTGCGGAATTGCAATGGGTCTAAGTTTCGAACTAAAACGGCATTTCTCTGTCCAAGACTAGGCTTAGGTACCCTCCCTCCCCACTAAATTTGTTTTCTGTTATTTGTAGGTTGAAGATGCTCGGTGTACTATGAAAGTTTTTCAAATGCACAGAAAGAAGTGGGAAAAGAGCCTGAAAGAAAAGGGCAGAAAAGAAACTATATCACTAACACCAAAAATATTTATGGGGAAAGACAAGGGAAATGACTCTAAAACATTTAGAAAGAGAAAATACCGAGATAGAAAAAGAAGAAACAGAGTAAAGAGCAAGAATAGGAATGGGAATCGTTATTGTAAATTCCTGTTTCGTCGAGGGGCGTATCGCTTCTTGGAGTTCAAAACAGGTTTCTTTTGGATTTTATTGAAGAATCCTACGGATTTTATGAAAGAAACGGATTTATGAAACCAGAGAGACTTTCCTGAGCTAAATGATTTTATAGGCGTGTTCTGGCAGGTCTCCAAAACCCCCTGCGCCAAAGCTGGAAGGTTTCGAAGTTTGTTCAACCAGCTTACATACAGTAACTATGTACACGCTTTTTTATTTATAAGGAACCTACCCCAAGGCCTTGTTCTTAAAGTTCCTTATTTTTGGACCTCTTTTTAGGCAATTGTAGTTCAAAAAGTTCCTTAATAGTTCCTAAATTTTTGACTGTACATTCAGTGTTATAACATTAATAGAGAGACACTTGCATGTAAGCAAAGCTCGAGACTACTCAAGGAAACATTTGATACATGCTTAACGTACAATTTATGTGATTTTCGACTGCCAATGAATGGAACCAACTTTCTAATTCTTGATTATTTGCAGTGATAAAAGCATCTAACATTGAAAAGTTCCGTAACGATTTGCTAGTATAACTTCTTTGAATTTCCTTCTACATGTAGGTTCCTTATAAAGTGGTTCTTTATAAAAAAGCGTGTATTTGGCATCCGTGTTTTTTTGGAATACCGTGGTTCCTCGAATAAGCGCTCGGGTTACTCATTCAAACATCCATCTCAAAGACTAAAGAGGATCATTTTTTTGGAAAACTTGTGAATAAACTAACGTTCTGATGAAAACTAAGTTTTGCAGCAACTAGAAAAAGCTGTCTCTTGATTATTCCCATTATACTATAGGAGCTTTCACATATACGGTGTTTTATATAAGGAACCTTTGGTCTGAGTTGAGGCTGGAGTTTCTTAATTGTTTCGCAAAACGAACTTTTAGGCTAAAAGTTCCGTTCCTTGTCGTAAAATATGTATCAATAGTATTTTTTGAAGCGAAGTTGCTTCGTTCTTCAACTTTAAATATAAATTGAGTTTTTGGGAAGTATGATGTGCAACAGGTTGTTACATATGATAGCTAGCTTTATAAACCATCTTGTCCTTGAATTCTTAAATATTATCCTTAGTTTTTCATCCGAGCCTCTAAAGTTCCTTATAGTTCCTTAATTTTCTGGGAATTTTCTGCCTGGAGTTCCTTATAAAGGTGTAAAAAAACGTGTACACTATGAAAGGACTGTCTGGGACCAACCCATTTCTATACACCAACCTATTAGGCAGTTCAATCCAAAGAGGGCGCTTATTCGAGGGAGGACGCTTATTCGAAGAATACGGTAGGAGACTTCTCCCTGCTAAGCCTACCGATGTCAGAATATTGTCTCCAGAAAAAGGATATAAAAATACACCCAAAGAACTGATTCGCCCCAAGACGTTATTCGTCGACCGTTACAAGAGGTTATTCGTAGAAATTTGGTATTTTACTTTTGTAAAAATTTTACAGTGCATTCTAAAATGCACCTTAATTTACAATAAAAAGTGATGAACAGAAAATTTAAAAATGAAAATATCTTTCTTCTCCTTATCTTCTAAAAGTCTGGAAGTTGTACAAAACTTTCCACCTATTTTCACTACCCTGTGATCTTCGGGTAAATCGCTTTTTTCTTCTTATAAAGAAAGCCCAGATGCTCCATCCTATCCTGCCCACCCTTCTGAGGTTGCAAACAAAGAAACCGCGATTTATAGATTTGAGGGGTGCGTTGGAGGTCCACATCATTGTCGTGTTGAAACCGCTTTCCAAAGAGGGGGTAAAGGTGTATGTAGCACCGTTCCTTGTATCCTTGCCCTTGTCCAGTTGTTTATTTCCCTAATCACGTGACCAGGGCAGAGTTCCAGTTCCCTGTTGTGCAGAAAAGATGGCAGGCCAGTTAAAGGTGAGTCGAACTTAAAAAACTAATTCTAATCGAAGATAATTATTTATTGCCTGAAATAATATATTTCTAAATTGATGATTATGTTTTAGGCTTCTGCCCTTTATGATTTTGATGGCGATGCTGAAAATGGCGAGCTTAGCATTAGAGAATCAGACATCATCACTGTTGTCAACCAGGTATAGATAGGTGTCTGTCTATTATAAACAATAATATGATGGCCTAAATTACTTTCCTGCGAACTGCGACAAGATCTTGAAATTGCAACACATTTAAATCTAATTAGATTACTAGAGATACAGGCTCTCTTCTTAGATTTGTTATTATGCATTTTATGAATCAAATATCGGACATATAAAGAAAAAACAACTCCCAACAAAGCTAACAAAATCTGTAAGCCTCTCTGTCTGCGTTGCCACAAGCTTTCCTAGTCATGTCGAGAATATTTGGTGAATTTGTACCCACTCTTTGTTGATATCATTTCAAGAATGCACGCGACGCTTAATAGAAGGGTCAAATTTCATCATTTGTGCCAAACTCTGTCTTAGAAAAAAGAAAAGCTTAAAAAGCATTTACAGAAATAGCTAACAAATTAAAATCCCATTTTCAGTACTAACCTATACTTTATCTAGAGACAACTAGTTCTTTATCTAGAGACGACTCTCATGTTCAATGGCATAGATAGGGGAGAGGGGTAGGGGGCAGTCACCCCTCGTCTTTAAGCTTCCATGTAGCAATTTGTCAGAAAATTGTAAACCTCTGGTCAGAAATTTTCCACAGAAATTTATGCTGATTCTATACTTGAACACTTACGTATGAAGTATTTTTTCTGTTTCTGACCTGAATATTGCATTGAAGAAATTGATTATAAGCAATCCTTCTAAAAAATTTAAAGGAATAATCTGCAATACAAATGTCTGTCACATTTAAACAATTATCCTCCAAAAATGTGTTTTGACTTGAGGTGCCCATAACCTCTATGAAGATGAAAATTTCTTATTATATGTGAGTTGCGGACAAAATAAGTCATTGGATTATCTGTTAAGATCACCATGCCAAAACCTTATTAAAGGACACACCCATAAATGACACACCCCTTTGTAAAAAAATTCGACGCTTTCCCTCTCCACAAAAATTCCTAGCTAGTATGCCACTAAAATTCTGTTTCTTATGTCAAATGTGTCTTGTTATAGAGAGTTTTAGGAATTCAAGCATGGCTTTGAAATTTGAATTTTTTGTGTTAATTTTCGCAATTTCTTCCTTGAGTTTGTTAATTGTTTGCATCTTTCTAGGATGTTGGAGAAGGATGGTGGGAAGGTATAGACTCAAGAGGATGCAGAGGACTTTTTCCAGCATCATATGTTGAGGTATTAAGTCAATTTAGAACATTATTATTTACAAATATAAGAAATAAGTATACTGTATTACTTTGTGTGAATTCACCCTTCTTCTAAGGGCAGTATTAGTAGGGCATTGAGCATTATCATGCCAAGTTGCCTGGAAAAATTCACCTAGTGCTCCTCTGGCAGTACCGCTCCTCAGCCAGTACCAAAACCAAATGTAACTCATAAAACTGTACTTTCATTGTTGCACATACTACATGTGCCACCCCATAACTTTTTCATCCCCTAGACATGGGTTTGCTTTTTGTAAAGAATCTCTATACCTAGGTAGTATAATCCACAAATACTTTCAAACAAAGAAATTCTCATTTATGAGTTCCTAGATTATTTGCATAGCTAATTGTGATTTCCTTTCTTTCAGATAATTGAAGATGCCCCACCCTCAAGACCCCCTCCTGTGCCCCCACAAGCAAAACCAGTGGTACATCTAAGTGTTTCACCCCCAAGCAGCACAGGGTATGAACAAAATGATGAAGAATGGGACGATGACTGGGATGGACAATCTGGAGCAT
This sequence comes from Chrysaora quinquecirrha, assembly GCA_014526335.1. Lineage (NCBI taxonomy): Eukaryota > Metazoa > Cnidaria > Scyphozoa > Semaeostomeae > Pelagiidae > Chrysaora > Chrysaora quinquecirrha. The sequence continues at coordinate 5,280,927 of JACTAT010000035.1, forward strand.
CTGACACTTATTCTGGTGATTATAATTTCAATTCTGGACCAGGGCAAAGGACTGCAAGTATGGCAAGAGCTGGAACAGTCAAGAAAAGCATGAATAGGTCAGTTTTATTCATTTAATATTATTGACACTTTAATTTGTTATTCATTTGACCTGCTGTAGAAGCCTAAATGAACAAGTGATTTTCTCTTTGCCCTTATTGGAATTTTCTAGCAAGGGCTGGCACAGAAAGTCAAGCAAAGTTCCAGTCTATTCCACGGTTCATGGTTTGCTACCGTAACTCAACCATCATTTGACAGCAATGTTTATTGCTAAATGGTTTCACCAACATTTTCATCATATACTGCTGTTGCAGTTAGCAATAAGGAGGGGAACATCAGAAAGGTTAGAAATGTGCAGTTCCCCATTCTGCATAATGTTTGAAAGATTCCACCAATCTAGAAATTCTATGACAAGTGTATAATTGAGGACATTTTTGGACAAAATCTCTAGTGTCCAGAAATAAAGCGTATTGTAATCGTTTTATTGCCAGCGTCACAATACTTATATCATTTCTTCGCTTTGTTATAATTGTTAGAACTGTTGTTGTTGCTTCGCATATACAGTTTCGTTTCCTTGCTTGTCAAGCCTTCAAGGACTCTTGCTCGTGCCTGCTGGGCTTTAAAGTCTCATGTGATCCCTAAGTGACGTAGCTGATGATAGAGAAGAATTTAAAAATTAAACGAGGCTTACCTGTAAGGTGATGTTTGATTGTAATTCTTCTCTGTCATCAGCAGGAACGAAGGGATCACATCCCTCCCTTATTACAGCTTTCCTTTTTCACAACATCGATCTGTCGCGGAGGGTTGCGGAGTTAAACCAAGCAAAGTAAGACCCTATCATCCGGTCCTGGAGTTGAAAATCTGAAAACGATAACCTGTCCAGTGGCACATCCCCATTGGTCAAAACATATGAGTACCTCCCGGGCAATTATCCTAGTGCCTTTATTCTGTGTTTTTGTCCTCTCCTAGTGTTCTAGAAGGTATTTTGTATACCTTCTTTCATGTCATCAGTGGTTAAGTTTGTTTTACTTTTCCAAGGTTTTCGACGTTTGTCAAGTCAGGTGGAGAAGCATTTCTATTAGGCACAACTGGCCAAGATGCTGCTGTTGGAGTTCAAGATCAAGTAACGATAATTGTAAGTATTTTGGGTTAGGCCCTGGCCAAAAGATCAAACTATGTTTGTCAAACATAAGTTTTTTCTTCCAAGAAATGTTTGACCGTTTGTCTACGTTGTAAAACATTGCTTGACAAGCAGAACTTGCACAGCAGTGTTTTCGAAGCTCTTGCTGAAGCTTAAGCATGAAATGTTTGATGAGCGATGTTTCGTGATGTGGTCAACTGTGAAACGTTTTATTTGAGAAACAATGTCAGGTCGTTTGGCCTGGGCCATAGATTAACAAGAAAATTTAAACACTGGCATTTAAGTGCCCTTATTTCGTGCCAGGTTCATTTTTGACCGGCATTGTCACTGCCAATCGCCAATCTTACTCATGGTATATCTCAAGTAAATGCTATACAGTGCAGTTGAAAATGCTAAGAGCCAAGCTGCTTATAAGCAACGCTGAGGTCTACAATCTTTGATATCTGAAGGCTGGTCTAAAGCTGCTTATTAAAAACACATTACTTCATCGATACATCTAGTTTATGTTAAGACTTTAGTAATGCAGGAAAAGTGCAAGCTGGGTCGTTTGCTTTGCTAAGTATCTGTTTTGCTAAGTTCTTGCTTTGCTAAATTTGCTAAGTGTGGTCTCTGTGTTGCGGTGGTTAGCGTGCTGGACTCACACCGAAAATTTTGTGGGTTCGAGTCACGGTCTTTTCACTTGTGTTGCAGAGATAATAATCTTGGGCAAGTTGTTAACACAAAAGTGCCTGTCTCCACCCAGGTGTATAAATCGATATCTGGTCGGTAGTTATGAGCGCCATGTGTGGCTGCAACCTGCTATATGCTAGTGCATCCAGACCAGGGGTAAAGTGTAAAGTCGACTGAGTAGCCCTAGGCTAGTAGTAGACTTAAAAACGGCAACTTTACTTTTTGCTTTTAAGTAAAATATTTTTCGTATATAACACCCAATCCTACAGCTCTAACTGTACAGTTGTAGCGAGTTGATGTTGTTGCTGGTCTATATTCAATGAGCGGTAACTGAGACTCGTGTTATAAGTCTACATAAAAGGCAAGGGGGGTTCTTCCATAGTTAAGGTACCTGGGGATGTGCCGCGCTAGAGGGTATACTTTTTCGGACTTCTAGTCTAGCCAAGGGTATAGGGTTTTGGATATTCTGGTCTAGCAAAGTGTATCATATTTGGCAATTGAGCGGCCATGCTTTTGTTTTTAGTAGCCTTGGAAAGTATTCCTCGTAAACATTTTTGAAAGAAACTGGTGAAAGGAGTAAGTCGACCTTGGAATTTTCCGACTTAAGACCAACAATTTCGAGCGTATTTGTCTAGCCAAGGGTATCATTTTTGTAGAAATTGGTCTAGCCAACGGTACCATTTTACCCGCCAACCCCCCCCTGCCGTGATAGGAGGTCTCTGAACTTATCTCTTTGTATTTTTAGGATACTGTCGATGGTATGATATGGCAGCAGAACGCAAGGCCATTCAGTTGCACAGTGTCAGAGCCAGAGAAAAAGTCGAAATATAAAGGAATCAAAAGCTACGTTGCTTATCAGATTGTACCATCGGTAATTATAACATTCATGAATTGTTCAATTTGAAATTTACTTTCACACACCCAGCATAACTCTGCCATAGGATAGCATTTTCTGCACCAAGCAGCCTGTGCAGAAAATTACAGCGAGGATTGCTTTCGAATAACTGGCAGGGCAAGATCTTTTTTCATTTTAGGCGTTTTGGAATATGTCCTCATCAAAACCAAAAGTCCTTTTTCAGTTGGGCTCTTCAGATAATTTTAGTTAATTAAATTTCAAAGGCTTCAATTCTCTTCTTACTAATATGACTCATAGCTTTCTCCCAAGTCTTTGCCACTTTTACTCCACTGCCAGCAATAGGTTGTTTTGGTTGTTTAATGATTGTACTGATTGTTAGAGTAGGGCGAGGGTGAGGCTGAGAGATTAATGTTTGATTTCTGAGTGCAAAAGAAACTTTTCCTTAAAATATCTGCCTTTCAATTTTCGAAAATGTTAATATTTCCCAAATGTGAATATTTCTTCGCTGGTCACAGATATTCCAGATCGCCACTTCTTTGCTGAAATCTAGGGACCCCTAATCTTACTGATTTTTTCTTTTTGAATGACCCCGTCCATAAGCAACCGTTGCAAAGCAGAGGTCCAAAGTGACCCGCAAAGCGCAAGAGGCTGCGGCCGAGGCAAGGGCTAGTAAGTAGTAGTCACCTTTAATCTTTAGCTTTACCGTCCTTTAGTAAAACATTCCATCAGGGCTAAAGTAATCTCGACCGGTGAATTTAATCTTAGTCACTAAAATTATGTTTTCTCTCTTTTATTTTTTATCCGAAATTGTAGCATTATCTCTAATTTTTGTCTTTTTTATTCAGCATACAAATCAACCAGTTTCGCATAGATTCAAGCATTTCGACTGGTTATATGGAAGACTGGTTGAAAAGTTTCCTTGCATATCTGTCCCACCAATTCCAGATAAACAGATAACAGGTTATTCATCAAATTCACATTTTTAACCTTTTTTAAAAGAAAATATTGATGAAAAAGTTTGTTGAAATGCCCCGTCGAATACATGTCCTCTAAAAGTTCATACTTGATTCTACAAGCTCGTTAATGATTGACCCGTTCGTTGATTTAATTGCCAATTCATTCGATTGTTGATTTATCGATATGAATTGCCATGTTGCCCTAGTTGCTCTTTTTTTATTCCATCGATGACTATGGCACTATGACCCTATGGCCCCCTGTATTATTTGCTGTATGTTGCATTTTTTGGTGAATTGCTGTTAACGAAGCATTACGAGCTTCCATTTCGTGCAACTTCGTATTAGTTTTGCCGTTTCTTATAAAAAGACCGGCCACACTGACGTGACTCGAACGAGAAAGGAAAACAACGCCGCGAGTTATTTTCGTTTATCAGAGAAATATTTAGTTTTTGGGGTACACAAATTATTATAATTTTCTGTGAATACTTATACATAACTGCACGAAATGGAAGTTCATAGTGTTTAGTTAGCAAAAATTCATGACAAAACGCAGAATAAAGGAAATTATATACATGGGACCATAGGGCCATAGTGCCATAGGGCCGTGCGAACGTGGATTAGTAAAAGCCCCTGTAAACTTTTGCCTTCGGGCTTTTGTGACCTTTTCACCTTTAGCTATACTGACCTTTGCTACTTTGACCTTTAACTTTTGGCTTTTGACCAAGTGGTACTTCATGTCTGATCCTCTACAGAAATTTATATATATCATTTCTCTTTTTATATTATGTAGGTCGCTATGCAGAGGAATTTATACAAAAGAGACGACAGTTACTTGAGACGTGGATAAACAGAGTCTCTCGACACCCTGTGGTGGCTAATTGTGAAGTTTTCCAACATTTTCTTACGTGTGATTCAGAGGCTCGAGAAAAGGTAATTGTTCAGCATGTCATTACTAGTTATTGCAGTGCACTGAGCTTGATTTTTTCATAACATATTCCAATCTGTCCCAAAGAAGTCATAGACAGGTTTTTCGTGTTAATCTAGCAAAGAGGGTGACCATTGGCTTTTTCATCGAAAATCACTCATAGGAGGTTGGAGAACACGAATTCAAGATGGGCCTTCACCTGAACAAGAAGTCTTAAGTAGTCTTAATTCTTTTTGAAATCTGATTTCTGCAAAATGTAGACTCGAAATGCTGAGTGAAATCGTCTTTGACTGTGGATCAATACGATGTACGAATTTTGAGAATAACTCGTTTGAAATTTTAATGACATCATCACCACTATGATCAGTATAGACGCAGGCATTTCTTTTTATTCCCTCAATTGAGCCTAATTAGGCTTTAATTTAGACTACTTCCCAGAAACATTTCTACAGGCTCACCTTGGATCCGTTTTCTCCGACCATTTTCGAGTAGATTTCATGTGAAAGCATGGTTACCCACCTTGCTAGATTGTTGCGAAATAGACTGTCTATCACTTTAGGAAAAATCCTGTCTATTACACATCTTAACACTTAAGCTAAACTATACTATACTATACTATACTATACTATACTATACTATACTCTACTATACTAACTATACTCAATTCTCATCTTCCAATGTCTTCTCTCTCTATTAATTCACGGCCTTAAGACTTTTCTCAATTTGAAGGAATGGAAAACTGGCAAAAGAAAAGCAGAATGCGACAAATTAGTTGGTGCTCAGTTTTTCTACACGATTTCAACGCCGCAGCAAAGTCTTTCACAACAACAAGTGTAAGAAGGGAAATCATTCATTAGTTGGGTTGGGAAGGGAGCCTTCGGCTGTATGATTAAGAGTGTTACTCAATGATTTCATTGGGCTCTTTAGCTCAGTTCAATCATCGTTGGCTCTGTGATCATGCTGTCTTTGGTTCAAATTTGTGTTTATTGGTGTATATTGTTGATAAATCGTATCGTAAACACTAGGATAGATTGGGAAGGGAACCTTGGGTTGTAGGAATTGGAGAGTTAATCGACATCGGGCTCTAAAGCCCAGTGGCATTGTCGTTGGCTCCCTGTGATCATGCTGTCTTTGCTCAAATTAGTGTTCATTTGTGTATATGTATTGTTCATGAATCGTAAACACTAGGATAGCTTGGAAAGAGAACCTTAGATTTTATGACTTGGAGAGTTACTCGGCGATTTCGTTTGGTATCTTTATAGCACAATGCAATCATCGTTTCGTTGGCCCTCTTATCTTACAGTCCAGGTTCCCATCACCTGTGGTATTGCACTTAAAGACAAATCTACCATTGTGTTCGCCATTCATGAAAAGTATGTATAAGATGTGTTGCAATAAGATGGCGCAACGAAGTCGAAATATAAAGAGTCAAATGGGAGGAGAGTTTTGGGCTGTATGACTTGGAGAGTTACTCGATAATTTCATTGAGCTCTTTTAAGCTAAGTTGAATCGTCATTTGCCTTCTGATCATAGCTACAATCTTGGGCGTAGATTCCATTAACTGCGTTTTGCCATTTGTTGAAAAATCTATCCCAGTGTTGCATATTCCTTAAAACATAGTCAATAGAATAAACATAGTGTTTATTCTATTGACTATGCTTAAAATTATAATTTTGTATGGTAGTGTAAAAGGCTTGACATAGCCGAAATAGGAGGCAAGATGGGAGGGGAGCCTTGGACTGTATAATTTGAGGAGTTACTCGACGATTTAACGGGGTACTGAAGCTCAGTTCAATCGTCGTTAACTCTCTGTGATCGTGCGGTCTTTGGTTCAAATTTCTGCATTCCGCTCCACATTTGGGTATATAATCCAACTCAGTCAAGTTGGACATGTTCTTTCTAAAGTTTATATTCTGAGGATTGTCAGATGAAAAAGCTTTCAAGTACAGTTGAGTCTCGCTGTCTCGAACTCGCAAGGGAAATGAAAATTTGTTCGACATAGCGGGACTTCGAGATATCCGAACTCGGAATTTTTTCGATCAAAAAATGGTCAGCTGTGTGTAAAAGTAGAATATGAACCAAGGAAAAGAGCTCACTTGTCTCAAAAGCATCAAATTTAACTAAAACATTCCATTATTGAAGCTTGCTTCATATTGTGGTGGAGTGTTTTATCATCTATGAGTCGACGATAGCACCAAACCGATAATAGCCCACCACAGTAGTGCTTACCCACCAGTATGCAAAAAACACCACGACATCAAGCATAATAACCCACGACATCAAGTATAATAAACCACCACAGTAGTGCTTATCCACCACAGTACGAAAAAATACCACCACATCAAGCATAATAACCCACAACATGAAGCATAATAACCCATTACAATAGTGCTTATCCACCACAGTACGCAAAAAATCTCTATACTAAGCCTTATAGGAAAACGAGGGGAAAACGGGAATCTGTTCGAGATAGAGAGCTGTTCGAGATACAGTAAAAACCCGCATATGAGAACCTTCCTCGAATAAGAACCTACAGCCTGAAATCTCCAATTTTTGTTCCTTTACTTAAGAACGTTTTCACCCTTTCAGACCGACAGTTGTAGTTTTCTAAACTGCAGAACACTATTTGAATGTGCTTTCAGACCCTGTTCAAAGGCGATTTTTTTTGCTTTTTCTAGCGAAAATAAAGTTGATCATTTTAAAGATTTTGTCAAAGGAATGGAAGATAGTACTCATGAGACCGAGGCTATTACCTAAGTCCCACACTAAAGGAGATCGCTCAAACTGTAGTTTGAACGTCCAGCAATTCAATTCAATAGCGAAACTACGACTCGGGTAATCAGTCTATGAGTTTATGCTCTTCTGTTCGTGACTTTTTTGAGAATAGACCTATTCAATGTACCGCCCGCGAGATTACAAATACAAAATATCCGGTTCTAATGCTAAAGTCGCTTAAAGCATTTAAATTTTCGCTGCCCTAGCACTTGTATTCTTAATTTAATGAGAGTTCAAAGTTCCCGATTCTACACTTGCGTTCGAAAAGTATTGCACCACCTGATTTAAATTTGACACCAGTTGAAAGAGATTTTTCCTAAATCTTTTGAAGACACTGCTTCAACTTCTGAATGAATTTCTCTGTCAAAACATTTCAACTGTTTGTTACTTTTGATTCTGCCGGAAAGCCAGTAAAATAGCGAATATTTTCCCGCCACAATCGTTAGTCATGAGGCCCCTGAGCCCTGTTGTCTTTGTTTTGAAAATAGCTTGCTTCAGGCCGAGAGCCACAGCTAGCCGCCATTTTGAGAAAGGTGGTGCGATACTTTTCGAGCGTAAGTGCTCTTATAAAGTCGTAAACTTTGAACTCTCGTAAAATAAATAATACAAGGGCTTACGATGTACACTGGGCGAAATACAGTATTACAGGTATTTAAGATAAGTGGATTATTGTATTACAGTTACTGATGATGCCTCGTGCAGTTTAATTGTGTTCCTTATAACTATTTTTGTCTTTCTTGTCTTTAAAGCGTACAGAAACGAATATAAAAGATTTGCTACTGGCTTTGTGAATTTAAGCAACTCCTTCGCGACTGACACTGCTCCGTGTAAGTTCTTAAATTTTCCTTGAATTTTTCTGACTGAATATGCGTACAATTCATTATGTCATGCTTAATTTTGATCTGTGTGTATATCTGAGATAGACCAATTTCTTACCGTTCGTTCTCATTCACACAGACTCGTTGCCATTAACGCAAGCGATTGAAAATACTGGTAAAACATATGATGAAATTGGAGAGATGTGTCAAGATCAGGTATTTCGTTTCATTGATTGATTGATTGATTGATTGATTTTTTTTTCTGCCGGTTCACAATAAATATAAAATAATTTAAGTTCTACATTTACTTCATTTTTTTACTCAATTTTATACATGTTTGCCGATTAGATGTTGTCAATGTCACTTATTATTTTACCGCGTCTGTTCCTGGAACCTCTGATGCACAGGATGGCTGATCTGATTGTTGCGAAAGATAATTTAGTGCGAACCCAGATTGTTACTACAGATTGAGAAATGTCCCTTTCTCCGATAGTTTAATCGTAAGCTCCGAAATAAACCTGTCTGCTTCTCGTCCACATCCGCCATGGGAGGTAAACACCAAGGGTGTGAATGAGCCATGCTCTACCTCTATCACACGATGACCGTAGGCACGTTTCTTTTCTTTTTCGTTTGCAATTAACAAGTTCTGCACTCTTTGGTTTTGGTAGGAAGGAGCGAAAGGGTTAAAAACCCGATCATCAAAAAAGGCTCTCTGTCCTCTCTGCCAAAAGCTGCGAACACTGAGATCCAAGCGAGCTTCATCAGTGATATTTGTTGACGGTGGAAGTTGTTCACCAGACAAAGGTTGAAGTTCTGGTTCACATTCAACGTCATTTGAAATTTCTTCTGCGAGTTTGACGAACAAGTTTCTGATCTCATTATGACGATGATGGATGTATCCACCTTTCTGACATGCCATTGCATGATCCTCGTTGTACGGTTTGCCGCAGACACACGTGGAAGGCATTGATTGATTGATTAATTGATTGATTTTTTGGTTGGCTTTTAATTTCAATGATTCAATGATTTTAAATTCACTGCTTCGTTGATTCATTGATTCATTTATTATGTGTTTGATTTGTTCATTTATTGATTCATTTATTGATCATAGATTCTCTGATTCATTGACCCAATGATTGGGTGATTTAGCTAATGATTAATTTAGTGTTCATTTATTCATTGATGCATTGATTAATTGAATAATCAATTCGTTAACTGATTCTTGCATTTTTGATTCATTGCTTCGTTGATTCAATGTTTGATTCATTGATTCACTGATTAATTGATTAATTGATTCAATGATTCACTAATTCATTGATTCATTGATTCTTTTATTCAATAACACTCTGATTCATTGATTCACTTCACGAGTTTTATGATTCATTGATTCATTATTATTATATTTATTGATCTATTGATTCATCAATTCATCAATCGTCTAGAATTAGCTAATCCTAATTTCTCGTTTATGTTAGCCTCGAAAAGATGTTTCACAGATGATTGATTTGTTACGAGAGTATTCCGGGATTCTGTCGACGTTTCCTGATATAATTGTAGTTGAAAAGGTACAGTACTTTTTTTTATTGAACACAATTTGAATATTGGAGCTCATCAGTGACATGTGTGAGAATCGAACCGGGGTTTATTGCGTGAGAAGCACAAGTGCTAATCACACGACCACCGGAGCTGGGCTGACTGGTGGGTAACTGCGTGACTTTTAGACTCGTATCACACGAGTACCGAATTCTTGCATATTACTATGTAAGGTTGGTACCTGGCCTAAGGTACCGAAACGCATGCAGTTAGGCTCATATCGCATGAGCACAAATTCGTATTCGGCCTATATGAATAATTTCACTGGTAATTCGGCCTATATGAATAATTTCAGTTACTCACCAGTCAGCCCAGCTCCGGTGGTCGTGTGATTAGCACTTGTGCTTCTCACGCAATAAACCCCGGTTCGATTCTCACACATGTCACTGATGAGCTCCAATAAGAGCGAAACGCGTCTGGCATTTGAGAATGGGGCGGCTGGTGAAATTATTCATATAGGCCGAATACGAATTTGCGCTCATGTGATATGAGCCTAACTGCATGCGTTTCAGTACCTTAGGCCAGGTACCAACCTTACATATGAACACAATTTCTTTCTTAAAATTCTTTTCGGTGATCTCAGTTTTTTGATTTATTTGATTTCAATAATTTTTCTCCTGGAAAACAGTTAATATATTTTTTTTAACATTATAGACTGCTATGGCAAAAATGAAAGAATGCCAAAAGCTGCAGGAAGAGGACAGAATGGAGGTTTGACAATTTATTATAGCTTCAAGTAGCTGAAATCTTGTGCGTTTTCGTCTTGTAAGAAAGATACAATGATGTGTGATTCAGGCTAAAGGATCTAACATTTAATGTTACATATATCCAACAACAGGCCTGGGTCGCATGCTATAAGTCTCTGGAAAATGGTAGACATTTCCAGTAAGGGAATCCTCTCCGCGTGCTAAAGGATCTAACATTTAATGTAACATCTATCCAACAACAGGCCCTCGGTCGGATGCTACATTTCTCTGGAAAATATGGTAGACATTTCCAGTAAGGGAATCCTCTCCGCGTGCAACAACAGGATTTACGGTCTTTTTAGGAGAGGTGGGGGAGAGTTAGTTCAGGATTTACGGTCTTTCGGGAGAGGTGGGGGAGAGGTAGTTCAGGATTTACGGTCTTTCGGGAGAGGTGGGGGAGAGGTAGTTCAGGATTTACGGTCTTTCGGGAGAGGTGTGGGAGAGCTAGTTCAGGATTTACGGTCATTTAGGAGAGACGGGGGAGAGGTAGTTCAGGATTTACGATCTTTTAGGAGAGGTGTGGGAGAGGTAGTTCTCGATTTACGATCTTTTAGGAGAGGTGGGGGAGAGGTAGTTCAGGATTTATGATCTTTTAGGAGAGGTGTGGGAGAGGTAGTTCAGGATTTACGGTCTTTTTAGGAGAAGTGGGGAGAGGTAGTTCAGGATTTACGGTCTTTTTAGGAGAGGTTTGGGAGAGGTAGTTCAGGATTTGCGATCTTTTAGGAGAGGTGGGGGAGAGGTAGTTCAGGATTTACGGTCTTTTAGGAGAGGTGTGGGAGAGGTAGCTCAGGATTTTCTGTCTTTTTAGGAGAGGTGTGGGAGAGGTAGTTCAGGATTTACGGTCTTTCGGGAGAGGTGGGGGAGAGGTAGTTCAGGATTTACGATCTTTTAGGAGAGGTGTGGGAGAGGTAGTTCTCGATTTACGATCTTTTTTGAGAGGTGGGGGAGAGGTAGTTCAGGATTTATGATCTTTTAGGAGAGGTGTGGGAGAGGTAGTTCAGGATTTACGGTCTTTTTAGGAGAGGTGGGGAGAGGTAGTTCAGGATTTACGGTCTTTTTGGGAGAGGTGTGGGAGAGGTAGTTCAGGATTTGCGGTCTTTTTAGGAGAGGTGTGGGAGAGGTAGTTCAGGATTTACGGTCATTAAGGAGAGGTGGGGGAGAGGTAGTTCAGGATTTTCGATCTTTTGGGAGAGGTGGGGGAGAGGTAGTTCAGGATTTTCGCTCTTTTTAGGAGAGGTGTGGGAGAGGTAGTTCAGCTCCTTTTGCTACATTGTTTGGACAAGAACAGAGATTTGAGAAGAAAGCTTCACTTAGTTTTAGCATTTCTAAATCAGGACTTTCGTCCAAAGTGGTAAAATTTCATCCAACGATTTTGAGTTGTTTCAATTCAATTCAATTCAATTCATCAATTCAATTCATTTTTATTCGTAGAAATACAATTTATAATGATAAAATGTACTTTACACGGCCCAAGAAAAGCAGAGCGTATCTTGCTTGGGCCGCTACAAAGCTAACAAAACTAACAATTATTAAATTCTGAAAATATTGGTTTTAAAGATGAAAAATAGGTTGCAGATAATAATGATATTAATTGACATCATAGTTTCTTACGTGCTTTAAGTATAGCCGACTAACACAAAAGGATAAAGGGAAGTTTCCCTCTCCCCCATTCCCCCGAGTAACCAAAACTCGTTTGTTCGATTGATGTCTGATAAAAATTTGGGTGGTTCGGCACGCGCTTAGCTGTTAAAGCTTGAACTGAACTTGTCTTTTATGAAACTCATCAAGAAACTTTTAATTTGATGCAAGTTCAAAACCCACGAAACCCTAATGTCATTTGTGTACCAGCAAAGTATTCTTATTTATAAAAGATTTTTCCACAAATAGTATACCACAATAAGTGGGGTTTGAACCTGGGCTGCATGACCAGAGAGCCAACGACGTTTCCACTGAGCTATAGAGCTCAATGAAATCGCCGCTCATCCCATTTTGACTTGTTTGTGTTTCGGCTATGCTGAGCCTTCTTCAGCACCATCCGTATGTATATATATTTATCATGAATGGCGATTCATAATAAATACTTATTTAAAAAGCGTGTGTATTTGAATTGTTTGGTATTTCATTTTGCAGTATACAGCAGTAGCAGATGTTACTTCAAGGGTGGACGTTATGACTAATGCTTTATTTTGTGAGTTTATGTTTTGCGACTTTTAATTATTTCTACTTGTTATTCTTCTTTATATGCTAATTTGTACACTCCAAGGGCTTGATAATAGATAGATATCCGACGATCCCACCAGAGAGCTGGCCTGATGACCATACTCTAGTTTCTCTGACCTAGGGTCTTGTCAACCTCGTCCCCAGGCCCCAATTCAAATTTCCTCGAATCTCAACCGTGAAATCGATTTTGCCCTTGGTATCGGCCACAAAATCTGCCAAAATAATGACAATTTTGGCCTACACATAAAAACAAGATGTAGATTCCGAAAGCAGATGTTCTTAGAATGGAAATGCAAAAATTCATTGATAACTGTAAGGCAAGATGCAACTTGCGCAGTCTGTCCTCCGAAGACATTAGGTAACTACTACCTTACGCAGTCTGTCTCCCAAGGACATTAGGTAACTACTTCCTTCGCAGTCTGTCCCTTGAGGACATTAGGTAACTACTGCCTTGGCAGTCTGTCCCTTGAGGACATTAGGTATCTACTGCCTTGACAGTCTGTCTCTTGAGGACATTAGGTAACTACTGCCTTGACAGTCTGTCCCTTGAGGACATTAGGTAACTACTTCCTTCGCAGTCTGTCTCTTGAGGACATTAGGTAACTACTGCCTTGACAGTCTGTCCCTTGAGGACATTAGGTATCTACTGCCTTGACAGTCTGTCCCTTGAGGACATTAGGTAACTACTGCCTTGACAGTCTGTCCCTTGAGGACATTAGGTATCTACTGCCTTGACAGTCTGTCCCCTGAGGACATTAGGTATCTACTGCCTTGAGTCCCCTGAGGACATTAGGTAACTACTGCCTTGACAGTCTGTCCCTTGAGGACATTAGGTATCTACTGCCTTGACAGTCTGTCCCTTGAGGACATTAGGTAACTACTGCCTTGACAGTCTGTCCCTTGAGGACATTAGGTATCTACTGCCTTGGCAGTCTGTCCCTTGAGGACATTAGGTATCTACTGCCTTGACAGTCTGTCCCTTGAGGACATTAGGTAACTACTGCCTTGACAGTCTGTCCCCTGAGGACATTAGGTATCTACTGCCTTGACAGTCTGTCCCTTGAGGACATTAGGTAACTACTGCCTTGACAGTCTGTCCCTTGAGGACATTAGGTATCTACTGCCTTGACAGTCTGTCCCTTGAGGACATTAGGTAACTACTGCCTTGACAGTCTGTCCCCTGAGGACATTAGGTATCTACTGCCTTGACAGTCTGTCCCTTGAGGACATTAGGTAACTACTGCCTTGACAGTCTGTCCCCTGAGGACATTAGGTAACTACTGCCTTGACAGTCTGTCCCTTGAGGACATTAGGTAACTACTGCCTTGACAGTCTGCCCCTTGAGGACATTAGGTATCTACTGCCTTGACAGTCTGTCCCTTGAGGACATTAGGTATCTACTGCCTTGACAGTCTGTCCCTTGAGGACATTAGGTAACTTCTGCCTTGACAGTCTGTCCCCCGAGGACATAAACTGTTTGTTTATTTATGCAAGGTTGGTACCTGGCCTAATGTACTGAAATGTTCATATCACTTAAGCACAAATTCGTGTTCGTATGCTAATTCGTGTATTGTTTATTCTAGCTGAAATCAATCACTTCCAACGCGAGAGAGTTCGTGATTTCAAAGCACAAATGCAACACTTTCTAAACCAACAAATTCTGTTCCATCAAGAGGTAAGATAAGATCTTGAAGCGAATTGCACTTTTTAAATAATTCATTTGTTTTTTTAATATGGAACTGGACTTTTGGTCCAGTCCTCGAAGTTGCTTAACTTATCTGGTCTTTGCACAAACACACCCATATGGGCGGCAGATACCCCTACCAAGATAATTTTAAGTAGCCCCTTAGAATTCCACCCCACCTTCCAGCTTTGTCTCGTATATTTTTCAACTTTTGTTTGATCTTCTAAGGAGCGACTTCAGCCCTCCTTACAGGCTGCTTCAGGTTTATACCTACGAAGTTTTGATATTAAGTAGACCGCTCTGACAATCGCCATTACCAACTTGGATCTATAGCCTTTGGCTTTATTTACGCAGCAGACAGGGACCAGGCTCAAAGAACATAAATCAAATGTGACCCATGGTCGAATTGACTAAAGTAATCTTGCTAATCATTGTTAGACGGAAAAACACCAGATGGATTGGGATAACATTTCACTGATTAATGAGGATAAGAACTGGAAAAGCAGACTTGTTAAAGAAAGCATTCACTCAGTTCTATCAACTCCTTGTAACAAACAAGTATCTTACTCAATCCCAGAAATCTGGTTGAATAACATCAAAAGTTGCACTGAACCCAATTTTGGCGCCACAAAATCTTAGAAATTGGGCGCCAAAAAATTCCCATGCTTCCTCGCAGGTCCGGCTAATTTCACACTTTTCGATCCGATTTTTGCAATGAATAGGAAAGAAACCACATTTCTCCATTGCCCGATGATAGCATCTCTCCCGAAACGTTGCCCAACTAAATATCAAAGGCTTGTCACGATAAGTGGTGACTATCATGTCTAATACGGTGTCAAAAACAGCCTTGATAAGTCCGAATATTTATTATGCAGCAGTGTTTTCACGTTTGCATTGATCAACTTATTGTACAGTGGAGTAGACACCTGATGAATTATTTCTCCCTTTCTCTGCAGATAATCAACAAACTTCAGTCGTCTTTAAAAATGTACAATAATGTGCCAGATGAATGAAGAAGCACTCTCTAAGTAGCTTGCTGTCTAATGCGAATTGGCTTGCAATCAAATTTCGTATAGTATTCAAGTAGCCTTTTATCAATATTTTTGAATTTGTATTTTCATTAGGTCTTTTTCTGTACAGTTAACTGTAGTTGAAGATTAGATCACGTCATGGCTAAATTTCGTGAAATGTAGCGTTGGAAAACTGCAGTAGGTATGGTCTTCAATTAAATTAACATTTTGTCCATCAAACAAATCTAACTGTTGCTGATATTAATGTAAAAGCTGTTTTAGGCTCCCTCGCTCTCATTAGCCCCCTCTTTCTATTAAGTCCCTCTCTCTTACCTGTTTTGTAAGCTCCCTCTCTCTGTTAAGTCCTTCTCTCTCTATTAACCTTCTCTCTATTGAGTCTTCTCTCTCTATTAAGCTACTTCTCTCTATTAAGCCTCCCTGTCTCTTAAGCCTCGTCTCTGTATTTAGCCTCGTCTCTTCTCTTTCTTTTAAGCCTCCCCTCTTTCTCTATTAAGCCCCTTCTCTCTATTAAGCCCCTCTCTCTGTTAATCACGTCTCTCTATTAAGCACCCGCTCTCTCTCTATGAAGCACCTCTCTCTATTAAACCTCCCCCTTCTCTCTCTTTAAGCCCGTCATCTCTACCTAGCACTCTCTCTCTATTAAGCCTACTCTATCTCTTAAGCCCTTTCTCTCGATTAAGCCACTTCTCTGTGTTACACCTCCACGTCTTTATTAAGCCCCCTCTCTTTTCTATCAAGCCTCCTCTGTTAATGAAGCCATCTCTCTTTAATAGTCCCGATTTCTCTATGAAGTCCACTCTCTCTTTTAAGCCCTTTCACTCTACCTAGAACTCTCTCTCTATTAAGCCTGCTCTATCTCTTAAGCCCCTTCTCTCGATTAAGCCACTTCTCTGTGTTACACCTCCACCTCTCTATTAAGCTCCCTCTCTTTTCTATCAATCCTCTTCTCTTAATGAGGCCCTCTCTCTTTTATAGTCCCCATTTCTCTATAAAGCCCACTCTCTCTTTTAAGCCTACTCTCTCTGGAGAAAGGCTAAAAGAGATAAAGACTATTCTGGTATTTATCAAGCGCTTCCTGAGAGTCTCCTGGAGTAATAAGTTTTGCCTTTAAATGTCTGTCGTCTTTCAAAGAAAAAGTGAACATTAAAGGGAAGACCCGACGAAAGTATCGTCAGATATTAGTCAGCAATCAGATATAGGATTTCCAGATGGACAAAATGTTACTCTAAATATTTTTCATAGTTGCAATCAACAATGCAGCAAAGTTAGCAAATTTAAATGGTATTTTTTAGTTAAAATGATAATCTTAGATAAGTTACTTTAACAGCTTTTACCATTTCCAAAATTACAAACCCCCTATAGTACATTTACATCGACTACGTGTATATTGACGTTGAATTTGATAAAAGGGGACTAAAAAAACTTGTTTTCTTTCTATGTATAATATTTCTTAAACACATTAGTATCTTGATATTTTTTAAATTATTAATCGGAACATTATTAAGTTGTATAGGGGGTGCGTTTATGTTTCATTTCATTTCATTACCCTTGGTACCAGGAACCTCAAAGGGTCAACTCTCTTTTCCTCGTTTCTTACGGCGTGATTGCGTGAGCAGGGCTGACTCTGCTGACCGAGGTGGACGAGGTGGACGATCCCTTTGCCAATAAGAAATATGTAATAAATTTTAGTGCTAGGTACATGATATCAAGGCCAGCCCCTGTGGCTGGGACCCCATCATAGCAAGACAGGGCTGGCCCCGTTAACATGGCTGGAAAGGTGACATTTTCTCATGTACTCGTTAATCAGGGCTTCAAAACTTTTAAAACTGCATATGCTAATAACCCACCATACAACTGTGTATCAATTTTCCCGCCAATTTGTTTTCTCGGCCCTGGGGTAGTGTCCGTCGTGAAATCACAAGCAAAATCTCATCCCTCTTAGCTGGGTCAGCCCGCTCAGCTCAGTTCTGCAAGCTCAGCCCTGTTCATGTAATCAGACCCTTATTTTCCACTCCCTTTGACTTTTTAGGCTCTGGTACCAAGGGTATTATTTAATTAAATTAGGTAAAATCTAGATTTTTTGGGATGTACGGATGTACGATGCCTGCAAAAAGTCTTTAGAAGCAGCAGCAGTAGCTACTCCTTCCCCCGCAAATAATTATCCCAGGGAAAATTAAGGGTACCGCAAGAGCAACTGTTCTGCATTATCTCAAAGGTTAATTAGTCAGCTTGCAAGACAACATTGGTTTGAAGGAACGGGGTAGATTCCCTGTATTTTGCAGCGGAAAAAGTCATATTTCGTATTCCAGCAACTTTTGGCAGGCATTGTAACTTCTTTATGAACCAAGGCACTTTGATTTCTTATTTAGAAGTTTTTAAATTTAATATTTTGTCATTTCAAGAACAATATGTATTAATTTATTATACTTTTCATCAAGATTCCCTATTTTATTATCGCTGTGATTCAATATGAAATACATGTTAGTCAATGCATTGTGAAATTAGTTTTTAGACTGTTTTTGTCTCCCCCTTTCGGTAGATGTAAATTAACGCCCGTTCATGGGAACTCACTCCAAAACGCCCAAATTTCTGTGAAGTAACTATTTTTTCCTTTCATTAATGAACTCGAAAGAGGATCGAAATTCACGAAATGAATCGAAATTAGCCAATCAGAAAGGAGCAAATTGGCGCGATTGTTTTACCAAAAGGTGCACCTGTACGGTTGTACCTTCCACTTTTCTATTTTCTAATTCTTGTTGTTTTCAGATCCAGAGAAGGAATGGCGGATGGTTGGTCATCAAACCTGTAACGAAAGTTGAATTCCAGATCCACAATTAAAGGGAAAACACCATCGAGTTGTAAGGTAATATTTTAGCATAAAGGAGCTTGAATAGTCGCTAATTGTTGCAGTATGCGGAATAAAAAGCGTTAACTTCAAAGGCCCTCCATGGCACAAGTTTAAATTTAGGCCAGATGACTGACATACAGTAATAAGGTTACATAATTTCGACTTTTGTGATAGCGTGCGTGCAAAAACCTTTGTCACACATTATGCACACCAATGATATGATGTGCGCATTCAAATAGAAAACTGAATGGGCATAGGCCTACCAAATTAGCGGGGGTCTTATAAACGGGGGTGAGATGAGACCTTTCTAAACATTTATTAAACGACGGGGGGTGTTTCTGAACGGGAGTGGGAATATTTACTCTCTACCAGGGAACAAATCGACAAACGCAATCTAGTAAATGGTACACTTGAAAAGTCAAAGCCATGATATGGGCATGCACGAAAAACTTGTACAGAGGAACATTGTCAGGAATTCTAATGGTGATGGGCACCCTCGCAAAGAACGCCTGTACACCAGTACATTGATCATTGCTGTCACCTCCCACACGTTAGGTATAATGGTATATCTGTAGCGTAGGGGTCATTGCCAGGATCTCCTCCACCAAAAGTACCCTCACCCAGGGTACCCTCACCCTCTTCCTTCTTTTGGGGCCCTAAAGTTTAACCCAGCCCAGGTCTTCCAAAACATTGTGTCAAAGGTCTAAAGCAAGCATTCATCTACAATTCTTTTACAGTTGAACAGTAATTATCATGTCAGGGAGCGTGATTCATTGGTTCAGGAAAGGACTAAGACTACATGACAACCCATCACTGGTTGCAGCAATTGAGTCTAAACTAGAATTATATCTTGTCTTCATTCTGGATCCATGGTTTGTGAAAAACGCAAAAGTTGGTGAAAACAGATGGAGGTTCTTGCAGCAAAGTCTTACAGACTTAGATAAACAACTTCGTGATTTTGGCTCAAGATTGTTTGTCTTAAGAGGGTCTCCGGAGAATGTGTTTAAAGATATATTTAACAAATGGAATGTTGTTCAGTTGACTTATGAAGTGGATACAGAACCATATGCAAAAGCTAGAGATAAAAAATTAATGAACTTGCAAAGGAAAATGGTGTTGAAGTGGTAACAAGAGTATCACATACTCTTTATGATGTGGACAATGTCATTTTAAAAATAAAGGTAAGTGAGTTTTTATTTTTATATTGCTTATCACCCAATTTATACTGATTTTATAGCCATAGGAAATCATTTACTGGACAGCCAGACAATTAAAATTTAGAAAATTACGTCGAGGTCTGTTTCCAAATATTGACATTGTCAGATCTTTGACTCATCGTGACGTTTTGGAATCTGTCTACATCAAAACCAAATGGCCAATTCTGTGCAGACAGATGGAGTTCATCTTCTCACTTGGATTTTCAATTTATTCATAAAATCAGATCTTCAATTAATTCTACAGTGATGGTCATGCCGCTGTATCCCAAGAGCTGACTGGTGTTCAAAACACAACACCAATTAATTCAATTCAATTCATTCTTTGAATGCAAGTTTAAAACATAAATTAAAAAGTTTTCTACAACTCAAAGACTTCTCATGTACAGTATTGGCTGTAGAGGCGGTGTGGCCAAGGGGTTGAGGCATTTGGCTCACGATTGTGAGGTCTCACGATTGTGAGGTCTTTGGTTCGAATCTCTTAAAGTTAAGGATCATTTTCCACAAGCCTACAGTCAACTCATCTGTCCATCCTTCCGAGGTTGGTAACCCAGGTTTTTGGTTCTAGAATATCAGCCTTGAGGCACAAGCTGCAGGTCCGCATCTACTAGCCAGCTGCCAGAATCCCCAACCTGTGTTAACAATCAATGATTTCTTGCACCTTCCTGTATTCATTTCTCTTTATTTAGGTTTAACTCCTTTGACATACCAGAAGATGCAGTCAGTTGTCTCAAGCATGGGGCCTCCACCAAAATCATTACCAGCATTAACAAGCATCCCAAAAGAATGCCTTATACGCAACAAAGAACTGCTCAGTGATACCGAGTATAACGTTCCGGAACTAACAGAACTTGGTTTGAATGAATCATCATTACAACCGTGTGTCTTTCCTGGAGGAGAAACAGAGGGACTGAGAAGACTGAACCAATTTATTTGCGAAGAGAATTCAAAGTGGGTTCGTGGTTTTGAAAAACCTAAAACAGCGCCGAATAGTCTGGAACCCAGCACGACAGTTTTGAGCCCGTATTTGAAATTCGGTTGCATTTCAGCTCGTTTAATGTATGAGAAGTTGGTGGAAATTAACCGGCAAGGAAAGCACTCGGATCCACCGGTTTCCTTAGTTGGTCAACTTCTCTGGCGAGAGTTCTTCTATACTTGTGGTGCTTCTATAGAGAATTTCGATAAAATGGTTGGGAAATCGCATTTGTAGACAGATTCCTTGGGATAATAAGCCGGAATACCTGGCCGCTTGGAGAGAAGCCCGAACTGGCTACCCGTTTATTGATGCAATTATGACGCAACTGAAGAACGAAGGATGGATTCATCATTTAGCAAGACATTCTGTTGCTTGTTTTCTGACAAGAGGTGATCTTTGGGTTTCATGGGAAGAAGGTATGTGTGATGTAGACTCTCTATTACCTGAGCCGTTTGTTTCTGCTCCTCCACCACACCAACACGACTTCGGTGTATGTCTCTGTTTCATGAACGATAACTGGGACTCAGATAATAAGTCTATAGACCCACTACATAAGTTCCACTTCTTCGCTCGATAATTGTTGTTTTTAGCTGCAGCTACACGCGTGACTATTCGCCTGAAATGGCGCCAGAAGATGATAAAGAAGTTCTCTGCGACCGGAAAAACAAGAAGTTGCGCGTGTAGCAAGGGGTGGTTTTTGCAGAAAAATGTTCTACGACCTGAGAAAACGTGGTAGCAGAAATTTGATTAAGTTCAGCTTTTCGCAACATGTTTTGGCTTGTCGCCAACAATGAGGTCTGGAGCCGCCCCTGTCCGGAGATTAAACGGGCAATCTCTACCATATACACGCAGTTTTTTTTATAAGCAATCAAGATGCAGAAGGGCTAAAACTTTAAGGAACGTATAGTACCACAGGAAAAAAACCTAAGCAACATTTTAAATTTTAAATAATTTGTATCACTGCAAGCAATCGTGGATTGATCAACATAGAAGCTATTCCATTTTTTCGTGAAAAACTCGCATATCAACATATCAACGGAGTGTTGCTGATTACGTATACATCATTCATTGAGGGTTTCCTTTAATATTGATAGTATTTATTTGCTGTAGTTCTAGCATTATGTTGCATAAAAAGCTATAGGATAACTCAAAATTTTGCTGTTTTTTAGCCTCTATACTATTCTTAGGGTA
This sequence comes from Chrysaora quinquecirrha, assembly GCA_014526335.1. NCBI lineage: Eukaryota > Metazoa > Cnidaria > Scyphozoa > Semaeostomeae > Pelagiidae > Chrysaora > Chrysaora quinquecirrha. The sequence continues at coordinate 5,302,608 of JACTAT010000035.1, forward strand.
AAAACTATACAGTTAAAATCAAGCAACTACTAAGCAACTTTTGCTACTAAAGGGTGGCCATAAGAGGTCCAAAAAATAAGCAACTTTTTAAACTAGGCTTCTGAAGTAATGGATTGAACGGGTGGCTATAAAACAAGACAAAATGGCAGAGATGTACAGGGAAGTAAAATTCGAATAAACTGTATTTAGCTGGTAAAAAGTGAGTTCCATTCCCAAAACGTCCACTATAGGCTTTTTTCTGGGAACATAGTGGCGCGTGATCGCATTTAATATTGATCCAGTAGTTGGTGGCGCGTGGGAGCGGTTGGGGCCCTAGAACGTTGCTCTTTTCAGGGAAGAAAGGGTGGATTTGTTGCAAAATATAGTATACAAAATGTAGCTACCACGGATATAAATTTAGTTTCTTTTTCAGGGATGAAAGTATTCGAAGAATACCTCCTTGACGCTGATTGGTCGTTGAATGCAGCCAACTGGATGTGGCTATCGGCATCAGCATTCTTCCATCAATATTACAGTATACAGCCCGGTTGCTTTTGGCAAGAAGACAGACCCAAGTGGAAGTTATATTCGTAAATATTTACCAAAATTGAAAAATTCCCCAGAAATATATATATGAACCGTGGACTGCTCCTATGTTGGTTCAGCAAAATGCTGGTTGTATAATCGGTAGGGATTATCCGAAACCGATAGTTGATCATAAAGCAGTTTCCAAAGTTAACATTGACCGAATGAAGAAAGCTTATGGCCAAAAAGAAAGTTCTAAAAGTCAGGAGGAACCGCCTAAAAAGAGACAGCGAACTGAGACGAAAAATAAGAGAATAACGAATTTTTTAACGAAGAAATAGACTATTTATCCCGCAAAATATTTATCAAGAAAATTGCTTGAAGTTGTTGACTGTCATTAGCTCGATTCTTTGATATCCTAAATATAATAATAAATATTGTAATATTTTTTATAAATACCGTATAAGCCCCCTCTCTCTTTTTAGCCCCCTCTCCAGTAAGCCCCCCTCTTATTTTTGCCACTTCAAAGTTCAGTAGTAAACGTACGAAATGACATGATATTAACTTGTGTCTTACAACAACTAATATCTACTTAGTTACTACGAATTTCATGTTATCTAAGATTAAAACTTTCGTTTATAGTTCATTTTTTCGCATTTTTTAATATCTGTAACATTCGTCTTGACAAATAAAGAGCAAAATATGCTAAATAATTTACTAAGCCCCCACTCTATAATACGTCCCCCTTCAAGAACCTCCAAAATGAAATAAGCACCCCCCCGGGGGGCTAAACAGAGCTTTTACAGTATTCTTTCATCATATTTTTGTAATATTGGTTTTGTTTGCGAGAAAAAGCGATTCGATATCAAAAATAACAAATCTTTTTTGTACATTTCTCTCTGTTTTGTACAACACACCGTACCTTGCTTAAACATAATTTGTGATAGAAAATGAATGCCCCAAATCGATTGAAAATCAGCCATTTTTGGGCAAAAAGGTAAGGCTATACTAAGGCAAAATTGCCAAAAATCAGTCAAAATCGAGGGTTCCAAAATCGATCAAATTCATCAAAAATAGCTTCCTAAGAGTAGGATTACCCTTTTCTATTCCTTTCCCAGGCTATTTTAAAGGTATTTAGCCCAAAAACGGACAAATTAAAATCCTAAAATCGGCCATTTTGGGCAAAACACAATTGGCATCTAGGCCGAGATGGCCCTTAACCACTATACTAAGGAAAAATGGCCAAAAATCGGTCAAAATTGAGGGTTCCCAAATCGATCAAATTCATCAAAAATAGATTCCTAAGAGTAGGATTACCCTTTTCTATTCCTTTTCCAGACTATTTTAAAGGTATTTAGCCCATAAAACGGACAAATTAAAAACCCTAAAGATCGGCAATTTTTGGGCAAAAAGGTAAGGCTATACTAAGGCGAAGTGGCCAAAAATCACTCCAAATCGAGGGTTCCAAAATCGATCAAATTCATCAAAAATAACTTCCTAAGAGTAGGATTACCCTTTTCGATTCCTTTTCCAGACTATTTTAAAGGTATTTAGCCCATAAAACGGACAAATTAAAAACCCTAAAGATCGGCAATTTTTGGGCAAAAAGGTAAGGCTATACTAAGGCAAAATGGCCAAAAATCGGTCAAAATTGAGGGTTCCCAAATCGATCAAATTCATCAAAAATAGCTTCCTAAGAGTAGGATTACCCTTTTCTATGCCTTTTCCAGGCTATTTTAAAGGTATTTAGCCCAAAAAACGGACAAATTAAAAATCCTAAAAATCGGCCAATTTTTGGCAAAAAGGTAAGGCTATACTAAGGCAAAATTGCCAAAAATCAGTCAAAATCGAGGGTTCCAAAATCGATCAAATTCATCAAAAATAGCTTCCTAAGAGTAGGATTACCCTTTTCTATTCCTTTTCCAGGCTATTTTAAAGGTATTTAGCCCAAAAACGGACAAATTAAAAATCCTAAAAATCGGCCATTTTTGGGCAAAAAGGTAAGGCTATACTAAGGCAAAATTGCCAAAAATCAGTCAAAATCGAGGGTTCCAAAATCGATCAAATTCATCAAAAATAGCTTCCTAAGAGTAGGATTACCCTTTTCTATGCCTTTTCCAGGCTATTTTAAAGGTATTTAGCCCATAAAACGGACAAATTAAAAACCCTAAAAATCGGCAATTTTGGGCAAAAGGTAAGGCTATACTAAGGCAAAATTGCCAAAAATCAGTCAAAATCAGGGTTCCAAAATCGATCAAATTCATCAAAATAGCTTCCTAAGAGTAGGATTACCCTTTTCTATGCCTTTTCCAGGCTATTTTAAAGGTATTTAGCCCATAAAACGGACAAATTAAAAACCCTAAAATCGGCCAATTTTGGGCAAAAGGTAAGGCTATACTAAGGCAAAATGGCCAAAAATCGGTCAAAATCGAGGGTTCCCAAATCGATCAAATTCATCAAAATAGCTTCCTAAGAGTAGGATTACCCTTTTCTATTCCTTTTCCAGGCTATTTTAAAGGTATTTAGCCCAACAAACGGACAAATTAAAAATCCTGAAAATCGGCAATTTTTGGGCAAAAGGTAAGGCTATACTAAGGCAAAATTGCCAAAAATCAGTCAAAATCGAGGGTTCCAAAATCGATCAAATTCATCAGAAATAGCTTCCTAAGAGTAGGATAACCCTTTTCTATGCCTTTTCCAGGCTATTTTAAAGGTATTTAGCCGATAAACCGGACAAATTAAAAACCCTAAAAATCGGCCAATTTTGGCAAAAAGGTAAGGCTATACTAAGGCAAAATTGCAAAAAATCAGTCAAAATCGAGGGTTCCAAAATCGATCAAATTCATTAAAAATAGCTTCCTAAGAGTAGGATTACCTTTTCTATGCCTTTTCCAGGCTATTTTAAAGGTATTCAGCCCATAAAACGGACAAATTAAAAACCCTAAAAATCGGCCATTTTTGGGCAAAAAGGTAAGGCTATACTAAGGCGAAGTGGCCAAAAATCACTCCAAATCGAGGGTTCCCAAATCCATCAAATTCATCAAAAATAGCTTCCTAAGAGTAGGATTACCATTTTCTATCCCTTTTCCAGGCTATTTTAAATGTATTTAGCCCAAAAAACGGACAAATTAAAAATCCTAAAAATCGGCCATTTTTTGGCAAAAAGGTAAGGCTATACTAAGGCAAAATTGCCAAAAATCAGTCAAAATCGAGGGTTCCAAAATCGATCAAATTCATCAAAAATAGCTTCCTAAGAGTAGGATTACCCTTTTCTATTCCTTTTCCAGGCTATTTTAAAGGTATTTAGCCCATAAAACGGACAAATTAAAGTCCTAAAATCGGCCATTTTGGGCAAAAGGTAAGGCTATACTAAGGCAAAATGGCCAAAAATCGGTCAAAATTGAGGGTTCCCAAATCGATCAAATTCATCAAAAATAGCTTCCTAAGAGTAGGATTACCCTTTTCTATGCCTTTTCCAGGCTATTTTAAAGGTATTTAGCCAATAAAACTGACAAATTAAAACCCTCAATATTGGCCATTTTTGAGCAAAGCTATGCTAAGGAAAAATGGCCGAAAATCGGTCGAAATCGAGGGTTCCCAAATCGATCGAATTCATCCAAATTAGCTTCCTAATAGTAGGATTACCCTTTTCTATGCCTTTTCCAGGCTATTTTAAAGGTATTTAGCCCATAAAACGGACAAATTAAAAACCCTAAAAATCGGCCAATTTTGGGCAAAAAGGTAAGGCTATACTAAGGCAAAATGGCCAAAAATCGGTCGAAATTGAGGGTTCCCAAATCGATCAAATTCATCAAAATAGCTTCCTAAGAGTAGGATTACCCTTTTCTATGCCTTTTCCAGGCTATTTTAAAGGTATTTAGCCCAAAAACGGACAAATTAAAAACCTAAAAATCGGCCAATTTTTGGCAAAAAGGTAAGGCTATACTAAGGCAAAATGGCCAAAAATCGGTCAAGATTGAGGGTTCCCAAATCGATCAAATTCATCAAAAATAGCTTCCTAAGAGTAGGATTACCCTTTTCTATGCCTTTTCCAGGCTATTTTAAAGGTATTTAGCCCAAAAAACGGACAAATTAAAAATCCTAAAAATCGGCCATTTTTGGGCAAAAAGGTAAGGCTATACTAAGGCAAAATTGCCAAAAATCAGTCAAAATCGAGGGTTCCAAAATCGATCAAATTCATCAAAAATAGCTTCCTAAGGGTAGGATTACCCTTTTCTATGCCTTTTCCAGGCTATTTTAAAGGTATTTAGCCCAAAAAACGGACAAATGAAAAATCCTAAGAGTCGGCCATTTTTGGGCAAAACGGTAAGGCTATACTAAGGCAAAATTGCCAAAAATCAGTCAAAATCGAGGGCTCCAAAATCGATCAAATTCATCAAAAATAGCTTCCTAAGAGTAGGATTACCCTTTTCTATGTCTTTTCCAGGCTATTTTAAAGCTATTTAGCCCATAAAACAGACAAATTAAAAACCCTGAAAATCGGCAATTTTGGGCAAAAGGTAAGGCTATACTAAGGCAAAATTGCCAAAAATCAGTCAAAATCGAGGGTTCCAAAATCGATCAAATTCATCAAAATAGCTTCCTAAGAGTAGGATTACCCTTTTCTATGCCTTTTCCAGGCTATTTTAAAGGTATTTAGCCCATAAAACGGACAAATTAAAACCCTAAAATCGGCCAATTTTGGGCAAAAGGTAAGGCTATACTAAGGCAAAATGGCCGAAAATCGGTCAAAATTGAGGGTTCCAAAATCGATCAAATTCATCAAAAATAGCTTCCTAAGAGTAGGATTACCTTTTCTATGATTTTTCCAGGCTATTTTAAAGGTATTTAGCCCATAAAACGGACAAATTAAAAACTCTAAAAATCGGCCATTTTGGGCAAAAAGGTAAGGCTATACTAAGGCAAAATGGCCGAAAATCAGTCAAAATTGAGGGTTCCCAAATCGATCAAATTCATCAAAAATAGCTTCCTAAGAGTAGGATTACCCTTTTCTATGCCTTTTCCAGGCTATTTTAAAGGTATTTAGCCCATAAAACGGACAAATTAAAAACCCTAAAAATCGGCCAATTTTGGGCAAAAAGGTAAGGCTATACTAAGGCAAAATGGCCAAAAATCGGTCAAAATTGAGGGTTCCCAAATCGATCAAATTCATCAAAAATAGCTTCCTAAGAGTAGGATTACCCTTTTCTATGCCTTTTCCAGGCTATTTTAAAGGTATTTAGCCCAAAAACGGACAAATTAAAAACCTAAAAATCGGCCATTTTTGGGCAAAAAGGTAAGGCTATACTAAGGCAAAGTGGCCAAGAATCGGTCAAAATTGAGGGTTCCCAAATCGATCAAATTCATCAAGAAAAGCTTCCTAAGAGTAGGATTACCCTTTTCTATTCCTTTTCCAGACTATTTTAAAGGTATTTAGCCCATAAAACGGACAAATTAAAAACTCTAAAAATCGGCCATTTTGGGCAAAAAGGTAAGGCTATACTAAGGCAAAATGGCCAAAAATCAGTCAAAATCGAGGGTTCCAAAATCGATCAAATTCATCAAAAATAGCTTCCTAAGAGTAGGATTACCCTTTTCTATGCCTTTTCCAGGCTATTTTAAAGGTATTTAGCCCATAAAACGGACAAATTAAAAACCCTAAAAATCGGACAATTTTGGGCAAAAAGGTAAGGCTATACTAAGGCAAAATGGCCAAAAATCGGTCAAAATTGAGGGTTCCCAAATCGATCAAATTCATCAAAAATAGCTTCCTAAGAGTAGGATTACCCTTTTCTATGCCTTTTCCAGGCTATTTTAAAGGTATTTAGCCCATAAAACGGACAAATTAACAATCCTAAAAATCGGCCATTTTTGGGCAAAAGGTAAGGCTATACTAAGGCAAAATTGCCAAAAATCAGTCAAAATCGAGGGTTCCAAAATCGATCAAATTCATCAAAAATAGCTTCCTAAGAGTAGGATTACCCTTTTCTATTCCTTTTCCAGACTATTTTAAAGGTATTTAGCCCATAAAACGGACAAATTAAAAACCCTAAAGATCGGCAATTTTTGGGCAAAAAGGTAAGGCTATACTAAGGCAAAATGGCCAAAAATCACTCCAAATCGAGGGTTCCAAATCGATCAAATTCATCAAAATAACTTCCTAAGAGTAGGATTACCCTTTTCGATTCCTTTTCCAGACTATTTTAAAGGTATTTAGCCCATAAAACGGACAAATTAAAATCCTAAAAATCGGCCAATTTTGGGCAAAAAGGTAAGGCTATACTAAGGCAAAATTGCCAAAAATCAGTCAAAATTGAGGGTTCCCAAATCGATCAAATTCATCAAAAATAGCTTCCTAAGAGTAGGATTACCCTTTTCTATGCCTTTTCCAGGCTATTTTAAAGGTATTTAGCCCAAAAACGGGCAAATTAAAAATCCTAAAAATCGGCCAATTTTTGGCAAAAAGGTAAGGCTATACTAAGGCAAAATTGCCAAAAATCAGTCAAAATCGAGGGTTCCAAAATCGATCAAATTCATCAAAAATAGCTTCCTAAGAGTAGGATTACCCTTTTCTATGTCTTTTCCAGGCTATTTTAAAGCTATTTAGCCCATAAAACAGACAAATTAAAAACCCTGAAAATCGGCAATTTTTGGGCAAAAAGGTAAGGCTATACTAAGGCGAAATTGCCAAAAATCAGTCAAAATCGAGGGTTCCAAAATCGATCAAATTCATCAGAAATAGCTTCCTAAGAGTAGGATAACCCTTTTCTATGCCTTTTCCAGGCTATTTTAAAGGTATTTAGCCGATAAACCGGACAAATTAAAAACCCTAAAAATCGGCCAATTTTGGCAAAAAGGTAAGGCTATACTAAGGCAAAATTGCCAAAAATCAGTCAAAATCGAGGGTTCCAAAATCGATCAAATTCATTAAAAATAGCTTCCTAAGAGTAGGATTACCTTTTTCTATGCCTTTTCCAGGCTATTTTAAAGGTATTTAGCCCATAAAACGGACAAATTAAAGTCCTAAAATCGGCCATTTTGGGCAAAAGGTAAGGCTATACTAAGGCAAAATGGCCAAAAATCAATCAAAATCGAGGGTTCCCAAATCGATCAAATTCATCAAAATTAGCTTCCTAAGAGTAGGATTACCCTTTTCTATTCCTTTTCCAGGCTATTTTAAAGGTATTTAGCCCATAAAACGGACAAATTAAAAACCCTAAAATCGGCCAATTTTGGGCAAAAGGTAAGGCTATACTAAGGCAAAATTGGCCAAAAATCAGTCAAAATTGAGGGTTCCAAATCGATCAAATTCATCAAAAATAGCTTCCTAAGAGTAGGATTACCCTTTTCTATGCCTTTTCCAGGCTATTTTAAAGGTATTTAGCCCATAAAACGGACAAATTAAAACCCTAAAAATCGGACAATTTTGGGCAAAAAGGTAAGGCTATACTAAGGCAAAATGGCCAAAAATCGGTCAAAATTGAGGGTTCCCAAATCGATCAAATTCATCAAAAATAGCTTCCTAAGAGTAGGATTACCCTTTTCTATGCCTTTTCCAGGCTATTTTAAAGGTATTTAGCCCATAAAACGGACAAATTAAAACCCTAAAAATCGGCCATTTTTGGGCAAAAAGGTAAGGCTATACTAAGGCAAAATTGCCAAAAATCAGTCAAAATCGAGGGTTCCAAAATCGATCAAATTCATCAAAAATAGCTTCCTAAGAGTAGGATTACCCTTTTCTATGCCTTTTCCAGGCTATTTTAAAGGTATTTAGCCCATAAAACGGACAAATTAAAACCCTAAAATCGGACAATTTCTGGGCAAAAGGTAAGGCTATATATACTAAGGCAAAATGGTCAAAAATCGGTCAAAATTGAGGGTTCCCAAATCGATCAAATTCATCAAAAATAGCTTCCTAAGAGTAGGATTACCCTTTTCTATGCCTTTCCCAGGCTATTTTAAAGGTACTTGGCCCATAAAACGGACAAATTAAAACCCTAAAATCGGCCAATTTTGGGCAAAAAGGTAAGGCTATACTAAGGCAAAATGGCCAAAAATCGGTCAAAATTGAGGGTTCCCAAATCGATCAAATTCATCAAAAATAGCTTCCTAAGAGTAGGATTACCCTTTTCTATGCCTTTTCCAGGCTATTTTAAAGGTATTTAGCCCAAAAACGGACAAATTAAAATTAAAATCGGCCATTTTTGGCAAAATAAGGCTATACTAAGGCAAAATCAAAATCGAGGGTTCCAAAATCGATCAAATTCATCAAAATAGCTTCCTAAGAGTAGGATTACCCTTTTCTATACCTTTTCCAGGCTATTTTAAAGGTATTTAGCCCATAAAACGGACAAATTAAAAACCCTGAAAATCGGCAAATTTTGGGCAAAAAGGTAAGGTGAAACTAAGGCGAAATTGCCAAAAATCAGTCAAAATCGAGGGTTCCAAAATCGATCAAATTCATCAAAAATAGCTTTCTAGGAGTAGGGTTACCCTTTTTTATACCTTTTCCAGGCTATTTTAAAGGTATTTAGCCCATAAAACGGACAAATTAAAAACCCTGAAAATCGGCAAATTTTGGGCAAAAAGGTAAGGTGAAACTAAGGCGAAATTGCCAATAATCAGTCAAAATCGAGGGTTCCAAAATCGATCAAATTCATCAAAAATAGCTTCCTAAGAGTAGGATAACCCTTTTCTATGCCTTTTCCAGGCTATTTTAAAGGTATTTAGCCCATAAAACGGACAAATTAAAAACCCTAAAAATCGGCCAATTTTGGGCAAAAAGGTAAGGCTATACTAAGGCAAAATGGCCAAAAATCAGTCAAAATCGAGGGTTCCCAAATCGATCAAATTCATCAAAAATAGCTTCCTAAGAGTAGGATTACCCTTTTCTATGCCTTTTCCAGGCTATTTTAAAGGTATTTAGCCCATAAAACGGACAAATTAAAAATCCTAAAAATCGGCCATTTTTGGGCAAAAAGGTAAGGCTATACTAAGGCAAAATTGCCAAAAATCAGTCAAAATCGAGGGTTCCAAAATCGATCAAATTCATCAAAAATAGCTTCCTAAGAGTAGGATTACCCTTTTCTATGCCTTTTCCAGGCTATTTTAAAGCTATTTAGCCCATAAAACAGACAAATTAAAAACCCTGAAAATCGGCAATTTTTGGGCAAAAAGGTAAGGCTATACTAAGGCAAAATTGCCAAAACCAGTCAAAATCGAGGGTTCCAAAATCGATCAAATTCATCAAAAATAGCTTCCTAAGAGTAGGATTACCCTTTTCTATGCCTTTTCCAGGCTATTTTAAAGGTATTTAGCCCATAAAACGGACAAATTAAAACCCTAAAAATCGGCCAATTTTGGGCAAAAAGGTAAGGCTATACTAAGGCAAAATTGCCAAAAATCAGTCAAAATCGAGGGTTCCAAAATCGATCAAATTCATTAAAAATAGCTTCCTAAGAGTAGGATTACCTTTTCTATGCCTTTTCCAGGCTATTTTAAAGGTATTTAGCCCATAAAACGGACAAATTAAAAATCCTAAAAATCGGCCATTTTTGGGCAAAAAGGTAAGGCTATACTAAGGCAAAATGGCCTGAAATCGGCAAAAATCGAGGGTTCCCAACTCGATGGAAATCATCCAAATTAGCTTCCTAATAGTAGGAATACCCATTCCAATGCCTTTTCTAGGCTATTTTAAAGTTGTTTAGACTATAAAACCGATAAATTAAAACCCTCAAAATCGGCCATTTTTGGGCAAAAGGCAAGGCTATACTAAGGCAAAATGGTCAAAAAATGGGCCAAATTCGAGGGTTCCCAAATCGATCCAAAATGTCCAAAAATGGTACTCAAGGGCCAAAACAAACCATTTCATCCCTTTATGGGTCCAGACGAAATAGATTATGGCACTCAAAATGAAAAAATAACCTCAGAATCCAAACGATTTTTGCCTAAAAGGCAAGGCTATACTTGCCAAGAATTGGCTAAAATTGAAGGTTCCCTAATCAGTCTAGATTTTTGAACAATCAAATGTTCAAAAATGGTATTCTAAGGTTAAAATGAACAATTGTACCCCTTTGCGAGTCCAAAATAGGTTTATTTTGGCGCTAAAAACGAAGAAAATAAACCCAAGAAATACGGCGTTTTTTAGCAAAATGCTAGGCGAAGTGCAAAATGTGTCAAAATGTTTATAGTGTGATGAATAGAGAAAACGACTTAATGAGGCAGTAATACCGCAACGCAAGAAAGAGATGATAGCTGCTTAGTTTGCAAGAATAAGCGCCAGATTACTTACCAGCTCTTTGCTGGTGCTATGAGAATTTGAAACAGCTATTTACTCACCAGCTACAGGGTGGCCCAAAAAAAGGGACCCCCTTAGGTAAAAAATTTCTGAATTAATTTTTCTCAAGGAGGAATTTTATAAAACTTATACAAGGTAATGTGTAAGTCAGGTCAATATCGTGTAGAAGTAATCGTGGTGATATGAGCTTCCATCTTGGCGCAATTAGACATTAAATTTATGATGTCCCAAAATCTGCTGTTTACATTCCATCATTGCGTACTGCAATCGTGCTTGAAAGAGAATCATTGAACCAGCGCAAAATTGTCATGGCCATTAATGCATGGTCAGTCATATTAGAGAAGTGTATTGAGCAGGACTGAGGACAAATTGAACACATCACTTGAACACATCAAAAATGAGTTATTGATTATTCTGTTTTGTTGCGAAAGGATAAACAGTTGCATATTTTGTTACAGTCCGTTTTTGGGTTATCAAGTTTTAATGTCAATTTATTCAGAGATACTAACCCTTATCTTTATGATATTTGCACGAAATATCTCACTTGAGGTGAATATCATGTAGTATTAATTTCATGGAATTCATACTTAAGAATAAATTATTTATAAATTATTTAGCTAGGGGTCCCTTTTTATTGGGCGACCCTGTATTTGCTGATGCTATGAGAATTTGAAACAAGAAATACTCTGGTAAGATAAGGTGCATGTCTTTTTCATTCTATGAACAACTAGCAATAAAAAAACGACAATTTATTAAGAATTTTCGTTAGATTCCTCAGCTTTCAGTTAATTACAGTTCTTTATCTGTCTTTTTTCTAAAAGCTTGCATACATAATTTGTTGATTACGAATGCAGGAATCAAAAAATATCCGATAATACTTTGTATCTCATGTGTCCAATATCCCGGTGTTCTTCCTGCAATTCCAATTGTCTTCAGAGCTTGCTGCACAAAAGCGTCCGGTGAAGGGCAGAAAAAACTTTCCGGCCAGTTGGTTAGCTTGGTAGAGACAAATGATGGCATGACGACCTAAGAAAAAAAGGTCATGAAATCTAAGAGTCAGGTTCTGGCCAACAGATCAAACATCGAACAGTTTCCAAAGTAGTACAGATAGACCTGCCGTTTATGAGGGGCTTGGTGGGTCCGTACTAGTTTGGATCCGCTATAGCAGAACCTGCTAGTTCGGGAGCGCTTTGAAGCAATGTATCCATTTGGAACCGTTCTTGTTTAAGTTCCGTGTAAACAGGACGGTTTAGCAAGGGAACACTTTCCCAAACTAGGGCCCCGTTTACACGGATACGTTGTCAAATGAAAACGCAATGAAATCTTTGCGTTTTCACCTTCCGTCTACACGACTTCGGTAAAACTGCGACTGAAAACGCAAACCTTTGGAAACGGTTTCCAGAGTGGAATCTTTTGAAAACGCAAATTTTGAAAACGCAAATTTCCCGCGTGGACACCGAAAACGCAAACATTTGAAAACGATTAAGCAAAAACAATAACTTTCTGTGATTAATTGGTATTGGATTTCAAAATCAACAGTATCCGTGTATACGGGGTAGGACAGATAGAAGAACGGAACAAAACAAATCCATCATGACACGTGCCAATGGGATGACTATATCTGTTCTAGTTTGGACTACCACAATTGCTATAATTGCCTTGACTGGGATTCGAACCAGTGACCTTCTGGACAACAAGCCAGTTATAATTGCCTTGACTGGGATTCGAACCAGTGACCTTCTGGACAACAAGCCAATTCCACTGCACTAAACAGCGCAATGAAGAAGCCAGCCTAACTCGAGGTCCTTCCAGCCACTGGTCTCCTCCACAGCCAAGGTGTTTCTTTGTGTTTCGGCTAAAAGCCTTCATCAGAGCATAGAACATATAGTGGGCTACCACAATTGTTATAATTGCCTTGACTGGGAAGGACCTCGAGTTAGGCTGGCTACTTCATGGCACTGTTTAGTGCAGTGGAGTAGTCAACTGGCCTGTTGTTCAGAAGGTCGCTGGTTCGAATCCCAGTGAAGGCAATTATAACAATTGTGGTAGCCCACTTATGATGAATATATATCATGTGTCTGCATATGTCCAGTTCACTATATGTTCTAGTTTGGAAATGTTTCATTCGGTAATGCTCTCGTGCAAATAGGAGGCACCTTTTGGTAACAGGACGAGACCACCGATGAGAAAGCGGTCTTTATCAAAAAGGTACCGTAGTGTTAAAAAAGTAATTTCTAATTTAGCTTTGAAGAGCGAGGATACCTTCATACCGGCGTACTCGGACCTAGGGTGGGGGGGTCATAGGGAGGGTCAAAAAACCGTAAAACCGCAATTTTTTAGTCAAAAACCGAACAAGCGTGCATTTTTTCCTGGAAACAGTAAAACCGCACCGAAATAGCAAATTGAAAAACCGTAAAGCCGTACTACACAACAACAACTATTGAAATTTATATTGTTTGTTCTTAGCCAATTAGAATGCAGAACAGCTAAACCGGTTCCAGGGTCAAATGGGGCAGCGCAGAGTTCACGTAGAGGTCCTATTTGCCTTGGGTACGACGTTGGAACAAAAGACAGACGTCAAATATCAAAACGCGGGAAAATGAGTAGTGCCGAGATTCTTGGTCTTCTCGCGACGTCTTCATTATTTTAGCGTCTGACAGCTACAACAGCTTACTAAATTCGATACACAAATTGAATTGAAGTGCAAACCTGACTTATGATGCCTTTATCTTTATATTCAATCTGTAAAGCTCTTGCAAAGAAATCAAGGAAAACCTGTAAAATATGGGCAATTCAATTTCATTTTCTACTGATTGGGTTAGATCCTCTCGGATCATCTCATCCTACTCCTCGAAAATAGTAACAAATATAATGGGTGAGCGGATTAGGAATAGTAGATTAAAGAGAAAATTGAGAGAGATATCCGGGTGTATTCTTTGTTTTGTATTATCCGGGCACTCTTCGAGCTAATTCTAATTATTACTAGCAAGGTTATGGTTAGCAAGTCAAGACAGCAATTGTATTGCCTAAATAACTGACTAAATAACTTACTAGGTAACTAACCAACCAACCAACCAACTAACTAACTTACTAACTAACTAACTAACTAACAACCTTACTAACCAACTAACTCACTAACTAACTAACTAACTAACTAAGTAATTAACTAACTGTGTCACTAACTAACCATCTGCGTAGCTGACTAAGTAACTAACAAACTTACTAACCAACCAACTAACTAGGGGACGGGAACAATCGCCAGGATTTATAATTAGTGTAAGCAACATTAATACCATAGTAACGATACACAAGTAGAAAGGATTACCTTTGTCGAAGAATACATAGTCAACATAGGAACTGGTCGCGATCCAGAATAAGAACTGACTTGTATTATTATGCCCCTCTTTCTGTAGAAGAGACAAAATGTGTTAAACGTCAGGAATTCCAAAGTAATTTAATGATTTTGCGTCAAAAATAAAACCATTAGATACCGTAAATCCTCGAACAAGGTGCCCTGGGAGCCAATCCAATTCTGGACGTTCTCGATGAGGGCTGAATCGAGAGGGACATAAAACAAGGGCATTTGAATGCTAATTTCCCTGCCATTTTCGATTGATAATTCTCCAACGAAAATGTTGCCATGTTATTTGCGATTCCAGGGTGGGGCTTATTCGAGTGTGAGGGCTTATGAAAATTGTCAGTCACAGGCTTGGGGCTTTAAGCAACAATTTTCGATATTCGAGAATAATATTTGAGGGAGGCTTCCAAGAGGTGGGGGCTTATTCGAGAATTTAAGGTTACGCGAAGAGATCTAGATGCAGTAATAAAGGGGTATGTTGAGGGTTGAGGAAACCATACAATTCAGCGAATGCAATAGCAAAAAGTGACAAAGATTTCAGTAATATGTTACAAGTCAGGGAAGGTTGTACATTATGTGGGAATATGCACCTTTTAATTACATAAAATTTCTATGTAAGGTTGGTACCTGGCCTAAGGTACCGAAACGCATGCAGTTAGGCTCACATCGCATGAGCACAAATTCGTATTCGGCCTATATGAATAATTTCACCAGCCGCCCCATTCTCAAATGCCAGAAGCGTTTCGCTCTTATTGGAGCTCATCAGTGACATGTGTGAGAATTGAGCCGGGGTTTATTGCGTGAGAAGCACAAGTGCTAATCACACGACCACCGGAGCTGGGCTGACTGGTGAGTAACTGCGTGAGCTTTTAGACTCGTATCACACGAGTACCGAAGTCTTCCATATTTCATAAAATTTCTGCTCTTAAATGCAAAGAGCTATAAAATTGTCATGATATAAAAGACATAGAGTATACCTGCCAATCATTCCTTGTAGTACCATGTGTGTCATCTAGGATTGAACAGAATTAAACAGAATTCAAAACTATGTGTTGTCAATTTGTCCCATTTCCACACATGAAAGGTTGAGCTTTTTAATAAAGGAACAATAAAGCAGGATCTATACATAAAGGAAATCTTGTACCATCTTCAACAATCTTCGTAATAACTTTATGACAACAATGATTTGCACAGAAGTGGTGCCGCATACCTCTATAACGAGAAACAAGATAGCGGACGCAAAGGAGGAAGGTCCAATAGGTACCCAATAGGTATAATACGTACTTTTACAGCAGACAGCAAATTCACAGTCAGAACTTTTTGAAATGTATCTGCAGGGTGGTCAAGAAAATGGCCCATTTCTTGATAGCCTATACCAACATTGTTTACTGCAAAAAAAGATCAAAATAAAGAATAGGATGGCCAGGTCAATAACGCGGAACGTATATTCGCGGAACTAATCTGTTCCGCAGTTCCGCGGAATTTTCGCGTTCCGCGTTATTGACCTGGCCGAATAGGATAAAGCGAACCAAATCAAATCAAAATTAAATCAAAAGCAAAACAAATAAAATCAAATCAAAATCAAATACAATCAAATCTAAATCAAATCAAATCAAATCAAACCAAATCTAAATCTAAATCAAAATCAAATACAATCAAATCTAGATCAAATCAAATCAAATCAAATCAAAATTAAATCAAAAGCAAAACAAATCAAATCAAATCAAAATCAAATACAATCAAATCTAAATCAAATCAAATCAAATCAAACCAAATCAAAATCAAAATCTAAATCAAATCAAAATTATATCAAAAGCAATACAAATAAAATCAAATCTAAATCAAATCAAATCAAATCAAATCTAAATCTAAATCAAATCAAAATTAAATCAAAAGCAAAACAAATAAAATCAAATCAAAATCAAATACAATCAAATCTAAATCAAATCAAATCAAATCAAACCAAATCAAAATCAAAATCTAAATCAAATCAAAATTATATCAAAAGCAATACAAATAAAATCAAATCTAAATCAAATCAAATCAAATCTAAATCTAAATCAAATCAAATCAAAATTAAATCAAAAGCAAAACAAATAAAATCAAATCAAAATCAAATACAATCAAATCTAAATCAAATCAAATCAAATCAAATACAATCAAATCTAAATCAAATCAAATCAAATCAAATCAAATCAAACCAAATCTAAATCAAATCAAATCCAAATCAAATCTAAATCTAAATCAAATCAAATCAAAATTAAATCAAAAGCAAAACAAATAAAATCAAATCAAAATCAAATACAATCAAATCTAAATCAAATCAAATCAAATCAAATCAAATCTAATCAAATCTAGTCAAATCTAATCAAATCTAAATCAAATCAAAGCAAATCAAATGAATGGAATCAAAATCAAAATTAACAGAACAAATAAAACTCAATATAAATCAAGTTACAACAAATCATGTGAAAAAAATCATTAGTTAAATGTTACCTAAAACTCCAATATCTAGATGTTTCAGCACATTTTCAATCTTTTCATATCCACAGACAGAGGAATAATCAAATTGAATTGTTTTAACATCAACATTGTAGGCATCTCCTACATTAGATGTAATGCAATGAAAGTAAATGAAAGAGTTAAAAAATTGAAACATTTAGCAAGCTTTCTAAATCTCATGTAGAAAATAACAGTCAGGGGTCTAGCCTGGGTCTGGGTTGTAAAACCTACTGTGTTACTTTGATTCAATGCCCAGGCACTTATTAGGTTTCAAAATTATACAGGGGCATAATTATATTAAAAAGGGTGCATTTATTGCTAAATTAAAACTTTAGAGGGGGCAATACAGAGGGTTGCAATAGGTAGGGGTGGAACAGTGTTCAGGATCTTGTTGGCAGGGGGGAGGAGTAAAAATAAATAGGGGGATTTATTGGACAAACTTTTTCAGCAAACTGCTAGTGTAAACGGGCCCTATAGCATTGGGTGGGGGGCAGCAATTAGGTACCTAAGAGCATGGTCTTGGTGGGTCCTGTATGGTATCTGTTGTTAAATTAAGGGATTAAGGGGTGGAAGGGGATTGAGCTTACGTCCAGGCAACAAACAAACAATCAGAGAGGTGGAGAACTCACTTATCTCAGCTTGAACTTTTTCCAAATTTTCTTGTGATCTGCTAATCAAAACGATGTTGAAACCAGTCCTAGCTAACTGAAAACAAAAGAAAATGATTTGTTAGAACATAGAATTAACTGTTCCTAAAAAATTTGAAATTTGAAGAAATTTGTGAAAGAATAAGGCCCTATCCAAACACCAAACATTGTTTGTGAAAGTTAAACATTTGAAACTCCTTATCATTATCAAGCAATGTTTGAATGTTAGGCCATGTCGTAAAACATTTTTGGAAGCCAAATTTGTTGCGCAGTGTTTTTGAAAAACATTTTTTGCTAGATGCCAACAAAATATTTTTGATGAGCAATGTTTTACGACGTGGCCAAACGGTAAAACATTTTGCTTGTCCAGCAAAATCTAAAATGTTTGATTAAAACAATGTTTTATCATTGCCAAGCCCCCCAAAACAAAACGAAAACAACTTAATTTTGATACCTCGGACGCATAAGACTTTCCGATGCCATCTGTTGCTCCAGTCACAACTAAAATTTGAAAAAAATCACTACTGAAAATATTGAGTAAGGACAGACAATTTCTGAAACAAAAATAAAATTTGTTTTATAGATACGTACCAGCCCAAGTTCCATACGAGTTCAAATCAAATTTCAAACCAAAATATGGAAAAACGAATGTCCTGAAATATCTCCAGGTGTACAAGATAAGTCTGCAAACCAAAATAACTGCCACTATTTTTCCAATGAGTTCCCAAGTCATTCTGTTCTACCTATGTTGAGCCTTTACATTCGCCTCCACGTTTGAAAACTGCGAGAGAAATGAGCAGACAGCCCAGCGGAAGGAAAACAAAGGCACCTGCCCCTTTCGGCACATCTTTCGGCACATGCCAATATTTTTGCCAGATGAAATGCACGCAGAAGCTAAAGAGTACCTGCTGAGTAACTAAAAATATCGACATTCAAATATTTGAAGAGATATGATTGTTCCAGGATTTTCTGCTTTGGTCTTTGAGTTGAGTTGTACCATATTTCAAAATTGCGAGAAACGGCAGAAACATCTCTGGGCAAGCTTTTTTCGTCTGACGCTCCTCAGAGTAAAAACGTCAGAAACAGCGAAGAGTAAAAGAGACAGAAACAATTTACTAAGGCAAAATTTATACCCAGATGCGGATCGAAATGCACCAACATGAAGTAAAGCCGAAGTGACAGTGTGACGAAGTGAAAGTGAAGCCGAAGTGACATCGTGTTCACTGATCAGCTTGGGTGATATGTAAAGATACACGTTTTCTTTCAGAACAAAGTATATAAGAACATAAGGCCTCAGAGGCTGAAAAGTTAAGAACATGCTAAGAACATTACAAGGCTTTGTGAAGCTAGAAAAAATTAGAATTCTATTGGCGCTGCCCTGTTCTCCTCTGCCTCTCTAGAAAACAGGTAAACTATCAATAATTGTGACTATGTGACATTTTTACATGTGCGTCCCTTTTCGTGGCAATTGTCACCTAATTTGAAGAACAACAGCTTTTTAAAAGGCAAGAAAACTAAGAACATGTTAAGAATATTTTAAGCCTTCAAATCGAAAAAATTAAGAACATTGCATGGCTTTCTTCAATTTCAGTGTTCTTATAAAAAAAAACGTGTATGTTAAGTAGGAAGACAAATACACTTTTTTTAATAAGCAACTGGTCAATAAGCAACTCAGGGCTGAGATTTGCTCGAATTTTCGGTTGAAATAGCTTTCTTTATAAAATACATCATTGTAAACTTGTCAATTACTTTGAACAGCATTAAAGGACCCAAAAAAGAGTTTAGGGGGTACCCAGTCATTCTATGAGGGCTAAAAGACCAAATACGTTAAGCAACATCGAGGGCTGGACAAAAAGTCCAGCTGCTTATTAAAAAAAGTGTAACATTAATTGAAGAATGCAAGTGAAAAAACTAACTCTGGATGTCTACACAGAACCGGCCTTTTGGTTCTGATGTGGACAGACTGGAATCATGTGTTCCAATTAATAGGTGCAATTTTATCACCCCTCTTATTTCGATCATAATCATAGAAAACACTGTTTTCTATGACTATGTTTCGATCGAGGGGTTCGGTTAAACAGGAGATGGGGGCAGGCTAATACAAGAGGGAAGAGTCGCATTAAGCGAGAATTTCAAAATGATATTCATCGACTCTTTTCTTCTTTTTTCAACATTTCATTCCCCAACTATTTCATAAATTTTAGAATCAGGTATTCTCTGAGTTTCGATGGCAAGCATTCGCCAATTACAGCTTGAATATCATGCGTCCAATACCCACTGGTTCTGCTTGCAATTCCAATCGTCTGCACTGCTTGTCTTGTATAAGCATCAGGCTCAGGTACAGTAAAGCTTGGTACCCGTCGATTCATTTTCGTTGCAACCAATGCTGGAAGCAATGCCTGAAATGAAACGTTTACCCTTGAAGTGTTTCTGTATCCAATACCCATATTATTAAGCTCACTGTCCATTTAGCCCCTGTTCTTAGTCGGAAATCTGAAGTCCTTACCGATTGTTTCTAAGCATTCATTTTTACTTAGCTTTTAGTATCTTAAGCCCAGATTAATTTCATACACAAGCATTATCATTTCAACTGAAATTATCAGCATCTTCTATACCGGATTCATTAACATCTTTATTTCATACCTTAATTGTTAGCACCCTCGTTTTATCATACACATTACCACCTTCCTTTCATACTAAATTCATTCACTGCATTCCGTATTTATTTAGCATCTCCATTTCAAACCTTACTCATTAACATCTTCATTTCATACTGTTCTCATAAGAATCTTCATAGCGACACGTATTTATAAGCATCGTACTGTTCTCCGTCCACCGTTCTCCCTAATTTTTCAGCATCTTCACTGTATTCCGTACTCGTTAGCATCTGTATTTAAAATCAAGTCATTAAACCCCACTATTTCATCCTTCATTTCTCCGCACCTACAGTAAAGTTTAAAGAAAGTTAATTTGTATTTTACCTGACTTATAATGCCCTGGTCTCTATATTCAACTTGCAGTGCTCTTGCAAAGAAGTCAATAAATGCCTAGGAAAGAAAACGTTTTCCTCCTCAGAAAATTCTAGACAACGAATATTGAGTAATCTTTTCCTAATGTCGAGAGATTTAAGATGCATGAAGCATTGCACACAGGAACAAAATGTTAACAAATTAAGTAACGGTAACGCAAATTGCTTCCCAATGAAAACACATGTGCTTGCATAGAAATAAAGGCACTTTTTGGAAATTTTATCTCGGGAATAGAAGTTTTAAGGGAATCTGAGGGAATTTTTTGAGGTAGGCATCTACTGGTAAACTTTGAAAGACAGATTCAGCACTTCATGTCTACGCTGAGATCACGACTGACATGCAGACATCGTAAGCAGGAGGAGACTTATGAGTATTTGTACATTTGAAGATAAGAGGAGAGCAAAGCTACGTCACAAAATAGGATGCCTAGCTTAGTATGCCTAGCTAATCCCTATTTGTGGCTGTTTGGACAGTTTCAGTCACAGGATACCTACCTTCAGGTGATTCGCGGAGCATGAAAAACAAAATGTAAATCCCCAAACTCGAGATACAATGTCAGGAAGTTGGGCGTTAGTGCACCAGCCACAAAGAAGCAACATCAAAGGGGCCCAAGCAGCACATGCTAAACCTATTGCCTACAGCCCCTTAAGGGATAAACTACTCATATAGTCGGTAAATTGCAAGGAATTACGAAACTTCAAGAGCATCGTTTCTAATATAGCATATATTTGAAGAATTAAAGAAATTCATTAGTACCTCAGACTAGGTAATAGATATCAGGTATTGAAAATTGCATGACTTGAGGCATTTTAGAAGAATAGTTGTTACCTTTGTTGAGCAATAAACTGCGAGAAGAGGAAAAGGGTTGTATGCACTTGCAGATGAAACATGTATTAGAATGCCTTTCTTTCTATAATGAAATGCAAATAAACATTAAAATCTCCCAATAATTTTGAGCGTATTTGTCTAGCCAAGGGTATCATTTTGGTAGAAATTGGTCTAGCCAAGGGTACCATTTTCTCGTAGGAATTAGTCTAGCCAACGGTACCATTTTGAATATGCTGGCGGCAGACTCCCACCCAAAAGAAGCGAAGAATCCCCCCCCGTGGCTTCTAGTGATCTTTATCATTAAGGAAAGATTATTTAGCGTGTACAAGGTACGTTTCTGATGGGAAAGAGTGGTTTTATTATTTGACTAAGGGTCAACTAACATAATTTAAGCTTCGAAGAAATACTATAGTTGGATGTTTGGAATGTAGACAGGGAAATATCTGTGACAAACTAAGGAACTGCCTAATCACAAATTTTTCTTGTGATTCTGATTGTTTGAAGGTTGTAGATTCGTTTTCCGAGATGGGTCCTCACAAAAAACACATGATTCGTGACGTCATAAAACATAAAAACCTAACATTTAAGGCAAATATCTCTCATCGTAAGTGTTATACAATGTAACAAATTGCATATTCTGATAGCTCTAAGCTAGAGCTTTCGTTCGATGAATAGCAAGATCAGTTTTGGTGACACGAATCACGTGTTTTCTAAAAATAATTCACGAGGGCCCATCTCGGAAAATGAATTTCCAACCTTCAAAGTATCAGAATCAGAAGAAAAATTTGTGATTAGGCAGTTCCTTAGTTTGTCACAGATATTTCCCTGTCTAATGTTTATTCCACTTTTCGGAGTGCCACTTTAATTTGATGAAGGAAGGGTCAGCAGACAAAAAAAGCATACAGTAAAATTGAGATAACTGAAACCCCTGAAAACTCGAACTGTTCAAAATCTACCGTTGCAACATTCCTTTAAGCACCATATGTGTCATCTAAAAAAGATAATATGCAGCTAGTAAAGGGTTTCGTTAACAAGAAAAATCCAATAACAGTTTTTTGGAAATGCAGTTTTTGACCAGATTAAAGTACAAACCTTAACAGCAGAGAGTACATTGACGTTAATCATTTTCTGGTAAAACTGAGAAGTCGCGTCGCCAATGCAAAAAGCTGGCTACACGCTGCGACATTATTGGCCACAAGCCAAAACATGTCGCGAAAAGTTCAACCAAGTCAATGTTCTGCGAACGTGTTTCCTCAGGTTGCAGAACATTTTATTCGAAAATCCATCCCTCGCTACATGGTGCGGCTTACCCTTGACTTTGCTACAGGCGGGTAAGAACCGTGCCAACATTGTTGGCCAACATATAGGCCAACACGTTGATACAGTTTGCCATACCGTCACAGCATCTGAGATGTTATAGGTCGCTGACATCATATACAAATGATTTTTTGCAAACATGACCGAAAAGGAAGCACTTTTGGTTGACGACGAAGAAGAAAAAACTCGTGCTCCGACTCAAACAGCCAGCTTAAATTCAATTAAGGGTCTCCGAAATAACAACCAAAATTGAAAGTGTTGTTACAACATGTTGGCGAGACATAGCAAACCGTACCAACACATACAATTTTGTTCAAATCGACGAAAGTTCAAAATGTTGGCCAACATTTCTTCGTCAATAGCATGTTTATTATGCAACAATCTATAGCAAACAGTGCCAACATGTTGGCCAACAATTGTTGGTGGCAAGCTTAAACTCTTGCCACAACGAGGTTGCTGGATTAGCCTCAATGCCACGAGCACCTTCTGGATACGAAAGAAAGATTGCTTGGTTTGTAAACATTCCTTTTCAGCATTGCAAAAGCAAAGAAAATTATGTTTCAACCACAGAAAATATAAATTGTGTCACCAAGGGCATGGTCTCTAGCCAACAGAGCATTGTAAACAACAGAGCCCCCACAATTTTCATCAGGGCAGCTTTATTTATTGTATTTTGTTCTTATTTGTAAACTACTGCCTGGGAAACAGCAAAGAGAAAGAATATCTTACCCAAAATTGCAATTTTCAAGTCTTTTAACTCTTTTTCAATTTTCTCGTATCCATCAACAGAATCAAAATCAAAAACAACGATTTTTGTTTTCACATTATAAGCTTCAACTGTAGAAAATAAGACATTTAAATAACAGATGAAAGCAGTTATAAATCTCAAGGAAAGATTATGGCAGCTTAATAGAAATTTTATTTCATGAAAGAAATGTTGATCTTCTTTAACCCCCAAAACATGATGACATGATGAATTTGGGATTTGATGGGGTAGCACCATCCCATTTCACGTCACAGTCACTTTAAGCAATTCAAAACAGAGAGACAGTATTAAAGTTGCTAGCAACAATCTTCAACATCTTATACCACACTCAGATACTGAAAGCTACAAACTTCACCTGATTCTATAACAAACAAGAAACTACTTAGCATTGATCCCAGTAGAGAACCTTGTGAAAGACAAGAAACGGTCTGCTATTCACTGAATCAAATGTTGATGATGATGGTGACGATGACGATGATCATAATGATGATGATGCTGGTGACGATAATGATAATGATGATAATTATGATGACAATTATGATGACAATGATGGTGATGATGATGATGGTTGGTGGTATTTGTGGTAGTGGCTAATTGTGATCTTGGTCAAAGTTATCTCATTTATACCAACCTCGCCACACTAGCATTGATGATGAATTCAATGACCACGATGATTGTTACCATGGCGGTGGTGTAGGTAGGAAGGTGTAGAGGTGGTTGTGGTGGTAATACTGATGAGTGATGATCCCATTCCTTCCCATCTCATCACATCTACAATGATGGAGATGATGATGATGATGACAACAACGATGAGGAAAATGAGGATGATGACAATGATAATGAGGATGATGATCACCATCATCATCACCCTCATCATCCTTACCACCATTGTCATGTCCATTCCAGCTTCATTCACTTCCAGTTTTGCATTTTCTGCAGCATCTATAGTGCTAAGCATCACAGCATTCTTTTTACATAGCAAGAGGGTCCCTGTGAAACTCTACGGGTCCTGATAGCCCACCCCTTGCTAGGTACTGCTGGCTGGGCTGTTCAGACAAGAAAGGTTCTTACCGAGTTCTTTTGCAACAACATCCAATTTGTCTTTAGATCTGCTGATGAGGACAAGATTTAATCCTTTCTTTGCAAGCTGAAACAAATATGATTGTATAAAAAACTACTCTACACCACATACAGAAATCAACATTACAAAAATGAATTATACAATCTAGTCAATTGTTTCTGTTGGTTTCTGATGTTTTACACTTTGACGAGTGTGACATGAAAAAATCTTTCAAGTGTGACCAAAGATGTTTCTCTCTTCTGAGTTTTATGCAGCTCACTAATTTAAAGTGGTATGGAAATTAAAGGGCATAAGCTAAAGCATTGAATGATTAATACCTGTTTACTGTAGCTTTTCCCAATGCCATCAGATGCACCTGTGACAACTAAAAAATATCAAAAGACCAGTTCATTAGAAAAGAACTAAAACACTATACTGCCTACAATAACAGAAAAATTGTGACAGATTAAAGTGGGATAGCCATAGCCAGCAACTTCCAAATGTCCTCAGATTTCAGTGACGTGGCTAGGAAGCTGTGATGGAGGAGCACAAAAAATGTTTGACAAACTCCCTTTCTTTAGGTGTTCTCCTGATCAAAATGAGGCATTTTCATCTCCTGTGGAATAGGTGTACAGTACAGCATTGCAGATTTTAAAACACAGATTCATTTGGAATAGTAATTGATCTTAGTGTTCCACAAAAGTAATTCTCAGGACAGGGTGCATTTAATCAAACAT
Organism: Chrysaora quinquecirrha; assembly: GCA_014526335.1. Taxonomy (NCBI): domain Eukaryota; kingdom Metazoa; phylum Cnidaria; class Scyphozoa; order Semaeostomeae; family Pelagiidae; genus Chrysaora; species Chrysaora quinquecirrha. Next base: position 5,327,653 of record JACTAT010000035.1, read on the forward strand.
CGTGCTACATCAATTCCTTGCATATAAACAATCTTTGTTGATTTAAGCAGTTCATCCAGTAGAAAAATATCTGAAGTAAAAGTAATGTAAATATCTGAATATCTGAAGCTTTAGACTAACTCACCCGCCCAATCTCCATAAGACTTGAGATCAATGCCCAGACCAAACAATGGGAACACATAGCACCGTAAGAAAGTGCATGTAAAGCAAATTAATCTTGCCACAAGGTAGACAGCAACAGCTTTGCCGATCAGCGACCAAAACATAGCTTCTGAATCGTTTATTTATGCTCAAGCAAAAAGTTTTGCTGTACTGTAAATTCCCGAGCAGCGTGATAATGCAGTGAAGAAATACTTCATGTCTGACTCCAAACATCACAAGAACAACAGCCATTGTCTCTGGGTCTTTTCACCTGTTGAAATTCATGCACACACCCACACATCCTTTCACCTTTCACCTTTGTATACACGGTTACATACGGTCAATGACCTCTAACCTATGAACGGTCATAGGTTAGAGGTCATATGTTAGAGATTGAGTGATCTCAATCCCTATTATTTGCTCTTCTAACAAACCTATTACGTCTGAAAAACAAAATCTTTTCAAAGAAAGAGCAATTGCACGCTATACAGTGCGACCAGAAGCGGAAAAGATTTTGTGCACGTGATGCTTTTTATAGAAATCAGAGAGGAAGAACTCCTTCAAAATCCTTAGAAATCGGGGAAATCCTTGGAAATCGGTTTGTCTTAATAGAAATATGTTTTGTCTTAATAGAAATCTTGTACATCTTTTTGAAGAGTGAAACGCCCCTCGACTTCGACTGTGGATGCATGTGTGCTGAAAAGGTTCAATTTTGAATCGCAATCTCAAAGCTCGAACTTTGGTTGAAGTTCTGTGCAGTTCAAAGACCGTTAATCCCTGCAATCTTAACTTCTACCCTCAAATTTAAAAAATAAGTATGATTACGAAATTTAATCCAAAGTTACTATATTTCGAAACTCTGAGTCAGTTTCTTTGTGCAAAGTCAGAATCTTTTTTCTTTTTCTACTTGTTCTTCTGCAAACGCCTTAATGCTCTTGCACGAGAAGCCTTGAACATCCTTAAACCATACGAACGTAATAGAAAACCTGGCACCGTTGTTAGAAGGAAAGCCGGCAGAGTATGAGCCCAATAGCCATTCGTTCGATCCGCAATTCCAACTGTCCGAAGGGCTTGTTTAGCATAAACATCTGGGTCAGGCACCAATCTTCTCGGCTTCATTCTCGTCATCTTTGTGGCAACGAAATACGCAATAACTGACTGAAAACAAACAAGTAAAGAAGTAAATAGCAACAATATTCACAGTCACACCTTCAAATACAAGCAATCTCTAAGTACTTTATACTTTAATCAGCAACTTGACTCATAGTAAGCACTTAACGTTGCTTAACATCTGAAATTTCAGCACTCAGAGTTGTTTAGTGATTGCATTAAGTCTCAGCGCAAAGTAGCTTTCGTTCAGCCTGGTTCCCATAAGATCGCAAGAGCGTCGACAGTCTGCGTAGGTCTGCTGATTCTAACGAGAGCATGTTCTTCCGAACATTACGACTGCACCGACTGTGAATCGGAAGGATCGGAAGAGTTGAAATGAGTTCGACTTTTCTGACTCTTACGACTCTTCCGATCAAGGGTAATTTGAATTGGAGCAAGACGGCGCCCTCGCCGATCCATCTATTGTTGGGAAATTGTCACATGAGTACAGCAAAACCAATCATAGGAAAGCCATTCCACGCCTTTTTCTCTCTTTTTGCTGTCAGAAAATTTTAATTAGATAGTCGCTGACTGTTTCCTGGTGAATGGGAACCTTTTTCTTCGATCTTCACGGAAGATCTTACGGTCTTACGATCTTGCAGGATTAGCACTTAGTAGTTCTCGTTATAAAATAAGTTAAATTTTAGCGCTATTCCTGCTGTGGCAAGTTTTACAATTATGTATAAACGAAACAATTTCAACCAAAACAGGTTCACAAAAACAACATATCCTTTGTTGTATAGTTGCTCAGAGCTTCTTCGTTGCGCCTTTGAGTTGCTTAACATTTTCACAAAACATACAGCAGACTAACCTGACTTATGATTCCCTGATCTTTGTATTCAATCGATAGTGCTCTTGCAAAGAAATCCAAAAATACCTAAAAGAGGTTTGAAATTACAAGTTGGTACTGAGCGTACACACAACTCGTTCAAAAATTGAACCTGGCACGGGGTACAAAGTAGGAATCACTGGAAAAGATATAGGAAGAGATAAGGGAACAACTGAGAAAGAAGCAAAAGCACCGCCAACTGGTAGGAACAACTTAGAACAAGCAGAAACAACATAGGGATCAGTAGGAATGAGTGTAAATCAGAGGGGGGAGAGGAACAAAAGGAAATCACTGGCTAAAACAAGGGAACAACTGAGAACGAAGCAAAAGCACCGCCAACTGGTGGGAACAACTTAGAACAAGCAGAAACAACATGGGGATCAGTAGTAATGAGTGTAAATACAAATCAGAGGGGGGAAGAGAAAAAAAGGAAATCACTGGCTAAAATAAGGGAACAACTGAGGAAAAATGTGTTGAATATGGTACTGTTAAAAGGATTTTACAAATTAACCATTCCCAATTATTGTGATTTAGCTCTATAAGTTTCTTAAAATTTGATAAATATATAAAGTTTCTAGATCTAGGTTTCTTATAAAAAAATTGTAGATTTTAGTTTTGGTGAAATTTAAGCTTGGCTGTTGTTCTTAATCTATTCTTAAATTTTAGCACTTTTTACCCTCGTTATTCTAATAAACTATAAAAAATGTGGCTTCTGAACCTGGGGTACTGAAGAGTTATATTGAAACTAGCTCACCTTCGTTGCTGAGTATATCGTCATCAAAGGAGTTGGAAGATACGCCGAGGTGGAAGCCACGTGAATCAGAATGCCTTTCTTTCTACGATAAATAAACAGTACCATATATTTGCGAAAAGTGGTCAAAAGAGGTTAAAAGCCAGGGCAAAGTGACAATGCATTCAATTTTTAACTAAAGGGGCAAGCTCACGGATATATCGAAATTGGGGGGGGGGGGGTTAGCGCCACTAGCTAGGATCTGATCTCAGATGATAACTCTACAGTTAATTAAGTCAAACTTTTGAGATACCACTCTATAAGAAACTCAGGCCCTGAATTTTCTAAAGAACAACAGGAGAACAATAGGGTGTTTGAGGAGAACAATCGGCTGAGATTTGGAAGTTTCTTAAAGGTGGGACATTAATGTATCGTGGTTGCTGGGACTCCAGCCCTGATCTCACTGAGCACCTGCCACCACAAGTTAGCCGGATTGGACCAAGACACCACAACACCTTAGGGCCATTATTCTTATTGTTCTCCTGTGGAAGGAACTAAACGCCCCTCAAATAAACACCTCCTCCGAAACTCAAAAGATGAAATAACTATCTCCCTCTTTCATACGCCTGCTTTCTATTATCGCCTCTCTGAAAGGGGGTGTTCACTCGAATACCTTTTCGACATTATTTAGGCAGGATAAAAGTTTATCAAAATTTCAAGATAATGCGTTTTCGATTCTAAAATGGTAACCAAAAGTACCACCAACCCAAAGTATATCGCCTCAAAGAAACAAACACTAACGCAATTAACACCATGGGTCTTAAGTGTTATCAGGCTTTAACGGGAGCATACAAGCCCCATGCATCAGGCCTAGGTGTCCCAGCTCCTAACTTGGACAGCCACGACGCATTAAAACAATAAAACCACTACAAAATACAAAACAAAATCAAATTAAAAAGCATGAAAGTATTTACCTATCAACCATTCCTTGCAGCACCATATGAGTCATCTACAGATACAAGACAAAAATTCTAGAAAGTTAACGAGAAATTCAGAAATCCGTGTTAATTTTATATATAGCTACCTGACAAAGTTAGGCAACACAAAATCATGTGTATAAACTCACGTTAGATGTGTATATAGTCTAAATTGCAAAGGCTTGGTACCCAAAATTTTCACGTATATAACATGGATTACGACGAGGGGCATCTTACTCCTCGAAAAAGCGTACGAGATTCCTATTGGGACAAAGATGTCTGAGAAGATTCCTACAAAAACAATTCAGATACTAGCTGAGGGTGTACGAAATTCCAAGGAGTGAAGTGCCCTCGTATTACGATACTTTCGACATGAAGTCTTGAGAACATTGGAGGATAAGCTGCTATGTAGCCAATATACTGTCAAAAAGTATTCTATCGGAAGAAGACCACAGTGACAAGGACATTTATGATAAAAAAATGCCGATAAACAGCGGAAGCATCGTAGGGCATACGTAAAAGCTTTTTCTTCTTACATTCATCAGAGTATAAACGTCAGAAACAGATCATTAGAATCTGTGCACTTCAAAACCAAAAGGCCGGTTCTATGTAGACAGAGAGCCGTTTTCTCTCTTCGACTCTCCAGCTAATTCCATTGGTCTTTCCACTGCATCCCGCAAGCTGATTGGTGTCGAAAGCACAATACCGATTCAGGTTTGCTTTTCTGATTGGTGCATTTCCATCTGCATCTGGGTACAAATTCTGCCTTAGACAATTGTTTTATATTGTGAGGGGGATAGTGTCAGATGAAAAAAGCTTTTAAGTAGTATGCCCTACAATTGCCCTACAATGTCTCCACTGTTTATTGCAATTTGAAACTATGTACAACTCAAAAATTAGTTACAACATACCACATATGTAGCTATCTTAGCGTGAAAAACCACACTGATTAAACTGAAAGACGCGGTGTAGTGTACCTTATATGTAAACTAATAAATAAACCAACCTTCACAGCAGATAGCATATTGACATTCATTATTTTCTGCACCTGATCTATTTCCAGCGAGGCAAAATACTCTGGGTAGTCATATGTCATGCCAACATTGTTTACTGTAGAGAAATAGAGTTACAGAGTAAAAGTCAGTTGGCATATCAGGTCTAAAGTACTGTGGGGGATGTGGAGAAAATTTTTTCAGAGCACACCTTTAAACTCTCACAAAAGTGGGGAAACGCCCTTTTTGCCCCCCCCCCATGAGTTTTACATAGTTTTTGGACAAATCTCGACAACCATATTCTAGGAAAGTGGGGGGGTCCAGACCCTCCTATTCTACCCCTGGGTATGTCACTGGGAGTTGCAGTTTGGAGAGTTGACCTGCTAGCAAGGAAAATAGAGGCACCAGATTAAGGAGCCCTTTTCACAAAATTTTGATGTGACCCACAGCCAAAATTTACAAATTTAAGATTTCAGACTTCATTCTTTAGTATGGCATAACAAGTAATTTTTTGGAAAATAGATAATTTATATTATTCTACCAACATGCTTTACTATCACTTTGCTATAATTTAAAACCAACAAAATTTTTTTTAATTTTTAGGGATATTTTTATTACTTTATGAACTTTACCATGCCTAATTCTTCATAGACATGGCCATTTTCAATTTATCATGGCTAAACCCAAGAAACTGCAGATCAAACAAACCTAAAATTCCAATTTCCATGTCTTTCAGCTCCTTTTCAATTTTCTCATATCCATCATAAGCACCAAAATCAAATGCAATTGTTTTAACATCCACATTGTATGCCTCACCTGAGAAAAGCAATGAGATCATTAAGTAAACTCTTCCTTTTGAGACCTCAACTATAGCATTACAGTTTGAACATGTCTATGCACAACCTTACAACATGGTATAAAGGCAGCATTCTAATACCAATCTATATAGTGTGCAGGCAAGGAAGAACTGAATTTTACAAATAACTACACCAGCAAATCAACATGGATGGACTTTCCTCAAGGGGGGGGGGGTACATGACCTAGAATGGACAGGGATGTGCTGCCAAGATTTTACAGACCCACCCACTTATAATGTAGACACAGACAGGCACAGACCGCTATATTATGTGTAATAACAAGTGGAATGTGAGAGTAATGTGCTTTCTAGGCAACATTATTGTTTAAAATTGATGCGAAATTAACACTATTCAAACTCAAATAAAGTGAGATTTTTTAGTTTTCTTTAATTTCTGACCCTGTTATATGGGGCTTTAGCTAAAATCATACCAATGTTTGGAGAATTTCAGGGCCAAAACCCACCCATATGGGCAGCACATACCCATACCCAAATAATACTAAGTGGATACCCACCCAAGGACTTTACTCTTGCCGTGAAAAGCTTTAGACTGACTAAAAAATACTGGGGGGATGTCACACCGTCATTCCCTTTTGTGTACCCCTCAATGCCCAAAACCAGATCTAAATTGCAGTTCGAAAACTGAAGACCTTCTGCCTACAAATATTACCCCTTTGGTATTTAAAAGAGTAGAGAATTATGCCAACGAGTAAATCTTACCGATTTCCTTTGAAACAGTATCCAGCTTTTCTTGAGATCGGCTTATCAGAACAAGATTTAAACCCTTTCCTGCAAGCTTAAAAAAACAATAAATTGGATGAATATAACTGTAGTGTCAAATAAAATCAATAAAAAATTTATTTTTTGAGATTAAAAGTAAAAAAAATCATAAATACCTCTTTTGCATATGATTTTCCAATGCCATCTGTTGCACCAGTTACAACTGTAAATAAAATTCAAGAATACGTTTAAGATACATAAAGATACGTTTTTTTATAAGAAACTGCTTTATAAGAAACCCACTAGTGAGATTTCTGGCAAATTATAATAGATTCTTTTGTTCTTTTAAAACAATAAGGTCAAAGTGAGGTCAAGCGATGCTTTTACAGGACCTGGTTTGAAATTTTGCTAAAATTTACTGATGTAGGCCTATACTTCAATTGCACTTCTTTTTGTTTGCCGTTCATGTTGCAAAGAGCATTTGTCTAGGAACACAGAGAGGCCTCTTGATCATAAGCAGCTAGTAAAGCGTGGACCGCTTTAGGCGGTTTTTTGGTCCATCTTATCTTCCACTTACCAGCCCAATCTCCATAAGACTTGAGATCAATAATGCCCAGTCCAAACAAGGGCAAAACGTAAGACCTCAGAAAAGTGCACGTAAAGCATATTAATTTTGCCAAAAAGTAAATAGCTACAGCTTTGCCGACCAGCGACCAAATCATTGTTTCTTCTGTGTTCAGAAATTTTAATGCTTTTCGCTGAAGGTTTTTCTCTTCTTAACCAGCAGCAACATGGCCTGCAAGTGCGTGCAATCGTGCATGATAATGTTCAAACATTTTCTTCCGGTTGGATTATGACCTTTTTACAAAACAATTTCTATTCTATTTCGGCCTGTCATTTTTCCACGCATGACCTTTGACCTTTCACACCTGTGCACATTCACCTTTCACCTTTGACCTCTTGAAAGACCTAGAAAAGATAGTGCAAGACAGCCTCTTTCAGCGCAAAAACGTAACTAAGATGCTAAAAGAAAAGCGATAATTAAATATACAGTTGACATCCGCTATCTCGAACTCTCAAGGGAAACTGGAATTTGTTCGAGATAGCGAATGTTCGAAATAACGGATGCCCCATATAAATATAGAAAATTATAGTTTTGAAGTCAGAAAAGGAACCCCTATTAACATGCAGGGTTACTGATCCCAAATTTCATCAAACAAGTCTGGTATTTTTTACATAGGAGTCAAAGCTCATCTGCTTTCATCCCTACTATTGGTGAAATTTAGATAATGGCGATGCAGCACATCTCGAAAGAGAACAGCTTCATCTATTGTATACATGGGCACCATATCACCTAGCTGCTGCCATTCCCGCTTCGCTAGGCGAACTTCTACATATTTTCAGCCTGTCTCTTTATCCAGTTCAGTCGAAAATTTGGTAAAGTTCGAGATAAATGGAAGTTTTTCTCCATGGGAAATCGAAAATGGTTCGAGACAGCGAATGTTCGAGATAACGAGTTCGAGATAGCGGATGATTTTTCTATACAAACCCTTATACCAAAACGAGGGGAAATGAAAAATCGTTCGAGATAGCGAATGTTCGAGATAGCGGGCAGTCGAGATAGCGGATGTCAACTGTACCTCCTTTAGTTTTCACAACCCTCTAATTTCCGCGCATATTTATAAAAAAGAATATATACCGCCAAAAAATTTAAGTGAGTACTTTTCGTGCAAGAGACTGCTTGACAGTAATAGGAGGTGCGCGAAGTTTGTTCCAATTTCAACCTTCAACTGAGTTTTGAATTTTTAAGTTAAATTGAAAGTTATGCTCATTAAGCAACCTGGTGAGTTTTAAATAAGTTCCATTTTTCTCCAAAATTGGAGCGAAAGGTCTTAGATGTTAAGTTGCAAAAAACGCGAAAAACACGTTTCAGCGGATGCGCGAAAATTTGCGAAAAACACGTTTCAGCAGATGTGCGAAAATTGGAGGCATGAAAAAAGTGGTGTGAAAATAAAAGGGATTCAAGTAAGCAGACAATCATGGTGCTGTGGCGTCGTGGTGTAATCCAGCTGACTCGTGGTGTCAGAAGCTCAGGGTGGTCAGGGTTCGAGCCTAGCCACGGTAGCGTCACGGCCGGGGTCGAGGTCTCGATTAGTTAACCTACTACTGAGATCCTGGCGACTGGCGCTAAAGCACCATTTCACCATGGTACAACTGCAGCCTCTGTTATTGTGATCATAAACTGAAACTATTAATAGCATGCTAAAGTACGCAAAAGCTTAACCGCTTTTTACCGCAGACTTGAAGTCCTGAAGACTGATACGTTGGTCTTAAAAAACCAAAAATTAACTCTGAATGCTACTGTATAACTCAGATTTGATGTGGATAAGAAAGTTTGCCACCGTAAAAACAAACAAAGATGATAGCCAGCGCTTGTCTCGGAGGACTTCCCATAACAACGCCGTCCCGTCGTCGGCATATTTCATTGATGATGCTGAACTTTACCGAACTGGTGGCAGACTTAAAAAATTAAGTTAAATTCATCATCTGCAACCAAGTTGGTGGAGTGCAGCTTCAACGATGAAATGTACCGACAGTTAGACAGCTTTGCTATGGGAAGTCCCCTTGGAGCAGTTCTTGCATAACACCATTGTTGGTTTCCATGAAGGCGAACTCTTCGGATCCACAACAAAACCCTCAAAACCTCAGGTACATTTTAGATACGTTTACGACACTAGTCCGATTATAACTTAGTCAAAGATTATGTCAAATCAGATGCTCCTACTTTACTTCTTTCTGTGTCTCTGCAAATATGTGCATAATTTTCAGTGCTTTTCATTCTGAGTCAGTTTCGATCTTTCACTTACTTGATTTTTTCCTTACGTCGTAATTCTTCCGCACGCATGGTCTTCATCGACTTGAAGGCACTGGATACTGCCAGCCAGGTCGGCATAGCTTTCACAAGGGCGGCTATCAGCTCATGGCTCCAATAGCCACTTGTTCGACCAGAAACCCCAACTTTCTGAAGCGTCTGTCTGACGTAGTCGACTGGTTCAGGTGCAAAGGACCCGGTTGCACTTTTGACATCTTTGTTGCCACCGCGAACGGAAGAACTGACTGAAAATAATCAAATAAAAAAATTATCAGCAACAAAACCCATTTGTTCCGAGTCCAGGTATAAGCGTGCAGATATAAGGATTGCTCTCTCTAAAATCTTGATATAAGATAACAGCAAATTGTTTTTCTGCGGTTGCGAAAACATTAGACACAAACAATTCTAATACGAACCTGACTTATGATTCCCTGGTCTTTGTATTCAATCTGCAATGCTCTTGCAAAGAAATCAATAAATGCCTGAAAAGCAATTGTTTCGAATTTAAGGTCGTAATTGCAAGTTGAATAACTTAAATAACATTCAACCACGAACTGTTAACCGACCTATCCGTCAGTCCTCTTGGATGACTAGTTGCGGTCCCTCCCATTTTATTCTATAACTCCCGTTTTTGTTAGGACTCCCTTATTACAATTTCATTACATTCAATCTTATTGTAAAAAACTACGTATTGATGTTGCTACTGAAAGTTTCTTACCTTCGAGACGGAAGAGATTGTCTGCAGTTTGGTCTGCTGAAATTCATCCTCCCCATCTTTTGAGACCCCGCTAATCAGATAGACCGCTAGCCCTCGTTTTTCCAACCCCCCAGCATTTAGGCATCTCAGACAGCTATTTTGTTGTACATTGGAACCTCTATATAACGGACACCTGTGCGAAAAATTACATTGTCCGCTGTAGAGAGGTGTACGCTATATGGAGGTTTGTTTATACAAAGAAAATGACTTTTGGGGCAAAAAAATTTGTCCGTTGTTCGGAGGAATCCGTTGTATAGAGGTTTCAGTTAATGTAGGCTCAATTGTATTCTAATATGTATATATATTTAAATGAACTTTTGCAATTAGGCTTCAGATTATTAACAAGGCAGTTTGTAAATCAGTTTTTAGTAGACTGTCAACTTTACCCGGTATAAAGAATATAAAATGAACTAACGAATCATGAGTGTTGGGACGTATTGGAGCACGTGCTTAACATGCGGCGACCGAGTAGCCTGCGCACACTCATCTGGTGTTTACCTCCAGCAGTGCTGAGTTGAAGTAAAATTTCAATAAAGCACCATTTGGGTTCGAAAGCATACTACGACCGAGACAGTCAAGTGGATGAATCCTTCTGCCCGTTGTTCGATTGAGGGATCTGTTAAGATCATCAGTGATACCCACTTGTAAGAAAGAAAAACGAAATCTGATACCTTTGATGCTGAGGGAACTGCCATCAAAGGAATGGGTGCATATGCTGAAGAAGATGATATGTGAACGAGTATGCCTTTCTTGCTAGAATTGAAAAGTACACATCTATGATTAATGAAAACTAATATAAAAAGTTAATAAAGTTTCAGCACTTGCATGAAAATGTGTGTGAAGACGACACTTTTAAAAGTACTTTACCGATTAATCATTTCCTGCAACACCATGTGATTCATCTGTAAAAATAATAAGAAAAATTATTCTGATTCGCAGACATATCATTTGTCACTGTCGCCAATGTAAAACAAATATTTCCAAAGTATCCAAGCAACACTAAAAGACAACATCCATTCAAAAGGATTGCGTACCTACCACACAAAAAGTTTGGTCATTTATGAATTTTCGTGCCGGTGTGATGCCAGGTACGTAGGTCGTACTTCCCAGAAATTAGGTGATAGGATAAAGCAGCATGTCCCTACTAATATTCGTCTGCATAATTTTCGGCAAAGAGAGCAACCACCCCGTCGATCTAAACAACAACCTAGTCTCAAACATGATTCGGCCATAGGACAACATCTACTCGATAACCCAATTTGTACGGAAAATTACAGCGAGGATTGTTTCAGAATCATTGGCAAAGCAAGATCTTTGTTTCACTTAGGGGTTTTGGAATCTGTCTACATCAAAACCAAAAGGCCGGTTCTGTGTAGACAGAAAGAGTTCGTTTTTACACTTGGACCCTTCAAATAATTCTATTGGTTTTCCCGCTGTATTCGGCCAGCTGATTGGTGTTTAAAACACAATGCCAATTCAGCTTTTCGTTCTTTCTGGTTGGTGCATTTCGAGCCGCATCTGGGTATAAATTCCGTCTTAGTCTATTGTTTCGGTCTGCTTCTGACGCTCATACTCAGAGGTCTGAGGAGTGTCAGACGAAAAAAGCTTTTAAGTATGTCCGAAAATGATTCCGCTGCTCTTCGCAATTGTAAAAAGAAAAAATTATTGAAAAGCTTACAAGGATGAATACTCTTAAAATTGCAAGAAATAGCAGAAACATTTTTGGACATACTTAAAAGCTTTTTTGGTCCGACACTCCTCAGAGTATAAACGCCAGAAAGAGACCAAACACTTCAAAAAGGAGGAATTTATACTGGGCGTATTTTCTTGGCCAAATTCTGTTTTCAGCAGACGCCTTCTCTTTTCAGTAGACGTCGAAACATATTCTTTTGGTACCGTCTTCTAAAACGGCAGGTTTAGAAGGCCTCTAAAACCTTCTGTGCACGAAGCGAGAAGGTTTCGCAGACATCGCTAAGAATCTAGTTCTCGCTTAAAATGAATGGTTTAAGTCAAGGATTTCTGATCAGCCTACCGTTTTCGGCAACCATGTTTTTTGGTACCGGAAACTTTTCCCCGCCAAGTCTACCGTTTTCGGAATTCGGAAGTCTGCTGAAAACAGAAGGTTACCAAAAAAATACGCCCACTAAGACGCGGATCGATCGAAATGTAGCAATTCCAAAACCCCTAAGTGAATTTGTCCTCATCAAAACTAAAAGGCTGGTTCTGTGTTGACAGAAAGAGTTTCTTTTTTCTCACTTGGACTCTTCAACTAATTCTGTTGACCTTCCCTCCGGCAAGCTGATTGGTGTTTAAAATACAATTTCCCTTCAGCTTCACTTTCTGATTGGTGCATTTTGATCCCCATCTAGGTATAAACTCCGCCTTTTTCAAATGTTTCGGTCTGTTTTCTGATGCTTATACTCTGAGGAGTGTCAGATGCAAAAAGCTTTTGAGCATGTCCAAAAATCTTTCCGCTGTTTCTTGCAATTTTGAAATTTTGTACTGCTCAAAAACTTTACAATACTCTTGCGTACTCTTACGATACCAGCTAAATACGCCTTTCTGACTTTAAGTCAAACATTGGCAATCTATTAGAATGTAAAGATCTAGAATTTTCATATTAAATTTGTATTTACTATCCAAAATTTAGTCTAGGTGTGAAGTTTCATCATCTTGTCCCTTCTTAATTCTAAAGAGTACTCAAAGTTTAAACCCAGATTCTTCACACACAGAAATCGTATCACAGTACCACAGTTGAATGCTCAGATGAATTGGCTGTCAACAAAAGAAGTTTAAACAAACTAAATTATTTCATCTATTGGAAGAGGTCTGTAAAGGATCTCAAGACAAATTGAATAAAACAAACCTAAAACTCCAATGTTCATGTCTTTTAGCTCCTTTTCAACTTTCCCATATCCATCATAAGCACCAAAATCAAATGCAATTGTTTTTACATCCACGTCATATGCCTCTCCTGAGACAAAGCAATAAAACCAATCAATAAATAATTGCAGACTAGAGGCCTCAGAGCTCTTTAAATTTTTCGAAAATTTAATAATTGGGGGGTCCTAATAAGGTCTGGGGGTGGGGGAAAAAGCTCAAAATTAATAAACGGGGGGCATTTATTTGGCACCTAAGAGTATATAGAGTCATTCAATTCAATTCAATTGTATGGTGAGAAGGAAGGTGTAGGTAAAGTGGGGCCAAAGAACACATGGTTGTTGCCAATCCTATGGGCCATGATTCACATGCAGGTGCGCTATCCTGCTCTCCATGTACTGGTCCAAGCCTAATTTTCAGCAATTGAAATTTGTTTTCTCCTTTATTTCTTTCTCTTGGGAACTGTGCTACCCCTAGTGGTCTGTCATGATGATTGCTGGTCTGTCATGTTGGAATGTCCAATGATTCTATCTGTACCAATTTGGATCTGATCCAAATTGTTTATACCAGACCTTTTGTGGATAGGATACAAATGGGACCACTCTGGAAAGCGACCTCGGAAGGGTACAGACAGTAGATCAAAATGGTATTGGATTCACCAGACACAAATTTTATTAAGCCTCTTACCAGCACATATAAACATCTGCATTTCAACATTCTGAAATTATGACAAATAAATCTTACTAATTTCCTTTGAAACAGCATCAAGTTTTCCTTGAGTTCTGCTGATCAGAACAAGATTCAAGCCATTTCTTGCAAGCTAAAATATAAAAATGAAATGTCAAAATTTTCACCAAAATGGGGCTCTTTTTATCTTTCCTAGTAAACTATTGATGAGAAACACGACAAGCAGTACACTTTTAGCTGAGATCTTTGGGGTATAAAGTATGATAGTGATAGATGTGGGGGTACACACACCGCAGGTGCAGTCAAACTATGTCTAAGTTATCAGCTCATTCCAGTCAAAATTGCTCTCATTCTCAAAATCATCATCATCTTCATCATAATCATGATTATTTTGATTTTCATCATCATCATCACCATCATCATCATCATCATCATCATCATCATCATTATCATCATCATAATCATTATCTCCATTATCATCATCATCATCATCATCATCATCGTCATCACCATCAGCAGCATCATCATTGTCATTAAATCAACACTAACAACCGTCACCAGACTCACCATCATGATTAAAAAATAATTATCATAATATTCTATCATAATACCTCTTTTGCATACCCTTTTCCAATACCATCTGTTGCACCAGTTACAACTAGAAAAATAATAAACAACAATAATATTAGATATCAGCTTATAATTCAAAGGCATTCTGAAATTGCAAATTTCTGATATCCAAATATAGACAAGTTTATACAAGATGCAATCAAGACTATAAAATGCAGGTCTAACAGTGCAAGGCTACCTTGATTCTAGGCTAGGCCCAGCAGGTACTGTACTTACCAGCCCAATCTCCGTACGACTTTAGATTAATGCCGAGCCCAAACAAAGGAAAAATATAAGACCTCAAAAAAGTGCACGTAAAGCATATTAGTTTTGCCACAAAGTAAACTGCTACAGCTTTGCCGATCAGTGACCAAATCATAGCTTCTGTCTATAGTTCGGCTGTACTTCTCAAATTTAATCTGACTGTTTTGCACCAGTAAACACACTTCCAACTGAGTATAATCAACAATGCCCATTGTAATTTGTCCTTTCATTTCACTTGTGTACGTCTTTCCGAATACCTGGATTTGTATGTCCTTTGACTTGCCTTTTCCCCGGGGGGCCTTTTCAGGTTTCCACGCCGTGTACACATACGGTTAGTCACCTCTAACCTATGACCTCCAAACCTCCGACCTTTTACTGGTCATGGTCAAAGGTTACAGGCCATGAGTCGCGAGACTTCAAGTTCGAGGATCATTAAAAAGAAAGCGCAGGTCCTGCAACACGTTCATTCTACAAAAAGAAAAATACTGAATTAAACGAAGGACCGTTTCACAATTTTCCGTGCTGCAATTGCGATCAAAACCGCAAAAGTTTTTGAGCAAGCAAGAAGTGTTCTTTTTATCTCAAACATAGACGTGGTAGGAACCAGGGGGTCTGGGCTCTCACGTCTCCTGAATTCAAAGAAAAGTGCCCCAGTTTTCTTGATCAAAGTACTCTTTCTTTGATGCCATGTGACTCCCAAACTTTGGATGTACTACATTTTTCTCCTCGTTAAGGGGTACCGGGGACTTGCACCCAGGAACGGTATATATCTTCACAATCACAACGGTATTATAATGAGCGGTATCAGAGAATTATGATTGAGTGAACGGCGTAAAATGTCTGAAATTAGGTATAAAAAATGGCTCTATAATCTTTCGAAAATTTGCTAAAAGGAATGGTACCGATTTACGATATTACAGATATCTATGAAATAGTTTTGCATATTCGGGTAAAAGCTTTATCTTGGGACAAAGCCGGGTAGAATTTTAAGCAAAATCGGTAACAAGATAGCTTGGGGCTAGATAGGCAAAGTTATGGGGCTGGGGTACGGGGCTAAGTTATGGCTAAGGGGCAATGTATCGGTTATTTATCATATCCGAAAAAAGGCATGTTTTTGACGCTCGGGTGGCACTTCTCTAACAAAAACTGGTCAAGTGCCCACACAAAGCCTACGCTGTTCGTTGCTTATCGTAGCAATATGGCTCCTTTTACTAAGAGCTGACCCAATAAGTATGAAACTCGGCAATATGGGCATGCTCAAATCATAATTCCTATCTCAAAGACATAAAAATTAGCTTTGATTAATATAATTCTAAATCTTCTTAATCAAATGCTCCTACTTTATTAATCCCTTCTCTCTTCTACGATGTGCTTATAGCATACTTTGTCATTCTTGATCTTTAACCTATTTGCTTTTCTCCAATCTTTTCAATGCTTTGGCACGTAATGTCTTCAACGCCATGAAAGCATTAGCTCCCGCCAGCCAATCCGGAGTAGCTTTCTGAAGGATAGCAAACAGCTCATGGCTCCAATAGCCACTTGTTCTATCCGCAATCCCGACTGTCTGCAGTGTCTGTCTGGCGTAGGCATCTGGGTCAGGGACCAATGGACCGGGCCTCATTTTTGTCATCTTTGTTGCGACGAAGAACGGAAGAACTGACTGAAAATGTACAAGTAAACAACAAGTAAACAATAACTCCCTCTCTTTCTTATGGCCAGCCTTAATCGTCAAGAAATGTATCTTTTCCAAAAATGAAAGCAGGAAATCCAAAAAAATGTTTGGGCTTCGCCCCAATACTCTTCCCATACACAATCAACTCGCCGCGACTGGCGCTGCCACTGAAAAACATCATTCACTACTCGATACACAAGACTATCAGTGCTCGATTTCTAAAAGCTATATAAGGAAAGCTAAGAAACTTTCATTACTGATGGCGGAGCCAGAGAGTCGACCGTTTACCCCAAGGGGTACATTATTTATGGATATACAGGGATGTGCTGCCCGTATTTTGCAAACCAATCAACTTATAATACAGACCTATACAGAAACAGAAACTATATTATGAGCAAAAATAAGCAGAATATGAGAGTAATAAGACTTTCTAGGCCTTGCTATTGCTTGAAATTGTACTCAAACATCTTCGGCTCAATTTTAAAACTTTTCTGACCGAAATAAAGTTAAAGTAAACAGAAACTAAACGCATTAACGCAAAATAAACAGCGAGCTAAAGCTTTGCCGATCAGCAAAGAAAAGTAAAAGTAGGGAAATGCCCACTAAAATTTAATACGAACCTGACTGATAATTCCCTGATCTCTGTATTCAATCTGCAAAGCTCTTGCAAAGAAGTCCATAAATGCCTGCGAAAAATTGAAAGCCAATTCAAGAATAGAATGTGTGTTTTAAGATATCAGCAAAACTTGAAAAAGCTCTGTAATTACCAAGGTAAAATTTAGGACATAACACATAGGATCTGTTAAAATCATTGAATCGGGCAAGCAACGCAGACAATCGTCGATTATCTTTTGATTCCTCTACGGAAACTACAGGGTGGCCCAAAAAAAGGGAAACCCTTAGGTAAATAATTTCTGAATAAATTTTCTCAATGAGGAATTTTATCAAATTTATACCAGGTAATATTCAAGTCAAGTGCGCTATCGTGTAGAAATGTGTTTGTGATAAGAGCTTCCATCTCGGCGCAATGGGACATTAAATTCAGGATGTCCAAAAACCAGCTGTTTATATTCCATCATTGCGTACTGTACTGTAATGGTGCGTGAAGGAGAAGTATTATCCCAGAGTAAAATTGTCACAACCATTAATGTATGGTCAGTCATACTAGAGAGGTGTATTGAGCAGGATTGAGGACATTTTGAATATCATTTGACAGAAAGAATGAGTTAAGGGTATCAAGTTGCATATTTTTTTACAGTACGTTTTTGGATTGTAAAGTTTTAAAGTCTATTTATTCAGAGATACTAACCCATATCATCATGATATTTACATGATATATCTCACTTGAGTTGAATATCATGTAGTATCAATTTTATGAAATTCTAACTTAAGAATAAATTATTTAAAAATCATTTAGTTAGGGGGTCCCTTTTTTTGGGCCACACTGTATTTTATGGAAACAAGGCTTAAACTATGACAGCTGTCAATTAAGTCCGAAAATTAGACTCGCATGATTGCATTTAAACACAAGGATCGTCTCAATGGACGCCGATCGTCTGCGATCTGTAATTCCATATAAAGTTTTTCATTGATCAGGAGAATCATGACGAGCGGGAAAATTGAGCTCATTTCAACTCTCCCTATGCTTCAGTCTAACGATCAACGACATTCGTAATGATCGGGAGAGCATGTTCCATTGAATCGGGAAAGCAACGCAGACGATCGTCGATTATCTTTCGATTCCGCTGCTGCTGCTGGAATTAAGAAACAAGAAGTAGCTATCTTA
Organism: Chrysaora quinquecirrha; assembly: GCA_014526335.1. Classification (NCBI taxonomy): domain Eukaryota; kingdom Metazoa; phylum Cnidaria; class Scyphozoa; order Semaeostomeae; family Pelagiidae; genus Chrysaora; species Chrysaora quinquecirrha. The sequence continues at coordinate 5,345,574 of JACTAT010000035.1, forward strand.
CCTTAGTTGCTGAGTACAATGTTATCAAAGGAGTGGGTGCATATCCTGAACCAGAGGATATGTGAATGAGAATGCCTTTTTTACTAGAAAAGAACAGAGTTTTCATTTATGAATATACGTTTTTTTAATAAGCAGACGGTTAATGATATTGGAGAGTGTAGCAACCTGGGTCGGAGCAAACACAGAAAACGGAAACATAAGACAAATCGGAGATAGAGTAGTAATCCAAAACATAAAAAAAAAATACACCGCACAACACTGAATAACACCCTGATGCAGCCACTGTGTTCCTAATAGTCATCTGTATTACTTCTTGACTAACACACGCCTGCAGTAATGCATCATACAGGTGAAATACCATACAAGGGGGGAATACCATAAAACCAAATCGAAATACAGTCCAAAATGTGTATGAAAGGAATTCTATTGAATTAAAGAGTTTTACCGATTGATCATTCCTTGCAACACCATGTGAGTCATCTATAAAAATAATGAGACAAAATTATTTTCTTTTAATCGAACAACCCCTCATCTCTATGCAAACTAAGATTTTTAGCAGCAATTTCTCCCAAACAAGAACAGGCAGGTCTCCGTTTACAGACTTGGTGAATCTACCCTTATTTGAATCTGCTATTCCATACTGTTTTGGAACAAGTCAGGTCGTGTGTAAATAAAGAAACACAATTCTTCCTGTCAGTTAGATTTGGAATGCTGCCACATCTTGAAGAATATTAAAAAGAGATGTTGGATGGATATCTCTATTAAGATGGTGAGATAATAACAGTGACCAACTTATGAAACCCTACCCTTATGGACCAAAGTCTCTTGTCAAAAGACATGAGTGGAACACACTAGCCACACTAAGAAAGAGTATGGTTTTATGGTTTCAAGTAAAACTAAACACATTGAAACAGATATACAGACATCAAACAAACCAACTGATTGAATGAAATGGGGTGGCAGGGTAATTAGCTAATAAAAATTAATAAGCAAACCAACCTTTACAGTAGATAACATGTTGACATTCAGAACTTTCTCACACATCTCTATATCAACTGAGCCAAAGTATTCCGGATAGCCATAGGACATACCAACATTGTTTACTGTTAAGAGAAAGAATTGTGCAGAAAAATTATAAGAAAACAAAGCAAAATTCTTCATGTTACTTAAAGACACTCAAAGTTGCTAAGAGTAGAGGAAGCATGATAGGAAACCATTGTACAAAAAGCATTTTCCACTTATTGGTGTCAGCAGCACTATACTTATTGACTAATTTCTATCCACATTCCTGGAAAGAAGGCATTTTATAATTTACTATCAATATTTAATAATACTATCACAATGTTAAAGCCAAAACATCTTTGGCACCACTTGACACTCCTCAGAAACAGATGGAAACAATTGACTAACTTAGTCAATTGTAAAATTGTAGGTAGAATTTATACCCAGATGTGGTAGGTATAAATTGTGGGTATGGCTTCTCCCTTAGTCAATTGTTTTGGTCTGTTTCTGACGTTTATGCTCTGAGGAATGTCAGATGAAAAAAGTCCATGTCAGATGAAAAAAGTGACCATGCCCTTATGATATCATGATCACGCCCATATCCCTTAAATTTCTTGGACATCCTTCCCACCTCATATTCACACCATTCCCCTATTTTGGTCAAAATCAGACCATTTGTCACAGAGTTATAAGCATTCACAGTTTTGGCACTTTTGTCATTTTTGAAAATGTGCCAGTGACATCACAAAGTGTCAAAAGTTGGTGTTCGGAGTCAGATATATCCAGGGACTCAGTTTTTTAGTGTCTTTGAAATCAGCCCTATCTCAGCAACCATCAGCAACCCTGAAAGACTGTCAAAAACCATCAATGACCAAAAAATTTTAATGGACACCAATGCCCTACAAAGACGGTCAAAGACCTTCAACAACTTTACGAGTATTTGACAGTCTTTTTCAGTTGTTGTAAATTTTGTCTAATGTTTCCATAAAGTCACTGATGTATTTAGTTTTTGCAACAACTGTGAAAGACCGTCAATGGCCCCCAACAACTATATGGAAATCAGGCTTAATCAACTGAAAAGTCCAAGTGAGAAAACAAACTCTTTCTGTCTACACAGAACCAGACCTTTTGGTTTTGATGTGTACAGATTCAAAAAACTCCAAAATAAAACAAAGATCTTGCTTTGGCAATGATTTTAAAACTGTAATTTTCTGACAATTTGGGTTATCAAGTAAGTGTCAACAATTATAACACTGTCCTTGAATATTTCTGTTGATATTGGAATGTATCTATAGTGCAGAAAAAGGCACACTGCATTATATTGCTTTTAAGAGCTCATGATTTTAAAATGATAGTAATCAATGAACGTTAAGTATTTTATAGGAGACTGTAAATTAAACAAACCTAGAATTCCAATTTCCAGGTCTTTCAGCTCCTTCTCAATTTTCTCATATCCATCATAAGCACCAAAATCAAATGCAATTGTTTTTATATCTACATTGTATGATTCACCTTAGATAAAGGAAAGGATATCATTATTAGGCCAGACAAGACACTTGGTTTTCCTAAATCAAAATGATCTAAAAACAAAACACTAATCTACTAATCTAGAAGATCACTGTAAACAGAAGGACTTTTCAAGCCAAAACTTGCTCAATATCAGACTTGGACTGGACCCAGTTTCTTTTGTGTAAAGGGGGTCTTAGTGTGCAGGCTATGCAACAAAAAGATTTGCTCCTACAAATAGAAATTCCAGCCCCAAAATGCAGCAAGACATTTCAAACATTGAAAAATGGTCCGATATTTGGCAGCTGCCATTGAATAACAGCAAATGTTCACATTTGCCTATTGCCTAGTGTGAATAGATCAGCAGAGAATATTGAGCAAAATTTCAAGCTATATGATAAGAAAAATAAACAAAATATTTTAATACACAAAGTCACAGATGTAAAAGATCTGGGTGTGATTATAGACAAAAACTTAAAAATTTGACAAACACATTATTTCCCAAACTGTAAAAAAAGCTAACAGTGTCCTGGCATCAATCAAACGAACAATCAAATTCATAGATAAGTCAGTTCTTAACATGCTCTATAAAACTCTTGTTAGACTGATCTTAGAATATTGTGGAACCGTTTGGAATCCATACCTGATCCAAAATATAAAGAAATTACTAACTTTGCAAAGACGCACAACAAAACTTATCCCTGAACTGCAAGGATTGACATATAGAGACAGATTAGCCAGATTACAACTACCTTCATTGGAGTATGGTAGAAAGCGTGGTGACTTAATCATGCGCAACTTAGTAGATACCGAGGCAAGTAAACTATTTAAAAAACAAATAATACAAAATAAATAGAAACTTTAGAACAAAGGGTTACATAGGCCTCTGGCTTCTTTTCCCCCTCATTATCATATTATTATTATTATTAAGATCACATAACATATTGTTTCTCTGTTGCTTATATCGACTGCATTGTTAAGATTAAAAAGCATGTATCTTTATAGGGCATGGAGAGGTGCATAGACCACTTTCTTGTCTGGGGATAGCATTACATACAAAATTTATCTTACCTATTTCCTTTGAAACTGCATCAAGTTTTTCTTGAGTTCGGCTTATCAACACCAGATTCAAGCCTTTTCTTGCAAGCTAAAAATTTTATGATAAAATGATGTGAGCATTTTCTCAAAATTGCAGTTCTTTTAAATAATCTGTGAGGAGTGGAGCCAAGCACCAAGTGCTAAGTTTTGATTCATCTGCCTCCCCCAATTCAAAGTGCAGGATAGCATGTTATGCCTCCACAGGCCCTCTAAACTTGCTGTGATGCCCTTTATTCCATGGATCTGTTTTGATATCTTCTACGCAACGTAACATACTATACCTCTTTTGTGACTATTTGACCGGCAGCCGGTCAGGCCTAAGTAAAAACTAAATGACCGGCAGTCTATTTTACGCATGCGCAAGAAATTGCGGCCAAAACTCGAGAAGACTTGGCTTGGTTTTGTTTTCTAGAACCTTTTTGGTTGCCGACTTCTGGAAATTTTCGATCTCTGAAAATGGCCTAGCTGGACGGCACAAATTTATCACGCGAGAGCATACGCAACGGGTCCGTTGGACTTCCACTTTTTGTTCCCCGATTAAGATAAACCAATCCAAATGTATTTTCCAAGACAAAACGATGATTTTAAGAAGCTATGAATTTTCTGAAACCTTTAGTTGCGGATTTCTGGAAATGGCCTAGTCAGACTATACACTTGCGTAGGCGCTCGCGTGCAAAATTTTTCCAAGTGTTGTCTGGCTAGGCCACTGCCCACTCATTCCCGTCCAGAAATTTCCTAATTAGAATTTAAAAAAGGTTAGAAATTTTCACTTCTTAATCACCAGAAGTCATCAAAGAAATTTCAGAAATAAACTTCATCAATCAAGTTGGATAAAGAAACTCAAGAGATCACAGCAAAGTCCCGCCATTCACAGATTTTTTCCGGCACCAGCCACAAAATGTGTATCTACATTCGCGCATGCGTGATAAGACTGCCGGTCATTTAGTTTTCATTTAGGCTTGACCGGCTGCCGGTCAAATAGTCACTGCGTTAACAATGAGGGATGACCTGTACTGGGAGGACATTATCACAATGATCATGACCATGACAATAACGACAACGATAATGATAATAACATCTATTTTGCTTTCAGAAAAGGGACAAAAGGGCTATTGCTCAAAACATTCTGTATTTATAAGAACTTCTTGAGACAATATCAGTGCTAAAAATGGAAAATTTTAGGAAATTGGACCGATTCTTTTAGTTTCTTATAAAACTTTTTTTCGGTTCATAATCGACAAGTGAGGCTTCGAACTGCCCGAATTTAATTGGGGTCACTTTCAACCAACACAGCACATCCTTTTCAGGTCGGTAAAATGTAACCTAACCAGGGAGGGTATTTATTGTAGAAACAAAGCCGTCATCGTTGCAGGGGGGAAAATCTTCCCTCTCGAATTTCAATGGGGTCGGAATATTGGGATAATTTGTAAGAAAATTTTTTTGATATATGGCTAACACCAGAACACCCGACCTGCGTCAAATATAAAAAAAAATGCTTAATTGCAAAATTAACTGGAAAGAAACATAAAAAGACAAGGCAAGGGTACACTTGAGAGCAGGCGAAAAGCAAGGGACCCAGAAGAGAGGGGGTCTTGGGGATTTCACGGGTTGCGGGTTGTTTTTTCTGATTTTGCCCTCGGGTTTTCGGGTTTTTCCAAAAAATTGTGCGGGTTTTCGGGTCAAGTATATTTAACGGGCAACGGGTTTTGCCATTTGTCTAGCTAGGTTTTCGGGTATTGTAGTAAAAATGTGCGGGTTCTCGGATTTTAAACCTCAAAAAGGGTACTAATGTGTAAAATTCTTAAAAAAGTTGTTGAAACTAAGGTCATGCAGGTTTTCGGGTTTGTCCCAACTTTCTTAGCCCCCCTCAGAATAATGTGCCAAAAAAACAGAAAGGGTTAAATTCAGGAGTCCGTCTCCGTCGGTCCAGCTCATACCGTGAGGTGACAGTGTTCTCTTTTCTATTGACTATGCGTCAGGGTAGGAAGACCGATGAAGTACGGTCTTTTGGACCGCCTCTTTCGCGACGTCACTTGCCACGTTGCTAACTTTTGCTTGACATTACTTTAATATGGGTAAAAACAAAAAACAAAAATGATGCAACAGTTACTGATTCTCCTCATTTTTTCTAGATATTTTTAGTATTTAAGTTTTACAAAATGAGTACCGCTTTAGAAAGATTTGAGAAATCAGACCCCAGTCTCACTGAGAAATCTTCCTGAACAATTACAGTCGTCGTCAAAAAATATTGGGACACTTAGCATAATTTAACAATTTTCTCTTGCACGAGTCATACCCCTCCCCCCGGCTCAATGTTGGGAAAATAGAAGCTCATCAGCTACTCCAACATTTGAGTTGGGGGGAGGGGGGTCACTTACTCTATCAGAATGGAGTTTTCAATGGAAACATGGTTAATGGCGAGGATGACTCGACGAGATCAAGAATCTCATGCTGCAGATAGCGAAGTGTTCTCCCAATGTTTTTGGCGAGGATTGTACTTCGGTTCAGATTCATCTATTTACAATATATTCAGTTTAAGTTTTTATTTCACATAAAAGCTAAAATAATTAGCTAGCTACAGTAATGTGTAAAAATAGATCATAATTGTAAAACAGTTGTCTGATGATCGCATGAATGCGTTAAACTCGGAGTAACAACGAAGGTATGTTTCTTTTCCGAGTCTACCTCTGTGTAATTGTAAAACTAGTATGAGCTACCACTCTAGCGAGCCGAGCCTATACAACCTACTGTTGCTGATAGGCACTCTGTTGTGGTATTTTTTGCATCTTCTTGCAAGCTCTAATACCTTGCATGAATTCTAAGTTACCAGGTGAACAATTAGATCTACACATTTATACACTTCTTGATTCTGCCACGGTCAACATGGCACAACGTTTTTCGTTGTTCAGGAAGAAGCGAGAACAAGTTCCGCTCATACACCAGCTAAAATTTGCAATCAATATTGCATTTCGCCATTGTTATGAGGACCTATCGTAAAACCTACTAAAGAAACCAATTCAGACTCAAATGGTGGCCTAGAAAACGAATTTCTGTCGATTAAAAGCGATAATTAAACCGCTAAGGTACCTTCTTGAAAAACACAGGTTCTCATTGGCAGTCGCGTCCTATTGAGAAAATAGCCTTAGGTTTGGCGGAAACGTCAGACAACTCACGAAATTGTTAGTCCTCCAAAGACGCAGTTCCATCTTGCACCGCATGTTGTTCTTGAATACCAACAACATCATAATCAAAGTAATGCGGGACCTCTAGCACCTCGTCGTAGTGATTAACAGGAACTACAATGTCCTCCTTGAGAAAAAAATAAAACTCTGTAATAATACGCATGCCAGCAAACCTATACGTACTACTGTGGCGGATACCAGTGTTTATTGTAAGAAACTTTTATCTCTGCACAAAATTGAAGGTCTTGGAAAAATTTCTTCCCACGCCCTTTACACTATCAGAAAACGTTGTATATAAAGGTCCTTTTGACCCAGTTTATCATTGCTTTTTTGTTTGATTCGATTCTTTCGACATGGAGAGAATTGGTGTCCTAGTCCGTTATTTTCTGGAAGATCTAACGAAAAGCGATCCAAAGGATGTTTTCAAGGAGATTAATTTGCTTTTCAATACAAGCTTCAGTCTACGAGATTGACTCTCCTTCTCTGTCCTTCCATCAGATTTTGTAAAGGATTCTAAAGGCCTGGCTAAACTAAGAGGCATGTCGTATGGGGCACTGATGTCCCCTCGGTGTCTCCCAATTTAGTCACCTTGGAAACTTTGTAGCGCGCGACAAAATTTGTAGCAAGAGACACGCAAATGTTTCTGGGAGACAACAGAAATATTTCTTCTCTCCGCGACAAGCCAATAATGACTCGAAGGACATGTTACTCGCTTGTCACTCGCATGTTTAGATACCCTGGGAGGCACGCCGAATGCATTGTCGCGCGCGACAAGTCTCCTTGTTTAGCCAAAGCTTAAGTTGTCAACATAATCCCGTGATTATTTTCATTTATATTTAAAGAAATTGTATGTTTATCATTATAATACTCATACCGAAATTGGTTGCAGATTTTTTGACAGAAGCATAAAGATTTGTAGGACTCGTCCCCTGATCTCAGAGCTTGGAAACCAAACCTGGAAACTTTCAACCCAAAAGGCTATACGGGTAATCCATTTTACCAAATAGTACAATGAGTTCTGGACTCAAGGCCTTTCAAGCCCCACGCAACGGTCGTCATAAGCGGGCAAGGGAGCAGAAGCCACCTCTAGATGTTATCGAAAACTCAGAACGCCTGTCAAAAGCTGCAAAAGGACAAATTTCGTGTAGATCCAACCAGATTACCCCTGAATGAAAAAAGTTGCCTTTTCCTTGACTTGCCACAAGTCTCAGTTTCAGTTGATCCATGACAGGCAATTGGGAAGTGGGCAGCCCTACGGAGGAGCGTATGAGAACAACGAGTGAGGGAAAGAGGGAAACCGTTTCTCTCACTCACTGTTCTCGTTTGCTCCTACGTAGGGTTGCTCACTTCGCAGTTACCTTTCACAGACCGATTAAAACTGAGACTTGTGTTAAGTCAACCTTTGCTTCAAGCCTCAAGCAACGGCCTTTGCGGATAAGATGTATGATTGATAATAACAGCAAAGAATTTATTGGCATACCATTTCCTGTAGCTGTTCTTCAGGCGTCTCCTCTGGTCTTCGCCTTCTACTGAAAGAAATGAAGTTAACAGCCGTGACTATGAAGGCAGGTGGTGTGGCGTCGTGGTGAAAGGAATGCGCTTCAGGGACATAAAATTTCAACATAATCTCGGGACCATTAAGGGACTTTCTCCATTTGATTTAGGGACGATTTGGATTTGTAGTCAAACACTGACCCTGCATCAGTAAAAAACCAGCCTGCCCTAAATATGGAAGAAATTTAGGGAAAGAATAGGATCAAAAGATTGGATTGGGGTGACGCATGGAGTTTGGGGACAAAGTTTGTTAAGGGTCGATTTGTGTTACTGTGCAGCTAACTCGTGGTGTCAAGATATTGGCTGGTCGGGGTTCGAGCCCTAGCCACGGTTAGCGTCACATCTCGTTAGGTTGTCTACTTCTGAGATCCGAGCGACTGGCGCTGAATTCACTAAATCACCGTCACCATCTTCACCAAACGCAGAAGTAAACTAGACTTGTTACATTCTGTCGTAGTTAACGCTATTCAACTGAATTGCTAAGACTCTCAGGCTACAACTCGCGACATGCCTACTGAAATTAACGGGCCAAAGTTAGAATGTTTTGATTTTGATGGGAACATTAACCATTTCACCTTCAGCTTTATAAAACTCTTACATTTTAAATCCAGTGAAATTGATTTCATGAAAGTTATAAAAAGACGAAATATGCAAAATCATATTATTACCTACAGAGTTGCTTGTATACAGCAAGTATTATGACAAGATTTTATTGGTTTTGAATCTACGGTTCCTTAACAATAACAATATCTAAAGCTGGTTCTCTTCTCTGGGACATCCTGTATATTCAATGAAGAGAATAGAATAAGAATAGAAATACAAAATCTTACTTTTGCTTTCTTTTCCACATGAAAAACAGTAATATTCCAATTATCAGAAACACCAAAAAGCAAACCACGATTGCTACTGGTGTTGTGAATAGAGCTGCAAAAAAGAGTTTTACTTCAGACCTGATTAGAATAAAATAATAAAAATAAGAGGACATTTGAGATATTGGCACGAACAAGAAAGGACTCGAACCAGTGACCTCTGGCAAAGAGGACAGGCCTCAAACCTTTCATCTCTGGCGAACAGTACAGGCCTCCAACCTTTGACCTCTGGTGAACATGACAGGTCTCGAACCTGTGACCTCTGACAAACAAGACAGGTCTCAAACTTGCGACCTCTGGTAAATAGGGCAGGGCACAAACTTGTGACCTCTGGCAAACAGGACAGGTCTCGAACCTGTGACCTCTTGCAAACAGGACAGGGCTCGAACTTGTGACCTCTGGCAAATAGGGCAGGACACAAACTTGTGACCTCTGGCAAACAGGACAGGTCTCGAACCTGTGACCTCTTGCAAACAGGACAGGGCTCGAACTTGTGACCTCTGGCAAACAGGACAGGTCTAGAATCTGTAACCTCTGGAAAACATGACACAGGTCCTTGACAGAAATATAAAAACTTCTTATAAAGCGGGAGAGTCTTAAGACAGCTATAAACAGCTGCTGTGGACTGGTGTTCGAGCCCAAGACCACTCCAGAACAAGAGTTTAAAAGCTTTAGGCTTCTATGAACAACAGATGTGGGACGAGATTCAAACTTAGGACCCGGGATTAGAGTCAATGAGGACTAACGAGGAACCCTATATTTATTTGTTCACGAAAGCTAGGGGTGTGAGGGGGCTTAATGCAGATGATTTGAAGCAGGACTCGAAACAAGGACCAATCGCAGAACGTAAGCAAAACGGCTTGAACAGTAAGCAAATCCACTTATTTACAACATTACGGTTTTATCAAAGTACCAGTGTTGTATATATCTAACCCCGAAGGAAATTTGTCATGATCTAAACGAGTCAAAGTTTCAACTTGCCTTTTCGTGAATTTGTACTTCTCTCTTCAAACTTTGGTCGAGGCTCATTGTTTAGTTCAAACAATTTGATTGCCTTCTCCCCGCATCCACACAAAGTGCATTTTTGTACAGTGAAAAGCCCATGAGTTCCGTTGATATTGTCGATAACAACACTTGTTCTACTGTAAACAATGTCTTGTCTCTTCTTAGTTCGAGTATCTCTGTATTCTAAATTGTACTTATAAAAGAAAGGTCCTTTTTCATGAAATGCGGAATCCTGAAAAAGACGAAGATTAAATTTACAATTTAGATATAATACACGATGCAATTTTCGCTCGAATGTGATGCGATATCTTAGGCTGCACAGAGAAAGACCCCGTTTACGCGAGCAAAAATGGATCGGATCTAAAGTGGATCCGATCTACTTTTGGTACGGATAGGCCTTGCGTTTACATACAATTCGTAGATCCAATCCACTTTTGTTCGCTTTGAAAAGCGTTCCTGTTTAGATCAGATCTACTTTTGCATCGTGTAAACTGGTGGATCTGATCCAAAACTGGCTCTCTTTGAAAATATGATTACAATTACTGTAGAAATATTTAGTAACCACGCATACGTCAATTACCAGATCCGTGCCTCGTGTAAACGGAAGGCCTATATTTACCAAAACTAGAACTTCTGGATCCGATCCAACTTAGATCCGATCCACTTTCTCTCTTGTAAACGTAGCCTAAGTACAGTTCCAAATAGATCCGGACCTTATAGAGTCCACTTGGCATGTCATACAAAAAAGATCAACTTAGCCGTTCGGTTTACTGGAGACCAGACACAGCAAAACAATCAATTTTTCTAGCCATCTTCCTGTCAATCACTGCATTCTATACCCTGTTTTTGTTTAGATTCTAATGAGGTTCAATTGTTCTTTCCACCTTTATAACAATCAAAGAAGCGTCATTTTGGTTGTGGACTAAAAAAGATTGCGTTCCAAGCGTTCACGCGGGGCCACATGAGTACGATTTCACTGGTGAACTCAAATCAGTGCGGATAGGTGAACTCAAATGAGTTCGGTAAGAAAAATCTCGTGAAAACAGAACGCCCAAGTGAACTAAAAAAGATCTGAAACTTTTTGGAAGCGTGGTCGTGTAAACGCGGCCTTGTTAACCCAGCCTTAATGAAAAGGTATTCTCGAATTCAGAAGCCCATCTTATTCAAAAGCCCATCTTACTAACATATTTATCAATATTGAAGTCACTGCTACTGTTTAGTATAGTTTCACCAGCCGCTCCACTGCCTAAAACGCCAAAACGTTTCGCTCTTATTGAAGCTCATCAGTGACATGTGTGAGAATCGAACCGAAGTGTATTGTTGAGAAATTATTCATAAAAGACCGAAGACGAATTGTGCTCATGTGGTATGAGCCTAACTGCATGCGTTTCGGTACCTAAGGCCAGGTACAAATCTTACATACTGTATATGAGATTTTAAAATCGTACCTTCCATTGAAATTCTATCGATTTCTTGTCTCTGTTCTCTGTAACTCTCAGATCACTGAGGCCAGGAATATCTGTACGAAATATATTTGTCATGAATGGCGAAAACTAGGAAAGATTTTTCCACAAGTGGCGTTCCATAATAGATGGGATTCGAACCTGGACTGCATGATAAGAGAGCAACGACGTTTCCACTGAGCTATAGAGCTCAATGAAATCGCCAAGTAACTCTCCTAGACATACAACCCAAGGCTCTCATTCCGTTTGACTTTTTGCGTTTCGGCTATATTGAGCCTTCTTCAGCACCATGCATATTTATATATATTTATCATTTGTTATATCTATTGTGGTATGTAAAATATATAACATATAAAGCAGGAAAGTTTTCAGTTCTTAAGGATGTCGAAAAATATCTGCAGTTTTTTTTCATAAAGGGCAAAAGCTCCGCCTTAGAGGAGAGGCTTATACTGTATTTCTTGGAGACTTGCTTGACGATTTCATTTCACTGAGCTGAAAAGATCAGTGGAAATGTCGTTGACTCTTTGGTCATGTTTTCCAGGTTCAATCCAATGCATAATGATATGCCACTTGCGGAAAAATCTGCCATGAAAGCAGCATATTTTCCAAGAATAGCTATCACTCAGATAGATTTTTCCATGAGTTGTATACCATAGTAGACTAGATATAAACCTGGAGTGAATCATAATAAAGCAACGACGTTTCCACTTAGATAAAAAGCTTAGTGAAAAGGTCGAGCAGCTCCCCAAGTCATATAGATAAACACCGATGTTTGGTCCGTTTAGCAAGGACTTTGTTTGATTGTTTGTTTGATTGTTTTCTAGTACCCGGAAATATTCCATTTCTACTGCTTGCTTGGGCTGATGTGGCTGATTTTGACTCATTCACTTAGCAGTCATTTTTAGAATATCAACGCAAGGCCGAATTCTTCATCATTGGCACTGAGGGTTGTTGACGTCGTCAGTTGTTTTTTACCGTCCCAAATAATTTTGAGACGGGCCTGCCATTGTACGTCAATTCGAGTCACAGAGAGTAAGGTTGTTATACCTTATGATTTGTGCTCCCTATAGCCTGGATTTGAACAGTACACCTTAAGCAGAAATGGTGCAAGAGCTACCCACAACGCTACGCTGCCCTCTAACTGTAAACATTAAAATCAGTCTTATATGAATGGCAGAGAGCTGAGCTAGAACCTACTGTTGTTTTTTGTTGTCTTTATGATGCATGAAATGGTAGGGCTCTTCGTTTCGTAAAGCAGAACATTCTGAACGCAGATGGTGTAATTTGTACAGGGTAAAAGATGTTTTCCATGAATCTCTTTGTTACATTGGTTCAACTCGTCACATCTGTGGTTATCTGTTATCTACAAAATAAAACAATGATGAGTGTTATAATGTTTGTTCATAGAGATGAACGAGAGAAAGGTCGTTTATATCTACATATATATATATATATATATATATACATATATATACATATACCTAAACTAACATAATAACATAAAAAGCATCTCTGATCACTGGACTTCTAGAATGCCTTCTAATCACATGACATATATAATCAGTGTCAATCAGACTGATTACGTGATGTGTGGATGTTAAAACATCATAAGTTTGGCACGAAGAGCGAGGACCATCAAGAGGCAGCGCATGACCCGAAGTATATAAGGTGACTACTTCGGCCGGTGCCCACCTATGATGGGGGTAACTCCTGGTGTGGGTTTTCATATGTCTCTGAGAAGCAGCCGGGTGGACCCATACTAAGGGCAAGATTTTGAAAGTAACCCCGTAACCACGTCTTGAAAACATGCCCCATAACCAGTGAAAAACTTTCCCAAGAATATAACTTTTCTGCTTTAACTGCTGAACCAAGAGCCAACATGTACCCATATCATTGGCATATTTTCATTACACAGACCCATAACTAGTGTAAAAATTTCACAAACAGTATCACTGATCTATAACCGACCAAAAAGTCACAAAACAGGACCAATAAACTGATTAAAATATCGCAAACTAACCCATAATTCAGGCAGGCATATGTATACCTACCCTTATATAGGAGTTACACCCACCTGGTTCAAGTAAAAAGATAGCTACGAATCATGTTCATGTAACATGACTATATCAAAAATACATGAACTTACAGGAGTGACAGCTTGCTCTGAACCTTCCGTTGAGAAAATCGTAATTCTTGAACTTGAAAACTCATCACCGCGTGGAAAATGCCAGGAAATGTAAAAACTTGACAAACCGTCCATATCCATAAGTTCCACTTTGATTTTCGGTCTGTGATCTATATAAGACGAATTGTTTATTTTAGAGAGGTTCGTTCAAGAGAAGTGGGCTGCAAAATTCTTTGGGAAGTAGAAGATAGGTAGGTTCCCGCCAGTGTTTCTACAAGGGGTGGGGCAAAAGAGCAACTGCGACTTTCCGTGTCCAAAATTACTCGTACACCCACACCCCCTAATACTATTTCTTTTATAAGAACAAGTTTATAAGAACACGAGACTGGATTTTGCCCAGATTTTCAGGAACAAAATAAGAACAAGCTGAGGCTGGCCTTTTCATAAACACGAAGAATATCAGCTTAATATGAAAGTAAGACAATCAGACTGGATGTAAAAAGCAAGCGAACAAAGAAATAGGCAAGCATGCTGCAATTTTGCACAAACCAAGTGCTATTACAGACATTCACTGAAAAATAATATAATGTGTTAGTAACCGAGGAATTAAGAACAGATTAAGAACATTTTCGGCTCAAAAAAGGCATAAACTCAAGAACAGCCAGCATCAATCAAAATTTCCTGATTCTTATAAAAAAGGTGTGTACTCATGCAGTCTCCTGATAGGGGAATCAAGAGACAACTTTTGCTAGTTCCTGCAAAACTTAGTTTTCGTCAGAACGTTAGTTTATTCATAAGTTTTCAAAGAACAGCGACACTTTAGCTATTTTCAAAGAAGAGTCCCACTGTAAAGTTTTCGGCAAAGAGAGCAACTAACCCACGGGTCCAAGCAACGACCTAACCTCAAACTAGATTCTGCCATAGGACAACACTTACTTGACAACCGTAATTGTACAGAAAAGCACAGCGAGGATTGTTTATCCACATTAAAACCAAAAGGCTGGTTCTGTGTAGACAGAAAGAGTTAGTTTTCTCACTTGACCTCTCCAATTAATCCTTTTGGTTTTCATGCAATATTCGGCTACAATATTGAGGAGTGTCAGACGAAAAAAGCTTGTGTGTCAAAAAATTTTTTCCCTGTTTCGTTCAACTTTGAAATTTTGTACTGCTCAAAAACTATCCAACGGATTTATTAACTCTCTTAATCTTGTTTCTTTTTTCATAAACACATCCCGTTGATTAAGGACACAAAGCGAGAGGCATTTCACTCTGCAAAAAGGCGTACGAGATTTCCATTAAAACAAGACATCCCCATGTAAAGAGCAGTCCCTAAATTTGAATACTGTTCTAAGCGTACCGTGTGTTAAGCCGCGAAATGTGCGACTTCTAGCTTGAAATGGCGACAGGACATGTTAAAAAATTGCCGCCTTAACCGTAAAAACTAAAAATCGCATGTGTAGACGGATATCATGGATAGATTTTCGAAGAAAATGTTCTGCGACCTGCGGAAAGACGGTCGTAGAACATTGATTTGGTTGAACTTTCTGCGACATGCATTGGGTTTTTGCCAATGTCGTAGTGTGTAGCCGGTTTTTGTGTTCGAAGAATTTCGAACACATTGGTGTGGGGTGGCGTGTCACTAACTAACTAACTAACTAACTAACTAACTAACTAACTAACTAACTCACTGACTAACCAACGCTTGAACAATGGAAAACGTGTAACAATAGTATAAGCATTTCAATGATGCCATTAGGGCCATTGTCTCGGGCATTTATGCGCAATTTGCGGTTAGTTGTTCACAATTCGGCCTGCAAGCACTTTTGTCAATCTGGGGTCATGTGACAATTGACTCATCCTTGTTTACTAAATGGAACTGGAAAATTGCCACCTTGCTTTGGTAAATGACATTTCAGGCATTCTCAACATTTATCAAAGAGTTTTGCCAAAGAGCGGCAATTTCAAAACAGTTTTCAAAACAAATCGTCATTATTATTATCCTCACGATGAAATCATAATAATAATAATAATAATGATAATAATAATAATAATCATCATCATCATGATTACCATCACCACCATTGACGGTGTGCAATATCTAAAGGAACGCTACCACCACCACAACCAACCTTACAACCATCACCTTGACCACCCCTATCACCACCACCACAACCACCCCTTCAGCACCACAACCACCTCTACCACCACCACCACACCCACAATCACCCCTACCAACCAGCATCATGATCACCCCTATCACCACAACCGCAACCAGCCCTACAACCATCACCTCGACCACCCCTATCACCACCACCGGAACCACCCCTACAACCATCACCTCGACCACCCTTATCACCACCACCACAACCACCCCTACAACCATCACCACGATCACCCCTATCACAACCACCACAACCACCCCTTCAGCACCACAACCACCTCTACCACCACCACCACACCCACCATACAACCACAATCACCCCTACCAACCAGCATCATGATCATCTTGTTCATCAACATCATCATCATAACCACCACCATTATCATCATAATCATTATCGTCATCGTTGTGCATACCGATGAACATCTTTCATCATTTAACCGAAATAGCTATATTCAACCAGAGTCGTTCTTCGAACATGCCCATAGGGCCCCTATGTTTTGCATTGGCGACGCAACGCATTACATTGTCTCGCGCGTTTTCCTGCAAATTTTCTTGGACCAATTCTTCTTACCGTGCAAGTTAATTGTCGCAGAGCTTCTGTCGCAGCATTTTTGTCGCAGCGTGTTGCCACTTCAGGAGTTCTCATCTCAGAACAGGGCAATTTCAGATGTGTCGAGTCGCCAGAACGGGAGAAAAATGGCACGTGTAGCCGCGGCTTTATCAGTCAATTACCATAATACATAATACACATTCCTGATTTTTCAAGTATTTCTTATTTTCCACTCTGGCTGTCACCCCTGTCAGAGTCTTCTTTTTAGAAGGTAGACAGTATTTGGTAGATGTAGATGTAGACACTTACCATTGATACATTGTTGTCGAATATTTTTCATTGTATGATAAGAGACCGTGCTCCCAAACTTGTTCTGTGATTCAACTGAAATTATATACATTTTAAACTTTGTGACTTGCGTTTGAGTGCATCCTTTTGTTGTAGTGTTAAAATCTGCACAAATGGCCCTCTTCCAGATCGCCTTTCCTGATCCACACCAGTCATTCGAGTATGAGCTCATGCAATATTTGATGCTAAATTTATTGTTTTTGTTGTTATTGTTGATGATGGGAAAATACCAAACAACACTGCTGTCAGCTATAAACAGGCAAGTGAATGATGCAGGAACCGGCTTTTCTAAAACAAGAATAAACTACTCAGTCAACTCAGGGCCTGTTTATATGGAGTCAAGTTACCCGGCTAGCCGAGTTACTTGGCAGATCGAGTAAAACAATCATGGCCTCCCCCGCCGAGCAGAGATTAATGGGCATGAAGACGAACTCACCAAAGCCGAAAAATTAGCGCGAAATTGAAATTGGCGCGAAAATCGTTATAAATCGTGTAACACTGTCCAGAAGTAACCCGGCTAGCTGGGAAACTCAGCTCCATATAAACAAGATTTAATTCTCATCACATCTTCCCGAGTAACTGGGCTAGCCGGGTACCAACTCGGCTCCATATAAACAAGATTTAATTCTCATCACATCTTCCCGAGTAACTGGGCTAGCCGGTACCAACTCGGCTCCATATAAACAAGATTTAATTCTCATCACATCTTCCCGAGTAACTGGGCTAGCCGGGTACCAACTCGGCTCCATATAAACAAGATTTAATTCTCATCACATCTTCCCGAGTAACTGGGCTAGCCGGGTACCAACTCGGCTCCATATAAACAAGATTTAATTCTCATCACATCTTCTGGAGTAACTGGGCTAGCCGGGGAACCAACTCGGCTCCATATAAACAAGATTTAATTCTCATCACATCTTCCCGAGTAACTGGGCTAGCCGGGTACCAACTCGGCTCCATATAAACAAGATTTAATTCTCATCACATCTTCCCGAGTAACTGGGCTAGCCGGGTACCAACTCGGCTCCATATAAACAAGATTTAATTCTCATCACATCTTCCCGAGTAACTGGGCTAGCCGGGTACCAACTCGGCTCCATATAAACAAGATTTAATTCTCATCACATCTTCCCGAGTAACTGGGCTAGCCGGGTACCAACTCGGCTCCATATAAACAAGATTTAATTCTCATCACATCTTCCCGAGTAACTGGGCTAGCCGGGTACCAACTCGGCCCCATATAAACAGGCCCCTCAGTCAAGACATAAAGCTTCCTGATTTGGTTGTTAAGCTGTAAAGGGGGCATATTATAGGGGATCCAGAAGCTGTGAAACTGTAGAAAAATCAGCTCAAAGCAGCAATCTGCCTTCAAAAAATTCCTAAAATGCGGCCAATTAACATTAGCCATTAACAATCAACATTGATTTCCAGTCAACATTAATCAGGTTGCTTGTTTGCTTTGCCACTTGGTTTCTTTTCCTACTTTGCTTTCTAGCAGTTCAGTTGTAGGTTAACTAATCAAGACCTCAACCATGGCTGTGCCACTAACGCAGCTGGGGCTCAAAAACTCAGACAATGCGGAGCTTCTAATCCTTTGAGTCTGCCAGATTAGGCCACATTGCCACACACCACAGCTCCTTAAACCCTTCAGATAGCCCCCATTTGGTTGCAAGCTTTTGGGTGTACCACCACAGAGAAATAAATGTTGCAAATGCAGAAAAATAATTAACACAAAGGCTTGCAATTGCAAAAACAAAACCACATAAACAATTGGTTCACAGGAGTGCCACGTGGTCCAAAAAAAGTCTCAGGTGCATCATTGATATGCTGCAAGCACCTCTTGAAAAAAATTATGACAATGGCAATTTCATCAGGTAAGAGGGAAGCTTGCAAGGGAAGGTGAAAAGTTTCTTTTATGATTGCTTAGCGGAATTCCATTGCCAGACAGACAAAGTTTTTTGATGGAAACCTTAAAATGTCCATTAAGTGCCAGCGGAAGGGGGTCAGCATCTGAACAGCAGAGTTCCGTTAAACGATCATAAAAGAAACTGTGCATGTCCCCTACAATATACTTGTAGCAAAATATGAAAGAAAAAGCATACCACCAATACGAACGGAAGTGGTAGAATTAGCTGAGAATGATGCATTCTTTGCATGGCATGTGTAATTTGCAGACTCGTCTGTTGTAGCATTCTGAAAAATAAGCTGAAAAACTTTTCTGTCAACTCTGATTTCTGTCAATTTAGGTCCATTGAGTGAGTTTGAAATCCTCTGGCCATTTCTTGTCCAGTATAGATTGACGTAGTTCAGCACAGGCTGTTTTATAGTGCAGTTTATTGAGTGTCTTTCGTTGACGAGAAACCATACTTCTCTCTGTGTATCAAGAACAGGGTGTGCTTCTAAAAAAGAATAAATCGAAATTGAAAACCGTGCATTCAGTTTGAGAAACATTAATTTAAAACATGAGCTTCAGGATCAGAACATTTTATCCCGGTTTTCAACAGCATTAAGCCTAGGCCAGCGCCAGCCTGTAGGGCCTTATTAGGCCTACTAAGAAAGACAATAATGAAAGAAAACCATCATGCAGCAAAGCCTCACCGGTACTTGCTAGCACTATCATTGACAAAACAAGATAACTTTGTTTTATGAAATACGGATAAAGCAGCTCCATTTCTTTTCCTTGACCATTTTCATTAGAAATCTTTGCGCGTCAACCTGGAGATCAAAAGCGGAAAATACTCTTGGTGAGAGCAGTGGAGCTGCCATGCAGTACTTCATGTAAAATTTCAATAGATGTAAACTGGTAAACAGGAAGTAGATTCGATGGAATTCCAAGAAATGTAGAGCAATAAATCTACTTCCTTGTTAATTTAGATCAACATTTTCGAAGGTATGAACAAAAAAGTAAGATACAACATAAAACAGATACAGTTCGAGGCTGAAAATTCCAAAAAAGGGAACTTTTCAAGGAACTATCGAGAGTCAGGTGAAAAACTACTGTTATGAAAGATGAGCGTACTTTGAACTCATTAACACTTTTGACACTATACTTGCCTTTGTTTATTGTTCATCTTTAATTATGTTTACTAGTTGTTTAGTTGTTGCTATAGGTAACTATAGCCAACAAGAGTTTGTTTCTAGGACTTCTAGAGTCAGTCGTGAAGATGATGTTAAAGAGATCAGCCGTTTCGATAAGTTGCATTTGACGATTTGCCGATTTTGAAGATTTGCCGAAGACGATATAATTAGCCGAGCCGAAGTATATCCGAGTGTATCCGAGACTGATATGTAGCCGAAGTTTTTTTTATAAAGAAAGTTTTTGTTGTTTTTGGAATTTATCTTTATTTTGGTTTTTAACTCTCAAAGAACGAACTCACAAGTAAAACGCCCTTGTAAGTCGTTTTACACTACTATAAATAACTTTTTTCAAGAACAAAACGGTTTACAAAATCAAATGTAACAACTAGTGCATCATTTTATGCAAATTTGAATTAAACATAGCTGTCTACCCTTTGGACTTTCTGCTTTTGATGAGACATGAAGGTTAAAGTGAAATTGCTGTTTTAGCACCAGTCGCTAGGATCTCAATAGTAGGTTAACTAATTGAGATTTCGACCCTGGCTGTGACGCTACCGTGGCTGGGCTCGAACCCTGACCACACTGAGCTCATGACACCACGAGTCAGCTGGATTACACCATGACAACACAGAACCCCCCAATAAGTAGGCTAACGCCAAGCAGCTTCTGCAAGTTCATGGCAGCATACAGAGCAAAAAAAAATTTCAAATTCAAACAATCGTATTGAAAGTAAGATATTAATCAAAATTTATATAACAAGTTAATTATTCTTTTATATTATGCATTCTACATTCTAAATTCATTAATTCCATTCACTATAAATTTGATTTCACCACCCTCTCGATCGTTATGACTCTCTCATTTTTCACGCGATACTGTACAAAGCATTAATTTAAAAAAACAAAAAATATTTTAATCTAACATAAATAAGGACGGTGGACGTGATATTCAAGGCTGAAATGATGACCAGGTAACTACAATCCCTTCAAAGCGTATAGAGATTGTCTTTACGTGCTAGGCACTCGCGGTTGCAGTGTCTGATTTAGCTATAAGAATGCAGTAAAAAAGGCAGTAAAAACTAGTAATCATCAGTAGCGAGTCATCATTTCAGTCTAGATGACAGACAATACGTTGACTGTGAAGGCATAAATAGTTACAAAGTAGAAAAAGCTCAATTTTGTTACAAAGTAGAGGTAATTGCACAACGATCCAGATCTAAGGCCTTAAGGATTCTGAAGTTATCGAGAAGTGGTTGCATCTCCAAACCATATTGCGAATATCTGCGAAATCCCATTTTAGAAGTACAGGGGCCAAAGTCTTCAGGAAATCCAAGCATTTTATACTGCAAGTCCTGTGGTTACAAACAGTTTTTCACCATTTAGCTCCGGCTTCTGCCGGAAATATACTCGGTCAACTGAACGGAATAATCTCTTTCATGCTCAGGTCAAATTTTAAAGCATCCTTGAAGTTGCCTGAGGCTTCAGGATGAGATTTCTGAACCGAGGGGTGTACCACTGCTAAACATGGCGTACGAGATATATGGGATTTTTGAGATTTCCAAGATTTATCTAAGGATTTCTTCCATTTTTCTAGATATTTCGAAACGTGCCTTGCGAAACGTTCTTTCACAATGAAGGTAAAAATGACTGGATTTGGTCTGAAAGACTTTAGCTTAACTTAAGATGACGTCCTTGAAGAACTAACGCACTTTTCCTACAATCGTTGTCTAGCTTAGTCCTGCGCGGGCGTATCAAGACTAGTGCACATGCGCAGTAGCTAAAACATGAGGTTTTAAAGAGATTTGTAGGATTAATAAGATTCCTAAGATTTATAACATTGATGGAGATTTATCACGAAGGTGTACGAAATTTATGAAGTGATACAGCCCTCGTTCTGAACAGTTGTAGTCCCTTTTCAGATAATATACAAAAGGCCAATTGATGCACCATCACATAGCAAAGCAACAAAAACATTTAATAACGAATTAAAAATGTTTGAAAAGTTGTTCTACATGAAATGGAGTGGTGACATGCGAAATGGATACAAAATAGGTTGGAAGCTCAAAAGTTCTAAAAAGCCACGATTTTGTACACAAAGGGGAGGGGTAAACTTAATCTGGGGGCAAGATGGATAAAATCTGGCTTTTATTGAGTTTATAATTGTCTCTTGGAATTCGAACACGCGCTAAATTGACTGTTATTGGAATAGTTATCACCACACAAGCAATCTCTGATGATGATTATAATGACTGATGATAGAACAAACCAACACGCCAACACGCAACAATGTCTCCTTCACAGCGGCTTAGATCTGGATATCACCGGAGTATATGGCCAGTAGAAGCATCAGTGTATACCCAAGAATCATTGCGAAGTTAACAATTACGAAATTCTTCCACGTGTCTCTTTTCGAAGAAGAACTTATTGTCACTTGCATCCCTGTGGCCTCCGGGAGCTACAGGAAAAACAGATTCATAAATTTGATTTTCAACATTGGTAACAGTGTCAGTAATGTTAATATCAATATCAATATCAATATCAATATCAATATCAATATCAATATCAATATCAATATCAACATCAAGATAAACATCAAGATCAATATCAATATCAATATCAATATCAATATCAATATCAATATCAAGATAAACATCAAGATCAATATCAATATCAATATCAATATCAATATCAATATTGATATCAATATCAATACCAATAATATCAATCAATTCGATCAATATCAATATCAATACCAATACAAACAATATCAATATCAATATCAATATCGATATCAATACCAATACTAATATCAATATCATTTCGATAACAATATCAATATCAATATCAATATCAATATCAATATCGATATCAATATCAATATCAATATCAATATCAATATCATATCAATCCATATCCATATCAAATATCAGTAATGATATCATATATCAATATCAATATCAATACCAATATCAATATTAATATCAATAGCAATAATTATTTTACCATGTCAACCAATGAGATATAAAGAAACATTCCAGCTGCCAATGCGTAGATCCATTGAACAATATGAGTTGTACTACCAAGAATTGTGCCAATAATCATACCAACGTAACAAGTACAGGCAGAAAGGAAATTCGCAACTATTGCTTGCTTATAGGTCAGTCCAGAGTTCAGAAGAATTGCAAAATCACCTACAAACAAACAAACAAACACAAAATCTAATATATATTCCAGTTCAATATACGTGATAAAAAGAATACGCAAAAATACTAAAAATTCAGAAGTTAGAAAATCATTTGCCACCAATATCCTTTTCAAAACATAAAAAGGCTTCTTTCAACGATCTTGGCTGAATAAAGGCCATTGCCAAATGATCAAACACTGTTCGTCAAACATTCAAAGTTTGCTGTCCAAACAATGTTTTATCGTTTGCCCATCTCGTAGAACATTTGCTTGAAAAAGGCTGAACTAGCGTGAGCAGCAAAAAAAGTTCCAGGCCGAAAAAACGACATTACAAGGAATTTTACGCCTAACTTTTGACAAGCAACCTTTCATTTTTCAAAAGCCTGCGAAACGAACAAACATTGCTTAAAAACAGCAATGGGAAAAATTATTGCAATGTTTTATTGTGCAGAGCTCAAAATAATTTTCTGGTTATCGCAAGGAAATGTTTGAAAAATAAAACATTTCAACGAGGTACATATTAATCTTTTAAGTTCTTGTACGCTCGTGCTTGTAATCCCATTGCTTTCAATAAAATCCTTCTGAACCCTTCTCGGAATCCTTTTGGTTAAAAAGAAATTTCCTACGCTTTTTCTAGAGTGAAATGCCTCTCGTATTTCAACGTTTCCAAACCAAACTCCAAACCAAACACAAGATCAGTGATAATCAAAAATGACCAATTTTTCAAAGCCCTATCCATACAATAGGAAGCAAAAAACCACCCAAATAGTGAGTATCAACCACAGACAGCAAAAGAATGCCACTGCATCAAGCATAATAACCCACCACAGTAGTGCTTATCCACCACAGTACGCAAAAAACCCCACCAAAACAAGCATAATAACCCACCACATCAAGCATAATAACCCACCACAGTAGTGCTTATCCACCACAGTACGCAAAAACCCACCACAACAAGCATAATAACCCACCACATCAAGCATAATAACCCACCACAGTAGTGCTTATCCACCACAGTACGCAAAAACCCCACCACAACAAGCATAATAACCCACCACATCAAGCATAATAACCCACCACAGTAGTGCTTATCCACAACAGTACGCAAAAAACCCCACCACAACAAGCATAATAACCCACCACATCAACCCACCACAGTAGCGCTTACCCACCACAGTACTCAAAAAACCCCACCACAACAAGCATGATAACCCACAGCATCAAGCATAATAAACCACCACAGTACGCAAAATACACCACCACAGTAGAGCTTATCCACCACAGTACGCAAAAAACCCCACCATAGTACGCAAAATACACCACCACAGTAGTGCGTATCCACCACAGTAATGCGTATAGATTCGCTAGCGTGTAACTGTGAAATATTTTGTTTGAGAAGCAAATTTTAGATGTTTGACCAACAATGTTTAATAAACTCATATGGCATCATCATTGTAAAGTGAAGATAAAACCTACCAAGTTCGTGTGGCAGCTCTTCGCAAAAAATAGCCAAACTTGTGCTGACTCCTTCCATGACATTATTAGTATACGACACACCAATGGCTAGGCCATCGATAAAATTATGAAGTCCATCACCAAGAATTATCATCCATGCAACAGGAGCTACTTTTTCAAAAAATCCAACATTTACAGACGAACTACCCTCGTCATCAAAGTATTCACTCGCGTCCTTTTTATTGACGCCATGTTCTCCGGCCATGTTCAAGCTGTCTACTCCGTGTTCGTGTTGACAGTTTTTGTCCCACACGTGCACACTATCTAAAGCGTGTACATCGTGCACACCGTCGACAACAGCAACCATATTGAATATATCGGAAGTGTCCGGTAAAGAAGCTTGAAACATGGTGTTTTGGTCTGTCTCTCCTCTTGTTGCTTTTCTTTTCTGAAACAAAACAAGTCTCCGTTAGCGGAATATCGTAGTTCCTAAGCGCTAGACGATTCCTTCAAAAAGAGTTGAGAACGGGAAGAAGGGAGGGCATCGCTGGTATCAATTAAGGGCGTGCTCTTCCGAACCCCCAAAGCCTTCCGAAATTCGAAAACAGTAAGCTTCCAAAAGCAGAACCCATGATTTTCGAAAAACAGTAATTCTGGAAATCTGAAAACTTTCGCGCCAAAATTCTAGCTTGTGTCGTTCCCAGACCCTTTCGTGGTATGTCTTCTGGCAACCATTGAACTATATATAAAAAGACTTTTATATATAGTTCAATGCTGGCAACTGGTAATTTGCAGTCTCGTTCGAACGTCAAACCGAGAATATTTCGAAAGTCTAGGAAACCTTCTACTTTTGATGCCAGAATACCAGAAGGTTTTTGGAGAGCTCCAAAACCTGCCTGATTCAGGAGAATAGCTTCGAAAAACACACATTCCGAAAAAAGAAGGCCTCCGAGAAAGAATTGGTTTAGAAACACACGCCCTAAGATACGCAAACGTTTTTTTAGCTTGTGATACTCCCGGGGGGGGGGGGGTTCTCCCAGACAAACAGGGTACAGGTTTTTAGGGTAAAATAGTACACCCGAATGGCGAATGGATACCTACAGCTCGCGAAAAAAGACCCGAATATACCAGATATCGTTAATACAAACCCGAAAAGATCCCTGGACTAAAATCACGGTCATATAGACTGACGTCATTACTTCGATCTTCGAAGGGATCTCCTATACGGAATATCGGGGGATCGCTCAAGGCGGGCGTATTCGAAATGGAAAATTGACTCCTGGGATACTGCGATTACGATATGACTCGATAGGATACCGGAGACAAAAATGCTCCCCAAAATTTTAATGACACCAGAATGTATACCAAAATCGGCAAAAAGATACCCGTCTTGATCGTCAGTCGCAAGTTTGCCATAACTTGAAGAGCGCACCAAAATGGGAATTACATATCCTTCCAAAATCACGACAACGCAGCTCTATGTGCCGTTTCCCCTCCAGCCCTTCGGGCTGCCGGGGGGCTGATACTACCGTCTCTGACTGAATACAATCTGTATGGCAAATTTGATTTTATTGACTTCTTACACAGTTAAGGATGACAAATGAGAAACAATTTGATACTTGCCTTCCATTCTGCAAATCTAATGTACATTTTCATGAGATTTTCCGTGATAAAGAAAAAGTAAATTCCACCAACGATAACGTTACATTTCCACAAATAATCAATTGAACCATCTTTACCAAAACCAAAGCTCTGAAAAAACGAAGCGAGTGAAGATATAAATAAAAGGTTTTGCGAATACTTGCTTTAAAACCAAGTGCTAATACAGTGTTATGAAGCATGCATGTTTTCTCCCCTTTACAGCAATGGAAGCGGAAGGGCCCGTGGAAGCGGCCCACCAATTTGATGAATAAGGAAGCTATAGGCTTGCTAGACTTATTCCACGAGTCGTAGTTTTCGCTTCTTAGGCCAATCTGATTTCTATAGGTCGCTCAGAACTACGACTAATCAACTTCCTAATAAAACTTGGGCAAAAATCGAATACAGCTTGCGAATTCGAAGTTCTACGCGAATTTAACAATCGAATTCTGCTGTTCAGTGATTGCATTGGTTTGTTGCGGTTCTGAACTACCGTTGAGAAACGGCAGTTTCCATCACAGGAAGCCCAAACTGGAATGTGTCGTAAAAAACAATTAAAACACAAATAGCATGTGTCACATAAAAAAGCATTTAATTGAATTGTATTGGCGTCACATTACGAGCACTGAAGTGAATTGCTATAGTGTTGATCATCTGTATTCTATATTCCTCTTAATTCCCCCTCGTTCCTCTTTATTCCTCCTCGTTCCTCTTCATTCCTCCTCGTTCGTCTTCATTCCTCCTCGTTCCTCTTCATTCCTCCCCGTTCCTCCTCGTTCCTCTTCATTCCTCCTCGTTCCTCCTCGTTCCTCCTCATTCCTCCTCGTTCCTCTTCATTCCTCCTCGTTCCTCCTCGTTTCCTCTTCATTCCTCCTCGTTCCTCTTCATTCCTCCTCGTTCCTCTTCATTCCTCCTCGTTCCTCTTCATTCCTACTCGTTCCTCTTCATTCCTCCTCGTTCCTCTTCATTCCTCCTCGTTCCTCTTCATTCCTCCTCGTTCCTCTTCATTCCCCCTCGTTCCTCTTCATTCCTCCTCGTTCCTCTTCATTCCTCCTCGTTCCTCTTCATTCCTCCTCGTTTCCTCTTCATTCCTCCTCGTTCCTCTTCATTCCTCCTCGTTTCCTCTTCATTCCTCCTCGTTTCCTCTTCATTCCTCCTCGTTCCTCTTCATTCCTCCTCGTTCCTCTTCATTCCTCCTCGTTCCTCTTCATTCCTACTCGTTCCTCTTCATTCCTCCTCGTTCCTCTTCATTCCTCCTCGTTCCTCTTCATTCCTCCTCGTTCCTCTTCATTCCTCCTCGTTCTTCTTCATTCCTCCTCGTTCCTCTTCATTCCTCCTCGTTCCTCTTCATTCCTCCTCGTTCCTCTTCATTCCTCCTCGTTC
The DNA here is from genome assembly GCA_014526335.1 of Chrysaora quinquecirrha. Taxonomy (NCBI): domain Eukaryota; kingdom Metazoa; phylum Cnidaria; class Scyphozoa; order Semaeostomeae; family Pelagiidae; genus Chrysaora; species Chrysaora quinquecirrha. The sequence goes on from JACTAT010000035.1 coordinate 5,373,176, forward strand.
CTCTTCATTCCTCCTCGTTCCTCTTCATTCCTCCTCGTTCCTCTTGTTCCTCTTTTTAGAAATAGCCAAATGAGAAGGAAAGGCCTTAATCAAAATGTCTAATTCACTATACGCCCACTTGATTCAAGCGTTAAACAAATATTCATCCAATCAGATCATTCCATTTCTGAATGGAGAACAAGCACAATAAAATGCTTTTGTGAGCATTCTTCCGCACAATAATAGCGCCCCCTAGATCCAGAGGAAAAACCTTTGGTATTTAAATTAGTGATAAAGAATTATTACGTCCAATCAGATCAAAACATTTTGAATGGAAAACAAAAACATTAATGACTTTTTGAAAAATCTACTGCTCAAAGATAGCGCCCACTTGATTTAAGCAGTAAACAAATATTCATCCAATCAGATCATTCCATTTCTGAATGGAGAACAAGCACAATAAAATGCTTTTGTGAACATTCTTCCGCACAATAATAACGCCCCCTAGACCCAGAGGAAAAACCTTTGATATTTAAATTAGTGATATAAGCAGTAAAGAATTATTACGTCCAATCAGATCAAACCATTTTGAATGGAAAACAAAACATTAATGACTTTTTGAAAAATTCTTCCGCACAATAACAGCGCCCTTTTCAGCCAGCGGAAAAACCTTTGATATTTAAATTAGTGATTTGTGAAAATTCTTCCGCTGAACAATAGCGCCCTTTTTACCCAGAGGAAAAACCTTTGAATTGACTCTAGTGCTGTTATATAGACTCGAGCAACCAACTTCAATCAGTCGAGAGAGGTGAACGAGAAGGCTGGTGCTACTTCTTTTCTCCAGGTATGTTTGCTTTTTTCCCGAATTCTGAAAGCTAGGGATATTTTTTCATACATATTTAGTCTTTTCTGTTGCCTCCGATTCGTTTTATGTGTCAAACTATTTACATGCTACACACGCTTTTTTTATAAGGAACCACTTTATATGGAACCTACATGTAGAAGGCCTGAAAATTTAAAGAACTTATACTACTTGAGAGAAAATAGCTAAAGAACTTTTTATTGTTGAATAGTTTTATCACTGCAAACAATCAGGAATTACAATGCCGGTTCCTTTCATTTGCAGTCGAAAATCACATAAATTGTACGATGCGTTACGGATGTATCAAATGTTTCCGTGAGTAGTCTCGAGCTTTGCTCACATCTAAAGGTCTCTGTATAGTAGTCATGAAACTGAACGTGCAGTTAAAGTTTAAGGAACTATTAAGGAACTTTTGGAACTGCAATCGTCTCAAAAGAAGTCCAAAAATAAGGAACTTTAAGAACTAGGCCTTGAGGTAGGTTCTTTATAAAAAAAGCGTATTCGACCTTCTGCAAAGCCCTGCATATCAATTTCTCTACGGTAGCTATAGCAATGCATATGCATAAGAATATTTTATCTGGCAGTCATAACTTCTTTTTACAACAGGGTGTATCTGATAGCTTGAAATAATGAAGACAACTTGGTTTTTGGTTCTTATCCTTGGGTTCGCACTGGCAGTGGCATTTTGCAGTAAGTTGGATTTTTAGATTTTGGAATACATTCGAATGTCATTTAAACATTTTTGGGTAGCATTTTAAGTATGCCGTTTTCATCTCGGGTATCCCTATCGGGCCTTGTATTATCTTTAGTCGCGGTATCCTTGGGGTTGATTTTCTATTTCTAACCTATTCTGTGTATAAAAGATACCATCGAAGTTCGAAATAATGACGTCAGTTTTAACGACCGCCATTTCCAATCGGGTATCCTTTTCACGATCTGCAGGTATCTGTTATAAATCTAAATTGCACTCCTCCTATATTCAGACATTTCCTTAACATCGTATCAATCATCATACAACTTCTCTCAAAATCTACTGCGCCAATTAATCAAGAAACGAAATCAAGAAAACTTCCCATACGAAACTCGTTATACAGTTTTAACACATTTCTTAGAATAACAAAAAATTACAACAAAGAAATCATTAACACTACTTCCCTTCGCTTAGTAACAAAAGATAACATAATTTAGATAGATATCAGTAGCTTGACAACGAATAACAATTTACTACGTGCTTAGCAACAAATGCATGAAAACGAGGTTCCGCGACAGTATCCAATCGGGTGTACCTTTTGGCCCTCCAAAGGCTTACCTGTTCCCTTTTTCTAGAAGAGCCCCCCACGGGCAAGACGGACACTTTTACAACCGACCATGTCATAAAAAAGCAACACAATTGCATATTTCGACAGTTAATACCAAACTCCACTCTTGTTACCAAACTCCACTCTCGTTAGATAGACTAATCCCTAATCCTACTGGGGGAATCCACCCCCCTCAAGCTTTTCTTGAAACTGTTTTGTTGTGTGAATGTGAGCTTCCAAACCAGGCTGACTTTAAGCCTATATGTATAAGCTACAATGTGATACAAAAAGTTCCCAAAATAATAACAAATGGGTTACGTGACATTGCCTAATATGGAAAGCGGTCAAGACAAAACCACATAAATGCCTATTTTTACCAGTAAATCTTATCAGAATTGACTTAGTCTTTGCAAGGTAATAGAAAATAGTTACTAGCAACAAAATGTAAAGAAATTTCCGGATTTCAATTGATATTAAGGAAGGTCGATTTTTGACTGAGGTCCATAGCATGTTTTGACTATGAAGTCACAATGACGTCATAATGACGTCATAATAGAAGTGGGAGACGCCCAATTTACCAACATTACTCCTAATACCAACATTACTCCTAATACAGGCCAATGCCTGTGCCAAGTTTGATTGCTCTAGCTCTACTGGACAGCAATTTATTGAGGGGGTGGAAACCACCCCCCAGCTGTGTTAGATCAAAAGAAGCTCCGTAGGATTAGGGTTAAACGCCGCAACATTGCGCAAAACTGACCTGATCGGTTTGTGCTTCTTTCGATTTTGATTGAAACTAAATCCAGAAAATTCCTATTCCAGATGCCGAGGACGAAGATGACAGAGACATGAGAGATGTTTTTGAGACTGGTCCTCTTGGAGAGGATACACTTTTTTTAATAAACTTGACTTTCGTCCAGCCCTCAAAGTTACTTAGAATTTTAGACATTTCGGCCCTCAAAGTTGCTTAAACGTTGCTTAACATTTTTGTACCTACTAACCACCCCTGACTTCGCGGGTCAAAATCGTTATCTGTTAGGCCTACAACATGACTTTTGGGAGACAGTAAGTAGAAAAACATTAGCTAACGAACTTCAACATGCAAAACATAAGAACGAAGAACAATTTCCTAACACAAGAAAGAGAATAAGCTTGGTTGTTTGACTTCTTAGTTGCTTACAGTACACCTAATTCCATTGAGCCCTCGAGTTGCTTAATGTTAAGGTCAGTTCAGCCCTAGTTGCTTATTGAGCGGTTGCTTATTAAAAAAGTGTATAATTTTCAAACTTTTAATCACTATAATATTATCTTTAACCACTAGAAGCGTAAAAATTTGCCTCCAAACTAAAATGAAGGTGCTGAATTCGAATCTGAAGTCCATCTGAAGTCAAAATGTTTCAGTTTACGCAATTTTCAATTTTTTTCAATTTTTTCCTTGTGGTCCCCATAGATCAATGGAGTGAAATACCTTTGCTCACTAATTTCAGTATTTCATCAGATTTGAAAAGTTTTTATTATGAAAGGGCTCCCGAGTATTTGTAAGGGCCCAATCTGTTCTGTTGCGCCCCTTGGTCATTTAGTTGAGGTGTATTTTATTTGGAATTACTGCTGAGGAAAATTCTCTTTCCTATAGATCCCTATGGTACTCCCAGTTGTCAACCATCAGACAATTGCCTTTATTGTCGTCGTCGGTGTTCACGTTGGGTTATACGTTGGAGCGGAAGAAGGCGAAGATGGTGAAGAACCATTGAACAAACCGAAGCGGAAACTGTTTCTATCTGCTGCATGGCTTTATTTTGTTTCTTTTTTTATGATCTTATCAAAATAATGTGCTGATCGATTGTCTTTTCTGTTTCGTGTTTCTATTGTTTCTTTTGTCGCGTGCCTCCCCAAGGATACACTTGTTCAAAGTCCCTAACTTTCGCTCACATTGAATTGAATTGAATTGATGCTGTTGCTGTTCGCTTCAGTAAGGTCCAGTGAGAACTCAACCTCTTCCCCAGGGTGAATAGGCCTCTGCGTGAAACTCCGCTGTTTATGTTCGACCCTGGTATCAGCCTTCTATACGCAATTCTTGTCTATCTATACGCAATTTGATTGGCTCTTCAAACCATTGAAATTTTAAGAGACGTCACAGTTTCTTCAAAATTTCACACCAAAACATCTGCTTTCGGAATCTACATCTTGTTTTTATGCCTAGGCAAAAATTGCTAATATTGTGGCAAATTTTGTGGCCGGTACCAGGGCCAAAATCGATTTGACGGTTGAGATTCGATATGGGGCCTGGGGACGAGGTTGGTGAGCACTACGACTAAGAAGAAAAGTCTACCCTTAGGCATCAATTTGTGGTGCAGACTAGACTATACCTTGCTAGGGTATTTTTCAATTTTGAATATTTTTATCATTGCAAACAATCCAGAATTAGGATGCAGAAGTCAAACAAGTTAGTAAAAATTTTCAAATGTTCATGAATTTGGTGCATCTTATCTTTTCAACAGATCGTAAATTCTCGAATAAGCCCCCAAACAAGAATTCATGTTTGCACATAAGCCCCAACCTTGTACATACATACATACATGATTTATTTGATAAAGCAGGTCGGGGTAAATGGCAGCATATAGGTGATGTTGACCTGCTATGCTTAAAATATACCTAAGTAAACCTAATACAATTGCGATTAAACCTAAATGAAACCTAGCTAAAGTTGTAAAAATTAAACAAAAGTGTAAAATATAAAGGTATATAAATCATAAATAGAGATAAGAAAATTTAATCATCCTTTTTTCTCTCACAATTTAATCAATAAATAAAGTTATCAATGTCCTCGTTTCTTATGAAAGCAGTGTTGTTGAATGTTATACTATTTATGATATGACTTGTCTTGCCTTTTCTTTTTTAAATGATTGGAAACCCTGATAACCCCGTCAATAAATCTTCCTTCTTTCCACCGAAAAAATCATCTTTGAGCCTTATTCGAGAATTTATGCTTAAGCTCTGTCAGACCCCGGGGGGGGGGGGGGTACTTCAATATGTAGACATACTGGACGTGCCGCTCATATGGATGGGTTTTTTCGACTGAAATTCTCTACACATGGGTCTGATATTCTGCTCGATTCTGGTTGATGGGTTGGTATTTTCTGACAACCTTTCTACTGTGTTTTTTGCTTTCGAAACGATGAATTAGCAGCAACAACAGCGCTCGGTCGCATTGATTGCAAAGAATCGTCGTCAGGTTCGATTTTGCGAGACTTTTCGTGAATTCTAGCACTGTAAAGGGTTTTAAAATCAACCAAATTCATACACAAGGGCTTTAAATTTTCCGATTTTTATGCAAATGGGTCAGAAATCCTTGAAAATCTTATCATACAAATGGGTTCTTTTGTCAGAGTCCAGATTCACGTCTAATCATAGACACATTGAAGTACCCCTCCCCCCCCCCGGGTGTCAGACTTGCTCCCTTCTGTCAGATCCACTTGTAAAGTCCGTCATATTCCGTTTTAATTTAAAACTTTTAAAGATACAATCCAATCTAGACTTATTACACTAGTCTCAGTTACGCTCCTAAAATCTAGACCAACGACAGCAATTCGCTAGACTGAGACTCGTATCCTGACAATGTTCAAAAGCGGCTAGTTCTACATTACACGCTTTTTTTCATAAGGAACAACTTCATAAGGAAGCTACATGTAGAAGGCCCAAAAATTTAAAGAACTTATTAGACAGGGTATTTTGGCCTGCAATCTATGGAAGTGCCTAACCTTTGTTTTTAAACTTGATTCCCGGTAAATCGACCACGCTGAATTGTTTCCTAGACTTACCCTAAGTCTAAATCTTTATTCATCCGAAAACAAAGTCATGCGAGTCAATTGATAGCGCTGCGAAGGAGACAATGAGAAAAGTGAACGGAGATTTAGACTTATACACTTGTGCAGGTCATGAATAATTAATGAGCTTTTTCCTTTGTTTTTCCTGAACAGGCGGACAGATTTCTGTCCGCCGGCATTCTCTTTGATGTTGGACAAAGACAATACAGCAGCATTGAAATAAAACAATGCGAATTAGAGGAGCAATCGCTGCATGAAAATTGCGAGGGGGTTACCGCGAAGCTTTCTTTTTAAAATACAATGAGATAACGTGCCGTGATAAGATAAAATCCTTTGTATACATTGCCTGGGTAATCTAGATTTCTTTCCTTCATTGTTTAATAGTTGTTATCATGACCCCCGAAAATTTGCTGAAACAACGAGCTTGCATCAAGCTCATTAATTATTCATGACCTGCACAAGTGTATAAGTCTAAATCTCCGTTCACTTTTCTCATTGTCTCCTTCGCAGCGCTATCAATTGACACTCATGACTATGTGTTCGGATGAATAAAGATTTAGACTTAGGGTAAGTCTAAAAGACCTGAACCAACTCAATGAAAGTACCAAACGCGACTATCTTTAGATTTGCACAGATTTGCAACATCAATGTGAAAGCTAAGGAACAAAAAGCTTAGAATCACTTTATGCAGTCAAGGGAAAAAGCCTTGCCCGAAAAAATTTGTCTAAAAACTTGGGAACCCGAATTTAGTAGATTTTAGCTACTACGCCATTTTTATCCTTCATTCGCCAGGTTTCAACAAAGATACTTCATTGTGTTTTGTTTCTGATGACGTGGAAGATGGGCGGTGACGTGGAAGCTTTCCGCGCGGGATCACTTTCGCTCGGTTTCGGTTTCGTGCACCAAGGCACTGCACAAATTCTATTACTGAGCGAAATTCAATACTGTTAATGTAATAAGGTCACTTACATGAGGCATAAGATGAAATATTCCACTTCCACCAAGAACGCCAACTGCTAATGAAACCATAAATAGAAGAATCTTTCTGTAGAATTCTTTATTCATGAAAGGAACAACGAATGCTCCAAGCATTGACGCCAAACTGATTATTGTCACTGAAAGGACGCCATATCCCCAAGCTAAAGGAAAAAAAGATAAAGAAATTATCAATGTGTATAATAAATACCGAATAGATATATAGTATATATACACAATATATTTTTCCATATATCTCACTAGATGGGATTCAAACATGGACTGCATGATCAGAGAGCCAATAACACTTCCTCTGAGCTAAAGAGCTCAATGAAATCGTCAAGATTCTCCAATTCATACAGCCCAAGCCTATCCCTCTGTCAGGCGTCGTATTTCGGCTGTGTTTAGCCTTATACTGTACGCGTATCATAAATATTAGCATTTATGTTTCGTTGGCTGTCTGATCATGCAGTCCAGGTTCAAATCCCATCTGTAGACGCTTCCGCAAGAGATGGCGTCGGGGGCATGTGGCAATGATGCATTGCGTTCAAACATCGAATTTGCATAGAATCTCTGTAAATTTCGCTATAGAACGCAATTCATTATGGTCAAAAACCCCCAGGCGTCATCTTTTGCGGAATCGTCTATTATGATATGTCACTCGTGGAAAAATCGATCTTAGTATTTGTCATTCATGATTGGGCTGCATGAATTGGAGAGTTACTCGACGATTTCATTGAGCTCTAGCTCAGTAGAAACGTCGTTGGCTCTCTGATGATGCCGTCTTGGATTCGAATCCCATGTGGTAGACCATTCGTGGAAAAATCTACCCTAGTATTTGCCATTCATAAAAAATAAAAGTATACACGATACATATATAATATCTGGAGAAAGATGTCCTCTTCTCCTTTTATCTCCTTTACACACATACATGTACACAGTCTATACAATGTAGCCACGGTGCGGTATATTTAGGAAAACTTTATTTCCAACGTTCCCACCGAAGGAAATTTCACTCTTCAAAAGCCTAAACGATTTTCAAGGGATTTCCGTGGAAGAAATAGGCTTTCGAGCAAGGGTATACGAGATTTTGAAGGAGTGCATCGCCCCCTTCGTTCCCGCGATCAAAGGGGACTATTTAATTGAATCTAGGAAAAGCAAGGGAAAGAAAAGCCTATATTATTAGTGTGTAGCGTTTGTAGTGCTGTTTCTGTGGTGAAAAAATAACCCTTGACAGCTTTGGTTTGTAAATCTGTTTCTAAGAAACCTTGGCAGATAAAATCTCATAGCTAATTCGGGTGAGGGTACTAAACTTTTGTTCTCTCTCTCGGTCGTGGTCCTCGGTTCTATTCCTTGGCTGATCTGCTACCCTTCCTCGTCCTACTGTGAGTCATCACCCTCCCTTCTGTTAAGTCCCGAGCTTCAGAGCAAAGGATTGATTTCCATTTCGGATTGCCCTCCAAGATTCGAATTAATAATAATCATAGCACTTTTAATCAGGAGAATTATGCATACGACTTCGGATTGCTTCATATAAGGCAGAGTCAGTTACTGGGTAGGCTACCCCGTGTACTATGAAAGGGAAAACCTCTTGGTCATCATCAACATCCTCACTATCATCATCATTATCACCGTTTATCACCACCACCAATCATCATCATCATGTCTTATTACAACAATGTGATGATGACAAAATGGCTTTCTTTGCTGAACATTACTTTGTCTACTTCTATATTGAAAACTACGTTTGCTCAAATTTTCTGCCGAAAAAATAGTCGTCTCGCCCGAATTAATTAAGCTAGTGGAAAAACGGGCTCAAGTGTAACATTGCTTAAACGCAAAAGTTTTGTTTCTTCTGGAGTAAAACTAGACTCATTATATGAGTCCCTCTCTTCGCAAACAGCAACAACAACAACAACAACTACCAAACAGCTGTTTGCTCAAAGAGGTTTGAGCGGTTTTCAGTTCGGTCGTTAGCCGTTAGCGATAACTAGGACTCGTGTAATAAGTCTAGGGTAAAACCCCAAACTGGACTTATTACTTAAGTCGTGGTTATCGCTACTGAATTGAATTGCTGGACGCTCAAACACAGAATAGTATGTCAACTAACTTTCTATTCTGTGGCTCAAACGACTATGCTCAAACCAAAACTCCCAAAGCCAGTTTGCGCGATCTCAATTTGGTGTTAGTTTCGATTTCATGAGCGATTTTGAACGATTTGATTGGATGCTGAGGCTGCATTATAATATCGACGTTTTCCGCTAGTTGAAAAGAACGATATTGTTAATAGGAAGAATTTTAACAAGGGCATCTTTTATATATTGTTTCATTTCAAAATGGAGCGATTTGATTGGACGTTGAAGCTTCATTGTCATATCGAAGTTTTCCGCTGGTTGAAAAGAACGATATTGTTAATAGGAAGAATTTTAACAAGGGCATCTTTTATATATTGATTCATTTCAAAATGGAGCGATTTGATTGGACGTTGAAGCTTCATTGTCATATCGAAATTTTCCGCTGGTTGAAAAGAACGATATTGTTAATAGGAAGAATTTTAACAAGGGCATCTTTTATATATTGTTTCATTTCAAAATGGAGCGATTTGATTGGACGTTGAAGCTTCATTGTCATATCGAAGTTTTCCGCTGGTTGAAAAGAGCGATATTGTTAATAGGAAGAATTTTAACAAGGGCATCTTTTATATATTGTTTCATTTCAAAATGGAGCGATTTGATTGGGCTTTGAAGCTTCATTGTCATATCGAAGTTTTCCGCTAGTTGAAAAGAACGATATTGTTAATAGGAAGAATTTCAACAAGGGCATCTTTTATATATTGTTTCATTTCAAAATGGAGCGATTTGATTGGACGTTGAAGCTTCATTATCATATCGAAGTTTTCCGCTAGTTGAAAAGAACGATATTGTTAATATGAAGAATTTTAACAAGGGCATCTTTTATATATTGTTTTATTTCAAAATGGAGCGATTTGATTGGACGTTGAAGCTTCATTATCATATCGAAGTTTTCCGCTAGTTGAAAAGAACGATATTGTTAATATGAAGAATTTTAACAAGGGCATCTTTTATATATTGTTTTATTTCAAAATGGAGCGATTTGATTGGACGTTGAAGCTTCATTATCATATCGAAACTTTCCGCTAGTTGAAAAGAGCGCTATTGTTAATAGGAAGAATTTTAACAAGGGCATCTTTTATATATTGTTTCATTTCAAAATGGAGCGATTTGATTGGGCTTTGAAGCTTCATTGTCATATCGAAGTTTTCCGCTAGTTGAAAAGAACGATATTGTTAATAGGAAGAATTTCAACAAGGGCATCTTTTATATATTGTTTCATTTCAAAATGGAGCGATTTGATTGGACGTTGAAGCTTCATTATCATATCGAAGTTTTCCGCTAGTTGAAAAGAACGCAATTGTTAATAGGAAGAATTTTAACAAGGGCATCTTTTATATATTGATTCATTTCATAATGGAGCGATTTGATTGGACGTTGAAGATTCATTATCATATCGAAGTTTTCCGCTGGTTGAAAAGAACACTATTGTTAATAGAAAGAATTTTAACAATGGCATCTTTTATATATTGTTTCATTTCCTTGTAACGAATTCATAACCATCCGTCTTTCATTTAGCTGTTTTTAGCTTTACTTGCTAATTAATATTGCTGCATTTTGTTGTATGTAGATACTGTATGCAGGGCCGTAGCTACGGGGGGTGTGTGACACCCCCAGGCAAGTCGTCCGTCGGCAAATTTGAGAAAAACGGAATTTTTCGGCAATGGTAACTAAGGGCGAGAAATGTTGCAAATCAAAAGAAACAAAATAAACGTGTCGGCAAATGTCGGGAAAGCGTTCAGCACATAGCTTGCCGACGAATACTAGCATCCACTTTCCACAGCTGCCGACATGTTAGGTATCAATAACAGATAGGGGGTTGCTAACTGCGAGCAAATGCCGAGAGAAAGTGTTTCCTTACCAGGAGCTAATCGTATCTGTATATGCCAGTTTGCCAGCCATAACAGATACAAGCGCACAGCAGCAAACAGGATGGAGATACAATACACTGGGTCGCCAAGACTGCCTATGTCTAAAATTAGAGGTTTAGTCCTATTTGAAACTGTAAAGCGCTCTAGCGTGCATTATCAAACTAGTCTCAAATTATACCGTGTATACAAGAATCCAACTGGCAAATGATTACAATGTTGTTGTTCAACAGCCGAAAAGGTTGTGTTTCACGGCATTTTAGAGTTCAAATTTTCAAAATTTTCCCGGGGAGCATGCCCCCGGACCCCTCTTGCACGTGTGTCCACCATTTCTATATGATGTTCTATGATTGAAGCATAATATTCCTGGCCTGACGGTTGTGTGCAAAGCATGGGAAACAAAAAAGTTCGCCAAGGAAAGAGCAATAGCCAAGCCACACCCATTTCTAAAAAGCCACGCCCATTTTGTCGGCAAAATGCCGAGCTACACCCCCCAGTCGTAAGAGGCCAGAGGCCTATGTAACCCTATGTTCAAAAGTTTCTTATTAAAGTCATACTGCTTTGCTGCGTTTAAATCGTCATATCTCTTTTCAAACTCTAGTATGTTTTTAGCTGCCACTTTCTTATGTAAATGGTTGTTGTTATTGCTAAAGACGGGTGGAACTTATGTAATAAGTATAGAAATTGGTTACTGCAAATTCAACCTAGGCGTTTGTTCAACAGCGCGCTGTTAGTTCAGGAGCTGGTTCTGGGTCAGACATTCACGGTACTAAAAATTCTGATTTCAGATGCTGAGGAGGAAGAAGAGAAAGATGTGAGAGATTTTGATGCAATCGAAGATGCAGAGGACATGCCATATAAAGGTTTGTTCTCACTGATAATATATTAACATAAGGCTGAATCTGATAACAAACCCTTACATAAACTGTATCTAGAGTTCCTTAGCCCAAATCCTACCGGGAGGGGATGTTTTCCCTCGGTATACTCCCCTCGGGAAGCGTAAGTCTGCCTGTTACCACATTCCTATAAGGTATTAAGTTACCGCATTCCTTTATCATCAGTTTTTCTAATCTTTTTTAGTTATCTACTTTTTATAATTTTTCAACCCTAAATTAGAAATTTTCAATGATTTATGGGGGACGCTTTTGGGGGGGAGGTAGGCACTCATTAAATTTTCAATTCGGGGACGCGCCGGACATTTGAGGAAATACAGTATTTGAACTCTGCAGCCAACAACTCTCTTTACAACAGATCCAGGCAGATGCTTCTGTGACGAGAATAGTTGTCGTCGTCGATGCTCACATATGGGTGGTCGATGGGGCAGAAGAAGAAGATGGTGAAGAAGAGGATGAACGAGATTGAACTTTTGACTTTTGCCTGATTAACTTGCTTTAAATCTTTCACAATTTTGTTACGAAAATTTTCTGATGATAAAATGGTTTTTCTCTCCTCCTCTCTTCCAATATCTTGTCACTTTGGAAAACAAAGCAAGACGCTTTGTGCTTGTGACTCTATCGCGATTTTCTTCCCTAGACTCACGACACGATTCTCTATTTTACGCTCCCCTAATTTTGATTTGTCACTCCAAACTGAACGATTGTAGAAAACAACAACAACGACATCTAGCGAAGTAGCGGGACTTATGTAATAAGTCTATATCTTCCCGCCAAAATATTTGTCACGTGATTAACTTGCTCAGATGTGCTTAGATCTCTTTCCTTAAACTGCACTGAGATATGGGCCGACAGCCGGCAGATTGTTCATTCCATTTATTTCGGAAACTAAATTGACTATAGACGGAGCAACGAAGCACTGTAACAGCGTTGGCTATGGCAAGAAATAGTGGTTTGTAATAACAGCGTAGACAGCTTGTTTTTGGGCTGTTTTGGCAACAGGAAGCGACTGCCAATGAGAACGTCGTCTTTGTCAAGGAGCCACCGTCACTGTGCCACCGTAGTCTTTTGATTAGAATTTGTAATTTAGCATTGAAAGGTTACGATATTACATACTGGCGTGCTATGGCCTAAGTGTAGGGCTTTGCTACAGAAATTAGTCTTTTTTAGCCCGGCAGTTGATTCGGAATTGATTTTTTTAAGATAGGTTCTCAAAACAATGGCGAAATATAACATTGATCGTAATTTTAAGCTGGTTTTGCTGCGGAATTCCGCTGCAATTCCGTTGCAACTTCGCAATGCTGCTGCAGCTACCAAAACAATCCGAATCTTCAGCGTTTCATGAGAACGTGAAAACAGAGAAGATGACGTTGTCGCCAATCTTTTTCTTTAGTTTTACTGCTACTACACAGGCGCTTCGGGCTGCTCCGCAGGAATATTGTCAACATGAATGTCATTTCAATTGGTCTTCCGCTGGGCTAAATGACCCCTATGGTTAAGGAGGAAGAATTTTTAAAAGGCCTCTATTCTGCTTGACTGCATGTCATAATCGAACGATTTGATTGGATGATGCAGCGCCAGAACAATGGGATGCTTTGTTCTTATGATGGACTGACTCCTCTGCTAAGACATTTGGCTACTGTTCGTCTTCATCAAGGTAGGTCGTTTGTCTTTGTACTGCAGGTTTTATCTCAAAGAAAGGTTGAGAAAATGAAGACCATTTTGTTTCTTGTTCTTCTTCTTGGACTTGCATTGGCAATTTCCAGTAAGCTGGTCGGACTTTTCATTATCTCTTTTGTAAATAAGTCATAAAACCACCAACACGAACGTTGGTCGATACTTTCTGGCACACCTTGAGTCATAAATCACAACCATATCGACTTAGCTATCGTTCCTATCTTCTAAGAACGTATCGATTCTTCTTCGGCCAATTTTCATTGCCTTAGAAGGCCCCCCATCTTCGGCGTTTTGAACAAAGCTTCTCTTAATAATAATAATAATAATAATAATATAGGCATTTTTATAGCGCCATATATCCCCAGGGCTCATAGGCGCTTAACAACATAACTACTAACATAAAATTAGAGTACAGAATATGATTTACATGGGACTATGAAAGGAATTTACTCAAAATTGCTAATCTATTCAATAAAGAATTCGATCGTAAAATCAAATCAATTAATACTTTTAAAAACTTCGTTGAGACCTAATTGTTCCTATATTTTCTAAAATCCGATAGTTGCATCTAAAAGTCACTACATTTGATATCTAGAGTAATCTCATCTCATCTAATAGTAATACGATCCAAATAGGTATGTCTTTAGTGATTGCTTGAAACTACACAATGAATCTAATGATCGAATTGAATACGGAAGTCTGTTCTTAAGACCCTTCTTTGGCAATTAAGAGAATCTGAGTTGTTTGGTTGAGGCTGCCTTCCACTGCTCTGGGCAACGTTCGCCACCTAATAACCGGAGCGTCCCACAATTCAATGTTTGAAGCGCGTTTCCGGGCAAAGGAAGAATTCACATCTGCAGACTCTGTTTAGTGAAGGACCACAGCGGCGTAACGGCCTTTTTTGCAAGCCTACCGGTCAGCATTCATGACAATGTACCGTGTACCAGTTTTCACACATGCGCGTGTGATGGCTTTGACTTTTCAAGTGTACTATGTACCGGATTGCGTTTGTACCATACTGATCGATTTTTAGCTTGTCGTACTGTGTACTGGGTGTTCTCTACCAGTGTACCAGAGGAAGCTGTCACCCTCACTTGTTTAACTCGAGTGGTTCTTTGAAGTAATAAAAACATCCGGTTTCTTTTGAAGTTGTTCTTATGAAAAAAGCATGCATATGTAAACAGAGCGTCCAATTCTTTTTTTGATTAAATAGAAAAATATTGATTTAAGATGCTGATGAGCAAGAAGATAAAGATGTGAGAGATTTTGAAGCAATTGATGATGTTGAAGAGGACATTGAACCACTACCACGAAGAGGTTCGTTTTCACCGATCTCTCTTTGCAAGAATATCGTAATTTTTACACAGTAAATACATTCGAACTTATCAAGGCAGATTTTTTGGCGCTGAGTTTCTAAAATTTGTGGCGCAAAACTTGCTCTCAGTGCAACTTTGGTTGAATAACAAAATCAACAACAAAATCTTGTTGAATAACATCATTAAGTTGCACTGAACGCAATTTTGGTGCCAATAATTTTAGAAACTGGGCGCCAAAAAATCCAAGCTTCCTCGCAAGTCCGGTCAATTTCAAACCTTTCGATCCGACCTTTGCAATAAATAGGAAAGAAACCACATTTCTCATTGCCCGATGATAGGAGATGCATCTCTCCCAAAATGTTGCCCTGCTAAATATCAAAGGCCTGTCATGACCAGTGGTGGCTTTCATGTCTAATATGGGACCGTAATTCTTGTTGAGCCTTGATATGATTAAAAATTTTCAATTTATAATTTCCTTGAGAATAATTCAAATTTTACAATTTTAATCATTCTAAAGCAACAGTTTCCATTTGATGAAATCAAAACTAACTCAAATCTGAGATAATTAGAAAGTGTAAGAGATTCCATGTAATGCCACAAGAGGCGAACTCCCCCAAGATTCAAATGCACAGCTTTTACATGATAAATCTTTTCGAACAGATCCTGGAAATGGTTGCACATGTAGTGGCATATGCCGCCGTCGCTGTGACAGTTGGAGTGCATGGAAATGGGGAGGAAGGAGAAGACGATGGTAGAGAACTGAAGCAAGAACTCAAGCTGTTGTAAATCTGCAGAATTTGCTTTTCGTTTTCAATGATTTTATTTTGAAAATATGCTGCTGATCAAATTTCTTTTTCTCATCAAATACAAAATTTTCCTAGAATAATATTGAATATTGGCTACTCAAAATGTGCTGGTTGCTGGCAATCACCATAATTCCATTTAGTGTTTAGTTGAGATTAGCTTTACCACACTCAAATAATGGTAAGCCAGATGATAGAAAATCTGGCAGAGAAGATGTACTATTGTGGGTAGTGGAAGCAGGGCAGTGGCATTCCCAATGGGGGGAATAGGGGGTCCAGACCCCCACTATACTAAAATAAGGTCCTTGAGATTCGTCCAAAAACATTGTAAGACTCATGGGGGGGGGGCAAAAAGGATGTTTCCCTGTTTCTGCGAGAGTTTAAAGGATGTGGTCTAAAAAAATTTTCCCCAGACCCCCTCACTACTTTAGACCTGGCAAGGAGGCCATAGAAATAAAATTTAGGGCAAAATAATTTCAAGCAACTGCCCCCTATGTTCCCTACATCAAACATCTCTTCAACCATATAAGTTTTTCCTTCTTGATGACTGGGGTAGAATATTGCAAACGAGGGGCATCCCACTCAAAGCCGTACAAGATTAAATGTCAAGAAAGGCATTTCAAAGGGGTACCATGGACACATTAGGTTTTTAAGCAAGGGTGTATGGATTTTGAACAAGTGAATCTCCCCTTTGGTTACAAGGTCCTGTTGCAGTGTTACGCAGCTCCTTGTTCAAAACATTATGAACCAAAGCAAACATACAGTGATTTCCTATCGAAATTTCCTATCTAATTTTGCACGTTTACGCATTATTTCTGGCGCTCTTTTACAAGATGAAGAGCAAATTTCGAAATTCTAAAAATAGATTTTTGATGACGTTACACTTAGATACTCTATTGTTATCGTGCACTGGTATCTTTGCGGTCTTGCACAGGTCTTTTTGTTATCTTGGACATGATAAATAACAAATTACTTGCAGCAAGTTGCAAAATGAGTAGGAAGCATTAAAATCTCTTTAAACTTACCCTTAGCACTTTTAACTTTTTGACTGGTATTAGCATCATTACTTTCTATCGCTTTTCTTTTGACACAAGACTTCTTGATAATCTGCTCCAGAAGTGTTGGGCAAACAGTTTGAAAATTTGACACATTGAGGTACTGACTATTACCATACCCATTTGCCACAAAAACATCATTTGCAGTCATACACTACAGTGAGGAAGAAAAGCATTAGAAAATTCTTTTCACTATAGCATGCACGAAATTAACACAAAATACAGTACTGTCAATCCCAGGGGGTTTATTTGCAAAAATTAATTTTGCAGTGGGGGCTTATTGGAGGGAAGGGGGCTTATTAAAACGTTCAATAGTTTCAGTGTATTTTTGTAGACTTATTACCTGAGTTCCTGTTATCACTCATCAAACCGAGACTAACACCAAACCGTGATCACTCAAACATCAACACCAGTGTTTTCAGTGTTTTAATCAGTTGAAAGACGCATTATAGATGAATACAAATGGATCATTTCGGTATGACGTCACACGGCATTAAAATTTTTTAAAATCACATGATATCGAGTTTTTGATATGAAAATCATATAAAGCAGCCAAAACTTAGTCTAGGTACAAAGTTTCAGTGTCCTAGCGTTTGTGTTCTTAATTTTATGAGCATTCAAAGTTCCCGATTTCATAAAGGCTTTGACAGCAAAAAATGAACTTGGTGAAACTTTTTGCCCCACACGGTCAAATCCCTTATAAAATCGTGAACTTTGAACGCTCGTAAAATCGATTCCAAAAGAGCTGAGATAGTAAAACTTTGCACCTAGACTAATTTTTGGGTGCTTTATACGATTTTCACATCGAAAAAATTGATATCTTGCGATTTCGAAAATTTTTTTTCTACCGAAATGATCTATACATGATGCTTTTTTAATAGCTCCACATAGGGTTTACTCAAGGGGTGTTTGTTTGTAAGAAATGAATTTGTAGGTGGAGTCTTATTCGAGGTGGGGACTTATTCAAGCACTTATGGAATGGAAGTTTTTTTAATGTGCTAAGTTCCAAACCTTTTTTAACAGTCCAGTCACTCAGGCATGCATTCGCGGAAAAATAGTAAGGCTTTCTATTATTTTTAACAATTTTCGAAAATCCACACAAGATTACATGGATTCCACTCTGAGTTGAAATGGACCTGCAGTTGGGAATTTTCGATTCCAGGGTGACAATCTTGGGTCCCTGGATACATAAACATAGTCTTAAGGAATGCTCATTTCCCATGAGGACTAAGTTGCACTCTGAACTGCTCTCCTCTGCAACAAACAATACAAACATAAACAGACAACAGGCAGGGCAGCATTAATTAAATTTTCTCCTGAAAACAATCAAACTATGGAGATGTTCAAAACAAATGGTTTTGTTTAAAGGTCTCTAATTAAAAGTTGGCCAATCTCCATGGCCAATTTTAAGAAAATTATTTCCTTGATAGTTATAACAAAATCAAATTATTGTGATTACACATAATGACTCAGGGCAAGCACAGAAGGGGCGTATAGGGCATATAAAGTCTATATAGATATGGTAGTACAACCAGGGAACCTGCAGCTGATGATTACATGCAGGAAGGGTTCCTCTTTTCACTCATTTTTAGTCAGGGAGAAATTACCCATATCCATAAAATTTCGATCAAAGACGGGAGAATTATCCGAACGAACTTCCCTTTTGGATTTCACAACTGAGACATGAATGACAAAAGGCATCACCACATAAACACAAGAGGGAAAAATTCAAAAATTCCGATTGATTGTTGGCATGTTACCTACCTATGTTATGTTCCTCTTGACTCACCTTGTTGGAGTTCTGCCCAAGATTCTTTCCATAATTTTCAAGTCCAAGATCTCGCATTAGATTTTGGAACTGCGTTCTGTTAATTCCATAAATGTTCGCAAATTTATCAAAAACATAATTTCTCTGATTGACACTTCGTGACGCTCTAATTTGTGGCCTAAATCCATCTGACGAGTCAACTCGGAATTCTGCATTGGTTTTCCAGAAAAATATCAGAATAAAAGATATTGTTGCAATTTTGAGGTCCATTTCTTTTATATTCTTGTTAAAATTGTAATTGATTGCGATAAATTTAGGCTTAAATCCAGTTTTAATCTTCTCAAGCTTCGATGTTGTGTTGTGCTTGGCTTTTTAATGGACGCATTCGTCACCAGACTTCTGTTTATCGGACGCATGCCCACGTGCACGCTCACATGCCACGAAACAAAAACAACGCAACGCTCCAGATGTCAATTTTGAACATCCCAAAATGCTTCATTGTTATTTTTTCTTATTTATTTTCTTATTTATTTCATTCTTATTTAATTGTACCTGTTACAGGTAGAATTGCAATTCAAATACATACAATTCTGTTGTGTATCTTGCTTATTTCGTCGTTTTGTAGCGTTGCTAATCTTTCTTAATTTGCTCATCTTCGAGTCATTGCGTCATTGCAAGTCATTGCAACATCTACAGTGTTTCTCTTATCGTTGCTAACCAAGTAGACTTTGCCTTTATGCCCCATTTACGCTATGCCGACATGTTTCTTCTTCCATATTTTTGTGCTCATATGCTGATTATCTTTTATTTTTACTTCTTTACAATTTCTGTTATTTCCAACTGTTTTCAGACTAAGCGAAACCAATCCAAATCTCTTCGAAATCCCAAGAAAAATCGAAGAGAATTGCTCAAGAAACAACAGAAACCGGTTGTTAAAGACCCTATAACATGAAGGCCCGGGTTGCAATCGCAGTCTAGCATCCCTGCCAGTCCGCCCCTGGATGGAATTTTCACCGGATACAAAAGGGCTTCCAGTTATACTGCCGAATGAGTATGACGACTTACACTCAGTCCAGTATAAGACGCACCGCTAATCGTCTTGAAAATAATTGTGCTCTTTGGGGATGAAAATCAAGATGGGACATGCTGGTCAATACCTTTCTCCTAAGGTCCACCATTCCATGCAAGAACAAAGAAGAGAAGGAGGTCTCTTACTCTCCTTTGTTCTTTCAAGGAATCCTGGACGTGGACCTTAGGAGAGGGGTATTGCGGAACAGACTTGGGGTAAATCTCTAAGGCTAAGGTTTCATATGAAGCAGGATTTCATAAAAGGACATTCGTCCAACATTATTTAAAATGATTTAAAGCAAATTAACTTAACTTGTGCGTTAGAGGATACAAAAAGAGATATAGGTACAAAAATAAGTGGACTGAATATTTAGAAATCGTAGTAGAAAACTGAACCTAGAACACCAAAACAGAAAAAGAAGATATAAATCGAGTCTTTTGGGAAATACGATGTTAAATATGTTGTTATTCGGTTATCAGCAGTAAAAACCGTCTTGTTCTTGAAAAATGTTATTCTTAGCTTTTCGTCCGACCTTGGATAGGTCCTTAAAGTTCCTTAGTTTTTGGGCCTCGAGTTCCTTTAAAAGTTTTCCTTGAAAAGTTACCACCGATTTCTTATATTTATGAGGTGAAAAATGTTCTTACCTAATTCATCTATATTTTAGCTTTATATGTTAAAAACTTTGTGGCTCTTGGCTAGGGGGTGTTTGGGTTTTACGGTTACACGGTTTTTCCAATATTATTGCTCGGATTCTCGGTTTCTTCGGAAAAATCACACGGTTTTTCGGTTTTCAAAATCTCGTCGGTGAACGGTTTTACGGCATTTCTGAATAATTTTTCCGGTTTTGATTAAGATTTTTGCGTTTTTGGAACTGAATGCCGACTCAGTGTTTTTTTTTTTTTTTATTTTATTTTAAGACGCTATATCATAAGATACATGGTCTACAATGCTAACAAAAAATACAAAATATTAAAATTACAAAATAAAGTAAAGTAAAACTAACAGTTAAATTTGTCAATCATCTATAGAAGGTAAAAATTATCATTATTCTAATTCCAGACAAGCTTACTTCTCTAAAGCAGTACGTTTGTCGTAAATGTCATGAGTGAAGGCACTGAAATTCTCTAGGAAGACTTTATTCTCATTCGTCATTAAATATATAAATTTTTGGTTTGCAGAGGGGATAGTTGTAAAGTTTGGATAAAGGCTGTGGATTTGATTAAAAAAAATTTCTCTTTCAAAATTATATTGACTACATACTAGGACAAAATGTATTTCATCTTCTACAATATTTTGCAGTATTTACAGTATCTTTCGTTTCTATCAATAGGTGGTTTATAGTGTCTACCTTTTCGATAGCTAGGCAGTGATCACTTAATCTTAGTTTTGACATTATTCTTCTATGTCTTCTAGTTGGGATTAGATCAAGATATTTTTCGTAAATTATTTGATTTTTATAGGATTTGTACGTCAAAGCTTTGGAACAGTCATTTATGTATGTTCTCCAGTAAATGCTGTAGTTTGTTTCTAGTGCTTTCCTTGTAGCAGTCTTAGAAAGAGAGGTTAGTGTTGAATTGGTCAATCCATTAGTTTTTAGCTCGTCTGTTAGTTGGTTAATGAAAGATACAATTGTTTTTCGATCTGTAACAGATCTTTCATATTCAAGAGCTTGTGTGACAAGTGAATCTGGCTCGGAGTAATGTAAGATATGCTTTATGAAATTATTGGTCCTACAGCTTACCGAAATGTTTAAAGGGAAGCGGCCTAGATCTCCTCTTACTAGAGCATTGGTTGTAGATCTGTTTACTCCAAGTATGCGTTTTAAAAACTGTGTATGGATTTTTTCAATTTCATTTTTGTCCCAATCAGTCTGGCTAAAGTTAAGGTAAGGCCCCCACACTTCCGATCCATACAAGAGTATTGGGGCAATCATTGAATCAAAAAGTTTTAGAGCTAATTTAACAGGAAGGTATTTTAGTTTAAATCTACTGTTAAGGGCTAGTAGGGCGCGGTTCGCTTTAGTACTAAGCATATGTAAAGATTCTTTAAAATTACATGCCGCATTCAGAGTAATACCAAGGTAAGTGAATTCCGTCACATTTTCCAGCGGATTACCATTAATGTAGAAACATCTTTTATATTTTGTGTTATTTTATAAAAGGTCATACATTTAGACTTATCGCTATTCACTTCAAGTTTCCAGTTTTTACAATAATCGCTGAGGCTATTTAGACAGTTTTGTAAACCATTATGAGAAGCAGAGAGAATGATTAGGTCGTCGGCGTAAAAAAGGCAAGTTATTTGTTCATGTCCAAGATTCAGAGGGGATGAGTTACTTTTGTTAAGATCGTCAATTAGATCGTTTATGAATACATTGAAAAGTGTAGGACTTAGAGGACATCCTTGTCGAACACCTTTCGAGCATCTAAAAAAGTTTGTACACTGATTGTTTAATTTTACAGCACATTCAGTATTTAAGTACATGCACTGAATAATTTCTAAAAATTTGTTATCGATTCCTTATTTGTTATCGAGTTTTTGGAAGAGGCCATTGTGCCAAACATTATCGAAAGCTTTACGAAAGTCGATAAATGCTGCGTGCACCTTTTTTTTAGAATCATCATGTACATGCTTATGTATTAGAGCCTTAAGAGTAAGTAGGTGATCAGAAGTACGTTTAGCATTTTGAAACCCAATTTGATTTTTGTGAATTAATTTGTTGAAACTTACAAAAGATTTAAGTCTGTTATTAAGAATCAAGCAGAAAAGTTTAAGCAATGCATTGCCAACACAGATACCACGATAGTTGTCGGGATCTGATTTATTTCCCTTTTTGTACACAGGCGTGATAAGACCTTTACACCAAGTTTTAGGTACTGTCCCTGTTTTGAGGACCAAGTTAAATATCACTTTGATCAACTGAAGCAGGTCGGAGGGGCTATGTTTAATCATTTCATTGCTTATACCATCGAAACCGACAGCTTTTTTGTTTTCAATTTTCAACTGCTTCAATGAATTCATTATTATCTATTTCTTTGGTTAGGATCGAGCTGTCGCTATTAACGCTAATATTCGTTGTCTCAGGGTAATGCCTATAACTTTCTGTTTCATTGGATGCGAAAAGCTTTTTGTAATAGTTTTCCCATACTAGACCATCTTGAATTGCGATAGGTTTTGTGAGATGTTTTCATTGAATTCCTTCCAGTTATTCCAGAAGTTATCTTGGTTGGAGTCTTGTTGAAGTTTTGAGATCTGATCATTCCAAAAGTTTTTACGCTTGGTGTGTTGAAGAGATTTGTATACTTTTAGTTTTCACGGTATCTAACTCTAGCGATCTCGTTAAAAGGGTCCGATTGTTTATACTTGGAAAGTTTGTTTACTTCTTTTTTCAAAGCCTTACAATCTGAATCGAACCATTTCTTTTTGTTTGGGGAGTTGTTGGCTTTGTTGCGCCTTTTCATAGGTTTTGATTTTAATGAGTTTTTGGCCGCAAGGTAAAAAATGTCGGTTAGCTCTGATGCCAATGCATTAATATCTTTACAATTTTAACCTTATTTAGTAAGTTTGAAATAGTGTCCCTAACCGCTGAAGTTCCAATAGCTCTTTTAAATTTTTCAGGGGACTCGTCATCCCATTTAAATTTATTTAAGTTTGTCCATTCGTAATGTCGTTTCGGTTTATTCAATGTTTTTCTGTCTGGTATATGAACAGTTATTTTACAATGATCGGAAAGACAAGATTGTTCGCTAACATAGAAGAGAGAAATTTTATCGTATAAGGTTTGAGAAGCAATGCCATAGTCAATACTACTTGCGCCATTATGGGAAAAGCAGGTTAGGTTGCCGATGACGTCGCCAAATTTTCTACCATTAAGTATTCTTAGATTTGTAGATTTACACAGATTGATTAGACTTCTACCATGGTTATTTGAATCACTTAGATCACAATTGTATCTTTTAATGAAATGTCCTAAGTTAGGAATGACCAATTCACCATCAGATGTATGTTTAGTTTCAGGAATGTGGTCTGGAAGGCAATTAGTACGAGCGTTAAAGTCACCTATCAATAATATATCGTCTGTATCGCACGAGAAGTCTATAATATCGTCAATGAGGTCATCGAATATTTCATGTGAATAGTATTTAGAGTCTACAGGTGGAATATAAGCTGCACAAATCTTAAGGTTATTTTTGCAGTTTTGGAAAACATTTTTGTCTATTTCTAACCAGATATAATTGTTATTAACTTTAAGAACTTTTATTTGATTCTGTAAATATATTTTACAGTAAGCTAGGATACCTCCTGAGCTTCTACCTGAAGCATTCTTGAGGTTAGCTCGCAATGAAAACAAAAATTGTTGTGAACAGTGAACAAAAGTGAACAGTAAATGTTAACGAAACTACAGTTTTCACAGATTCTCTTTGCAATTTTTGTGAAAACGGGGACTTGAATCGTGCCATACGGATTTGTTCAAATTATCACACGGCTTTACGGTTTTCGAGCAAATTTTGAGTGGATTTACGGTTTCCAGACCCCCCAAAAAACCCCTCCTTGGCTGGTAAGCCATCTATATCCCCCTATACAAATTAGCTTATAGTTAGCCTGTGCGCAAAAATACAATGGTTTACTGAATCAAATATCAGGAAGGTTGCATGCAGGCTTGCTTTTAGTTAGTTTTAGTTAGTTTTTAGACCCGCCTCCCCTCTCTAACGAACACCCCTTTAAATAAGCCCCGAGCCTTAAAAGAGATTTAGGAAGGTTTATGCTGTCTGGAGATACAATTAATATTAGCTAAAAGGCAAAAAGTCTTACAGTCTGCTTCGCAGAGGCTTAGATCTTGATGTCATGGGAATATACGGCTAACAGAAGCATCAATCCAAACCCAAGAAGCATTGCGAAATTGACGATCAGGAAATTCATCCAAGTTTCTTTTTTCGACGCGGCACTAATTGTCACGTGCATCCCTGTGACCTCTGGAAGCTGCAAGAAAATTTGGTGATTATGTCCGAAGGACATATTAAGAGGGTGTCGTGGAACGCATGTACGCATAGGTAGGCAGGCATATACTGTAGACGCTTTTTCGTGCCAAACCGCGTAACAAAAGATAAACCACAAATCATAGGAATTAAACTTTGAAATCGCCGTTAAGTGTTGTTGTTAGTGGGCATAATTAGCAAAATGCAATTGCTTGCCAAAAACATCAATTAATATCAACTGTTATTGTAGCGCAGTGGAATAATGCGCTTGTTTCTTGTGCTAAGGGTTGCGAGCTCGATACAGGAAACTAAAAATTTGACACCAAGATTTTCTCGCAAAAAAGCCGGCTCGGTCGGTCTTCAAAAAAAAGTTTGACTACAATATTGCAAAATGTTGCTCAAATCTAGTTTGATTTTATTTTTTGTTTTAAATATTTTCATACAATTTTTGATTGGGTTGTTATTCTCAGAGGTTTCTAGAAGTCCTATTACATGTAAGATACTTTCGTGTGAAAAGAAGAGGAGATTGTGGCGCAGTAGAAATTGTTGCCAAGTTAGACAGAAGAAATTTTTTCAAAACAGTTTGCGGCTTCAAAAATCATCTGAAAATTAATAAATGGTTCAAAGTTGGCAATCAATTCTTCAAAGTGCTATTAATTATCGAATATAGTCATCTGCATAGTATGCGAATTCTTATGATAGCTTTTGGAGATTCTAGAATTAAATTCATCATTTGTGGCGAAGATTACAGGTTTCGGTGCACTGAAGGGAGTTATTTGTTACACAGTTTAACCTATGAGCTCAAATTTATTAGTTATACGTTATACGTTATATTATATTATACGTTACTAGAGGTTTTCTATTTTCGATTCAAAGTTTTGGGATTCTTCCAGGAAATATTCATCTGATCACATTGTCAACAATCGCATCATCATCGTAATGGATCATTATCATCATCACCATCATCATCACAATCACCAATCATTGTCTTCAACATGATGAAGACGGTGATCATCATTTTCGTCTTCAACGTGATCATCATCATCGTTGTCGTCGTCGTCGAGCATCATAATCATCATCATGATCGTCTCTAGCATGATCATTATGGTCATTATCATCCTCTTCAAAGTCATCATCATCATCATCATCATCATCATCATCATCATCATCATCATCATCATCATCATCATCATCATCATCATCATCATCACCAACATAATCATCATTCTCATCATCGTTGTCTTCTTCTTCGTCATCTTCGTCATTATTAACATTATCTTCATCATTATTATCATAATCATCAGCGTCCTTCGGACATTGCTACAGCGTTGCTATTTTTTTCTATGCAATAATACAATAATTGTAATTCAACTAAATGAAGATCCAGCAAGTCTGCCAGAAGATTTCACAGGGAGAAGTGGGGTTGGGTTTCGTAGATAAGAAAAGTGCTGGGGATTTCATTCCTTCTCTATTAAGTCTTATTCCTTCCCTGTTGATCATTTAATTTTAGGCCCCGGCCAAATGATGCAAAATTTGGATGCAACATTTGTTGCGAACCCGGTGTTGCGTCATTGTAATGGCCACCAGTTGCAGCGTACAGCATTTTCTGCACGATGTTGCATTCAGTTTGAAAACGGTCAAGATTGTTGCACCGCAACATCATGTTGCATCAGCGTTTGGTGACCAAGCTTGTCAGTTAGTTCTCGTTAGACAGCTGAAGTTAAGCTTGTTCATGTGAGGTCAGCATCTGGATGGGTGACTTTTCAGATGGATGACTAAACACAACAACTCACTCTGCCGTCCTTTGGAAGGGACGTCAAACTAGGGCTCCCATGCCTGGATGCGACATGCAAAGTGGGCCCAGAAACAACAGCCTACTCAAAATAAAGACAAATTATTACAGAAATATGAAAGACTTTTGTGAACCAGAAGAAAAAATAGTGAGTTCATTAGTGGTGATGATGCGGATTAGCCCAGTCAGCCTCAGCTTGTACTCCAAAACGCTAAGGGCATCATAATTACCATGGAAACAAGATCATTGACTTGATGTGACTTCAATGCAACTAAATCCAACAAAAAAACCAAGAAAACACTCTTACCATGTCAACCAATGAGATATAAAGGAACATTCCAGCTGCCAGTGCGTAAATCCAATGAACGGCATGAGTTTTCGTGCCAAGAATGATGCCTATAATCATACCCAGGTAGCACGTACATGCCGAAAGGAAATTCGCGAGAATCGCTTGTTTATAAGTGAATCCAGAATTTAGTAGAATTGCAAAGTCACCTGAAAAGACATGAAATATGAATACCGCAGAATATTCTACATCCCACCCTCTCTGTTATTTCCCTCAGCCTATCTGGCATAGCATTCATCTCTACCACCCTTCTCTCTCTATGAAAACCCCCTCTTATCCCCCATGTCTCTGCCTCTGTCTCTATCTATGCCTCTCTGTCCTCTATGCCTCTCTTTATCCTGCTTACCTACCCCCGTATCTGTTTATGCCTCTGTCTCTTAGCTCCCTCTCTCTTTGCGTCCTTGTCTCGTTCACGGTTTACGTTTATCCGGCACCTCTTTGGAAACCCTGAATTACGGGCATCCCTCTTTGGCTAAACGCCCAACTTCCTATTAAGCGCCTCTCTCTATTAAGGCTCTTTAATTAAAGCCCCTATCTCGTTTTTAAGCCTCTATCTCTCTAATTCTTTGAAGCCCTATTTTTAAATCTCTCTATTTCTACACAACGTTTCCAACTTTTAAGCCCCTCTCTCAGTTCTCTTTCTCTATTAAACACTAAGTAAAAGTTAAAATTTAGCTGAAGTATATAAAAGTAGCGCTTTCTTGATAAGTTCATCAATGTCATTGTTTTCGCGAAGGACAAATTAGAAAAATGCAAAGAAGAAAACTTACCAAGTTCATGTGGCAGCTCTTCACAAACAATAGCCAAACTTGTGCTGATTCCCTGCATAACATTGTTAGAAAAAGACACACCGATAGCCAGGCCATCAATGAAATTATGAAGTCCATCACCGAGAATTATCATCCATGCAACAGGAGCCACTCTCTCGAAAAATCCCATTTGTGTTGATGAAGAGCCATTATCACCAAAATATTCGCTGGTATCTTTTTTATTTACACCATGATCTCCCGCAATATTCAGACTGTCCACTCCGTGTTCGTGCTCACAGTTCTTGTCTGACACGTGCACGCTATCTAAAGCGTGTTTATCGTGCACACCATCGACGATGACTGCAACATTCGAAATGCCAGTAGAATCAAACAGGTAATTTTCATTTACGATTTCGCCTGTCTTCGGGTTGGTAACTTTGTTTTTCTGAAAAAAATAAATAAGTTTTCTATTAAAAAAGAAACAGTCAATTTACAATGATTACATTGATTTACGTGCATGATGGTTTTGGTTATTTTTAAAAATGGGAACGGGGAATGAGGCAGGCATGAAGCTCCGGGGCGCAGGGGGCACTGCCCCCCCCCCCTAGAGAAAATTTCTTAATCTCTTTGCCCGAGCAAAAATTATAGAATTAACACGTTTTGTTTAAATGCACGTTTTAATTAAATTTTTTCAAGTTTTTTCAACAGCGTTACTTGCGATTTATTGAGAATACGGTCTCCCTGATTCCCCGATTGTATGTTAAAATATCAGAGCGAAGCTTGCCATTATAGGCCCAACGGGTCATAGAACCCTGTCAAACTAAACCTTATAATGGGGCCCATTATAGGTTTGCGGCTTCACGGCTTCGACCCCTATTTTGAGTGCGACTTGCGGATTTCGCAATGCTTTTTCTACGGTTTGCGGCTTCAGAAAAAGTTGCGGCTTACGTTTTTTCGTGTGTATTGACATCGGTTTGCGGCATTTGGCATGTGGCTGCGGCTCTGGCGGAAAAAAGGCTACATACATTCTGAATTTCACAAGAAATGGGCTTGAAGAGGGCTTTGTGGCGCATGAAAACGGTAACCAAGCGAACAAGCGACCGGATAGATGTCGATTGACAAGCTATTGGAGCCTTTAGTGTTATGTGATGTTATGCTAATCGGCAGCGGCTTAGCCATTTATTTGACGACGGATTGCGACTTTGAGCTGACTTTTTCGCGGCTTCTGGACCCCCTATAATAGGCCCCCTATAATTTCGTTTCAACTCTTCAGCGCTGGCTTCGTGCCCGGCATGGAGGAAAAGAAATGACTAAGAATAGAGCTTTAGTTGTCAAATCAAAAAGAGAGATATTATTTTCGTCGTCTCTTTCTCTTTTTCTCTCCTAAAACTTTTTCTGCTTCGTTTTCATAAACTTTCTGTGTATCTGAATTTCACTTCCACCCCGCGAGCCACCTGTAGGTCTCTCTCATTTTATTTGGACTCTTCCACTAAATTCCATTGGTTATCTACATGATTTCTCGCGAGGTGACTGTTGTTCAAAACACAACACAATTGCATCTTCGCAAATCCGTTTGATGCATTTCGTTCCATATTTAGATTTATTTCCGCGGTCGTAGTCGATTGATTTTGATTCGGTCTATATTTGATACTTCCACTCTAAGGAGGGTCGAAAGAAACATCTTTCACTGAGTATCTTTACAGAAGTTAACCTTTCTAATGAGGCTTATTGAATTTGGGAACACATAGCTATGTGAGGCACGGCAAGGTCGAATATTCCAACAAGTTCCTAACCATATTATTGAATCAACAGCGAAGGAAGAAACAATTTGTCACTTACCTTCCAGTCTGAGAATCGAATGTACATTTTCATGAGACTTTCTGTGATAAAGAAAAAGTAAATTCCACCAACGATAACGCAGCAATACCACAAATGACCTTTTGTTCCATCCTCACCAAGACCAAAGCTCTGAAACAGAAAGTCAAATCAAGATTAGGGCCTTGTTGCCAAACTAGCAAACATCGTGGGACTTGGAAGAAACATTTTAATTTGCGTTCTAAAGATGTTTAGAACACATTGCAAAATGTTTCTTGACAAGCAGAAATTGCTTAGAAGTGTTCTAAGAAAATAGCAAAACGTTGTGCCCGTAGAAAACAAAATGTTCGACAAGCAAACTTTTCTGATGTTGCCTACCTTTCCAATATTATGTTTGATAAAGCGAATTTCCCTGCTTGTGGCACAGTGTTTGATCCTTTGGCTACACAGGCAAACAGAGCAAAGCAGATAGTTTTCCAAAATATCAAAATATTTCCTGCTTGTCTCAAGCAAATTGTTACGCACCCTCTTATTTCTGATATGGCAAAACAGTCAAACATTTTGTTCGATTGAAAAAAACCAAATGCTTTTAAAGCTGATCATTTGGCCTGGCCTGGCCATATAAGCAAATATCGTTTGACAAGCGAAGCAGAAAGTTTTCGAAAATATCAAACATTGTCTGCTTTTCACAAATATAATGTTACGTACGCAATATTTTCCGACATGGCCAAACAATCAAACATTTTGTTTGATCAAGCGAAACTCAAATGCTTATGGAACAATGTTTGGTCGTTTGGCCTGGCCATAAAGGCAAACATTGTTTAACAAGCAAAGCAGAAAGTTTACAAACATATCAAAACATTTTTTGCTTTTCACAAGCAAAATGTTATGTTACGAACGCAATATTTTTCAACATGGCCAAACAATCTGCCATATTGTGTTCGAAGAATTTCGAACACATTGGTGTGGGGTGGCGTGTTACTAACTAACTAACTCACTCACTTACTAACCAACGCTTGAACAATGGAAAACGTGTAACAATAGTATAAGCATCTCAATAATGCCATTAGGGCCATTGTCTCGCCCATTTATGCGCAATTTGCGGTTAGTTGTTCACAATTCGGCCTGCAAGCAATTTTGTCAATCTGGGGTCATGTGACAATTGACTCATCCTTGTTTACTAAATGGAACTGGAAAATTGCCACCTTGCTTTGGTAAATGACATTTCAGGCATTCTCAACATTTATCAAAGAGTTTTGCAAAGAGCAGCAATTTCAAAACAGTTTTCAAAACAAATCGTCATTATTATTATCCTCACGATGAAAATCATAATAATAATAATAATGATAATAATAATAATCATCATCATCATCATGATTACCATCACCACCACTGACGGTGTGCAACATCTAAAGGAACGCTACCACCACCACAACCAACCTTACAACCATCACCTTGATCACCCCTATCACCACCACCACAACCACCCCTTCAGCACCACAACCACCTCTACCACCATCACCACACCCACCATACCACCACAATCACCCCTACCAACCAGCATCATGATCACCCCTATCACCACAACCGCAACCAGCCCTACAACCATCACCTCGACCACCCCTATCACCACCACCGGAACCACCCCTACAACCATCACTTCGACCACCCTTATCACCACCACCACAACCACCCCTTCAGCACAACAACCACCTCTACCACCACCACCATACCCACCATACAACCACAATCACCCCTACCAACCAGCATCATGATCATCTTGTTCATCAACATCATCATCATAACCACCACCATTATCATCATAATCATTATCGTCATCGTTGTGCATACCGATGAACATCTTTCATCATTTGACCGAAATAGCTATATTCAACTAGACTCACTCCATAAGTCCCACTACTTCGCTCGATGTTGTTGTTGTTGTTTTTCAAAATCGCTCAGTGTGGGACTTATGTCCTTACAGCTCTGAAACTGGCAAGCCGCGCCAAAAAATTGGCGTCCCAATCAGATTGCAGCATTTGCCTCAAAAACAATAGGTATTGTTTTTTGAACCAATCAAATGCCTTTAAATCCTGAAACTCCAGAGTGAGGCCGTAGTCTGGATTGCTCGGACCGGTCTGGAAAATGTTAAGTTGCTGCGGCCGAAATCAAGACCCAACCGACCCGATTTCAGTGACTTTTTGGCCAAGCTGGTAACAGTTAAATATTTTGGGAGTCAGAAAAGCTTTTATTCTGGCTTCAAGGTAAAAGAAATCGAGTTTTTGCTCAAAGTAACATTGTTTTCGACCCACTTTAGTTTCACCGAATTTAGGCCCATCAGAGTCCTGAGCCGAAGTGTCGGCAGACTTAAAGACAAGTTGTGAGTCTTGTAAAACAGATAGAAACAAGCCGAAAACATCATTAGATTCGCTATGAAATTTTACAACAGAATTTGAAATAAAATTTGGAATTAATTCTCGAATAAAGGCAAGAGAGCCTTAAGAGTCCCTGGTCGGTAGCATTCCGACTTTTCCACATACCGGTAAAATGAAAACGAGGCAACTCTTTTTTGCCAGTTCCAGAGCTGCAACCTCGTCCCCAGGGTGAGAAGGCCTCTGCGTGAAACTCCGCTGTCCATATTCGACCCTGGTATCGGCCTTGTCTATTCGCAATTTGATTAGCTGTTCAAACAATAGAAATTTTAAGTG
The DNA here is from genome assembly GCA_014526335.1 of Chrysaora quinquecirrha. Taxonomy (NCBI): domain Eukaryota; kingdom Metazoa; phylum Cnidaria; class Scyphozoa; order Semaeostomeae; family Pelagiidae; genus Chrysaora; species Chrysaora quinquecirrha. The sequence goes on from JACTAT010000035.1 coordinate 5,405,081, forward strand.
ACGTCACAGTTTCTTCAAAATTTCACACAAAAATAGGCCGAAAGCTATGTAAAAAACATCTATAAAAACCAAAAAATGATGCTACATGAGATATTGTATCTTGCCTTACAGTTATAAATGAAATTCTTTGCATTTCCTTTCTAAGAACATCTGCTTTCGGAATCTACATCTTGTTTTTATGCCTAGGCCAAATTTGCCAGTATTCTGGCAGATTTTGTGGCCGGTACCAGGGCCAAAATCGATTTAACGGTTGAGATTCGAGGAAATTCGATTTGGGGCCTGGGGACGAGGTTGCCAGAGCTGTAAGGACATGAGTCTCTGTTGGAGTGACAAATCAAAATAAGGGGAGCGTAAACTAGAGACTCGTGTAGTGAGTCTATATTCAACCAGAGTCGTTCTTCGAACATGCCCATAGGGCCCCTATGTTTTTATTTTGACATGACAAAGCGAATTTTGAATGTTTGAGAAACAATGTTTGATGTCATTGCAAAACGTTTAATAACGTCTTAAAGGCATAACTTACATGTGGCATAAGATGGAAGATTCCACTTCCACCAAGAACACCAACTGCTAATGAAACCATGAATAGAAGAACTTTTTTGTAGAATTCTTTATTCATGCAAGGAACAACGAATGCTCCAAGCATTGACGCCAAACTGATTATTGTCACTGCAAGTATGCTGTATCCCCAAGCTATAAGAAAAAGAATAAAGATAGTTATCAAACGAGTTTCAACCCCGATCTAACCGGTGCATTTCGTAACATTTCAACCATGGGAGATGACCAAAAGTTTGAAAATTCATAAAGGATTTGACCCAGAAAAATCGCTCGGGGGAAAATTTAACAACCTTGCAAATCACGTCAGATCCTTTATAAATTTTCAAACGTTTAGTCGCTATGAAGTCAACATCGTAAGGACCAGATGCGTAAAAATATAACTCAACACTAAAACGAAGGTGCTGAATTCGAGACTGAAGTCGAAATGTTTCTTTGACGCAATTTTCATTTTTTTTGAAAACGAGGCCCTCAGTTAATAAGGTGTATTTATTTTAGCATCCTCGGCCTCGTAATAAACCCAGGTCCCAAAAGTGTATCAATTGCAAAACATTCAAAACGCAATGCACTTACCCTTGGCACTTGCGACCTTCGGACCAGAAGCACGACCATGATGATGATGATGACCATGATTATGATTATGATTTGCTGTTGTGACTCCCGCACAGGATTTCTTGATGATTTGCTCAAGAAGGCTTGGACAAACAATTTGAAAGCACGATACATTGAGATACTGGGTATTACTGTATCAATTTGCAGCAAAAACATCGTTCGCATTCATACACTAGGTTATAAGAGAAAAGAAAAAATCAATCTCACAGGAATAAGAAGAATTTTTAATCTCTTGGGGGGACTTTAAATATCGGACATGGGGGCCGAATTAAAGGCCCTATTTTAAGGGACCTTTACTGGTTGGGCATTCTATTGTCGTTTTAATTAAGAAAAGGGACTGAAGGCAATTGTTCGAAACAATAGGGTTCAACGGAAACACGGTAGGCAAAATCCTCCCCTTTTTCAAGCCATCTTTTTTCAAGTTCTTCCTTGGTCTAAACTTCTTTAGGTCTTGGTTGATTGGGGGACTCCAAACCTGCCACTACCTGATTCCCTCAATTTTATGGCCCGCAGAACGGGTCAATGGGTTTTATATGGAGCAGCAGGGGGGTCAAATAATAAAACAACAATAAACAAATCAAAACAAATGAAAGCGAGGCGCGCCCCCGATGGCTCAAATCCGGAACGGACACGAAAACGAGGCGCGCCCCCGATAGCTCAAATCGGGACTGGAGACATCACGATCGATCATAGAGCTCCGACGGCCAACAGCAGCTCCGACGGCCAACACCATCTCCGACGACGGATTATTTTTTACCCCCCCCCCCCTGCCGCTCCATAGTTTTAGTTTTCGCGTTTTAGTGGCCAGGGTTGATCTGGAGCATTTTCAGGCTTCAGCTGGAATCTCTATTGTTTTCACAGGAATCTTGTAAGAATTCTTTTGTCTCAATAGGAATCTCGTACACTTTTTGGATGAGTGAAAATTGAAATGCCCACCTAGCTTTGTAAGAGTTCGACCGACCACTTTAGAAAAGGAAAAGGCTTCAAAGGAAAGAGAAGCATTTTAAAATCTCACCTACAAGCTAAAAACAAATTTCGTCTTCATGCTCTACACTCACCTTTGAGTTTTGCCCAAGATTCTTATTATAAAGTCCAAGGTCTCTCATTAGATTTTGAAACTGTGTCCGGTTGACGCCATATGCGCCTGCAAATTTATCAAAAACATAATTTTGCTGATTAACGCTTCGTAACGCCCTTCTCAAGATTTGCGGTCCGAATCCAACCGAGTATTCCGCACGGAATTTGCAGGAAAATATCAATATAACAGAAAGTGTAACGAATTTCACGTCCATTTTTATCAAATTTTTTGTGATATTTTTAGGCGTTTATTGGTTTGGTTTATCCAACACCTAAATCCTGACCTGACTATTTTCAACTATGTTTCAATTTAACTGGTTTAAAACACAAATTTTCCTAGTTGACTGACTCTATTGTACTATTGTAACCTTGAAATCCCGTGTGGCAAAACATTCAAGCGGACACAAGGAGCAACAAAATAAATTTTATAAGAACCATTCCCGTGCGATTCAACCATACAGCCTAAAAAGAGGCAAAATTTGGCAAATTTGGTCTTGAAAAGGCCAACACTGGGGTAGCTTGAGTAGGTATACGCTGATATGCCGATTCAACTCGGGCCCGGTGAGCCGACTCGTTGGTGGCCCAACTTGTCTTTGGGACACGAAAGAGATACAAGCAATTAATTGTGGGTTAATTTTTGTCAAAATCATTTATTATGATGATTATTAAAATTTATTAACTTGTGCATAATTTATGTCATTTTAATTAAATATTTTTACAAATACCACGAAATTAAACTACTCTATTGACATTAAATAAAGCCTGGTTCTCACCTGTCGCAAATTTGATCACAGATAGTCGGCGACCGTCTGCGATCGTCGCCGAAGAAGTGTTCACATATGCTGCTTGTCTGCGATGATGAATGATCCTCCGGCCTCTGTGCTGCAACGTGTAAACCAGAAAACAAAGAAGTTCGTTTTGATATGACCAAGAAATTATCGCCAATGGTCGCCGATGATGTTCTCATATGGATTTTCCGTCGCCGATGATCGCAAGAAACAAGCTTTTTTGGTTCATCTGCGACGGTCGCCGATTGTCGCCAATTACTGAAAATTCATGTTCTCATAAATCGCAAGCATCGCATGATCGCCGATGGTCTGCGATATATGAGAACCAGGCATAACTACAGAAACTATTCATCTCGAAAACAACGATAACTTAGATTTTACCCAGAAAATTACAAACAAATTAATTTACTTGAATCTACCTCTAAGATTTAAGTCCCTCTGAGTTCTTCATAAAAGAAAATTTCCAAAAATTTTGAAGAAGTGTGATCGATAATTATGCAATTTCGATATAAACACCCAGTTTATTAATTTAAAAATATTCTTCCAAACTAATTACAAAACATACTAAAATCTTTAAATATCATGCGAAGTACTCTTAGATGCTTATTTGCCGCAGCGTATTTATTAAGACCCCGTCTTATTAAGACTATTTTCTATTCTGGTATGACAAAGAAATTTGAGATAGAAACACACAAAATGTCATTACGTCCAGTATTTCTTTAAACAACTACGTACATATTGAATTTGTCCCCGTCAACCGATGGTTCATTTTCAAGAATTCGAGAAGACGTTTGGCTTGTTTCATGCGCCGAGCCATGCCGTGCCGCACCAACAGAACTTTAGTCCGACTATGGTTCGACTCAGTACGACCATGTTTCATAAGGCTTTTGGAAGAACGGTACGGCGCGCCGCGACTCCTTTTGGCTTCATACGGCCTTTGCCGTATCGTTCGGCTCAGTCGAACCGAGCGTGAAACTGGTCTCGTACGAGTCGCGCCGTGCCCAACCACCTGAAATCAGTCAAAATTTACTCGGTACAGTGAGGCACGGCACGACGTATGAAACAGGCCTAAATTCCAAACTCGGCAAAGTAGATTTTGCTTGGATATTTACCCCCTGTATATTGCTTATTCCTAAAGAAAACACGCCTTTGCATACTCGTGCAACAGCAATTGAAAGAGCCATCTTTCTAAGAAACTCTAAGATTAGATTTGACTGAGTCAAATTTTCCTACGATCTCAGAAAAATTTTAGGTACTGTACGTACAAATAAATTGCGAATGCGTGGTAGCACGTGATCAGAAACGCACAATAAACCTTTTAAGCAAGGTTGAGTTGTAATTGTTACCTCGGTTGTAACACACATGTCAAAGTGAATAATTTAAACATACCGTGATTTACTTGTGTTACCTTGTGTTACCTACTACAGCATTTCTTCTTTTTACCTTCAGACATAACATCTAGATTTAAGACACTACGCTTCATCAAAGAGTCCTCTTTCTCTTCAAGTTTCCTACAATGAAAAAAGAAATGTTGAACAAGGATAAAACAATAGGATTTCTTGCATAAATGTACGAGATTTCCAAGGAGTGATTTGCCCCTCGAGACCCACGAAAGCCCAAGGGCAATGGGTCAACCGGGGCCTTTTAGGGTATCTCTGAGCGTTTACTGTCGGACATAACATACTTATAAGGACCCTTTCAAATGGCATACATATCATATCATATCATATCATTAATACTCACTTTGCCATTTTGACCATAGCTTGCTGTACCTGGTCTCCTGATTTTGCACTGACTTCATGGTAAAAGCTGTCGAAATCCTGAAAAAATATTATCAAGATTTTAAGAAAGAATTTGAAAAGAGTTTCACTCTACCTCGGTCAGACATAGGCCTTGAGCTTGGCCAGACAATCAAACATTGCTGGTCAAACGTTTCCGATTTGCTATTGACCGTTTGACAACCTCGTAAACAACGAGCAAATAAGAAAATTTTTGACGGCAAATGTTTTACAACATAGCCACACGGTGAAACATTTTGTTTGTCAAGCAGCTTCAATAGACGCTTCCGCAAAAGATGGCCGCTGTTTTTGCCTATTGTTTTCATTAAGGATTTTCGAAAGGAATTCTGGGAATAATTTCCTTAGTTACGTCTTTTACATAGCTGAAGACGTTGAATTTGTAGCTAAGGAAATTATTCCCAGAATTCCCTTCGAAAAACCTTAAGAAAAACAAGAGATTGACAGAAACGGCCGCCATCTTTAGCGGAAACCCTCATTTGTTCGATAAACAAAGGAAAAACAATGTTTCGTCGTTTGGCAAGGGTCTTACATACAGTTTTTAAGGCATAAATATTCATTACGTAACCAATATTTTGAATCGACGAAGAGGCCTATACTTTAATTAATTAACGGATTTTAGTTTTATTTATCTTGTAAGTTAAGAAAACAAGATGTTTCAACTCTTTAAAAAACCAGATTGACTATCTATTAATCACTAAGGACCATGCCAAACGACAAACACTGTTTGTCAAACATTTGGAACATCCGTGCCAAGCATTGTTTGAACGTTTGGTCACGTCAAAAATAAAGCGCGATTCCTCAAGAATTCATTGCACAGTCTTTCTACGAAATTCGAAATCATTTTTGCTTCACGCAATCAAAATATGCTTAAAGAGCATTGTTTTGGGACGTGGCCAAACGGTAAAACCAATTTGCTTGACAAGCAGATTTCAAATGTTTGACAAAGAATGTTTGATAGTTTGCCCAGGGCCTAATTTTTTTACCTTTGCCATTCTTGCTGCAATTTCAAAATTGATTTTACGAAAACCGTCATCTGCTAAGTCGAGTTTGTTTCCAAGGATCATTACTGTGCACTCTGGTTCAGCAGAATCCTAAGTGATAATAAAATATACACAATGTTATGAAGATAAATAGGAGAAAAGTGGTCAAAAATAATAAGAAAGCTTATACGGTTTTATAAATGCTGCATTTTAGATTGCAAAGCAATTGCATTCCAGAATATGGTATGCAGCCCACATGAAGTCAAATTGTTGACTGACGAATAGAGCATGAAATGAGCACGCATTACAGTACGAAATTAGAATGCTGACGAATACAATATGAAATAAACATGCTGACGAATGCAGTACGAAAAAGAATGCTGAAGAATGCAGCATGAAATGAATATGCTGATGAAAACACAACAAAATGAACATGGTGAAGAACACAGTACGAAATAAGAATACTGACGAATGACGAATGCAGCATGAAATGAACATGCTGATGAATACACTACCAATGAACATGCCGACGAATACAGTACGAAATAAGAATGCTGAAGAATACAATATGAAAAGAGCATGCCGACGAATACAGTATGAAATAAACATGCCGACGAATACAATACGAAATGAACATGCTGAAGAATACATACAGTACAAAATAAGAATACTGACAAATGACGAATGCAGCATGAAATGAACATGCTGATGAATACACTACCAATGAACATGACGACGAATACAGTACGAAATAAGAATGCTGAAGAATACAATATGAAAAGAGATTGCCGATGAATACAATACGAAATAAGAATGCTGACGAATGCAGTATGAAATGAATGTGCTGACGAATGCAGTATGAAACTGACATGCTTTTGATTACTGTATAAAATGTTAATGAAATGAAAAACTTTTCGATGTAGTATGAATGAACTCGCGCTTAACGGTTCAAAAGGCCATGCCAAGGACTAACTGAGCCAGGAAATGAAAATGCTAATGGATATGCTAGAAAACTACATGGAGTTCAGATGCCATAATGAATAAGGCTCACCTCAACACTATTCATCCAATTTCGGACATTTTTAAAAGATGCTTCAGAGCAAAGATCGAACATAACAATTATTCCATCAGCTTTTCTGAAATATTGTTTCGTAATGCTACGAAATCTAAAGACAAAAACAAAAACAATGAGAAATCGATACAGTGTTTGATTGAATAAGTTTTCAGTTTTTTGTAATATTTTAAAGGTTCTTTAGGTGCCTCGTTGCTGAGGGGGGTTGGAATAGGCGTGGGGTTTGAATTGCAGCCAGGAAATAATTGGCGGGGGGTCGGAATAAACGGGGGTCGGGATTTGTTTAACAAACTTGGTCAGCAGAAAACTGCTGAAATGCAATGCAATAGGTCCTATAGTACTTATAGGTTAAGGAAATCCGTCTCAGTAAAAGAAGTAAAAAATATCGACACAAAAATTAATGTACATCTTAATAAGCTGGGGGTGCTAATAAGAGCGGTGAGGTTGAAAATATTTCAAAAATTTATTGGAGGGGAGGACGGCAATTAGGCACCTTAGAGTAGATAGTGAGCTTGCTTGTATTTTGCACGTGTGTTATTATTAATATTGTAATAGGAAATGTAATTGCATTACAATATTAAGAATTAAGATAATATCATAGGATACCTTTCCTGTCCTGCAGTATCCCACAATTGCAAAGCAACCCATTCTGTGAAAACTTTTACGATTTTCACTTGAAAATCTACGCCTAAAAATTAAATATGAATTAAAAGTCACAGGAAAAATTAAACCACTGGCTAACATACACGTAGCTGTAAATTCGACTCTGTTCAATAATTGGACTTCAGTTCCCGAAGATCAGCTGCTCCCTGCCCTCAGTCCTGCCTTTGCCCTTGCATAAAAAACCCCTACCAGAGCCTGCAAATATTTTCAAGTCTCGCCAAAATTTTCAAGCGAGTCAGTGCAAGAAATTATCACAGAATTCCACGAAGTTTTCCATTGCAAGACGTGCTAATTTTCCTTCCAGCGACTGTATGGATTTTTTTAATGTCATAAAAACGAGATTGAAAGTGCAAGTGTACAAGATGATATTTTCATTAAGTATTGTTCAATTGACTCTTGGTACTCCATTCATATGAGAAATCTTATAAACATTACGCAAGACATTGGTCAAAATTAAGAACATGCTTAAGAATAGGCTGGCCTTGCCGAACGTTGCCAACATTGCACCCTTCGCCGAACCTCTTCTTAGATGTTGGCTACTGTTTGGACAGGGATAGCTAAACGTAGCCAACATTTCAGACAACATCCGTATCAAAATATTGGTTTTTGATTGAAGAGCTTAGGACACCTGTCGGAAAATTCTCAAAAAGTTGTAAATTTGTAACTAACTTGCTTCTTTAATGAGAATGCTGTTTTTCTTCGGGTTTTCCGCGTTAAAAGCGAGCGCCTTACATTATATACATGCATGGAGCCAACATTTGTTGGCATGGGTGGCCCGAGGGACAAATCACTTTCCTTAGAACTGGACGAGATTTTTGGGATTTTCACAAAAGAAGATTATTAAAGGATTTTCAAAATAACAATAGGACTTTTCAAAAAGTGGACGAGTTTGGCCACCCCGAGTGATTTGCCCCTCGGGGTGGCCAAACGAACGAATATCTTCCAACATGATGTCGGCTCATCTAACAAGGTGGCCAAACGATGACAACATTTCGCCCAGCATGTATTTCGGCCAATGTTGGATGAAATTTTGGCTACCTTTGGACGGGGCTTAAAGGAAAATTTGGACCAATATACCAAATGAAAAAGCAAACAATCAAAAACGTAAGCAAACAAGCTATGTTTACGCAAGTTAACTTAAGAAAATTTACCCTCGTTCTCATTTTAAAGATAGCCTCGTTCGTTCTATATAAGGGTGAGAATTAAATGGCTGATAATTTTAATCATGTTTGGAAAGGATTAGATGATTTTTACTTACCAATGGTTGCTGTAAAATTCGGTTTGAACTGATCAAAACAAAAACGATGAATTAAACTGCTTTTTCCAACTCCTGAATCCCCAACGAAAACAATTTTGTAAACTCTGTTTGGATTTTGTGGTGGTTCTTCTTCTTGAACGGGAGACAGAGCAGCATCCTGCAAAATAACAAATTTATAAAAATAAAGTCTTTCAAGTGATTGTTATTTAATGATTATAAACATATGTACCGTTAACTATTCCGTATAAATTATATTTAAAACAATAAAAAAATTACATAGAATACACGTTTTTTTTTATAAGAACATTGGAATTGAAGAAAGCCATGCAATGTTCTTAATTTCTTCGATTTCTACGAAAAGGGACGTACATGTAAAAATGTCACAAAATAGTCACAATGATTGATAGTTTACCTGTTTTCTAGAGTAGAGAACAGGACAGCGCCATTAAAGAAATCAAACTCTAATTTTTTCTAGCTTCACTCCTGATCATTATAATTTATGCTAATTTATTGATTAACAGCAACAACATTATAAGGAGGAAAATCCTGGTTTTAGGCCCTGGTTAAACAATCAAACATTGGTTATCAAGCTTCGCTCTACAAACATTGTAACGGTTGGCCACGTCATAAAACATTGTTTGATAAGCATAATCCACTTAGCAAAACTTTTGAAAAACCTATTTAGGTAGAAAATTTTATTTACAAAAAATCCGTTCTGAAAATATGGTAGATTGAAGGCTTAATTTAATATTCGCTTTACTCTTGTTTAGTTATATGTAGCAGTAGAAAAAAAGTAAAAAAAAATGACAAAATGAAAATAAAAAAAAACAGTTTTGAAAATAGGTAATATGTGAAAGATTATTTGTATCTTAGAATTTTAGTGTTATTGATGTATCCTGTATTTCTTTTTAGTTTCACGTATTTTAAACTTTAATTTGCGGCCTAAACTAGATAAGCACTGCTTTTTTTAGGTCGCGTAGAATACGCATTTTTCTAGATTTTTAGATTTCTTGTACTTTTAATAGAATTTTTGTATTCTACAAATAAAAATGATACGATATGATACGAGACAAAGATAAAACTAGAATATTATTTGAAAAATGTTTCACGTGCAATGTTTTTGTAATTTGGCCAAACAACCAAAAATTAAGTTTTACATCATCTGACTGGACAGTTTTGCAATAAACACCTCCAAGCGGAATGACAGTCTTTGTACAGAGAAAAATGATGTAATAAGTAATATCTACTATCATAGAAGATTGTTGGACTCAATAACGACTTACCAATCTCGGAGAGGCCTTGTCTACTTCGTCAAAACCATTCACATCTGCTGTCTTCTGTGTGTATGGCTTAGCCAAATCATCAAGCATTTCTTGTAGTTGCTGCTTGCTCTCCTGAACCTCCTTCCTCATCGGTATATCATCCGCTATATCTTCGTTGTTATTTGACACAACAATTCTATCCGCTTCGCTTTCCGTCGCACTCAGCTGATCCTCGGTTAACGTAACATTTTCGGAGGATTCTCGCCTATGGTCATCGCTTGTGCTTCGGTCAGTGACATCCAAATCCTCGTCAATATTGTCGTTTTTCGGCACTCTCTCGTTTTCTACCGATTCTGCCTTAATTTTTGTTTCCCGAATGTACGACAATATTTCTTCATCATCGCTTGACTTTGGTGATGGTCGTCGCGCGGTTCCTCCATGTCGTGTTGGAAGGACTCTTCGTAGCTTCGGCTTTTCAGGTAAGGATCTTGATTTCAGTGGTGTCGAAGTAGCCAAACTCCCATCTTTTTGTTCTAGATATGGGCTGCTTTCATATTCATTCGATGACGCTAAAATAAATAACATATTGTAATATTAAACATCTATATCATCCTTCAAAAATGCCAGACGTCCATTTTCGATTAATATGGGACTTAAGGTTATATGACCGAATGAGTCTAATTCAACTCCTCACTCAACTCAACTCAGCTGTCCATCTTACCGAGGTCGGTAAACGATGACCCAGGGTATTCATTCTGGGGGCACAAGCAAAAGGTCCACGTCAGAATTAGAGCCCCAATAATCCGAACATGCGTTACCATAATACACGTTTTTTTATAAGAAAGTTTTTTTGGGCCAGTATTGAAACTTTCTTGGATATATTATGTTTTCAGTACCAAAACTTTCTTGTGACTTTCTTAGCAAAAATTTTGGAATACAGTATTTCTAAGAATGCACAGTTTAAGGCACTGTATACATCGCACAAATACCACGTTTTTCAAAGAAAATAATCATTAGACTCATTTCATAGCAAGATGAGCGACTGAACAGAAGAGCAAAAATAACACACAGTAACTTTCTTAAGTTTCAAGAATCCAGTATTGAACTTTCTTAAGTTTTTAAGATGTTGAGCACTACTTTCTTATAAACCACTTTCTTATAAAAAAACGTGTATATGCTTGCTCCTTGCTATCATTCATTATGATTTCTATGTTGATTATGATTATTATTTGCTATGAAGATTCGAATGTATCCGTGATGAGATAGCATTCTACGCAAGCTGAAATCAGTCAAAGTAGTAGTCTATGCATTAACAAAATGGTATAATGCACTGTACCATCCATCATGTGCAATTCACCAAATATGCAACGTTTAAATTAAGAAAACAAAATATGATAGTTAAGTGTACAGAAAATAATCGTTTTTATGTTTGAAGAATTCAAACATTATGCAGGGGTTTTCGGCAAACCGGAAGAAATAGACCTAGATACATACCTAGATACATACCTAGATACATACCTAGATACATACCTAGATACATACCTAGATACATAGGAATCAGGAATGTTGTAACAAAAGATAGGAATTTCTATTCTCTGCGCACAAAATTTAAACAATCATTGAGTCAATTAATTATTTTAATTGCCATTCAAATGCATACAATCAAAACAATCGAAGAGGTTGTTCCGAGTCTTCGAAATTTGGCATGAGTTTGAACAACAAACTCATTAGGAAACCATTAGCCAGCATGCGCTAAAATCTGGAATAAACAGAAAAGCTGGGAACTCGTGGAATGAGTGGGAATAAGCGGAACTGAATGGAACCGTTGTAACATGCTGAAACAAAGTGGGAATAACTTGGAATCGGAAGGAACAAATGTGACGAAGTAGAAATCGGTGGGAATAAATGAGAACGAGAGGTGATAGATGGAACAAACAGGGAATCACTGAAGAAGATGAAAGAACAACTCAGAAAAAAGGAAATTACCGCAAACAAGCGAGAGCAAATTGAAACTAAATGGGGATCAATGACGATTGCGGGGAAAAGCAGGAACAAAGCCTGAAACAGCTAGAATCACAGGGAACAATTGTGGAGATTAATCCAAACTGCAAGCTGCAAGCCAATAGGCTTATCTCAGGCTGATCTGAGCTGATCTAATTCTTCAAACATGGCTAATGGGTACCTTTAATATATAATAAACGTATTGACGATAATCTTTTGTAGTGAAAAACGTAACTTACCAACGGATGATTCTGTTCCCTGATCAAAACTCGAGGTCCTGCTTTCTAACACATCTTGACCAGCTTTTAAAAAGTAAGGAGACATAATTAAAGACTGACGCTAGCGAATCTATACCTATACGCACTACTGAGATGCATACGCACAACTGTGGTGGTATTTTTTGCGTATTCTGGTGGTTTTCTGTGGAGTTATTGAAAGGATTAGCCGGTGTGGTGTTATATACACGTATTTTTTATAAAAAAATACAAAAATGGCCCAGTACTGACACTTCTTCAAATCTCAACCGTCAAGGATTTGGGCCCTGAAACGGGCCATAAAATTTGCCAATTGACAATTTCAGTCTAGGAAACTGAACAAGGTTTAGATTCCGAATCATTTTCAAACAAACAAAAGCAAAGCACAGTTTTTCGATAAATTTTCAGGAGTCATACCTTAAAGCATGCATAATTTTTTAGTTTTATTGCTGTTTTTACACGATTATTAGGCCTGTTGTAGAGCGATACTTTGAAGAAACTTTAAGGTCACAATGACATTTCTTTTGTTTGAGGAGCCAATCAAATTGCGAATAGACAATGCAGATGCCAGGATCGAATACGGACGTTGATGTTTTACGTAGCGTTCCATTCGCCCTGGGGACGAGGCTGCATTACCAAGACTAAGACCCCGTTTAAACTACACCGGATATCACCGGAGGGTCTTGATTTTTCGTAGCGGATAAGAGCTGATCTTTAAATCATTCCAGAGCTATCCGATACGAAACGCTCCGTAAACGATTTTCTCTCCGTTTGTTGGTGATATGGAAACGACTCCACTCCGAATGTAATTGACACTATTTTCTAAGTGGGTATTAACAATCGAAATTTCCTATTGTCTCTGCTATCCGGTAATGTAATTGATTCTATCCGATATGAACAGCAAGACGCAAGGATAGCTATCCGGTATAAGTAAACACTTGCCTTATCCGGTATGGGTCAATACAACGTGCAGCGAGCAGATAGCTACCCAATATAGTGTAAAATGGCCTAAATTAAAAAATATTAAAACTTTCATACAGTACCTAACATTGATTCTCCATCTTCATCAATGGCCTTGATCAACCTCCTTCGCAGTTCCGGTTGATCAGCTTCACCAAGTGAATCCAGCCTTCTTTCGCCAACAACGCCTTCTCCAGGTGTGAGATTCTCCTGACTACCCCTGTAAAAACAAATAAATGATACAAAAAAGCTCAACCATCGACTGCGAGTAAGCCAAAATCTAACTATCCTCCTATAAGTCCAGGGGCTGATCCAGGAGGGTGGATGGGGTGGCTAGCCACCCTTCATTTCAAGAGAAAAATTTTTTTAATGTGATAAAATTTTAGACTTGTGTAGCGAGTCTACACACTTTTTTTTTATAAGAATATCCTAATTTTTGCCGAGGCTCGAACTTTTCCATTGTTATTCTTAAATTTCCATTGTTCTTTGGCAATTTTCAGCCTGAATATTCTTATAGACTGTATTCTTATAAAATAAAAAGTGCGTACTCATTGCGTTTGTGCCTTTGTGCTTAGCTGCAGTAACTACGGAAATTATTCCCAGAATTCCCTTCATAAATTCTTAATGAAAACAAAGGAAAGAAGAGCAGCCGTCTTGTGCGGTAACCTCAATTGAAAGTATTCTATGTAATTTTTTATTGTTTTAAATATAATTTATATGGAATAGGTAAGGGTGCATATGTTCAATCACTTAAAAGACTTTAATTTTATAAATTTTTTATTTTGCAGGATGCTGCTCTGTCTCCCGTTCAATTAATATCTCTTCGAGTACCAGACGTATCTGACTGATTAAGAGCAAATCGTTTATCTAGCTATTTAAGTTAGCGAGATATTTAACTTAACTTCAAATAATATAAGCTATTTTTAGTCATCCAAACGTCTATTAACAGTTATAAAACTGCTTTATTGAATATTAAACCCTTCTTCATTATTTCTCCTTTTAAGCTTTATACGTTTTACAATCTTTTTTTTATAAGAATACTATAAATTTTGTCCAGCCTCAATATTCTTAAGAAATGTTCGTTTTGAGCCTGAATATATTCTTAAAGTATTCTTATTGTTTCAAACATGATATGGTTTCAGGGGGACATATTTAAAAGAAAAATGATCTCATTACGAGGAAATGATAGAGCGAAAGAAAAATTGAACTATTATAACAATAAGAATGTTGTTAACAATCATGAAGTTTCGTTCTTACATTGCAAAACAGGCATCTGCTGAAAAATGAGACACAAATATGGGAGCTGAGGCTGAGCATTATTCTAACAATATTCTTAAAAATATTCTGAATATTCTTATAAACAATATTCTTATAAAAAAAGAGTGTAGTTGCTTTACTCTTCTTTACGTTTTTTATTCCGTTTTATTACAATTTCATGTTCTGTCATTTTACTAAAACACGTTCCAAATTATGTTTTGATTGTTTTTGTATTGAAAAACTGAAAACATTAACTTCTTAATGCTTCACGCGAGGAGGTTTCAATACTCATAACCTTTTAAATTTTACTTCTAGAAAAAGCGTACGAGATTCCTATTGAAACAAAAGGATTCTTACAAGATTAAGGATTTTTTAAAAAAAAATTTAGAACTGCACATTATCCTTATATCCTATTGGTGCAGAAAGTTAAATTTACGAAGTTTGACGTTAATATAACTCAGTTAGGGGGTATCAGCATGCTCGCCAAGAAAAATTTTAAATTTTATGGGTCTAGAATCGCTCTTGTGGTCATTTTGCCATTGGAAATTGCAAAATATATGAGACCAGGCCATTTCGCTGACAAGAGCAAAAGATATACCGTTCATTATTTTGGTATAAGGCGACAAGTACTTAAAAAAATTTGAAATATGCTTTATGCCTATTTCTCAACTGCACAATTTATCTTTTAGAGCTGCACAGGAATTTTTAGAACTGCACATTTTGTGTAGAACTGCACGTTAAAAAAACCCTGACAAGATTCCTAGGACAACAATAGAGATCCCAGCTGAGGTCGCACGAGATTCAGAGGAGTGAATAGCACATCGTCTTTGGGTTCGATTGAAGAATTCTCCTATTTTATAAAACAGTCATAAATTAGAAACCATCTTACCAAGTCGGTTCGAAGTAGCTGGACATTACAGATCCTTGTTTTTCGAGGCAATTTTTATTTCTTTATAAAGAAGAACAATAAAGAATATCTTAGTACATTTTTAAGGTCAAAATTTAGTTAAGTTTTGGTTATGTTTTAAGATTTTTTACCCCAGCTACTGCCATTTACTTTTTACCAATAACCTTACATAGGTGTTTCTTAAATCAAATCAAATTAACTGTGTTTAATTAGGTGACCATACCTAATGATAAGCTAAAAAGTTGACTAAGCGTATTTCTCACAGGTGCAGCTTAATAACCCAAACTATTAATTTCCTAATAAATATAATGTATACGATGGAACCCGAGGTTGAACCTCCATCCATTAACGGACACCTTTAAACAACGGGCACCTCCGAACAACGTAGACATAATCTTCAAGAAGGCCATTTCTTCGTAAAAACGAACCTCCATACAGCGGACAGCTCACATTGGTCCCACAGGTGTCCGTTATATCGAGGTTCCACTGTATCTCTAGGTTAGCGATGGGGACACCTTCATTTTTATTTTGTCTAAACTTATGACATGAGTCCCAGTTATACAAGCTGCAAAAATCTTAAGTTGTTGTTTTTGTAAAGAAGCAGCTTAAATAGCAGTTGTAGCAAACTGTTGTTGTTGTTGTTCTTAATTCAATAATCGATACTAAGAACCTTGTAATAAGTCTAGTTATCGTCTTGGTCACAATCTTACCTTGAAGAAGAGGCAGAGTTCTGACGACCTCTTTTGGAAGTACTGAAATACGAGCTCATTATTGAACCAGTCTTCTGCAGTTGCCTTTTGCCCTGTGATAAAAGCGAAATAAAATTAACTGATGCATAAAATTGGCGAGCAAGAGTACCCACAACATTTCATAATTATAATCACAATCATTTCCATGACCTATACCACAGGTAGAATTGCCCTAAGTCAATTTCTCCTAAGGTCCAGGTCAACCATCCCATGACATATCGAAAAGGAGAGTAGCACTAGAGAAATTCTCTACCACTCTCGTTGTTTGTCAGACGGAATGAAGGTCCTTATTAGGAGAAGGATATTGAGAATAGACGTGGGGCAAGTCTATGCCCGAAGTCTACTTCTCAATGTTCATTTCCTAAGTTCCAGGTCCACCAAACCATGGGAAAATATGGGTAATATTTCAGTTACTTAAATCAATGACTTTCAATCAGTGGCGTAGGAGCCGGGGGGGCCAGGGGGGGCACGTGCCCTCCCACTTTTCTGCCAAATCTTATGCCTGCCCCTTTTATATCTGAAAAGTGCCCCTTCCTTACACCTTGAAAGGCTACGTAGGACAACCAACTGCCTTGGAAATATGTTTATATAATTAAGAATTTTAGTCCGAAAGAGGCTACAAGAGCCAAAGTAGCTACTTCTATATTCAAAATTTTCCGATGAGCATGCCCCCAGACCCCCCTAGGAGGGTGCGCCTTCCGCGCACTTGCTCTCTATATTGCCCCTTTTTTCATGTGCCCCCCCCCCACTTTTCAATACCCACCTACGCCTCTGCTTTCAATGTACGATAAAATTGAAAATGCAACGTCGAAAACAAATAATTTTGCTTGCTGTTTAGACCATTGATAGCGTGACCTCTCTACTGGTTAAATCACATCTGCAGCAAATTTAGGTTCCACACTCTAAGATTTTAACGACCAGTTTTTTACCAGCCAAAAACCAATGTCTATGAATTAATGCCTCTTCTAAACTTTGCAGTATTACCAATCTTTGATTAAATGACTGTTCTCGAAAAAATTCTAATCTGCGTGCGTATCTCATTTAGCGAAATAACTAGAATGACTAATGAGTGGAAGCCACAAAAATTCAGAACATAGTGTACTTGGTCACGTACAATGTTGAACGTCAAACTACCGTGACGTCAAAAAATTTTAGGCGCATGCCATTTCATATAATTTTCCACAAAATGCTATTATAAATCCAGGTAATGGTTTCGATCTAACTATTACCAACCACAGAATTGGTTGGCAATCAAGCAATGGTAACAAATACTAATATTATATATATTATAACTATAAATTTGCGATTATTACACTTTAATGTATTTATCTACAAACATACCTCTGCAGATTGTATTTCATCATCCAAACTGGTCGTTCTGTCAGCTCTCTGAAGGATTAGAAATCTTGAATTAAACAGATAATAATCTGCTAGATAATCGTTTTAGTGTTTCAAAGTTTCAAGATTGGCAATCTCTGAGAACACAGATGGGTACAGGGAGCAGATTCGTAGTTCTCCCTTAGACTTGCTTCCCAAGTCCCTAACTTTCGCTCACATTGAATTGAATTGATGTTGTTGTTCGCTACAGTTAGTTTGAGCGTCCAGCAATTCAATTCAATAGCGATAACAACTGCGACTCATGTAGTTCCCCCTGCTGCCACTTTAATTCAACTCAATTTACACATTCATTCATTCATTCACTTATTGTAAACAATTAGTGAAGAATGCTCGGGCGAGGGGCAACTCACTCCATGGAATCTCGTACACCCTCGCTGGAATCTCTATTGTTTTCGTAGAAATCTTGTAAGAATCCTTTTGATTCAATAGGAATCTCGTACACTTTTAGAGGAGTGAAATGCCCCTCGTGCTCGGGTGTGGGAGGCTTTTGGCGAATGGGATATTTTCGGTAATTTTGCGGTAATTTTGGCCACTTTCTGTTGTTTGTTTTTTGTTTTATAGGTGTTCGTTAAAGCTTCTCTTTTGGTCTTAATAGTTTAGAAGTTTCCACTTGCTTATCAAACCATTCAAGGACAAAATCAAAGCATTATGCAGATTCACGAAGTTTAATTTTCGCGTAGCTACAGAAAATGCATGCGTAAAACAAAGACCTTTTTCGCTTCCCTTAAATTTTCGGGTAGAAATTTAAGGTACATTTCTACTTCGTTCGCATTCGCTGTTCGCTAGCAAATTTGCTGCTCGTCGTTCGCTAGCGAACAGAAAACGGCCTTCGCTGAGCGAATTTGGACTATTTGCTCATGATTTCTCATGTGCGAACATTCCAAATGGCAGTTATCTCACATTCACTGCAAACCGGGTACAACATCATATTTAGGCCATAATCGAAAAAAACTTTAGGAAGAACGATCGGTTGTAGCGGAAATCAAAATCGCTTCCCGTTCGCCTTTCGCTGATAGGTAACGAACGCCGAACAGCGAATGCGAACGTGGAAATGGGCCTCAAGGTGCACGAAATTAATGGTAAGTGAAAGATATCATTGCCATCATACCGATTTTATTGAAGCTTCGATTGCGTCTTTGTCATCCCTTAGTTTCTGATTCATCTCCCTGTGTGAAAATACTTTCAGTTAAAATCTTATGAACTTATCAGCTTGTATCTAAACACTGAATTGTGAGTTAGTAAATGGGAAATGATGACTCAGCCATTGAAAAAATGCCTCTGGAGAGGTGTTCTATAAAGCCAAGGAATTATAAAGAAAATAAACAAATTAAAGCATATATCTCTATCTCTAACTCACCTCAGCATATCCAACTGTCGTATTAAACTTTCATGTTCTTTTTCTATTCCTTGACTTGTTTGCATTGCAAACCTGAAAACATAAAAACCATATATTATCACTGAGGAACAGCTACGTTGAAATTGGAAATGAAGATAGGGAAAGAGGGACAGTGCTTCTTGCTTCGGTGGGGTGGCTATCACTATTACTATTGCCTTGGTCTACTGGAACGCTCAAGTACGATTACTAATCTGCAACTGGTAGTTGTTCACACAGTAACTACACACTTTTTTTTCATAAGGAACCTACCTCAAGGCCTATTTCTTAAAGTTCCTTATTATTGGGCCTCTTTTGAGGCAATTGTAGTTCCAAAAGTTCCTTAATAGTTCCTTAATTTTAACTGCACATACATTGGTCTTAACAATAAAAGAGAGACACTTGCATGTGAGCAAAGCTCGAGACTACTCAAAGAAACATTGGATACATGCTTAACGTACAATTTATGTGATTTTCAACTGCAAATGAATGGAACCGGTTTTCTAATTCTTGGTTATTTGCAGTGATAAAAGTATTCAACATTCAAAAGTTCCTTAATGATTTTCTCTTTAGTAGTATAAGTTCTTTAAATTTTCGGGCCTTCTACATGTAGGTTCCTTATAAAGTGGTTCTTTATAAAAAAAAGCGTGTGATTCAATCGTGACAGTGATAGCCGGGAATCAAGTGATAGCATCGTCCAAACAGCTGAGGGAGAGAAAACTAAAAATGAACTAATCGAAAGAAGAAAGTCACTTCTAGACTTGCAATACTAGATTTTTTCTCTCGAATTTCTACTATACGAAAATCTATTCATGCAGCAACCTTATATAGCGCTATATAGTGGATTTTTTTCGATACATGGTATTTTTTAACTTGGTAAAAAATCTATTGGATTTACTACTGAAAAAGATATCATATCATTAGTAGATCGTTTAGAGTTCTTCTCTATTTTAATCTACCATCAGTAGCTGCATAAAACGAGCTTTTAGTCTGTTATAGTCGTACAAAGTAAAACTACAATTAAATGAGCTCCAAAGAATAATAGCCTCGAATTGAAAATAACCCACTTCCAGAGAATGACAGTGACTTTAAAGAATACCTTTACTATAAATAGATTCAAAATTCAGCTATGACCTAACAACAGATAACAAGATTTTGAAATAATTTAACAATGTAACGAAAGATTTACCTTAGCCTTTCTTGTGTTTCACGATTCGTTGATTCTTGTAAAGAGCTGACATAACTTTTTGTGTCTTCTAAACTGGATATCGATAAATTGAGCTGTTCTTCTAGGTCTAGGTTTTGCTAAAAAAGATATACTTTTGTTTGAATTCTGTAATATTTCGTCAATATTTCGTCAATAAGCATGAGAAAACTGAAAGTCAGAAGTTTTAAGTTACAGATGTTTAATGAAAGACTTGAGGATCTCTTTTGAGTGAGAATTGTTTTCTTTGAGAATTCTTTCCTTCCTATGGGCTTGGCCAAACGATCAAACATTTTGAATTTGCTTTTTGCAGCATGTTTTACCGTTTGATAGAGCGTCAAAACATTGCTCGACACACATGTTCTGCTTCTGCTTCCTCATGTGAAATTTCTTCAAAAACATAGGGAAACAATTTTTTTTGCTTGTCAGACAATGTTTTGTGATGTGGGGCAACATTCAATTAATGCTCGATAAACAAATGTCAAATGTGTGGCAAAAAATGTTTGGTCGTTGACCAGGGCCTAAGAGTGCAGTTTGAGGGGCCCTAGCTTTTCCTGTATAGCTTAAATTGAACAATATATGTGCTTATTTATGTTCGAAATAGTTGAGCATTTAAAAATTATTTAGCTCTGAAGAAGCCATGAATGCCAGGGCGAAATATTAGCACTATTAATATGTATATTTAACTGTTTCTTTTCTGTGTCTTATCTGCCGTTTTGTGTCGTTCCTGACAATTTATTATTTTATCGACTTCTTCGACAAAAGCATCTTCGATCCGGCGGACAGCCGCTGCCAGCCCTTTTCTTCGAAATAATATTGAGCATCAATAGCCTTCGCTATCGTCATTAAAATGATCTGGTGGACGCTCAACGAAGTTTAGGTGAACCTTCAGTGAGTCGTTGTTGATGTTGCCAAAGTTGCAGTTGATGTTAAAGTCAACTGCTGGGAACTTGTCGCTGAAGTCAGAAATCATTACTCAAAAACAGTTTTGCATATATTAGGGTGATTCTTTAGACACTGTTTGCAACCTGTGCACTGTCGTAGGAGCATAACAAAAATCGAAAGCTAGACGTGAAAATACAGATGACTGGGGAGCTTACTGTTTAGCTGCGGATGCGGAAGAACCAAATATTTCATTGTACCTTAGAAAGTGTTAGATTTTCTTGTCTCAAACTTTGTTCTTGCTGCTGATAATCCCGTACCTTGTCTTCGAGCTAGCAAAAAATTAAAACAAGAAACTATTAGTCTTCAATAGCTAAAACATGATGACACAAAGCAAACTGCAATTGTACCTGGGGATGTGCCGTGCTAGAGGGTATACTCTTTTGGACTTCTTGTCTAGCCAAGGTGACACTTTTCTGCAATTTGGTCTAGCCAAGGGTATCATATTTATAATGAAGCGGTCATGCTTTCAGCTTTTAGCCTTTGAAAGTAGATATTTCATTCTACCAATGTTTAAAAGAAACTGGTAAAAGACAACGTAAGACAACTTAAGACAAACAATATCGAGCGCATTAGTCTAGCCAAGGGTATTATGTTGGTAGAAATTTTTCCAGCCAAGGGTACCATTTGCTTGCAAAAATTATTCTTACGGAAACCACTTGTCTGAATACGCCGGCGGCAGACCCCTACTTATGATTGAGCCAAGAACCCCCCCCCCCGCCGTGACAGAAACATTATTTTCAAGCACAGCTAGCGAAAAGTGAAACCATAATGAAGACTCAGCGAAAATCAGTCCAGGGAACTCTCAATGACTTTAAAAACCCCAACACTTTTGATTTTTGACTCACTTTGATCAAAACGCGAATCGAACTACTGTGGTTATTCAGGGGATGCAATTTCTATTTTAAAGAATTTATGAGATGTAATCAGTCTACGTTTACGGATTAGCGTATTACCCGTTCCGTTTTACTGCTTGTGTATGAATATCGATGCCAAACCGTCTCCACGCCTGACACCACTGTGCTTGCAATGGCATTAAATGCCTTTTCGTTCAGAAAATCGACAACGGTATTGGCATTAAAAGACAGCAGAGATGCAGCCATTGTTTGCTTTGATGAAAACAGCAACTAAAACGTCCGGTACGCGTGCAAGAGTCTAATGATTAAATAAAGGCACTTCTGAAATCGGAAGCAAGAAATAGTGATCGGGAGAAATTCTTCTGTTTAAGTGAAAGAAGATTTGTTAGCGATATTTCCTCCTCAAGTACAAATCAAAATCCTCTTAACCCATTTCTTTCCATTGATCCCATTGGGAATAACATGGTTCCATTCATTCCAGATTTGCCCGGTTCCATCAATTAGCTTTGTCTTATGAAAAGAGAGCTAAGATGTCCGTGAATACGTATTTCTTTTTCTTCTCACAAAGTAAACTTGCAAAGTAAATAAATTATCTACGTCTTAATCATCCGTAGATATCCGCCATTCGGGCGGAATGTCTCCCAAGGAAGGTTTTATCACTTATATACAACAAAATCAATACTTCCAAGTGAGTTCACTTTGCGCTGAGGGTAGTCAAGTCAAGCTGACTGGCTTATCAATGCGTCTTCAATGGTTTTCATTTATGCCTCACAAATTCTTGTCCTCGTATGTTGAATAAGATTTTGGCAAGGAATTAAGCAGCAATAACACAAGACCGTGTTTCGTATTCTTATAGTGGTATTTTTTTCGTTCCTTTGCCTTGATCAACAATTCGAGCTCTTCTCTGTCAACTAGCTACTTAGTTCCTTTCAAATCACTCTTGAAGACGATTGCCAAACTTTAAGAGTTTATACCTTAATCTATCTCATATTCTTAATAAACTTTGTCTAAATCCATCTTGCTCGCATCTCCCATAGCTGAAGCTAGGCCTAACCACTTTAGCTGACTAGGAAAGTTACGACGAAAATAATATACAAGAAAGCAAACTCCAAATCCAGAGCTTGGTACAGCCGCGTGAATTAACTAAATTCCGATTCTGAGCACATTGACCATGAATGGCAGCGTGAAATTCTTTTATAACAGTCAAAATAAACTTCGATACACTAGCAATTAGACGACTGGTAACAGCGTCCCTCAAACATCGAGTATGATCGAGTTGTAGCCTGTAGCTACCGCCAATATCAGCATTCTACCAACTGGCATATGTATGCCTTGAATTGTTCCTCAATCAGCAGAAAAAATTCTTCCCCATACACTTGAAATGCAAACGAACTTCATCTTACACTTCTTACACAGAGATCTGCTTGTTACACTTGTTACATAGAGATTTTGCTTTGCATCAAACATCAAAAGTTTTAACCTGTAGCTGCAAGCGGCAATATTTTACCACTGGCATATGTATGCCTTGAATGTTTCCTCCCTCAGCAGATAAAACTCTCCCCCATACGCTGGCAAAGCAATCGAACAAATACCACTTATTACAGAAAGAATTGCTTTGCATCAACATTCACTTACTATGCAATCGAACAAATACCACTTCATTACACAGTGATTTGCTTTGCATCACACATCAAGTTTTAACCTGTAGCTGCGAGAAGCGCCATTCATTCTACTAGTTTATGCCTTGAAATTGTTTATCAACAGATAAAATTCTCCACCATATACTTCCAATGCAATCAAGCAAATACCACGTATTATACAGAGATTTTGCTTTCATCTAGGTCCGTAATATATACCATCAATACACAATAATTTCGACAGGTATCTGAAAATACTTTAATTGGGAATCTAAGCATATTTCAATGAAAAAAGAAGACCGCTTTTTAATTGATCTTTTCTGTTTGCATATATCTTTCTTGCAATAAAAGCTACCATACACTCAGTTTTATACAAAAAAACTCTATGTTTAAAAGAAAATGTCTCCGAGAAGCTTTAAACTTGCCAGGAAGTAATTTGCTCTCATAATATCCTCATAGTGACCACAAATCAACTCTTATGCCCCATACACTACCCGCAGCAACCCGGAACTGGAACTCCGATAGACGTCTAAAACGACTCTGAGCGTTTCTGAACGACTATCAACGATGCCTAACAACCACAGAGACTCTGACAAACTCAACGTCTGACAGAACATGAGCGACTCTCAAATACACCTCCTAACCGATTCTAAGAACAATCGTGATGCTCTAAAAGAAAAGACCTGCAGCCGAGCAGCAACATGACACTATGAATAACACTTGCCTCAAATAACACTTCCCTCAACGACCTAAGACGATTCTGACCGACTCGACATCTGCTAGAACTAAGCGACTCTCCAAGACTGCCCTTGCGACTCTAAACGATCGTGACGCTCTAAACGACCCACAGCGAGAGGAACTCTGGACAGCTAAAGGGATATTTTGGCTCTAAACGAGTCTAAACGAACAAAAACGACTCTGACCGACACCGAATCGACATCTGCCAAACACTAAGCGACTCTCCAAGACTGCCCTTGCGACTCCAAACGATCGTGACGCTCTAAACGACCCACAGCGAGAGGAACTCTGGACAGGTTCAGGGATATTTTGGCTCTAAACGAGTCTCTATGAACAAAACGACTCTGACCGACACCGAATCGACATCTGCCAAACACTAAGCGACTCTCCAAGACTGCCCTTGCGACTCTAAACGATCGTGACGCTCTAAACGACCCACAGCGAGAGGAACTCTGGACAGGTTCAGGGATATTTTGGCTCTAAACGAGTCTCTATGAACAAAAACGACTCTGACCGACACTGAATCGACATCTGCCAAACACTAAGCGACTCTTCAAGATTTCCCTTCCGACTCCAAACGATTGTGACGCATTAAACAACCCATAGGACCATAAATCTAATCATTGCAGAAGAAACATAGTGGCTTTATACGTCTCTTAACGTCCAGCAGTTACTCCGAATGATTCGACATCTGACAGAAACTGAACGACTCCCAAAGAACCCTCAGAAACGACCCCAACAATCCAACAACGTTTGCGACCCTCTAAACGACCTGCAGCGACCTGAAAATCTAGCCAACTCCTGAAACAGTGACTCTAAACGTCTTTCGACGACACATGATGATGATGACTCTGAACAACTCGACATCTGATATTTAAACTTCAGACAGGCCTTTGACAACCCCAACAGCGAGAAATTGCGCGACTCCCAACCACCAGGTATGACCCTTATTGTCTTGGTGGAACCAGGGTATATAGTGATGCATCAAGCAAAGCATTTGTGCAACGATGGTCGTATACAAAATACAGATATGCAGGAAATTTCTAAGGATAGTGGGATAACAATATCCAATCACTGACCTGTTTCTGTCTGACGAGAATTCGATTGATTTGAAACTCTTTATCTTGTAGTTGTATTTCAAGTTCCTCTTTTATTACCTTCTCTCGTCTTATTTCCTAAAAACAAATTACAAGACAAAATTGTGCTTTAAACGCTTTTCTCAACTCTATTTTATCTTCATCTGAGCTGTAGCTGTAGTGGATCCACAAGTTTGCGTTCATCAAACATTTGCGTCCGCTATAAATAAAGTCTGCACACAGTAGAAGGCTCACAAAATTCAATCACCTAACACAGATTACACGTTTTTTTATAAGAACAAAGTATATAAGAACATAAGGCTTAAGAGGCTGAAAAGTTAAGAACATGCTAAGAACATTACAAGGCTTTGTGAAGCTAGAAAAAATTAGAATTTAATTTCTGAAGTGGCGCTGTCCTGTTCTCCACTCTAGAAAACAGGTAAACTATCAATCATTGTGACTATGTGAAATTTTTACATGTGTTCCACCCTTTTCGTAGCAATTATCACCTAATTTGAAAAACAACAGCTTTTTAAAAAGCAAGAAAATTAAGAAAATGTTAAGAACATTTTAAGCCTTCAAATCGAAAAAATTAAGAACATTGCATTTGCTTTTTCAATTTCAGTGTTCTTATAAAAAAACGTGTAACAAACGATCACGATCAGTTTAAAGGCTCCTTTGATAAATTTATTTTTCATAAGAAGCTTTGGTCCACCAAAAATAATAGGATTTCTTAGGTTTTGGCCCATTTATCATAGAAAATCTTCTTACTTAAGAAGTTACTTAATTCTCAAGAATGAAACTTTATCATATTAGGTTGAAGAAGAGTGTCTTACTGGCATTTTCATGAAAAAGGACATGTGCAGTTTTTGTGCAGTTGGAAGGTGCTGTGGTGTCGTGGTGTAATCCAGCTGACTCGTGGTGTCAGAAGCTCAGTGTGGTCCGGGTTCGAGCCCAGCCACGGTAGCGTCACAGCCAGGGTCGAGGTCTCAATTAGTTAACCTACTACTGAGATCCTAGTGACTGGCGCTAAAACACCATTTAACCTTCACCTTCGCCTATACACACGTTCGTTCCCTCAGCATAGGAAACGTCAAAAAAAGACTTAAACAATCTACTATGACAAAAAAATACCCAGAATTAAAAAGATTTACCATTTCTGTTATCCTGGATTTTTCGTTTCTTATCTGTTGTTCCATCTCTTCGTAAAGTTTCTGAATTTCCAAATCGTGAGACAGTGATTTCCTGAGCAAAAACAACCAAATATAAAACTGTTTAAAATGCTAGGAGAATGCAGGTAGTTATAACATTAGAAAAGATCGATTTTTATGCAATATTTGAGTTAGAAATTTCTAATATTCTAAAACTTAAGTAGTAGAACAAATAGTTTATGTATAAAATCAGCTAAACCATAAAGAAGGAACCTTCTCTACTGAAGAAGAATGATTTATATTTATTTTGAAATCAATGGTTCACAGCAAGTATATTTCGTATATTTATTTACGTTGTTTATTAAAAAAAGGAGTGATAATAGTAATTTTCTGTTTATCTAAATAAACCAGTATTTAACCAGGAACTGTCTCCCAGCTGTGAATATTCACAAAGAAGCTTCAGCGTAGTAATAGTTTGGTTAAAGAAATTTAGGACTGAGTCATCAAATCTTCATATACACTCTTTTTTTATAAGAAACCCGTTTATAAGAAACTCAGTACTGAGATCAATATTGGTTAAGAAACTTTCAGTACTCGACACAAAATGATAAGAAACTCGCAGGTCTCAACAATCTTTAGAATTAGAAATATAGCATCAAAAAACGAACTTCTGTTACACCATAAGTGTCTATTTTTACAATAGAACAGCTGATGAATACGTGAATTGTATTGCTTCGTCTATTTGTAACATTTTAGTGTCAATTACCTTTTCTGGCACTGAAAAAATTTTGATCCCTAAGAAACTGTTAAGAAACTTTCAGTACCAAAATTGTCCAAAAGCTAAGAAACTTTGAGTACTGAAAAAAATCTTAGTTTCTTATAAAAAAAGAGTGTACATCAGCAGAAGAGAGAGTATTTACCCAATTTAAACATCAAATTTCCCGTTTGCCGTAACTACAACAACCACACCCTAGACTCATTACATAAGTCCCACTCTTCGTAAACAGCAACTGCAGATTTTAGCAACGGCAACTATTTACTTTGAAAAATTGAATTGGATGGCCTAATGTTCAGAGTACACTACCGTTCGAAAAGTTTGGAAACGGTCGCTTAAAATGGCTAATCAAAATATTTTCATTTTAAAAGTCAGAGGTCATGCGGCCATTATCTTGCTAAGTTTCGGCGGGAAAATGTTCGTCACTGCACTCGCCATCATTTTAAATCGAAAGGAAAAGATTATTTCGATGGTTTGATAGAAAAATACACAAAAACTGAGAAGCTTTGCCTTCATAAACCAAGGGAAAATTTTTTAGGACTACTGATCTGAAGTTATGGGAAAGAGAAGGGTTTCGTTACACGTTTTTTTTTTTATAAGAACACTGAAATTGAAGAAAGCCATGCAATGTTCTTAATTTTTCCGATTTGAAGGCTCAAAATGTTCTTAACATGTTCTTAATTTTCTTGCTTTTTAAAAAGCTGTCCTTCTTCAAATTAGTTGGTAATTGCTAAAAAAAGGGACGCGTATGTAAAAATATCACATATATTCACAATGATTGATAGTTCACCTGTTTTCTAGAGTTGAGAACAGGACAGCGCAAAAAGAAAGTAAATTCTAATTTGTTTCTAGCTTCACAAAGCCTTGTAATGTTCTTAGCATGTTCTTAACTTTTTAGCCTCTGAAGCCTTATGTTCTTATATACTTTGTTCTTATAAAAAAAAAAACGTGTACTCAAAGATGGAAAATTTTGCAGTTATTTGAAGCCCAGTTGTTTTAGCTTTTCCGTCGTAGTAAAAGTTTTCCTGAAATATCGGTTTTCACAAAGTTAATCAGGGTTAAAGTTTTCGAAACATTTTTCAGGTGGGTGAACTTATAACATGACAGAAGAGTGTGGTTTTTCAAATATCGTTCTGCTCCCTTGTAAAATGACTGATGACTCCAAGATTTTGACAAAATACCGTACTGCTCATTTATTCTAGATTTCAAAAATGTGTTTGAATTGTTTTAATCTTGCTCTTTTTTTTAGTTGAATACCTGAAAAAACATTTGTTGTTAAAAAAGACTCTTAAAAATGGCTCACCTGAAAAATGTTTCGAAAACTTTAACCCTGATTAACTTTGTGAAAACCGATATTTCAGGAAAACTTTTACTACGACGGAAAAGCTAAAACAACTGGGCTTCAAATAACTGCAAAATTTTCCATCTTGGAGTAACGAAACCCTTCTCTTTCCCATATATTCAGATCAGTAGTCCTAAAAAATTTTCCCTTGGTTTATGAAGGCAAAGCTTCTTAGTCTTTGTGTATTATTCTATTAAACCATCGAAATAATCTTCTCCTTTCGATTTAAAATGATGGCGAGTGCAGTGACGAACATTTTCCCGCCGAAACTTAGCAAGATAATGGCCGCATGACCTCTGACTTTTAAAATGAAAATATTTTGGATTAGGCCCTTGGCCGCTGCTGGCGGCCATTTTTAAGCGACCGTTTCCAAACTTTTCGAACGGTAGTGTAGTTCTGAGCGACCTATCGAAATAAAATTCGCCTAAGGAGCGAAAACTACGACTCATGGAGTAAGTCTAATCAAACCCTATCCTAGACTTATTACATTCAACCCCACTCTTGGGAAACAGCAACAACAACCCCTAACAACAACAACCCAACTCCTGTTTTCTCTGAGTTGAGGCAGCGTGGTTGGTTGAGGAGGAGCATAGCTAACCCCAAGTGTTATAAGTCTAACTCGACTGTGTAAATTAAAAGAGTGGAAAGATATTCGAAAATACAGTTAAGACAGCGCAATAAAGAGTGCAGAAATGTCTCGAAAACAGTTAGTTCGTTAAATTGTTCTAGCTACAACAGTGTAAACTTGCACCATTCCAACGTCGAGTGAGTGGGGAGCATCGCTATTATCTGTAGCTATTTGTCGCGAAAATTGGAGACGGCTTAGGAGGGTCTTCGAGAGCCGAGCCGGTCAGCTGCTGTTCTCAAATGTCGAGTTGTTTTCTTGAGCATTCGTTGGTTGTTGAGAGTCGTTTAGAGTTGCTAGGGCTCCGGGTACCTGTGGGTCATATAAGGACGTTACAGGTTTTGGGGGTCGTTAACAGAATGTTTTGAGAGTTACTTAATGTCTCGTAGATTTCAAGCCGCTCAAGGATTGCCAGGCGCACAAAACAACAGACGATCGATGATTCTCCCTCCCCTATGCTGTCACGTGTGACCAATAAAAGAAATAACCCAGCTTTGATATGACCCAGGAATGACCCCTGATGGTCGCAGATGATGTTCTCGTGCGGACTTTCCTTCGGCAATCATCGCCGACGATCGACGATCGACTTTTGGGTTCATCGACGATGGTCGGCAATCGTCGTAGGTCATTGAAAATTCACGTTCTCATAAATTTCAAGCATTGTAAGTCCATGATCGCCGATGGTCTGCAACACATGAGAACCTGGTTTAAAGGAATAGCAGAAGACAATGGGAGTCTGATGCGACCTCTATCAAACATAATATATGAAACAAAAAGTGTTCCAAAACAAAAAGTATACCTTTCAAGTGTATTTTCCAAATGAACAGTTTCTTGTCTTGCCTTCTTCATTTCATTTGAGATGTTGACAAGAAATTCTTCAAACTTTGTTAACGTTAACGAATCACTCTTACGTAGCGCTTTCCAGAGTTCTGCAAGCTGTTCTTTGGTCAGTGAACTAAAAAAGATTTTCGTAAAATAACTAAATTGGCTGACAAACTATATTCACCCGACAAGTGGAAAAATAGCAACGTTGTTGCAATTTCCGAAGACGATGACGACCATGATGATGATGGTGGTGAGGATGATGATAACGATGACCATGATGATGATGATGATGATGATGATGATGATGATGATGATGATGATGGTGGTGATGATGATGATGATGCTGGTGGTGGTTATGATGATGCTGACCATGATGGAACTCGGAAAAATTGCAATGCTGTCACAATGTGCAAAGGATAACGGTAGACAGTACACATCTCTCTCTCATCTCTGCTGCATGGACAAAAATGCTGGAAGGTAATGGTGGAATGGTGTATTTAGGACTCAGAAGAAAGTGAACTAACGAGACTTTGAGCCTGGCTGTAATGCTACCGTGCCTGTTCTGGCAAGAATTGACCTTATAATGCAACACGCATCATGTTGCCTGTTGCAACAATTCTTGCCATTTTCAAATAACTAGATGCAGCTTCATGTAGTAAATGTTGCACAATGCAACATGATTGTTCATATTATGCTGCATTTGCCATGCAACAGGTGTGGCATGGAAATGTTGCATTGTTTGGCCAGGGTCTGTTCATTGTAATGAGATCTGAACCTGACCCTCAGTCATGTGAAAAATGCCTTGGCAAGGAGAGGGAATTGGCAGACTTGGCAATGAGGAGGAGAAATGTGCTGTTGATTAAAAGTGTATGTTATATGACTGTGCAATATCTGGGGGTCCTTCAGATTTTGCATTCTTCTAGTTGGTTGAAATGGCTGTTGCATGGTTGTCCAATCCCAGTCTAATCAAGCTGGCTTGTGCTGTCTGGAGGTCAATGAGTTGGGTCAATGGGTTTGGGCTTGAGCCGTCAAGCCCCAAGCACAGCTGCATCCTCGGCTGCATCACAGGCAAGGTCCAACTCTCATTCGTTTTGCTTCTTCTTAGATCCTAGTGACTGATGCTAAATGCACAATCACAGCTTTCCTCGATGTGATCTTTGCTATCAGTATCACTTAATCAATTAATCCTGTTAAATAAGTGAGATTAATCAAATTTATTAAATAGTACATACTCTGTAATGTATTGATCAACACTGTTGATGACTTGATGCGCATTTGAGTCGAGTAATTCCATCGAGTGCTCTCTGTTGAAAGGTCCTCGAGAAATGTGTCTCCCAGAAAAATCACTCTCGTCCTCATTTTCGTTGATGATTAATTTTGGACCAAGGTCCCCATGATGAGTTTGATTTTCTAACTGGGAATCGTCTAAAAAGTCACTGAATCCTTGTAGAAATTCATAGACTGTAAGGAATCCATTATTATCCTCATCCAACTCGTCAAATATTAAGTTCACTTGGTCGATTGAAAGTCCTAAATCATTAGTTAGCCTCATCAAATCTGGCTTCGTCACGTAGCCTTTGGATCCTCGATCACAAAGATCAAATAATTCTTTCGACTTTGCTTGTCTTTTCAAAACTTCCGGGTCAGTTTCGAGGTCATCTTCAACTCCAAGAAACAACCCAAAACCATCGACAAACTCATCAAGCGTTAAAAATTTATTTCCATCCTTATCCAATTTGGAAAAAGCCGATTCAACTTGTTCTTTGGTCAATGCAAGCTCTTTAGTAAGCTCAAGCAAATCGTCTTGTGTAATGTAACTTTTGTTGTCTTTATCACAAGCTCTAAAAAGCTCTGTAGCTTTATGCTTCAAAATCGCTTTAAGTTCATCTTGTACATATTCTGCATAATCCATATTCACATCTCTGAAATAAATAGCAATCGATCAGAAAGCCATGAATAACGAGCCTCAACACGATCGCAAACAAACAAATCGTAAAACTTTGATCAAAATAATAAATTATTAGGCCCATCATTAGGTCATGCTTCGTTTCACATGGTTGACAGACAAACAAATGAGAACAAAAAAATTCGAATCCCCGCGCTAATTCAACTCATCGTCAACAACAAATATGGCAGAACGACGATGACGGAATGATCAAAGATTGTTTGCTGAAAGTCTGATGCAAAAAGATCACAAAATTCGATAAGAAAACACAAAAAAAATTTTGAGGTTGAAATGGATATGAAAATACGAGAAAAAAAACAATTGACATTTCAAACATTTCGTGCAAGAGGGGGTTTATGTGAAGTATAATGTTCTTAGATAGCAGACAAAACACGTTACACGGTCAAAATATGGACATTTTTCGGAATTGATCCAAATTATGAGAGTTTTGGGGTTTATTTTTGCGTAAACATTACACAGTGTACATCAGAAAATAGAATGCTGAACTTCAAAGCGGAAATAGTTTCTTAGTTTTTTTACATCTTATACAGGACTTATACAGTCCATATACTTGTGTAGAAAAGTTTAAGAAGTCCATACAAAAAGGCATATATAGTTTCTTCAAGTCAGTTTCTTATAGAGTGTATTTAATGATATATATATATATATCAATAATTTGTTTATAATATACAGCATTTTTCTTTTTATTTTGTAGCTTTTTCCTACTTTCTACTTTCCTACTTTCTACTTTCCGTCTTTCCTACTTTCCTAAGTGGGGTGGACTGTGTAAATTTTCATGGAAGATTTTCGAAATTTTTGTAAGGACATTAAAACATCAGAACCATTGACGTCACC